>CAWUFW010002878.1:1200000-1800000 GCA_963921515.1 Calotriton arnoldi | reverse complement strand
GGGACTCGACAGACGAGGGAAAAGTAGATAAATATTTAATTTTCCCTTGTCGTTATCTTTTGACTCCCCCGCCCCACCGCTCTTACCTGCGCGAGCCACTCCTGTTACTGCCAACTGAGTACTGAAAAAACACTTTTCAAAATGAGTGGGAAAGCGATCTAGTAGGTGTTTTACCCAACTCGCGGGTACTAATTCTATAATCAGGGGCACTGCCCTTGTGAGCCAGTGGATTCGATAGTGTAACACAAGTGTGTCTAACATGGGTGCAGTAGGGCCAGATCCACACAGGATATTTAGGAAAAACACTATGTAAACAATCTCAATCAAATTAATGTTTGTAAATATATCTTCTGAAATGTAGGATCTGCTTAATATCTGACAAGGATCCAGCCCTTCTGGACCCGACTTTGAATGCCTTGCATGAAGCGGGCCTTCGGAAACCCAGGAGGTCGCTTCCTTAAGGCGGATAGTGAGGCAGCAGAGCCAGCTTCATGTCGGGTCAGGTCAGGCCTCTCTCTGCCCCAGAATATGCACAGCGGGTGAACAAGGGATAGGGGTAAATGTCATGCCAACGCACAGACAGGCACCCATCTTCAGCGGTCTTTGCAGTCCCTGGATCGGAAGCCAAAGTCGAGAGACTTGGGCTACACACAGCCATTACGATTGGCTGCTGGAATAGTCCTATAACTCGGGCCTACACAGGGTTGCTGTTCTTGCAGGAATCGGATTGGCCAGACATTCAACGAATCACAAAAGAACCATGTGTTAGGCTACCAGTAAACAATCAGAATGGACCCATCAGAACAGCCTTTAATTAACTGCACAAACTGCCCGCAAATTGTTCAGGCTGTTCTACCTGTTTTTGTTGTTTTTTTTTTTAACCCTTTGTAGGCAGAGGGATATCCCCTGAAAACTGAATTTGCACTGGGATTCACTTCTGTTTCGCTCAGAAAAAAACGTCTATCCCCACTCAACCCTATCCGCTAGCTCCAATCCCTAAAAGCCAGGGTGGTGGGGGGATACGTTCTCTCCGCATGCAGTAGATGCAGTGCGGTCACGTGTGTGGTAACTGTAAATCCGCTCATACAATACTTGAAACCCCAGATGGGGCACTGAACTATACTAGCGAGGAGGACCAACATCATGGGGTGAGAGTTGGTTGCAAGAGTGTTGAACTGGGGTGTAACGTATGTGGATAGTGTTTTGTTGTCACGCGCGAGTGACCTCACTGATGCTCTTGCCTCGTCTTAGGCATGTGATTGCGAGAAGACGAGTGACAGGTAGAAGAGCCCATGAAATTAAGATTCGGTTATTGTTGTGCCTGATTGAGCGGCTGTCCATGAAGTCCATCCAGACGTGACAAAGGAGCGGCCCAAGCCATGTACTCAATACAAGCAATCATGATAGATCGCTACAAGCGGCCAGTATAAATGCTTATAGAGTACGCCCAGGAGTGACTCGGAGGAGTGCCCTGGCTACAAGCGGCCAGTATAAATGCTTATAGAGTACGCCCAGGCGTGACTCCGAGGAGTGCCCTGGTTACAAGCGGCCAGTATAAATGCTTAGAGAGTACGCCCAGGCGTGACTCCGAGGAGTGCCCTGGTTACAAGCGGCCAGTATAAATGCTTAGAGAGTACGCCCAGGCGTGACTCCGAGGAGTGCCCTGGTTAGAAGCGGCCAGGATAAATACTTATAGAATATACCCAGGAGTGAGCTGGGGGAGTGCCCTGGTTACAAGCGGCCACGCATAAATTCTTATAGAATACGCCCAGGAGTGACTCGGAGGAGAGCCCTCGTTACAAGCGGCCAGGATGAATGACTCAGAAGAGTGCCTGGTTACAAGTGACCAGGATAAATGCTTATAGAGTATGCCCAGGAGTGACTTGGAGGAGTTCCCTGGTTACAAGCGGCCAGTATAAATTCTTATAGAGTACGCCCAGGCGTGACTCGGAGGAGTGCCCCGGTTGCAATGGGCCAGGATAAAGGCTTACAGAAAATGCCCAGGAGTGACTCGGAGGAGTGCCCTGGTTAGAAGCGGCCAGGATAAATGCTTATAGAGTACACCCAGGTGTGACATTGAGGAGTGGCCTGGTTACAAGCGGCCAGGATAAATGCTTATAGAGTACGCCTAGGAATGACTCAGGGAGAAGTGCCCTGGTTACTAGCGGTCAGCATAAGTGCTTATAGAGTACACCCAGGCGTGACTCCGAGGAGTGGCCTGGCAACAAGCGGCCAGTATAAATGCTTATAGAGTACGCCCAGGAGTGACTCAGAGGAGTGCCCTGGTTACAAGCGGCCAGTATAAATGATTATAGAGTACGCCCAGGAATGACTCAGGGGGAAGAGCCCTGGTTACTAGCGGTCAGCATAAGTGCTTATAGAGTACGCCCAGGCGTGACTCCGAGGAGTGCCCTGGTTACAAGCGGCCAGTATAAATGCTTATAGAGTACGCCCAGGCGTGACTCCGAGGAGTGCCCTGGTTACAAGCGGCCAGTATAAATGCTTATAGAGTACGCCCAGGAGTGACTTGGAGGAGTTCCCTGGTTACAAGCGGCCAGTATAAATTCTTATAGAGTACGCCCAGGCGTGACTCGGAGGAGTGCCCCGGTTGCAAGCGGCCAGGATAAAGGCTCACAGAAAATGCCCAGGAGTGACTCAGAGGAGTGCCCTGGTTAGAAGCGGCCAGGATAAATGGTTATAGAGTACGCCCAGGAATGACTCAGGGGAAGTGCCCTGGTTACTAGCGGTCAGCATAAGTGCTTATAGAGTACGCCCAGGCGTGACTCCGAGGAGTGCCCTGGTTACAAGTGACCAGGATAAATGCTTATAGAGTACGCCCAGGAGTGACTTGGAGGAGTTCCCTGGTTACAAGCGGCCAGTATAAATTCTTAAAGAGTACGCCCAGGCGTGACTCGGAGGAGTGCCCCGGTTGCAAGCGGCCAGGATAAAGGCTCACAGAAAATGCCCAGGAGTGACTCAGAGGAGTGCCCTGGTTAGAAGCGGCCAGGATAAATGCTTATAGAGTACGCCCAGGAATGACTCTAGGGGGAGTGCCCTGGTTACATGCGGTCAGGATAAATACTTATAGAATATATCCAGGAGTGAGCTGGGGGAGTGCCCTGGTTACAAGCGGCCACGCATAAATGCTTATAGAATACGCCCAGGAGTGACTCGGAGGAGAGCCCTGGTTACTAGCGGCCAGGATGAATGACTCAGGAGAGTGCCTGGTTACAAGTGACCAGGATAAATGCTTATAGAGTACGCCTAGGAGTGATTCTGAGGAGTCACCTAGCTGCACAGAGCCAGAGGGAATATTCTACAGAGACCACCAAGGAGTTACAGGACAGCGTCCCCATGACATGCACTGGATGACACATGCCAGTTGGAGGCTGTCCATGTAACATGCAGACCTGCACTTTAGAAGCTGCCTCAAGTGACAGCGTGACAATTCCTAGGCGTGCACTAGTGAGAGACTCCAGGGTGTGCGTCATGGCCCCTCAGACGGACAGATGTGACGGAATTAACCCAAGGAGCCTATGGCCTAACACCCAACACTTAAAACAACATGAACCCCTGTGGAGACCCTGACAGAGTGCTGGAGAAGTCCCTACATTAGGGCTTTATGGATCACCACTGAAACCTCAGTAAAGGGTCTGCGGGGTCCTCCTAGAAGACATAAGGGCGCACCCATCCGTGTAGGTAAAACGTGTGAAAGGAATGTTTTAGAGTTGACGTGGCAGTGAGCAGAGGGGAAAATAAAGATAGGCAGAATTTGATTTGCTTCATATTGAGCTTTATTCAGTGCTTAATTTGAGCAGGTGCTCGCAGGTGGGCCCACTCGCATTCATTTTTGGGGACTGGAAATCATTTTTCCTCATTAGACTAGGACCCAGAGCAAGCAACAGAAAAACACACAAGGGGGGAGAAAGAAAGAAAAAACAGTGACAAAGAAAAAAGCAAGTATAAAAACGAATCTGATAAGAGATTAATGGGCAGAGTTTCTGGTAGTGGATGAAAGAGATGAGGTGGAATCAAGACTACACAGCCTTGTTATTGGACAACCCTGACATTCGATAGCGCCTGGCAGGATTCTGACCAAAACGTTCGGCACTGCCACTTACTCTTTCACCAATTAAACACTGGTTTTTATTATCAGCTCAATGCACATAACTAAGAAAATCTTAAAGAGGATGTTTCCTTGGCAACTCCCCTTGGATGAAGCCCTTGAAGGCCTGATCAAAGTCGAATTTCAGAGGCGGAGTATGAAGGCTGTCGCTCACGGAGCTCTACCCAATTCCAGCCTCTACGTTTTGACAACATGTCTGTTTGGGGGGAGATTCAGCTCAAGGTAAGCTTGCGTGGGCAATATAGATCTAAGGGCCTCATCTGGGTCAGGTTTTCAGACTATCCAGGTGAAATAAATCTACATGCAAATGATCTGAATACAGCTCATTTATATAGTCCGGGTTATGATGAAAATCTGGGATGGATTTGAATCCTTGGACTCACATTGATACAATCAATCGACTCAGTGGTGCTCCTCAGGGTCTCCTCCCAGCACCTTCCTTTTTACATTGATACCAGTGCAAAGATTAGTACTTTTTCATGTAATCTTCTAACTCGAATTACCACAGGTGTTTGTAGAGTCCGAGCCAAAAACCATGAGATGGGGCACCTTCTTTCTCTGCTGCACCCTCCCGTCTCCATCATTCTCAATCCTACCTCGTGCTCCCTTGCAACTAAGTCCTCGCCCACTTACACTAATCTTTAAAAAAAATAAAATAGGAGTGGACAGCATAACTTAATTCAAATTACTACAATCACTCCAACGTTCATATATTTTTTTAAGAGCCTTAAGTTGCGAATAAAAAAAAAAAACATCTTTCGAGGTTTTCACCAATTCGGTTGTTTCAGACAGTCTTTTGTACTTAGTGCAGAGCCGGGGATATAGCAGACAGGCCAGTGCAAAGATTTTCGGTGGTCCAGCCAAATGAATGTTTGGGCACTCTTTCTCCTCGCAACAAGGGCATCTTTGAGGCCATTTGTTCTATACCATATCATTACAACTGAGGGCCCCAGACACTGACAGCAGACCAGAACACCACTGGCATTAAAAGTGAAAGCCCCTATAGTGATAGCATAGCAGGCAAGAAGCCTGAGCGGGGGGGGTGGTGTGTGTGTGTGTGTGTTCGTGTGTGTGTGTTCGTGTGTGTGTGTTCGTGTGTTCGTGTTCGTGATGAGGGTGGCCAGGACAACAGCATTGTTTTGCAGCATCGTATGATTGGCAGTCTCTCTGGACCGCTCAAAGGACAGAATAATCAACTTTTAAAAACTTGTTTTTATCCACTGGCTCATAAAAGAGCGTGAAACAACTGTTTAGTTGGGATTCCTCGGGGGGACTAGGTAATTCCCTCCGTCTTCAGATGATGCAGTCAGCAGGAGATACACTGACTGGAACACAACAGAGTGCACAATCCGGGGAAGCCAGATCTTGCTCAATATTGTCAGATGGACAGAGTGGGGTCGATCCATTGAGCGTGTATCCTGTAAATCACTCCCAGTACAGCAAAGCAGGGAGACTGTTGCTGCAATGAGGACTTCGGCACCTGGTACCTCACCGTAGTGCCAAAACATTAATGTGAGAAGATATGAATTGTGAGAAGCATTTGGACGAGATTTAGCGGCACAGGCATTTATTTGGCCACTAGAGCAAAGAAAGGAGAACAAGATGCAGAGATTCAACTTTTAAGGACCTTGCATGTGGCTTCTGGTGGGGTGAGATGGGGGCAGGTTGAAGGGAAGAGTGCACATCAGCAGGGGAGCAATAACACAGGGATGAAGTTAGACTATTGCGCAGGCAGCCGATAAGGCCAAACTGGGCGTGAAGAGCATCGCTGGACCGTGGTTTAATACCGCCCCTATAATGTACGGAGTTACACTAACCCTCTTCAGCAAGTGTTTGGAGGGAGCGGAGACAAACCATTCATTTTAGATCACAATTTCCTAGACATATCAGCTAAGCAGCCACTGGTTTACATCCACAGCTGGAGAGACAATCATGGGTCACCCCATCCCCTTACAGCTACACAACTCCATGTTACAAAAGACGTAGAGCTGCAGTCACGTTTTCTGTAACAGCCCACCACATCCACTGCGTTTTAGTCCAGGTTCACTTCATTGGATTCAAGTGAACAGATGAAAACAAGCGATTTACGTCTGAGAATTGAGCATTACGTCCTTGGTGAAATGGAGCCATCTAGGAACCTTACAATGCTTCAGGGACAGGCTGGGTACTCAGGAGTATTCTTTCTCTGTAGCAGCAAAACATATTTGACTAGAGGCCGGAAAACTGATCAGGGGCGGCTTCTCCGTTATGGAGGAGGAAGGTCGCCCTACTGCTGGAACCAGGAGACGCATGTAATAAAACTGCTTTACTATCATTTTATTTCACTTTAGTGCCGCTGCCAAGTCTTGAGGGTGAGGCCATCAGGAGCAGGAAGAGTGGTGGACTCAGGGCACTGCCATTGCACATGTAGGCAAACCGACATGCGCACTTGGATATCTCCAGGCGGTTGCTTTGAAATATCACCAGGAGCACAGGCTCCCAGTCTCTGCTGGAGTGTGGAACCAGCTCGCTCCACCCAATCCCTACGCTTCTCTCATGCCGGGTAGTACCAGCATAAGAGTAGCGTCTGAATTGGCGCAGGGGATTCTGGGAGCCTGTTTGAACATCATCTAAAGAGGCGGCATGGCAGCGGACGTCAGGCGGCGACATCAGGCTGCAGGTAAGTTTTTAATTTTGCATTCTTCCCACCCCCCTCCGCTGCCTCACCAATTTCTCCAGCTAGCAGCCGCCACCGACTGTGACCCTCCCTCAGGGATAGCTATTGGGTACAAAGGTTTCTTGTAATCCAATGGTTTCTCTGTCTCTCACAGCCAAAGCAGCCCTGTCCATGTGCAGGCAGCAAACTAAACCTAGACCGCTCACCTGAAGAATAAGGAGCATCTGAACAATGGAGGGAGGGACCTGCAGCTGCACCAATGAGAAGGCTTCCTCCAACTTCACCTTCAGCACCACACAGTCGCGGAATCCCAGCAGCGCTATCTGACGAATGGTCAACTCCTGGCCCTGCAAATAAAGTGGTGAAGAAACGAAAGGAGGCGTGGCATCAGGATTCACTCAGACAGTGAGCAGTCTCATGTGACATCTCATTCAGAAAATGTTCAATGAATACAGGAGATGAGGACTCCAGGACCACACACTATTCATTACAGGTTCAAACCATGGCTTTGACTGAAGGAATATAGCTGAACAAGGAGGAGGCTGGAACAGGTAAGTGGAATGTCAAACAGTTACCCGATTAAAGACCATGAAAACGAGGGTCACATTAATTCCTGACAAAGCCCGCTTAAAGTCGTTTTTGTTACAAACATGTTGTTGGGACCTTCCCGCCCTTCATCCCTCGCAGTATCAAACAGTTGGGGTGAGGGAGGACCAAACACTCAGGCTGAAAATGCCACCATCCACATAATAATCTAGAATCACACAGAATACAACCATCCGCCACAATGTTGGGGGCTACATTTTCCTGCGCATCCACATACGTGACCCCAAGTCCAGTAAACAAACATCCAGGCAACAAAACACTCAAGTGTTACCCAAGTACCTTTCTCATCGCCTCCTACAAACCAACAGCGGCCTCCACTTGGGTAGAACCATGACCTGGTCTGCCGTGAGTCACCATGACCTGGTCTGCCGTGAGTCACCATGACCTGGTCTGCCGTGAGTCACCATGACCTGGTCTGCCGTGAGTCACCATGACCTGGTCTGCCGTGAGTCACTTGAACTTGTCTCAATGTCACAGATGTGTCCACTCCTAACTTGATCAGTTCCATCTGAACGTCTTACCACATCTGAAGCTGGGTCCATGGTGTCAAGGAACTTGATGGCTGTTTGCGATTTCTGTTTGCCGACTGGATGCCTCCCTCAGAATCCTCTCCCCATGTGGCTTGCCACCCAATTTCCAAATTACAGAAGCTCCAGTTTTTCTTATTGTTGCTCACACCTCCTGTGGAGGAGTGGAGATGCCTTCCTCGCCACAAACCGGGGCAACTGCCACCTCGAAGAATCTCTGAATTCAAGTATGTTCAGTTTGAAGTGTTTTGTGATTTCTGCACCCCCTATAACTTTAACTCTCATCAATGACTCTACAGTCGAGGATACCTCTAAAAGGTGTTTCCAACACTCATTGGTCATTTGTCCCTCTATCCAATCAACATCTTTTTAAAACATTTCAAGAGAGGTAAGACCTATGAACAAAAAATTACTACTAATATGGCGGATAGGTGCGGCCATCGTAAAGCTTAAGGGGGCCATCTGGTGAATGATTTGACAAGATATTCCAAAACCTCAGCTGACGTCAAACGAAGGAATAGTTTAGAAGGTTTAGAATATGTATTGCTGGTAATTGTTAGAGAGGCAGGACTGAGAGAAAAGAACTGCTGATTTGCCATCCAAGAAGAGATGGATGCAGCAAGGGTTTATTCAGCGAGGATAAATAAAAAAAAAAACAACTGCAGGGAAGGACTATTTTAGAAATGTTTAAATATGTGGCAAAGCAACAATGCAGCATCCCTAGGTTATGACATCACAGCTGGCAGAGTGTGCACATAGTCTTACCACTTTTACTATTCAGATCTCCCAAAGAAGCCTTTCTAAACCCTTCCCTCTGATTCTTCGCCCTCCACCTCCCCTTTACTCATCCCAAACTCCCTCCTACAGTTATGAACTCCAAAAAAAGAAAAAACTTTGTAGACCCTTCATCTTTTATCCCTCAACTATTCCTTTTCAATCCAAATAACAGGCTTACATGTCCAATACTTAAATTCATTTCATACTTCCTTATACTAATTTCCCACTAATTCTGTTTGGCTGCAGAGTAGCGTGCTACCCACCAAAAAGCTCTTCAATACCTCAACAGGGGTAGCAAGCACTATATACATGCAAACCCTTCCCTCTTCATCCCTCCACTATCCTTTTCAATCAAATAACAGACTAACATATCCACCACTCAATTTAACTTCATAGTTCACTACACTAGTTCACCACTAATCCTTTATGGGTTCTGTAGTAGCGTGCTTCTCGCCGAAAAAGTGATTTGACCCCTCATCAGGGGTAGTAAGCGCTATATAAATGCAATTACACTTACAGATTGGATTAATGCAATAACGCTCTAAGAGGCATTTCTTCATGTTTTAGCAGATGTAGTCCTGACGCAGGTCAGTTCCCTTTATTTCCTTCATTAATGAAACATGTTGAAATAGCCCCTTTTGTTAAGCAATCTCAGCACATGTTTTGGTCCCAGAGCAGACTGGCTGTCGGACCCCTCTCTGGACTGGTTCCCACAAGTTCTCTTCCCTTACGGGAACATTAGGAAACTGCTCACTTTTCAGAAGCTGATAAATGTCTAACAATTTCTACATTCTCACCTTTTATTTGCTTACTTGGCCACAGCGTGTGCAGTAAACCACAAAAACACCCTGAGCTACCAATATATTGGTTAATAACTAATCTACTCCAGCTGACCCCTGCTATTAAAAGCTGTGGTGAAATGCAAATGTTCTAATCCCAATAACGTACAAATTGGACTTGGTTAATGTCCAGTGTGCAGCAATGCATGAGTGAGTTAGTTAATGCAGAGCGAGGCGTGTGAAAAAGTCCTGTTCAGGGAGCAGGGAAGAAAGGGCCAGGTGGAGCCGGCTTAGGCTCCTGTTATGCCAAAAGAATCGAAGCGAAAGGGATCAGCAGTTTGGAACAGGGTGCCAAGAGGCGCTCACCGCAAAACTTTGCTCGACAGGAACCAGAATCCATTAGCGTGCTTCGCTCCGCATGGGGGCGTTTGCGTGCCTGGGACAGGTTCCTAAAGGACAGACCAGGCAAATGACCACCACACAAGATCATAAGATGTACTGTGTGTGCAATAATGTCATGAATGTTCATTGTGGAGTCTGCAATCCTCACCTGCAGTAGGCCCTCTTGCAGCACCATCAGGTATTTTCTTTAAGGACCTTTTGGAAGGGGGGGGGAGGTTGCCGTCTGTTTGTGGCTAGGACTAAGGCTTACATGTGGTGTGTAGTGAATGAATAAATTAGTGTCTTTTATAAAGCGCGCAGCTGCTCTGAGAGTGTCCCGGTGCTCGGCATAGAAGAACAGGCGAGGAGGAGAAGAGCACCCAAAGGTGTTCCCGAGTCCAAAAGCTTAAAACGATACGTCTTCACAGCCTTCTTGCAGGGTGCTTCCTCGGCTATTAATCTCAGGTGATCAGGCAGCTGGTTCCAAATACTTGCTGCTCTGACCATAAAGGAGGACCCCCCCCTACGAAGTTTTTGGAAACGGGGGATTATTAACAGGCCAGCGCTACTAGAGCGTAGCGATCGTCCTAGTCTGTACTCCTTGATCCTCTCATTTAAGTAAGCAGGACCCCTGTTGTAGAGGGCCTGGTGGGCCAGGGTCATAGTTTTGAACATTATGGGCTAGCGCACTGGAAGCCAATGAAGCTTCTCACTGAAATGAGATACTGAGGCATATTTGGGTAGCCTGTAGATGAGGCGTATTGCCATGTTCTGTATTACTTGTAGACGGAGGACTAAGTAGTCAGGAAGACCCAGATACAGAACATTGAATAATCCAATCGGGAAAAGATCAGCGCACTGACCACCTTTACTTGAAATTTGTGGGGGAGAAAATACAGAAATTTCCTGAGCATGCGGAGGATCCAGAGACGAGATCTAACCACCGCTGTAGTGAGAGATGCTCTAGTCCTAGCTCAAGCAAGCTGATGTTCAGGAACCCTCTTCCACCATTCTCCTCCTCTGCAAGGATACAACACAGCTGTACGCCATCAACTCGGGTGTGGCGCCACCTACCCAACATTCACAAGCAAGGAGAAAGATCATTTAGGAATAGTAGTGGAAAAGATCTCAAGAGGCTGTTCTTCCCCACACAATCTCCCCAGACCATTTTCTTGTTAGCATGGAGGAGAAATACCTTGGGAAACGGTGGTGATCTGCTCGAGATGACAATCACCAGGGTCCTCTTGCAATCTCTCTGCCTTTTATTCAGGGGCATTGCAAGAACCTTCGGTACAGCGACAGTCAGCTGCTTGCACCTCAAATTAAATACCTTGAGTGCTGAAAAGGCGTGGGTCACTACAAAGCCACTGCTCCAGTCACTTTGTACAAGGACAAGTGGCTGAATGGGGTCAGAACAGATTTCAAAACCCAAGCTGACAAAAAAGACAAAAGGAGTATTTTAGAATGTCTAATTCTGGTGACTGTTGGAGAGACCGATTTGGGCAAAAAGAACTGTGCTTTTATCTCTACACCGGATGGTGAAGGGTGGCATCTAAGAACATAGATGAGTGAAGCCAGGGTGGCTACTGGAAAGACAAAGACTACAAAAGAACCAGCATGGCAGCCATCTTAAGCAGGTCTCTGCCAACTATGAAATGTTAGTTTTTCTTTTCTGTAACTAAAGAAATTAAAAACAAAGCACTTTGACCGTTCTTCTAAATCGAAATATTTGCTTTCCAAAAGGACTTTCACCAAAATACAAAAACAGCTATAAAATGTTAACTGTTGGACAACCTCATGCAGAGATCTTGAGGGTGTGGGAACCTCAACGTGATGCCTTTCAAAAGTGCATTGTGTACATGCCTCTTTAACGAGGGCTTATTGTGTAATGCTATGACCACATGCTCTTCACAAAACAAGATGGCATACTCAAAGAACTTCATGAGCCATAGTGAGCAATAGAAGTGGTCCCCTCTGAAGTCGAAATTCTCTAGTTATGAAGGAGGAATGAAGGTCTGTCGGAGCTGCAGAAGGAAGTACTGATCAGAAGAGATAGAGAACAAAAGACAGGACAAAAGTGAAGCTACTTAGGTAGAACATGCTGGAAAGTTGCAAGATCAAATTGCTGAGTTAAAATGCCTCCTACAACGCTTAGGAACAGTTATACTCAGCAATTTTAAAACCTATCGCACCAAATTACACTTGTAAACCCATCAACTCAAAGATGAAATTTGCCATTTGCATCACCAGACTCCTCATTGTCCACCAAGAGAGGTTGCTCTTTTTCCCCTCTCCCTTCCATTTTATAGTCCAGTAGACATTTCCACTTCTATTTTAATCAGCTTCTGAAAATAACTCCTCAGCAGGTCCAGTCCAGTCCAGCTCTTCCTGACTGCCGCCAGCAACTGCAGGCCTGCCTGACCTATCAGCTGCAAGTGCAGCTGTTCCACTCCCCCTAGGACTAGCCAAAGGCAAGTCAGTCTGCTCCAGTCTGAGCCTGGACCGCACCCAGAGCCAGGAACCCTAGCCCTCCGGACTCCAACAGGTACTCCGCTAACTATCTTCGTACCCTAGACCCCAGTACCAACAACGACTGCTGCCTCGCATCCCCCTGCTTCACAACAGGACTGTTCATCTGTATCCAGTGCCACTTCACCTCCAATCCAGGCACTACGCCGTCCGCACCGACCAACACCCCACCGGAAAAACTCAGATGTCTCCTACTCAACGCCAGATAGCTCTGCAAACACGCCACTGAAATCTGGGACACTATCTCCACCATCACCCTGATGTAACCTTCATCACAGAGACGTGGCTCACCCCACCATCGACCCCAAACACTGCCACGGCAACACCCATCAGCTACAAGATCAAACACCGCTACCGCACTAACAGAGACAGGGGCGGTATAGCCATCATAAACAAGGAGTCAATCACTAGCACCATCGACCAATCCACGTCAATCATGGAACACATGAACTTCCAGCGCCGCACTGAAGACACCACCACCACCAAAGGCACCCTCGCGTACAGACCACCAGGACCGCTGAATTCATCACCACGCTCGCCATCGAACCCGAACACTACTTCTTCCTGGGAGACCTTAACTTCCACCTAGACAACTCCACCGATACCAACTCCATTGACCTACTGGAGAGACTGTACAACATCGGCCTGAATCAACTAGTCACGGACCCAACACACAAAGCAGGACACACGCTGAGCCCCATCTTCACGTCTAGCAACAGAATTCAATACAACCACACTTCAGAACTCACCTGGTCGGACCACTCCATCGTACACTTCACCATCGCCGGACATGCCAGCACCATCCCCAACCAACACATCGCCCCCTTCGGCAGCTGATCCAAGGTCACTCAGCAACAATGGACGGCTGCCCTCAGCACCACACAGCCCAAAGACACCTCCAACGTGGACCACGCAGTACAGAACTTCAACGATTGGATCACCTGCGCCACCAACCAGGTCGCTCCCACCAAACCTGTTAAAACCCACGGACCCGCCAAACAAGCCAACTGGTACACCCTGGAACTCAGCACATCAAAACTCAAGTGCAAACAGCTCGCAAGAAGATGGCGCACCAGCAAGAACCACACCGACAGAGCCACCTTCAAATCACCCCTCAAAGACTACCATTGGCAGATCAAAGTGGCAAAAGAGAGGCCTTGACCCACCGTATCAACACCAGCGCCAACCAAACCAAGGAACTCTTCACCATCATCAGTGAGTTCACCTGCCCGTCAGCCACCGAAAACCCCCCTCCACAAGAACTCTGCGACGCCCTCGCCGACCATTTCCACAACAAGATTGCAACAATATATAAGAACTTCGATCTCCAACCTCCGCAGCCTCCGATCGACCACCATCCACTAGGGAGTACCGGTCATCCTCTGCCCCCAACGACTTGTCAAACTCAGAAGAGACAAGATCAGCCACCAACTCTCCACCATCATCAACGCCTTGCAAACCATAGCCACCTTTCCTGACACCTGGAAACAAGCCTAGATCAGACCCCTCCTCAAGAAACCCTCGTCAGACCCCACCGAACTCCAGAACTACCTTCTCATCTCCCTACTCCTGTTCCTCGCCAAAGTACTGGAGAAGGTCATCAACCTACAACTCACCGAACACCTAGAAAGAAACAACTTGCTAGACCCCTCCCAATCAGGATTTAGAACCAATCACAGCACCCAGACAGCTCTGATCGCCGCAACAGACAACGTCCGCACCCTACTTGACAGAGGAGCATCAGCTTCCCGGATCCTGCTTGACCTCTCCACTGTCTTTGACACTGCCTCTCACCACACACTCATTGACTGCCTACACCAGATTGGTATAACAGATGCGCGCTCAGATGCATGGCATCCTTTCTCACAGGATGCACCCAGAAAGTCTGCCTCTCTCCCTTTACATCGCAGGCCAAGCACAACATCTGCAGCTTTCTCCGAGGCTCATGCCTCACAATTGGCAACCCTCTACCGGGGTAGCATTGCATCCTTTGGGTCAGGCTTGTTGCAGATACCTCTAGCGGGACTCAATGAGGCTACAGTGCATTTCAAGGCCCGCAAAGCTGGTTATTTGATCACATTGGCGCTAAGAGTAGACCGCTCCCGGGGTCACGCTGACTGAAGCAGGTGTCCTGCTCCGGCTACTAAGGCGCATCACAGTCTGACCGGTCACACGTCACTGCGACTTCTGACCGGCTCGCCATTCGGCTTACTGACCACAAATAGCCAGAGTCATAAACGCGGCTCTCGCCATGCACTGCAGTGCTGAACTGAACTGTACCATGCACTGATATTCCTGTCCTAAGTCATTGACATGGTACTCACGATGCACCACTGCACTGAACTTCACCATGCCCCACTATCTGACATGAGACACTGACGTGGCTCTCACCTGTCCCGAGACAACAACACAGCTTTCACCTGTCCCAAGACACTGACGCGGTTCTCACCTGTCCCGAGACACTGACGCGGCTCTCACCTGCCCCGAGACACTGACGGGGCTCTCACCTGTCCCGAGACACTGACGGGGCTCTCACCTGCCCCGAGACACTGACGGGGCTCTCACCTGCCCCGAGACACTGACGGGGCTCTCACCTGCCCCGAGACACTGACGGGGCTCTCACCTGCCCCGAGACACTGACGGGGCTCTCACCTGCCCAGAGACACTGACGGGGCTCTCACCTGCCCCGAGACACTGACGCAGCTCTCACCTGCCCCGAGACACTGACGCGGCTCTCACCTGCCCCGAGACACTGACGCGGTTCTCACCTGTCCCGAGACACTGACGCGGCTCTCACCTGCCCCGAGACACTGACGGGGCTCTCACCTGTCCCGAGACACTGACGGGGCTCTCACCTGCCCCGAGACACTGACGGGGCTCTCACCTGCCCCGAGACACTGACGGGGCTCTCACCTGCCCCGAGACACTGACGGGGCTCTCACCTGCCCCGAGACACTGACGGGGCTCTCACCTGCCCAGAGACACTGACGGGGCTCTCACCTGCCCCGAGACACTGACGCAGCTCTCACCTGCCCCGAGACACTGACGCGGCTCTCACCTGCCCCGAGACACTGAAGCGGCTCTCACCTGTCCTGGGACATTGACAAGGCTCCCACAGACTGCATGCCTACACTGATTTGCAACTTACCCCGGTTATGCAGTACTGAGGGAGCCCCACCACCAAGGTTCCAAAACACGCCTCTGCCCTTGCATCAAGCACCATTGAGCACCGAGACAACCAGAGCGCTCTGACAAAGACACTCTGCATTGATATCAGAGTACTGAGATGTGTACCGAGCGTTGATAAGGACACTCTGCACTGATGTCAGAGTACTGAGATGTGTACCAAGCTTTGATAATGAAATGAAATCGGCATTTATAAAGTGCATGGCTACCAGAAGGCCTCCCAGCGCTTGGCATGACTAGTAAACGGATGGGAGAGACAGAATGATTAGTTTAAGGGAATAAAAGGGTTTGGAGTTGTTTCCTGAAGGCGAAATTACTAGACTCTTTTGGGAGGGGAAGGGCGTTCCAGAGTCTGCCTGCATTCAGACAGAAGAGCCTGCCGCCACTTCTGGGTCGTTTGATTCTGGGGATCTCGATTAGGTGGAGATCATCCGAGCGAAGCTTTCTCCTTGCTTTCTCCTTGCTTTATATGGATGGATTATGGCCGAGATCAGGGGAGGGCCTATCCCCTGTAGGGATTTGTGGACAATGCATAGTGATTTGAAGCTAATTCTCTCTTTCACTGGAAGCCAATGTAGAAATCGGAGGGCGGGTTTTGCGGAAAGAAATCTGGGTGTTCCCGTCAACAATCTGGCTGCACAATTCTGGATGATCTGCAATCTATTGATCACTGAGGTAGGGGCTCCCAAATAAAGCGCATTGCCATAATCCAATCTAGAGAGTAGAATTGATTGGACCATGATTTTTTTGGCTTGAGGAGGGAGCAAGGGAAGCACTTTCCTCGCCATTCTGATCAGGCCAAAGCAGATTGCTACTGTCTTACTGGCTTGCGCTTGGAATGTCAGATTATGGTCTAGCCAGATGCCCAGGCTCTTTATTTCAGGCTTAGGGATTGGGACTGGGCCCATGCATACTGGCCAGATGGTTCTGAGTGACGTATTGTCAAAATTGCCCAGAGTCATGATCTCGGTCTTTTCTCCATTTAATTTCAGGTGGGAAGACCCCATCCATTTTACGACATCCGTAGGACATGCTTTCAGGGTCGTGGAGTATTGTGTGGATTGGTTTAAGGCTACGACCAGTTGGGTGTCGTCGGCATAGGTGACCATATGGATCCCAAACGGGGCCACGATTGAAGCCAAAGGGACCATATACGTGTTGAAAAGTGTAGGGCTCAGTGATGAGCCCTGTGGTATGCCACACTGGAGAGGCTGAGGTTTGGAGCTCATGCCCTCTTCAAAAACCTGGAATGAACGTCCTTTCAGGAAGGAGCGCAGCCAACTCAGAGCAGTTCCAACTACTCCCAGATTGCCGAGGTGATGAATCAAGACCTGGTGATTCACTGTGTCGAATGCTGCGCTCAAATCCAATAGGATAATGGCTGCCGCGCCTCCTGCATCTAGGATTTTCCTGCTTTCCTCCACAACCGCTAGCAAGGCAGTTTCCGTACTCTGCCGAGGCCGGAAGCCTGTTTGGGATGGGTGTAGCAGGTTGGAGGTTTCCAGGAAATTGGAGAGGGTGTGGTTAACATATTTTTCGTCGATTTTAGAGATCCCAGGCAGAAGAGAAATAGGGCGATAGTTGCCCAGGTCTGCGGGATCAAGGTGCGGCTTCTTAAGAAGTGTCTTAACCATTGCTTCTTTCCAAAGTGGGGGGGACTACTCCTGTGCAAAGTGAGGCGTTGATAGCATGGGTGATTGTGGGGCCGATAATAGATGCAGCTTTAGTTAGGATGTTCATGGGAGCTGGGTCTCTTGGTGATCCGCTTTTTACTGTGGGCATAAGGGTCAGGAGTGTTTCCAGGAGGAGAGGGGGAAAACGCTCCAGGCGATGAGTGGTGGAGGGGCGGTCGGGTGGGGAGCTCATCCATGCGGGATCGATTTGAGGGAGCATTTTTATAATGTTCTGAATTTTGTTATCAAAGAACTCGGCCTGATTTTCGCAACGAGTTCCATGGGGGTCAGTAGGGACAGGAGGGACTGGGCTTTTAAGGAGCCTTTTTATGATGGAAAAGGTCTCTCTGGGGGAATTGGCGGCTAGCCGAATTTTCTTCTCGTAGTAGGCTGCTTGAGCTTTCCTCATTTCCGCTTTGTATTTGCATATGGCCCTTCTATAGGTGAGCTTACTATCGGCTGCAAAGTCTTTCCTCCAACTTTTTTCTAATATTTTACAGTTCTGTTTCAGGGTGCGCAATTCAGCGGAGTACCAGGGCGATCTAATTGAGCCATTCTTTTTTATTATCCGGGTTTTAGGGAGGACCTGGTTCAACGAGTCATCTATCCAACTGCAGAAATTGTTATACATTGTAACTGGGCAGGGAACCGACTGAGGTCTATTATTTTCCAGTTCATGGTTCCAGTTCTCCTGGGAGAGCTTAGACCAGGGACGGATAAGTGTCCGAGAAGGATGGACTGGGGGGGTAGGAATTTGGGGGCGCCAGGAAAGGGGCACCAAGTGGTGGTCGGACCAGGGAATTGGGATAGGGTCATTTCCCTGAAGGTTCTCCAGATTAGAGAACACTGGGTCAAGGCAGTGTCCCTGCGCATGTGTAGGGAGTTGAACTTTTTGCAGCAACTGGAGTGACGCAAGATCATTTGCTAGTTCAACTGCTACTGTGGATCTAGGATCATCAAAATGCAGATTAAGATCGCCGAGAAGCGTAAAATTGGCAGAGGGGCTAGCTAGATTGATGGCGGTTTCTAAAAGGGAGTTACAAAAAGAGCCTACCGCACCCGGGGGGCGGTAGATCAAAATGCCTGAGAGTGAGAGGAGAGGGGAGAATTCTAGGGAGAAGCGAACATTCTCGCAGTCCGGGAGAGGACTGCCGAGTAGGCGACAGGTAAGGTGGTCCTTATAAACGATCGCGATTCCCCCGCCTTTGCCTATGGTTCTATCCACTCTTTGAATCGCGTACCCCTGGGGCAAAGTTTGTACTATGTCAGGATCAGAGCTAGCACTGAGCCAGGTTTCGGTTAAAAAAAAGCACCTCAGGGGAGGAATCTTGTAAAAGGAGAGAAATTTCCGTGGAGTGTTTGGGAAGGAATCTGCAGTTTAAAAGAAAAATACTATAAGCAGATCTTGAGGGGAGGGGTGAACGAATATGGGAGGGGAATGTGAAAGGGCAGTGAGGGCATTTTGATCTAAAGTTATCTGCTCGTAAAAGATGAAGACATTTGGCCCTAGGGTAGTTATTTAGCTGGAGCAGTTGAGCACTAGAGTACCTGAGGCGTCCTGGGGGAAAAGGTGCAGAGGTTTTGGCCCCTGGCCCCTGTCGGGCGTGGACGGGCGCAGACGTGCTTGCCTTAGGTGCGCCTTCGGCGCGCCAGCGGCGCGCCCGCTACGCGATCACGTCATGGGTTCAATTTATGCGACTTCTTCCGACGCCGGGAGCAGCAACTAGACCGCTGCCCCATGCGTCTGAAGCGCTACAAACAGAAGTGGTGCACGAGACCTTCCTACCCGCCGAGCATTGAACACAGCTCGTACCGGGGGGTTGGTTCCTTCGTGCAGGTGCCCACCACAAACAGTATGCATTTTAAAAAATGTGCAAAATCAGCAATATTAAAACATTAATTTTTACAGGGTCAGGAGAGCAATTCTGACCGTTCTCCCTCGATTGCCACCCAGAATACAGTCGGCCTAAGACGGTCGCGTCAGACGCTCAATTTATGCGACTTCTTCCGACGCCGGGTGCAGCAACTAGACCGCTGCCCCGTGCGTCTGAAGCGCTACAAACGGAAGTGGTGCACGAGACCTTCCTACCCGCCGAGCATTGAACACAGCTCGTACCGGGGGGTTGGTTCCTTCGTGCAGGTGCCCACCACAAACAGTATGTATTTTAAAAAATGTGCAAAATCAGCAATAATGACACTCTGCATTGATGTCAGAGTACCGAGCTTTGATAATGACACTCTACATTGATGTCAGAGTACCGAGATGTGTACTGAGCTTTGAGAATGACACTGCATTGATATGTGTACTGAGATGTGTACAGAGCTTTGAGAATGACACTGCATTGATATCAGTGTACTGAGATGTGTACCGAGCTCTGATAAGGACAATCTGCATTGATGTCAGAAAACTGCGATGTGTACCGAGCTTTGAGAAGGACACTGCATTGATATCAGTGTACTGAGATGTGGACCGAGCTTTGAGAATGACACTGCAATGATATCAGTGTACTGAGATGTGTACCGAGCTCTGATAAGGACACTCTGCATTGATGTCAGAAAACTACGATGTGTACCGAGCTTTTAGAAGGACACTGCATTGATATCAGTGTACTGAGATGTGGACCGAGCTTTGAGAATGACACTGCAATGATATCAGTGTACTGAGATGTGTACCGAGCTCTGATAAGGACACTCTGCATTGATGTCAGAGCACCGAGATGTGTACCGAGCTCTGATAATGCACATCTTTGTTGTTCTAGACCGAGCATGCGCTTCTCCAGCTGTCAGGAACCGAGGCATCCACAGAGCTCTTACTACTAACATTTCAACTCTCTCCTGGTCTGAAGCAGCATCTCAGAAGTGACACACGACGGGTCTCTCACAAAACACTCTTGTTCTCACGTGCAGAGCGCCCTTCCCAAAAACCGTCCAAGCCCTTGGGAAGCGAGCTAGAAATGCACTATTTGGCACCTCAGTTTTTCTCAAAGTGGAGGGATGAACGAAAAGCCTTTTTGAGCACCCGCTGGGAGGGTTTCCTCATGCCATGCTTTGGTTAACAAAAACAACACAAACTGGACACACATACTCCAATGACAAACGATGGATAACGTTAGACCACACTCAGGATGCACTTGACCAATGACTTGCCCATACCTGTCAATTTGAAGAACAATGTCACAGTATGAAGAGGGGGCGGGCCTTGAAGGGGACAGGCCTCGTGCCGAGAAGTACCTAGGAGACACTTTTGAACCCCACCCCGCTCCCAATCCCTCTCCTCCCAAAAAAATAAAAGCTTGCCGAGGCTGGTGCTGATGTCCCGGGGTGTTTTCATAACCCTTAATGGACATCAGTAGTTCAAAGCCTGGGAAAACGAGCTGGAAAACCGCTATGCAGTGGTTTTCAGCTCGTTTTCTCTGCCACAGTGTGATACCTACTCCTCATCGGGTGAGCAGGTGATGGGAGCCGATATCGTGCGTCACACTGTGGCACCGTGTGAGTTGGTAGGTATGCTTGCCTCCTAGCTCGCCAATGGCATTGCCCTCTGGGCATGGATGTTTCCAATTTTGTGTTTAAAAAACATCACCTTTGATAAAAGTCTCTGAATGCAGCGGTATGCTCCGAAGGAATACACATCTTTTCTGTTTTTTACACGAAGGGTGCTGCACAATTTACATGCAATTGTCATAGCTGAGCTCTTCTTTTTAATGTGTTTGCTCACCCGCAGGGCTCGAGTCGGGGTACTACGCAGGTGGACGGCGTCCCCCCACTTATTTTACCGGGTGGACGCCGTCCCCCCTGCCCAAAAGCTGGACTTTCAATGATGGCGTGCCTTGCCCGCACAGCCGCCCCGTTGATCTCCCAAGTACAGGGCTGGCTTGTGCGCTGTGGTGGTTGGTGCCCCTGGCGGTTGGAGAACGGCTCTGTTTATATTGGAGCTCGCTGGCGCGTGATTCCGTGGAATTGTTTACCAGCGCTTCCGTGTACTAGGATGCGTGGTGCGTAAGTAGCGAGTTGGCAACGCGCATTTAGTAAGGGATGTCAGGCCCCTGGTAGCCTGTGAGAAATCCGACCTGGATGGCATTGTATCGAAGGAAGGGATGTTCTGTAAACTGCTGATCTGCGCGCCGAGACTGTCAGAGAATGACGCTACATTCCACAGTGGGCCCCCCCAAGTGAAACGGGTCTCCCTGTAATAAGAGGGGACTACCTTTCGTGACGTCACTTCCGGTCGTGACGTCACTTCCTGTGACACCACCTAACTTGGAGCGTCACCCCACTTCTTTTTTTAGGACTTGTGCCCTGCTCACCCGCCTCTAGAAAGCTCTAGAGCCTCTGGAACCCACAAACCAGCAGCTTCTCAAAACACAAAATCACATGCACATGTGGAATGTCCATTCACAGTGAAATTCACTTTCTGTTAGCGGTTCTTCAAGCGCCCGATTCCCAGCCCTGCTGCGAGAGTTGGTGGCGCGTGCCTTTTCACACTATGTCGTAAGCCAGTGTCTTTAAGTAGCCAACATTTCATAAAGCACGTTCACAAGTCTTGTGTGCACCTTTTGTTTCGTTACAAGACCAAACTCCTGAACTCACAGTCTCATCCTCCAGCCTTTACCCGAGTTTACTCCACGCACTAGTAGGATGTGGACCAGGGTCGGATTGGGATCACAATTTGGAGCGGGCACTGCCAAAAAAAGTGGCCCACATTCGCGGGGCGTGCTCTTTCATGAAACACCATTTGATTACTTTCAGAGGTTTCATTTGTAGAGAAATGTTTGGTAAATTAAGCATTTTAAATCTTATAGAGCCAGTAACATTGGTGAACACTAGGAGCACTGCAGTTCTGAAAACTGAATATTTACTTGCAGTCTCAATGTAGTTAGATACTCTTTCCCGACCTGCTATGTCCTTGACTCTGATCATCACATAAATCAGAAATCCAGTACAAAGTCAAGGGGAACGGCTAAGACTGGAATCTCTGGGAATAGAACATGTAATAACAAAAGTAAGAGGAAGAGCAGCTCTGAACTTCTGCCTTTGGAGAATGGAACCACTAATGACAAACAGTAGTAAAGTAATACATTTTCCATACCAAAACATAAAAATATTTTGCAAAACACTCAAACGAAATGAAATCTAGCTCCCTCACAAATTTTGCACTTTTCCCTGAACGCAAGTACCTTTTGCCGCCTTGTCCTACCTCCCCTCTTTCTTTGTGTGCACTACTCTAGTTAGACAGTGATCCCCAGTTCTGCTGGGCAGTACCAACTGGAGCTGGGGGAAAAGAGGAGGTGAACAGAGCGATAAAGAGACAGTATAATGAGAGAGGTGAAGTAGAACTAGAAATCAGGTAGTGAGAGGTGTGACGGGGAGAAACATAAGATAAAGACGGGGTGATCGGGTAGCCAGAAGAAAAGGTACATAGCTATAGGAAGAGGTAGTTAGATAATGAGTATAAGAGATATAGGTAATACTTTATGGTAATAGTAATACACATGCAAACCTGCAGAGTGAACCTTCTTCACTTTTCCGAGAGAATATGTATCAAATGCCACACAACTCAGAAGTAGCAATACACACTCTGTTCTCAGAATCATGGTTCAAGTGAACTGCAGACAACTAGTGATATTGGTTTAAATATTCCATCTGAGTAACAGTCCCTCACAATTCTTCACATGCCCCTCCATGTGTAAGACGCATGCTGTAGCACCAAATCTGAAGCACGTTCTGTGGGCCACATGCATGATAACAAAACACAACCTACCAGAAAAAGTTGTGCAATACCAAATGGCCCTCCTCTTGCAGGCAGAATAAAGCCACGTGTTTGGGCATAACAGGGCTTAAGCCCTTAAACAGACCTGAGGCTTATATTGCAGAAAAGCTCCTCCAAGGATGGCAATAACCATGAAAAACATAGAAAATCAACAAAAAGGACATATTACCTCAACATGCTAGAAAAGGCAATCCTGCTGCACAGAGAAAGAAGTTTCAAGTTTGCTCATTTTGCTTAGGCCTCGAGCATGGCCTAGTTTAGAATGAGGCTCAAACAGTTCTCTTTTGAGGAAGCACATTACACAGTCTTAAGCATATCCTGAAATTAACACACACTCACGTTGGCACATTCTGGCCTAGGACCTAAAACAGAGTCCAGTCAGAATAACCTACAGACTACAGCCAAAAACTTACCAAAAGATACTAATGAATATTCCTGGCATATGGAGAAATAAGTCCCTTGTCTGCATTTTGGATGAGGCCTTTAAAATAGAGCTAAAAGGTTGACTGGTGCACAAATGAATCAGTTTAATTGTGCAAAAAATTGGTAAAATAAATCCATAAAAATGGTTCCTACCTGTTCCTTCTTGCTACAGAGGAAGGGATCTGCTAGCAACACACTGCATTTCTGGGTGCTGGATGTGGTAAGTCAGTAAAGCTTTGGGGCAGACCAACTGCACTGAGCCTAGTGCAGGATTTTCTGGATGTGGTGGGACCACGATTGAGGAGCACTAGATGTGACTGAGTACTGCTTTACTCCCGCCCTCTGTGTGTCCGCAGTTGGATGGAGGAGCCAGGAACTACGCTGTCGTGATCACCTCTTTTCCTGTTATCAAGCGCCTCTGTCCCCACCTTTCGCGCGGTGAGTGGGGGTGGGTGTAGCCTGAATGACCCCCTCCCACCCAGCCTTGACACCCATTTCCCTCTCAGCTACTGATGCCAGGCCGGGGGGGGAGCCCCCTGAGCATGCAGCATGTTGGGCAAGCACTACTAGGGGCCTGAGGTTAGCTTCTGCATTGCTTTAATGTGTTTCCGACCCTGCCCTTCTCTGAGGCGCCGCAGCTGCCCATGTAAAGTCCATGGGGGTAAAGCCACAGTCAGGAGAGCCACATCAATGAAGGTAGTAAGCGGCTGTAGGCAGGCAGTGAGTACGCAGCTTTGCATGGTGCACATGTGGTGTGGCTGCTTTCACAGCATGGTTAAGGTGCTGCAGCAGGGTATTGTGTCACCTGTTTGTGGACTGAACAGGCAGTGGCTTCTCCCGAGCCAGTCAGCAGTGTTACAGAAGAACTGTCTCTTGCACCACAACTGCTGCATGCACATTTGAAACACACGCAGCTTAGGCAAATCACAAACTAGGCATTCATACACAACCATACACATATTTGTCCAGGCCTTTCTCTGCCCCCCTGTCCCTCGTTCAGAACCTGACTGGTAGTCTTTTCTGAACCCTACCACGTCCTGTTCCTCCCCCTCTTTCCTGGAGTCTTTATCATTCCCCACACAGACTAAATCTGTCTACCACCAAACCTCTCTTTGGACCATTCTCCTGGTCTTCCATCCTATGGACCTTCCCTCACCGATAAAGTGCCCAAAGCATCTAAGCCAGCAAAAACGAAATCCAGCACAGCATCACAAAATACAGGAGGAAGAAGCAAAAAGTCACGGGAAACCACGCCAAAGATGCCAAGTCTAACAATACCGCTGTGAGCGGTGTCTTTGGAAGCTTCTTGTTTATTTTTAGTTTGTCATCTCCCCTCACACACTACCTGTTGTTGCCTCCCTCCTACTCCACCCACCCACCTCTGCTGCACCCCCATGATCTTTTATTCATTTATTAAGGAGAGCGTGGTAGCGATTGCCAACAGTGGCTCAACCTCATAAAAGCGCTTCCCACTAAATGGAATTTCATTTCTCTTTATTTATCAATTTATTTATTTACTTTTTTATTCCACCCGTTCACCTCACTTCGGACGATTGCTCAGTGGGTTAAACGCACTAGCAGAGGTTGGAACCTGAAGTCTGCTAAATTTTTCATCCTTCCAATGTGGATGAAATGGCACTGGTACAAAACACCACTGCTTTCCTAGTACATATACCTTTTATGGTTTACGTACAGACAGCACTGCAGCCCAGAATAATGCTCTCATGGAATGCACCTGGATGGCGTCCCTGCACCCCCACAATACTTGGAGTGTATTGTAGCTCCCAGAAGCACCCTTTTTTGCAGGATGGTACAGCATTATCATTCCACACAATTCAGCAACACACCACATAATTCAACTCAACAACACATTTACAAAACACACCACATACATCCAATCAACACCACACAATATCACATCATGCTACAAAATTCAACACACCACATAATTAAACTGCACAACATACCACTACACAACACAAAATACCATTCCACATAATTGCACTCCATGACACACAATCCCACTCTACATAATTCCAGTACACTCAAAACCACATAACTATCCACATTATTCCACTGCACACCTCGCCGCATAATTCTATGCCACATGATTCCACAACTAACAATTCCAGTCCAATCCACATAATTCCACTCCACACCACATACCACCACTTTTCAGCACATGGGTAAAACACATTGTCATTTACAACGCCAATAGCTCCAACTCTCGCAAATGCAGGATCTATCAGCATTGCCAAAGCTTGTTTTTTTATTGTTGTTTTCCTTTTGACAGTTTTATATAGTGTGAACTTAGCCCAAGGCAAAGGCTATTTGAGCACTATTCATGAGCACCAATTACAGTAAACAAGATCAGATGTTTTATTTAAGGGCCTGGGAGATGAAGTGATTTGCCCAGAATCACAGGATGTTGAGAGCAGACGCCTGGACTCGAACCTGATCCCCCATCTCTGCAGCTCTGACCTTCAGGCCACATGTGCCTATGTACATGTAAGGCATGAAAGTGGGAGGATATTGTTCTTGGGAAGGACACTGGGGCCAAGGTGACCATGGCCTACAGCCTGAGCTCTAGAACAACAGCGAGGCCCCTTTGCTTACTAAATTACTCAACCCCTCACCAGCCATCCAATGCCTCAGGGCAATGGCCTGGCAGGGGAGGGGAGGGGATTAAGCATAAAACACAGCTGCTGTGCCATCCATAGAGGCCGGGGCTGAGGTGAAGATGGCCCAAGTCACAACATCCCCTGTCCTCCACAGCGAAGCTCCAGCATAAATCCACCCTCCCCCTGCACACCATGCCCTGAATGCAGTGCCAGCTTTACGGCGGAGCGACCGGTGCCGCTGCACCAGGCACCAAGTTCGGCACGTACCATTTGGACTCTGATTGAACTGAGTGTCATCGCCATATTTCGTTTCCACAGCGTCGTGGGAATAAAAGACAAACAATGCTGCTCACACTTTGACGGAGCGCATCGCACAGGGCTTCCTCAGCTTTAAGTCTTCATATCTTGACAAAAGGAATGCACTTCTATTAGTAAACAAGCATTGGCATAGCCAATAGGTCTCGCCTTTGGGACCTTCCAAGTGTTTAGCCATGCAGCACATTACTACGCGAGAGCTGTTGGCTTTGTCTATATGTTTTAGCCATGTTGTATAGCAGCGTGGCTGACTAACTGCCAAATTTCTGTTGTTTTATGCATTTGAGCCAGAACCACAACTCAAATATAACTATTTTTCTGTGAATATACATGTGCATATCTATCTATATTTATATATGCAACCACACACAGCTACCAGCGAGTAAACATGGCCCAATAATAAGTGATTTGTGGCCCATTAATATGTTTTTGTAGCTTATAAAGACACCAGTTCACACATGTATTACAACAGTGCAAATACTGTAATCCTAGTACAGTGTAACTAGCTTTAGAAATCACTGCTTTACTGCCTGGGAGGTGGCATGTTTTTAGCACTTTATACTGTAAAGTCAACCCTATTTAAATAAGAAGGTAGCTCAGTGCAGCAATGTAATCCCTTATTCGCTGCCTCGGGTTAAATGCCTTTGTTCAGAACTACCGAACCAGCTCATGTAAAAGCAGCACAGCAGTAAGCATTTATGCAGATCAGGCGCGTGTAACTGTTACTGTTGCTGTCTAAATGTTCAACAGCGCAGAATACAGTAATGTTTGTGTCTCCTTCTCCGCTCGTCCGCATGGACAGTGCTCCCGGGTAAATTCACTGGTAGGCTGCCTGCCCAGAGGAAGTTGTAAAAGTCACATACTTCACTATTCGTCGCTTCCCTCTGCCCCCTGCGTCACCCCGCCCTCCCAAGATGAAAGGAAGCGGACATTTGTTTAGAGCTTGTAAATTCCGAACCAATTGCCCTGCGTCCCTGAATGTGAAAGGGCCTCGATAAGATCTGCTTGTAGGCCTTTGTCTGGAGTGTGCTGCGTTTTAACACCTCAATGCAGTGCATACTGCAAGCTGCCCTGGTGGCTCAGATCAAACCCGGGATAGCTAGATCCAGGCCCGGCTCCAGGAATTTTTATTTGGGTGGGCCAAGGGTGCATTTGGGTGGGCCCCTCCGGGCTCGATTTGTCGCATATATGTCTAGGCAGGCCTGCTTCAGGGCCCTCCTTTATCTCTTCTTAGTCTTACAAGGCCCAGTAAAACGCACTCTTTTCCAAATCTCTTTCTAAATATTTTCACTCTCAAAAAGTGTTTTTTCCATGTAATGTTCCTTTGATGGGAAGAGGAGGTTTCTGAGGTGGGAGTATCAGGCAAGTGACACTACTCAGGCTCCCTCTGTGCGAGTCTTCAGGGAGAATCCCTCGTCATTACTACCTCCACCTGACCCCGGACTCTGCAACGCACTCCCTTGCAGGCATGATTATCCACTTCTCCTCTCCAGTGCACCTTATCTCACAGCTGACCTTGGGCCCCAGCCCCATATCAGGCTCCATCGGGCTCCACTTTCATTTTTCCCGGTAAAAAACATTAGTAAAATCACCTTCAAACTTAGAACATTGAATATAGCAGTAAATATAATTAGCATGCACTTTAAAGTATGTTCCATAGTAGCCCTTATGACCCGACTGCTAATTAAATAAACAAAAACAGAAAGGCCATGACAGGGCCGGCTTCAGCGCTGATGCGAAAGTCTTTTTTGGCGCCACACCAATAACCTCTTTCTCCGTAAATACCTTTACTACCACCTTCCAACAGTGCCCCTCATCCCTCCATGGCCCCCCCTATTGACCTCCTCCTCGGATTCCCTCATTGCCACAAGTGCCCCTCATCTCCCCATAGCCCCTCCCCCTCATGACCTCCTCCTCGGATTCCCTCACTGCCACCCTCCACCAGTGCCCCTCATCTCTCCGTAGCCCCTCCCCCTCATGACCTCCTCCTCAGACTCCCTCACTGCCACCCTCCACCCGTGCCCCTCATCTCTCCCTAGCTCCCCCTCCACCCCATGACCTCTTCCTCGGATTCCCTCACTGCCACCCTCCAACAGTGCCCCTCATCGCTCCATAGCCCCTCCCACTACCTCCTCCTCGGATTCCCTCACTGCCACCCTCCAACAGTGCCCCTCATCTTTACGTAGCCCCTCTCTCATATGCATTTCATTTGTTGTATAGCGCTACTCATATCAGTGTAGTGTGTGTCAGTACTTTACACCACGCACACATTATACAGAGACAATGAATCATACAAGTATGTAAATCAGTCTACAGGGAATGTCACATAAGCCAATGAGGATTACAAGGTATATGAATCTCATGTCATCCATACTGGTGGGCAGTATATTTTAAGAGGGTTTGGTCTGGGGAAACACAACCTTAGGATTTAAAGAGTATTCCATGGGGGTCAGCTTTACTGATAAAAATGTATATCTGCCCAAACATACTCATTTTAGCAACATTAGAATAATGAAAGACTGAGGAAGTTCTAACTATATCACAAATCAAAAAAAGCGAAGTTCTAACTATACCATTCAGGTTTGCATGCAGCTCTTTGATGACAGTTCATTGGTCACTGTCCTATGTTAGGATTGTAACTTCTGAACTGCAAGTAACACAATGATCTCTGTGACAAAGGCAGTAACCCACTGAGCTTCCACATAAAATACAGTTCATCTGCATTTAAAAACTACTAACAGACAAATGATTGCTCTCCAGCAGGATCTTTAATCACCAGCGTTATCTGGGCATTTTGTATTGTCTTATTGTTGTCCTGCATCGGCCATGATAATGATAAAAACTGTTTAAATGAAGCACACACGAAGTATGTGTCCTGCTGGGCCTGTGCAGATTTTAAAAAGAAAAACAAATAGTAACACATTCTCTTACCCACTCCATTAGTCAAACTTTGTGTCACAGCCTGATGTGATAAGCAGCTGCAGGGGTCAGAAAAGGTGAATAGGAATAAACAAACTTCTTTTCTCCTGGCTGCATAGAAAAAGAAATATCCACGCAGCAGAACAGTAGGCAAAGGTTACCATTGTCAAAGAAAGGATGTGTCGCCTTTCGCCATGTGGAGATGAAGGGGTGAAAAAATAAACAAAGCCTCATTAACATGTAAATGGTCTTTTAAAGACCTGTGAAGTACTCGGGTGCGGCTGCGATAATCTCAAAAACGGTCTGTGTGTGTGTGTGCGCCCGGGAAGCTGTCTCAGCCCGGGCTGACACACACGACGGGGGGAGGGGGGGAGGGTGGGTTGGAGCACTTTGAGCCCAATGGCATTGTGCGCCTGCCTTCAAGCCCTCACTGCGAGGGCCAAGGCTCCTGTTTGGGTGGGCCAGGCTCATGTTTGGGTGGGACTGGCCCACCCGCTAGAACCGGGCCTGGCTAGATCAGAGGGATTTTAAAACAAAACAACAACAAAACTCCCCAATCAACTTAGAAGAGCTCTCCAAGGCTCAATGGCCAGGTCTGGTGAGATGTCACCCTAATTACAGCAGATACAGTGCAAGGGCAGCAGATGCTGTCTTTAGTAGTCAGATGACTGCATGCCTTGCATTTTCTTACGTTATAAACGTGAATGCAAGCAGCAGCTTTCTATGAATATTCTAATTAACAGCACTCTCGTGCCTCTGAGAGATGGCCGTGCATTTATAAACATGTTAAATATATAGATACACGGTGGGGCCTATCTACAAAGGCATTTTGGAGCACATACAAGAGAACTCCTCTTTTACATACTATCACATGCCTCTGTGAATTGGCCTCAATCATCTAAGATGGGAACCTTCAGGGAATATTCGTATATAATGTCTTGGAATAGAAAGGACCGTGTCGAATAGGAGCTGCGACTAATAGGAAGTTGCATGTTCTGGGACTGCTGAAAGAGTACATAAAGTGTACTCCTTACCGTACTTATAAATATTTTGTCCCCAGTGTATCTGAAATAGTAGAACTTCTATTCTGGCGAGGTAAGTGCAAGTTTGCACTAATTGCAGCCCAACCCAGTTTGGACCATTTTTGAAATATGCTTTGCTGACTAGCCATATTGCAGAAACGTTTTTCACTGGGGCAAAATGAAGCACACTGATTTTGCATCCCTTTTGATACCCGACTAGCAGTGAAAGGAGTAGACTATTTAAACTAGTGGTCATCTACAAAGTATAACTACATCATCTGTTACGGTTTCCTTTATATAAAGCCCTTGATATAAGCCTCTACCAAGCAAGATCGAGAACAGGTATCGCGCAAAACCCGGTCTCCAGTCTACTGCTAACATGGAACCAGGAAAAGCCCGGCGAACCAGAGGATCTCATTTTTGCAGAGGCGCAGAACTTTATGTAATATGGTCCGGCGTTTATGAAATACCGCAGGTGGGCGCAATCTTCCAATGGAAGATTAAAGTGAAATAAAGAAAGCGCTTAAAAAACATGTTTAGCTTCAGCGGCTAGGATTGAAAGAACATGGATGTTTTGCGCATTGTTTTATTGAGCACAATGTAGGTATGTAATTAAAGTTTTGGTTACATGGAGATATAAAAATGCTTTAATGAATACGTCGGTAATTTGTGAGCTGCAATGAATGCTTCCATAAAATGGGAATATGTCCTACAGAAAAGGAGTAAAAGAGAAAATGTGTTTTAAAAGCATAGAATTCTGGTCACCTGCCCACTACATTTTTAACAAGCAATGGCCGCGCGGCTGTGAAACTGACGCGGCCACGAAAGTAAAAGTAATCGCGAGGGAAGCCAGATGGCGAGGGAAGCCATACGGCGCCTGATCGCGCGTGCACGCTCGCGTGAACGCAAGCTGGTCGCCAGCAAAAGCCACTGCTGTTTGCACTTCCAAAACCCGCTTACTAAAACTCTCGCCAGAGCAGCGCATGCGCTGGCTCAGGCGAGACCTAAAAATGACTGCTAAACTTCCAAAAGACAATTTAGATTCAAGTAAGAGGGCTATGAAGCTGGTGTATCATTCTGGTGTAGCACAAAGGCAGTGCCCACAGAGCGAGGTGGAATGATTGCATGCAAGCTTGCAATATTATCAGTTGGTGTTTGGCTTTATAGGCGATTTCTCAACATTTTCAAACAGATTCCTTGATGAGATTATATTTTGTCCGGATCCTTTTCAGCTTTTAAGCCGGAGCTTCTTTCATGTAAAAAAATAAGTCCCATTTCCCATCATTCCGGCCTCTCCCTAAACTACAACCCACACCTCTGGCCTGGAAAATGGAGGAGCGTTGCAGCACCACTGCATCTTGCATCAGGAACAACTTGCATCCAGACCACCCATGCCCCGGTACAAAGTAACCCGGACCACCCTCTGCGGCATGGTAACAATAATAAACAGGTTTACAAAAGACACTGCATAGCTGTGTGTCATTGATTTTGAAATAAGGCCACTTATTAAGCAGCAGACTTCGTTTTATTAACATTAGAAGGATGGAAGTTGAGGAAGAACACTTTCTTATGCAATATATTTGCTGACTTTAATTAAGTGGGTCACAAAGATGCTGCATTTTAAGATATCTTGCAGTGTTAAGGCACATGCTGCAGAGATCTTTGTGCGCCCAGCAGTTTTCCGAGCATAGCATGGCAAGATAACTCTAGGGATGAATGTACTTTTCATTCATCATAACGTAGAGGTTTAATGTGCCTTCTGCAAAGCGCAGCTTGGAACATGCCTGTCACAGATTTGTATTTATTTGTAGATAGGTCAGGGGTTTTGACACAGAGATGTTTTTGCTGCTAGCAGTTCATAATTTGCAATCCTTCGAAAATAACACAGTGAGTTATGAACCAGCATCAAAGAGCTGCAAGCAAACTGTCAGGCATGAGTTTAGAAAGTATTTTTTTCTCAATCTTTCCTCATTCTAAGGTTGCTAAAAACGGTTTCTTTAGGTAGCCATACACTCTTACTAGCATATACAACCCAAACTACTGTGTTATAGTTGAAACCCTGAGTTTGTGTTTTTCCCCACTAAGCACTCGTAACAATCAATGCCTACTTGTGAGAATATCTGTGCAGGAGGAGGTCATTGGGGGGGAGGGGGTGCTCCAACAATCATTGTGGCACCAGGCGCCACCACTGAATTTGAAGGGCCGTGGGCGAGGTGTCAAATAGAACACTGATTCTGGGCTGTGTGTGCCACAGGGGGGCCGGGGTGAGAATGGCGCAATGGCTGAGCAACACCTGGCACCCCCAGGGAGGCTGATTTTCGCACACAATCACCCGCTCCCCAGCCCCCCTTCTGGGCGATTGCTTGGCAAGGAGTCAAGGACAGGCCACCGCAGATCCTCGCCCAAGGGCCATATCACACGGCCCCCAGCTAGGCTGCTTTACTCTCCCTGTCTAGTGCCCTCTGTGGGCTGAGAAAGAAAAAAAAACCCGGCCCACAGAGGGCACTGAGATACCGTCCCTTCGGCCAATGCCCGACTGCCCGCTGTGCCAATCCGCCCCTGATGTGGACTAATGGACTAAACTGCTGAAGAAGGCCCTAGTACAGGGACACAGGACTGGTGGGGACGATTGCTGGCATTCATAATAAGCTTAAAATGTATTATTGTGTCCTCCAGTTAAGAACATGTTTTCAGGACCACTCTGCACTCTTTCTGGCCATTTACCTGAATTGGGTAAAAAATAGCTTGGAGCGTTGGAAGGATTTCCATGAAGAAATGGTCCCAGATTTCTGACAGGATCCCAATGCGATTTTCACCTATGAGAAACAGCACAACAGAATTGGTTGACAATAAGAAAATCACCCTGTGGCATCAACTATGACAACCGACTGTTCGGTAGCCTAGCGCTTTAATGATGGTGCCTGGATTCAGAACCCGCCGAAGACGGTGTACTGACGAGGGCAGGGTGGACAGAACCAGTCTCTACTCAGTGTTCATATGCGCTGCACAGCTGTCAAAAAGCTTGCACCTCTGTCACACTATCAGCAGTGCCTGGCACCGTCAGCACTATGAACAGTTCCTCCAGACACACTCCGCAGTGCCCCCCCAACACACGCAGCAGTGCCTGGCACCATGAACAGTCCCTCCTCAACACTCGCAGCAGCCCCCCGCGACACTGTCAGCAGCCCCCCCGCGACACTGTCAGCAGTGACCCCCCCCCCGAGCAAAGAATCCAGTTTAAAAGGAGCAAAGAATCCAGTTTAAAACGCTTTGCATCACACACAAAGTTCTCACAGGCGCCTGTCCGGCTATTCTGAATAATCCTTGTCATTCCTACACCCCAACCCACGCCCTTCACTCCGCTGATCTACATCTCACCCGTGTGCCGCCATTCCGTAGGTCCAGAGCAGGGGGGCGCTCATTTAAGGTGCTTGCTCCCGCCCTTTGGAATTCTCTGCCTCTCCCTATCCGAAACATCACCAATCTTCTGTCGTTTAGAAGGGCCGTGAAGACCTGGCTCTTCTGCTGATCTAGCATCCCTTCATGCATTCATCCTCTCCTGCATTTAGCACTGGGATGTCCTTTTGCCAGGACAGACATGCGCTTTATAAATCCTTAAAATAACAACTCTCAGCAGTGATCCCCCCTACACTCAGCAGTGAGCCCCCACACTCTCAGCCGTGCCACCCCCACCGACAGTATCAGCCGTGCCACCCCCCCGACACTCTCAGCCGTGCCCCGACCCTCTCCGCAGTGCCCCCAACACACTCCGCCGTGCCCCCCGACACTCTCTGCCATGCCCCCGACCCTCTCTGCCGTGCCCCCCTCCCCTGACACTCTCAGCAGTGCCTCCTGACAATGAACCACTATACCAGACTGCAACCCTACTTTGCTGCCAGTTCTGCGCAAGAGCAAACAGAGCTGGAGAGGAGACGAGATAGAGTTTCGACAGTCCCAGCAGGCAGGGTAATGAGCTACATCAATGGATCCATGTCTGCCATCAAGTGCTACGTAAATGTATTAGTAACTAGTATACGTATGTCCGGTCACTGACAGTCCTGCAGGCTAAAGTGGCCTTCCCACAGGGAGAGAGGCCTAGTAAGGCGGATAGAGGCCTAGTAAGGCGGATAGAGGCCTAGTAAGGCGGGGAGAGGCCTAGTAAGGCGGGGAGAGGCCTAGTAAGGCGGGGAGAGGCCTAGTAAGGCGGGGAGAGGCCTAGTAAGGCGGGGAGAGGCCTAGTGTTGCGCTCAGCTCCTGGTCCACGTCAGCTGTGAGATTCTTGACTGCTGGCAGTGGACGTTGGACCTGGACGATGGATAGAGGGTCTTCCTTCTCTCGCTGTACCAGTGTTTCTTATTTGGAATAAAGCTATTATTTCCATCACTCATGTCCGGCTCCACTTTACATGTGGCGACGAGTGAAACACTGGTAGGATCTAGGCGTGTCTGCAGACTTCTTCACGCTTTTTGCGTTTGGTGCGGTGTTGCCGAGCCGTTTATTCGAGTTGCAGCGGAGGGGAACGTTTTGGCGGAAAGAGAGTACGTTGGTGCTTCGCAACTAAGTCTGTAGCGGCAGGTTGTATGTCTGAATGTATTCAATATTGTACTGCCTCAATTCGGTATGGTGTTATACCATTGGTCACACAGCTGTTTTGAATTCAGGAGTCGCGAGCACTCGTGCTTACGTGGAGGTTCTTTGCACACCAGCTGCTCTTCCGAACTCTAGAATCCTGGCTGTGGTACGCAGCTGAAGCTTCCACTACACTTGCGTGGAGCATTGTGGGATGCTACATTACGTCTCGGGTCACGTTACGTGACCTTGCATGCCACCATCTTGGGAATTCCCAAACAATCCCCAAAACAAATTTGGCAGTGCGTCTTCAGCGCGGTGACGCGCACACCTCCCCGCATTAGTATCATCACTATACGCATGTCTAGTAGCTGCGTAATTTGTGCATATTTAAAATATTGATCTCAGAGGCTATCATTTGCACTGTGATGTGCACACACTTTTGTACCTGAAGTGCGTTTCAATTGCACACAGTGATACGCACACCTTGTTGGAGAATTTCAGCACAAGTATGTAATTTATACCTTTGCTAATTTGGGAGATAATTTGTTTGATTTATCAGCATATTGCACAGCGAACTAGTCCTTTGTTGGTGAAGTAAGGACGCTGTTGGGTCATTTGTATATTGGTGCATTGTTCTCCAGTAGCCATGGCTAGTCTAAGCTTTTCTCTTCAACCGCCCCTAGAATTTTGGCATGCAGGAGGTAATCCCTGTATGAAATGGACCGAATGGATATCCAATTTTCTTAACTTTATTTACACCATTGATGAAGACGGGAAGATGACTCATGAAAGGAAAAAGAGGATTTTATTACATTCTGTGGGTCCAGGGGGTTTGAAAGCTTATGAGGCGATGACAAAAACCTTGGGGGGGGGGGGGGGGTGATGCAAATGTTTTTGATGCCATTATGAATGATTTTGACAATTATTTTGACCCTAAAGTTTGTATTGGCATAGTAAGATAACATTTTTCCATAGGAAACAAGAAGCTAACGAAACAGTAGACGAGTATTTCTCAGCCCTAAGGTTAGCTGCAAATTGTAAGTTTGACCATTTATTGGATCAGTTATCAGAGACCAAGTGGTGATGCTTGCTAAGGTCCCTGCCATCCAGGAGAGGTTATGGATAAATGGTGATGCTGAGTTAAAGGATATTTTGAATATTGTTAGGAAGGCCGAAATGTCTAGTTGCAGCGCTAAAACTACTTAAGCAAGAAGTTGAAGAAATCCCAGTTGATGTAATCAGTAAAATTAAAACAAAGAGTACTACTAAACCCAAGACCGAGATAATTAAAAACAAAGATTTCACCAGGCGGGGTAATTTCAGGTGTTTCTGCTGTGACAGTGCGTCACACATAGCTTCCAGCAAGTCGTGTCCTGCCATTAAACAAAAATTTTCCAATTGTGGAATAATTGGACACTCTGCCAAGGTTTGCAGAAGGAAAGGTGGCAGGAGAGTGAAATGTGTGGATGAAGCTGAATGTGGTTCAAGTGATGATGAGTCCAATATTAAGAAACTTAGCATACGTGATTGTGGTGATGAATCTTCAAACCTTGATCCTAAGGAATTTTTTATTTGGAATATTAATGACAGAGGTGATTGGTGCAGGAAAAAACCTGTGTGTTCCATGTCCATTGGTGGCGTTATTGTACAAATGTATGCAGACTCCGGTTCGCCATACACTATAGTAGATGTAGGAACCTGGAAGTCCTTGTTTGCCATGCGTTTAGGTGATAAATTACTTGAACCGGATATTCATCCGGAGGGGTTTTCCGGTGAAAAGATTGAGATGGTGGGCTACAGGTCACTAGTGTTCAAGTTTAAGAACAGGGCAGCTATTGGCAAGCTGTATGTTGCTATGAAGGGACCTGCTGTTTTGGGATGGAAAGACCAACGGAATTTAGACATAATCCTTAACCCCAATAGCCCTGATCTGGTTATGGTCCTAAATGATGAGCGAACTACTTTATAACGAGATTTTGAGGACGTTTCCTAAGGTTTTTAGTCGTGGTATGGGGAATCTCAATGATTTTGAGCATCTAATTGTTTTAAAACCAGACGCATGCCCCAAACTGCATAAGGTTAGGCATATTCCTGTCCTACTTAGAGAAGATGTTGAGAAGGGGTTAGAGAGATTAGTCAAGGCTGATATTATTGAGCCAATCGAATCGGCTGAATGGATTTCTCAGATTGTGGTAGCCAGACGCAGCAATGGCAAGTTGAGATTGTGCATTGATCTTAGGCACCTTAACAATAACATTGTTGTGGATAAATTTCCCCTTCCTAAAATCTCGGAAATGTTATCCCTATTCAAAAATGCCAAGTGGTTCTCGTCTATTGATCTATCTGCTGCATATCACCAGATTTCTTTGGCTAAGGAGAGTAAGCAGTAACAGCATTCATTACTCCTTTTGGATGTTTCCAGTACAAAAGACTTCCATTCGGTTTAGCCGCTGCTGCTGCCATTTTTCAAAAGCTTATGTACCAATTGTTTGGTAAATTTAAGAACGTGAGATGTTTCCAAGACGATATACTCGTTTTTGGTGAAGATAGCTGGTACGTATTTTGAAAGAAAAAGTTTCGACTGTTGAACATTCAAAATGTAAGTTCGCTGTTAAATCCATTACATATTTGGGCCATGTCCTTAGTGGTGAAGGAGTTTCACCCAAACCTTCCTTGATTGATTCCATTCGCGACGCTCCGAGTCCTAAGAATAGGGAGGAGGTTAGATCTTTCCTTGGGCTTGTGGAATTCTACTCTAAATTTGTCAAGGACTTTTCTAGTAGAGTCTTTTGCATTAGGCAATTACTTAAAGGCAGAGTAAAATTTTTGTGGGATGAGAAATGCCAATTAGAATTTGAAAATATCAAAAGTGCTATTGTTAAGGCTCCTGCACTCAAGGGGTTTGATCCTGAACTGGAAAATGTGGTTACTGTTGATGCCAGTAATAAGGGACTTGTTGCGTTTTATCACAGAATAGATCTGATGATAAGGAAAACATTGTAGCATATGCCTCTCATGCCTTATCCCCTACCGAGGAGAAATCTTTAGTTATTGAAAAAGAAACCCTTGCATGCTTGTGGGCCATGGAGCATTTCCGACCTTTTGTGTGGGTGAAACCTTGTGAAGTACGCAGCGACCACAAACCTTTAGTCAAACTGTTGACCACAGAAGGGCTTTTTAATGCCTCCGCTAGAATTACGAGATTGTCAATGCATCTACAGGATTTTATTTATAAGGTTGTCTATGTTCATGGTAAGAAGAATGTTATTGCTGACTTCTTATCCAGGTTACCCGTTGATATGCAAGAATGTGAGAGTTGTGATTTGAATTGTGAACAAATTGCTTTAGTTCATGACCAAGGGTTACTTAACGTAAACGAGATAGACTGGTTGAAAGTTTACAGTTTAGACAAGGATTGTCAATGTTGGGAAAACGGAGATTCTGCTCTTCGGAGAGGCCCCCTTATTATGGACTCCTGAATGGTGGCCGGCCGATCTGGGTGCTCCTCCTGCCCCTAAATCCATTGTTAAGAACTTAGCCATCCGTCTGGATCAAGCCCTTACTCTGAAGGAGCACGCTACTCAGACAGCTGGCTCCTGTTTCCATACATTGGGCCTACTCGCCGAGTCTTTCCTTTGCTTCCCGATTCAACTCGGAAGACTGACTCAGGCACTTGTATTAAGCCGTCTGGACTACTGCAATGGTCTGCTGATCTCCGCTAATGAGACCTCGCTCAGCAGACTGTAGGTAGTCCAGAACACGGCAGCGCGATTGGTCCTCAACGCCCCCCCCAGGACTGCTTCCCGCCCTCTTCTCTTGCAGCTTCATTGGCTTCCAATACGCCAACGGGTAAAATTCAAAGTTTGCTGCACCATCCATTAGGCGCTATCCAATGTTGGTCCCACCTATCTCGGAGAAATTTACTCCCTACCTACCTTCCAGGTCTCTCCGCTCGGGCTCCAAACATCTTCTTGAGATTCCCCGAGTCAGGAAGGCTAGATTAGGGGGAAAGGCCCTCTCCCATCTATGCCCCCGCTACTGGAACGAGCTCCCCCTGCACTTGAGACAATGCCCTGACCACCTACAATTTAGGAAGTTGCTCAAGACCACTCTTTTCTGTCTCTGATTCAGCTGTAGTAGCACTACACCCATGTTGTCCTTCCGAAGCGCAGAGATACCCCTTCGGGGGTCGATTCAGGCGCTATATAAATAAATAAATAAAGCTTGTCAGGATTTATTGAACGTGGCTGGCCAAGGAAAACGAATGTACCTGATGTTTTGAAACCTTTGTGGAAAATTAGACACAAACTTTCTGTTGTCAAGGGGTCCACTTATAGAGGTGACAGAATTGTTCCTCCTTCCTCCTTGAGGTCTGACATAGTCAAACTGTGTCACGAGGAGCATTGTGGTATTGTTAAGACTAAACAGAGGGTTAAACAATGGTATTGGTGGCCTGGAATTGATGTGTTCATTGAAAGGATTGTGCAGGATTGTGTGTGGTGTGCCAATTCTAATAAATCTCTTGTTACCCTGAGACCCAAAATGTGTGAATCCATAGTACCCACAAAACCGTGGCACACTATAGCGGTAGACATCATGAGACCTATTGGTATTGAGGCAAAGTATATCATTGCTCTCATTGATGTCTTTTCCAGATGGCCGGTTATCAAGATTGTGAATAAGATTACTTCTGATGATGTCTTAAAATTTCTCGATAGAACATTTATTGAGGAAGGACTACCTGTTCAAATTGTATCAGACAATGGTGTTCAATTTTTGTCTAACATTGCTAAGGAGTATTTCAACAGAGTGGGAATTAAACACAGAACGACTTCCCTATATAATCCCAGTGGTAATGGCATGATCGAGAGATTTAATAGGGTTCTAAAGAATGCCATTCAAATGGCTGTACAGAATGGTTGTGATTCGGAGGTTCTAGTGTTCAAAACTTTGTGGATGTATAGAACTACACCACATGACGCTTTGGATGTATCCCTTTTCGAAGTTATGAGGGGACGTAGTTCCAGAACTAAATGTAACCCTGAATGGATGTTGGAAGCTGCAACCAGTACCATGCTGGTGGATGTTGTTAGATCTAGAATTGTGAAGAAGCACAAAAAGTATAAAGAGGTTCAAAACGAAAAAAAAGAACAAAACGAGGTTCAAAATGCGTTAGCATCAAGGTGGGTTGTGGGTCAAAATTAAAAAACCTTGGAAGGTGAGGAAGGGTGAAAGTCAATTCTCTGAACATTTGAGAGTCACTAAGGTTTTAAGAAATGCTGTGCAACTAAGTGATGGTAAAGTCTGGAATCTCAGACATGTAGCTGTTTTTCGCCATGGTAATAATTCCACGTGGAGGTCTTCGGTGTCTTCGAACGCTCATTCAGAATGGGATATAAGCGTTGAGGATGCTGGGCTGAGCAACACAGTCAACGATAATAATAAAGATACCACCGTTGGTACCGAGTGTGATGGTTGTGCTGGCAGTGGTGGTCCTCTTGTGGAGAGTAGCATGGAGGTGGTTTCTGACGAATGAAGACAGTTGTTCTGTGCGCTGCGATAAATGTGTCCGCACAAGACCCAAATAGATGCTGGATTATGTTTGTGATGATGTATGTAAATAATGTTTTTTTCATTTTATTGCTTATGGGTGTCCTATTTTACTGCGTTGATGTTTGTAATACTTGCTTATAGCAAATGTAAATATTTCTTTTGTTTAATATTTTAAGGGGGGAAGATGTGTTGTGTTCACCTCCTTTTTAGGTCTCGCCTGAGCCAGCGCATGCGCTGCTCTGGCGAGACATTTAGTAAGTGGGCTTTAGAAATCCTACCATGGCCTAAAGCTTGCGGTTATGCGCGCAGAGACGCGCACAGGCGCCATCTGGCTTTCCGTCATGGCTCATTAAGCGCTCGCAGCACCCTTACAGCACGCGATCACTTTCACGCGCACCACTCGCGTGTTTTTTTATTTCCTTTTGCGCGCGGTTCCATTTCCGACACTATGTAAACCTCTTTTCCTTTTCTTCATTCTTTTTCTAACTTTTTGCACACGACTGTTTTTTAACACCACTTGACACTGCGCCTTTAAGGCGCCTTAATTACGTTATAACGTGTACACGCAATCACGGCACCAACTAACTCCCAAGCTTTGCTTCACGGTAGCCGGCGGGATCCAGGTAAACTCTTCACTTGAGCGCGCAAACGATTAAGCTCTTTACTTGAGCGTGTAAATTATTAAACTTCAGCACCGCGTTTTAGATAGTTAACCGGCACTAAAGTATAAGCGCTCAATGTACACTGTTTATCAGCGGCAGCTTTGTTCGCGTGTCACCATAACCACCAGTTACAACTAATCTCAGCACAAACATGGTATTCATCTTTGGCACTTTCGATGTCGCCTTTTCTGTTAGTGCATGTATCATGGGGTTTCACTTAATTCTTGCCTGTGAATTTTTCACCACCGGCATTACCACATTTTCGGTGACAGCTTTCGGTCTGAACGTATAACCGTCACCAACTGGCACTTTTTCACGTATAAATGATACCACGACCGTCATTACACTATGTTTAACACAGTCTTTCGAGCACGTTTGTATTTGCCATTTTTTTTCTCTACGAGCACAGGCTACGTATTTCATCATTGAATATTTGAGGTTTTTTAATTTCAAGTTGATCGGTCTCCTGTTTCCATTTTTTCCTTAGAAACGTAGTGAATGACCTCTGAGGAAGGGTCAATGCATGACCCGAAATGCATTGGGTTCACTAATAAGTAAAGGATCTTTTGAAGGTTTACTATGATGAATGTGCATGATGGGTAATGCACTGAATGAATAAAAACATCTAAAAAGATGGATAATTAACTTGTTTCAAGAATGTTTATTATGGATTCTATAGTTTAAATGCATTGATACCCCGTGGTATTGAAAACAGTGCTCCCACCAGCATGAAGGGATCCCCCTTCCTGCACACTTATTAACATTTTGCATATGAGCGCCAATGGACACGGCGCTGGTGGTTGAAGCACTTTGAATCGAACATTTGGAGCTCTTTCGTTCACACAAACGAGTGTACATTGGCTACAGTTATTGGCATAGCCAATAGGTCTCGCCTTTGGGACCTTATAAGTGTTTAGCCATGCAACAGTTTGTTGTTGCACCAAGGATATTGTGCTGCATAACTAAATACTTATAAGGTCCCAAAGCGAGACCTATTGGCTATGCCAATGCTTGTTGTTCTAGTTATTTATTACTTGTATATGTTCCATGCCTCGCTCCATTCCTCGCGCTCAGCTCCTGGTCCACGTCAGCTGTGAGATTCTAGTTTGCTGGCAGTGGACGATGGAGCTGGTCAATGGATAGAGGGTCTTCCTTCTCTCGCTGTACCAGTGTTTCTTATTTGGAATAAAGCTATTATTTCCATCACTCGTGTCCGGCTCCCCACTTTACACCTAGTAAGGCGGGGAGAGGCTAGTAAGGCAGGGAGAGGCCTAGTAAGGAGGGGAGAGGCCTGGGAAGGCAGGCAGAGGCCTGGGAACGCCTAGAGAGGCCTGGGAAGGGGGACATAGGCCTAGCGAGGCGGACATAGGCCTAGCGAGGCGGACAGAGGCCTAGCGAGGCGGACAGAGGCCTAGCGAGGCGGACAGAGGCCTAGCGAGGCGGACAGAGGCCTAGCGAGGCGGACAGAGGCCTAGCGAGGCGGACAGAGGCCTAGGAAGGCGGACAGAGGCCTAGGAAGGCCAAGAGATGCCTAGTAAGGTGGACAGAGGCCTAGGAAGGAGGACAGAGGCTTAGGAAGGTGGACAGAGGCCTAGGAAGGAGGAGAGAGGCTTAGGAAGGCGGACAGAGGCCTAGGAAGGCGGACAGAGGCCTAGGAAGGCGGACAGAGGCCTAGGAAGGCGGACAGAGGCCTAGGAAGGTGGGGAGAGGCCTAGGAAGGTGGGGAGAGGCCTAGTAAGGTAAAGACATATGCAATGACAGAGGGGCATTGAGATGAACATAGAAATCATGAGTTGACTCGATATTAGCTCAGCCCATTTCAGGAGTGAACATCCCAGTGTCCCTTTCATTATTTGCATAATTTTTGTGCAACCCTAAGCTTGTGGAGAGTTGGTACTAGTAGGTGAATGAGCTTTTGTTTTGCACATATTACATACTTGTCGTGGGAGAATATACAGCGTGCATTGGTCAGAGCTGCTGGGAGCAGAGCCCTTGGAAACGGTGAGCAATGCTCTTACACAGCCCAGATGTGGCCTGTAAACGTGAACACTGAAGTCCGAGTTTTCAAGCGAGACTGCCAGAAAGGGGTGGGGGGGTTGAACTGTTTTCCAATTACAAGGGCAATTTAGTGAGCAAGAGAATTGGAGCAGGCGTGTCGGTGGGACGAAAGAATGACTGTGGAACACAGGTGCCCGCAGGAGTAGTTAAGAGTGGACCCTACGTGCCCACTACCCGCAGTTCCCACCCACCCTCGAAGCACCACTTTTTCTAAAAAGACATATCCAGATCGCGTCTAAAGACCCCCAGTGACGGAGCCATATTCCTCTCCGAGACCGCGGTGTGTCCTGGTTTCCACTTGGCAGTGTCTTCCATCAAACAGCGAATAAATGACCCGGCACAGGCGCCCCCTGGTGGGTGACCCGCTTCCCTGCCCGTAACTCCTCGTTAGGCAGTCAGATGTTATTCCCAGCTGGACTAATCCAAGCCAGTCCGTCTGCGGGGGTCCTCCTAGCGCCATGTTTGGAGCAGTCAACCATGTGCGCAATGAGGATCCCTGAGGAGTGATGTCCCAGACACCACGGCGGGTGGCAGGAACAAAAAGGCCAAAATAATGAACCTTTTCTCTTCACATGGTTTACCATTTCAATAAGACGGTGGCGAAGTGGGGGATGTTATCCGTTAAAGGAGTAACTAGGGCAGAGCAGCTTCTGTAGGCACCTTTGTCATCAGGAATGAGGACAGTGTGTCACCTCCCCCAGCCGACAGTCTCACAACATCAGTGTCTGCAGTGCCTGCACCAAAGAGGTCTCCCTTTAACCTCACGGGTACTCGCGTTCTGGAGCACACAGCCCCAAACAAAGCCCTTTCCAAATAAGCGCACTTGTGTGCACGAGTGAGTGCTTACACAGTGGAGCAAAAAGGAGTGAGTGCCTACAGAGTGGAGCAAAAAGGAGTGAGTGCTTACTCAGTGGAGCAAAAAGGAGTGCCTACAGAGTGGAGCAAAAAGGAGTGAGTGCTTACACAGTGGAACAAAAAGGGGTGAGTGCCTACAGAGTGGAGCAAAAAGGAGTGAGTGCTTACTTAGTGGAGCAAAAATAGAGACGAAAGAGGGCTTTAGCTGGGCTCTCAACTCTAGCAAGAATGGAGTCAGTAGGGCAAAGCAAAGATCGCGTTAAAGCATCCTGGTGGCAGCCTTTAGTAATGTGGAGCAAAGTAAAAAATAATGTTATATTTCTATTACTTGTTTTAATATACTTTTGGGGCCCGAGAACACAATTTTTGCCTTTGATCATAGATTAGGAATTTTTTTTAAAAACCCTGCCAAACAAATGTGTGAATGGAAGGTAGAGACAATGCTTGAAGCAAATGTCTTTGAAATATATTGTTACAAGTAGAGGAAGGCAGCGAGTGTCCCTACGTTTGGAGGAAACCGAGTCACAGTTCCAAGGCTCGAGGGTGCACAGGCGGCAGCAGCATTGTGGATGTGCTGTAGTCTTGTAACCGTTTTATTGGGCCAAATATACCACATTATAGAAGGGCAGCCATGAGTGAATAAGGCATTCGCCACCATAACACGCTGAGGATAATAAAGAGAAGGTAAAGGTTTCGGAAGAACTCGAAGATAAAAAACAAAACCCAAGGCTAGAGTCCAACCCATTAGAATAGTTGTAAATCGTAGGGGTCCCGGATGAAGATGGGTTTAACTGTAAAGAATTAGAGCTCCCCCACAAGTGAATATCTTGTGGGGGCGGGGGGGGGGGGGAAGTAGGTTGCTGGGTCACCTATTCCTCCTCATCCTTGATTTGTAGAACATGCCGGGACATGTCTGTCTACATGTAAAGGGCAAAACCCTCCCTTACGGCAGAAGAGCCAGAGGAGGGAGCTGGAGACTGAATATTAAGAGGGACAGTGAGGGACTCCGAGGGGCTCCCCGTGGCACGAGGGGGGCCCCCACAGTGGATGGCCCCCCTGCACCGCGGCCTATTGTCTTTGACCCAGCAAGGATGCTCTTCATTTCACAACCGCTCTTGCAATAATGCTCTTTTCAAAGTACGTTTGGTGTTTTTAATGCCTAAAAACAGGGCGCCGACAGCAACTTCACCCACAGTCGAACAAAGACCAGAGCGGCCTCGGGTCCGAGACCTGGGTGGAACGTGGCCTGCACTGGACAGAGTCCAACAGGTTTCTCAAGAGAACCATGGAGCTGTGGGGTAACATCTCACTCTAAGAATCTGGGCAGAAAAGAAAGGCAGGACACAGAAAAAGATGTGGAAGGGTTCTCGGGATGAGCAACACTAGACTAGTAATGAGGACACAGTCTGAGCCTTCAGCTGGGCAGAAACAATCCCCAAGGGAGGGGGGTATTTACAGCTCGTAGAAGTAGAGGGTCAGTCGATTCTTCAGCAGATACTGACAACCAGGGAGGAGAAGGATCCGAATGACGGCCTGTATGCCTGTGAATGACGGCCTGTAGACCTACTTGTGAATGACGGCCTGTAGGCCTACTTGTGAATGACGGCCTGTAGGCTGTAGGCCTACTTGTGAATGACGGCCTGTAGACCTACTGTGAATGACGGCCTGTAGGCCTACTGTGTATGACGGCCTACTTGTGATTGGTGGCCTGTAGGCCTACTTGTGATTGACGGCCTCTAGGCCTACTTGTGAACGACGGCCTGTAGACCTGACTTGTGATTGATGGCCTGTAGGCCTACCTGTGAATGACGGCCTGTAGGCCTTACTTGTGAATGACGGCCTGTAGACCTTACTTGTGAATGACGGCCTGTAGACCTTACTTGTGAATGACGGCCTGTAGGCCTACCTGTGAATGACGGCCTGTAGGCCTTACTTGTGAATGACGGCCTGTAGACCTTACTTGTGATGGACGGCCTGTAGACCTTACTTGTGAATGACGGCCTGTAGACCTTACTTGTGAATGACGGCCTGTAGACCTTACTTGTGAATGACGGCCTGTAGACCTTACTTGTGAATGACGGCCTGTAGGCCTACCTGTGAATGACGGCCTGTAGGCCTTACTTGTGAAGTGTTCAGACTTACCCTATGCCTTCGACTGAAGAGGACGTATCCCGACTTATGCAACGCGCCTCCTGAAGTAATTGCTACGGACCCCAATTATACCGGAATCTTGGATCCCATGTTGAGGAAGATCTCCGTCTTCTCCTACGCTCCTCCCGCCAATCGGGCGTGCCCCCACTACACCGATACATCGGTCCCCCCAATGAGGAAGAACTTCGTCTCCTCCGACGCTTTACCCGCCGCACCAGACGTGCCCTCAATTCAACTTGCTCACACTCTTGTTGTCCTGATGATGATCTCTAACAAATGAGATCGAAACGCCGTCGACTTCTTTCTACAACCAAAACTCCTTCATTTCTTTGAATTAATTGAAGTTTTGTTTATTGTTGTCAATGTGATGTATTTTTAAATGTCACCAACCCCTCACTTCACGCACCTGCACTAATCTGTGTGAGCACCTGAACTACACCCTGTAAACAAGTGATACTCCATTTATGCCATTAATAAATGTGAGATTGTGTCCCTTTATATACTGCGCAGCAAGGACTGATTTATTATTTTTGCTGTTTTTTTCTTTTGACCTATGCGTATTCAAATAATGTTAGCCTAGGCTACCCGAGGACCTAAGTGGCCTCTATAGTACCGTTGTTCTTCTCTACTATACTTGTGAATGACGGCCTGTAGGCCTACTTGTGAATGACGGCCTGTAGGCCTACTTGTGAATGACGGCCTGTAGGCCTACTTGTGAATGACGGCCTGTAGGCCTACTTGTGTATGACGGCCTGTAGGCCTACTTGTGATTGATGGCCTGTAGGCCTACTTGTGAATGACGGCCTGTAGGCCTACTTGTGAATGACGGCCTGTAGGCCTACTTGTGAATGACGGCCTGTAGGCCTACTTGTGAATAATGGCCTGTAGGCCTACTTGTAAATGACAGCCTATAGGCCTACTTATGAATGATAGCTGTAGGCCTTGTGAATGATAGCCTATAGGCCTACTTGTGAATGATAGCCTATAGGCCTACTTGTGAATGATAGCTGTAGGCCTACTTGTGAATGATAGCCTGAAGGCCTACTTGTGAATGATAGCCTGAAGGCCTACTTGTGAATGATAGCCTAGAGGCCTACTTGTGAATGATAGCCTAGAGGCCTATTGAGGATCAAGGTTTACAAAAACCTGTAGATGACAGCGGGCTAAATCATTCTGCTCAGGATCCGATACCCTACAGATCTGGCAAGCCGGAGAAAGATAAAATAAAGATTTGGGAAATGTATTATCTATCATAGATTTAACTTTATCACGGAACTGTGTACAATGAATTCACGTACGCCTGAGCCTGTAGAGTTCGTTGTGTCTGGGCCTGTAGAGGGACTGGCGGGTCTTCAATAGTTTATGTTCGGTGTGCTCACACGTTAATGCGAACAAATAGAACCTTTTCGTCCTTCTGGGCCAAATTGCCGTTTACATTTCAATGTCTGATGCCCACGCGGAATTTGACCACACCACTGTCCTCTTTACTCCAATTAGTTTGCAGGGGTGTAAGGGGTACGTGGTCATTGTTGCACACGCGTAGTTAAGGTTAGGTGGGAACTGAACCACAACTCGACCTTTCTTACTTTTGTAGGTTTCAGAAGCCAGAGTTGCATCCGTTCATGATCAGTTTTCAGAAAGTACACAGGACAAAACCCGAGAAAGAGAGAGCAGGCGCTGGAAACCCCCGCCCGAGCACTGCTGCCTCCCCCTCGGTTCTCGTCAGGCGCGCGCCACATGCTTCGAGTTAGTGCTGGAAAAAACAACTCTTTTCAAGGCGCACGCCACATGCCTCGGGCCGCTGCCGGGAAAAAACACAGCTCTTTTCACGCAGCCACTAAACACTGAACACTAGCAAAGCACGGGGCACCGCTCTCACAAGCAGCGCGCGGCCCTCCTCGTGCTGGGCGGTGAGTCACAGGGAGGGGGGGGTGGGGGGAGGGTCCAGGGGATGACGGGAACCCGGGGTGACCACAGCAGGGGGACCCCCACTCTGACCACAGCCTCACTCACCTTCATACAGCTTCACTTTTTCCTCCAACAGCATCAACCCTTTTGCAAGAAGCTGGTTCTGAAAACAAACCGAAGGAAAACCGGGTTACTAGCGCTGAAAGAATATTGGCGCTATAGTGAACATGTTTCTTAGCGCTCCAGAGACTTGGTAGCAGAGACTTTGAAACTATTTGGGGTCAGTGTTTAGGGGTTCCTCGGATACTCAACCTCCTGTACATACTCTGAGGCACTGACCACACACGGTCTCAAGCACTGCCCTCACATTTTTTATTTATTAATTCATTCATTCATTCAGGGTGTTTTATAAAGCACGAACACGACTCGAGGGTGTCAAGAGCGCTGCACATAGGATTGAAAGAGCATAAAGCTAGACAAATAACTGAAAACATGAAAGAAATAAACACCTCAACTAAAGCATTGATCAAAAGCTGAAGGCTCAAGTAGGACAGGTGTTGTAACAGAGAGATTGTTACACGGCAGCCATTCATTTATGAGGCACTGTGCTGGATTCTCCAGGATGGTGTCCTGAGTCTGCTCTGAGCTCTATCATTTCCAGTCACCAGGGGGAACTAAGTTTAAGTGGAGTTCTACTGGGAAGGATGTGTTTCTGCCAGTGCTTAATTTGTAAAAAAAAAAATAAGTGCCGGGGCCCTCGTCAGGAGGCCACTGCAGCTTGCACCACCCATTGCGCCTGCCATGCTGCCAATGACAGTACCAATCCAGCTACTAACCATCACACTCCTACACGTGTGACAGTTCAGACTATTACAGGCCCCCAAAGCTATGAGAATGGCTTGGGCAGCAGCTAATAGTCATTTTTTATGTATATTGAATGAATAATTAACTGTTGTTGTGGTTATCTCTAAATTAGCCAGACAGCGCCACCTTGTGGCAGACTGTCATGTGTTTACAATTAAGTGCGGAGCACCGGAAACCATGGGCTAAAATTAAGCATTGGCGTCTGCCCTGTATTTGAATTAACGCCATTGTGGCATCTACTGCACCAAAGGGGACAAGATCACTAAGATTTTATGAGAGGAATCTGTTCTTTAGGATCTTTTTCACCTCTTGTTTGGAAATGAGGGTCAATGGGTTTGACCGAATCTTTGTTGGTAAAAAATGTAAATGTAAAATGTAAGTCCGTTTTTATATAGCGCAGCTACTCACCCATACGGGTCTCAAGGCGCTGGGGGCTGGAGTGGAAATTAAGTGAGCTATTGCCCAGAGTCACATGGTGCTGAGCTGAGCTGCCGCCGGAGCCGGGGATCGAACCGTGAACCCTGTGCTCCGAAGTCAGCTGCCCTGGCCGCTGCACCACACCTCTCCACTTTGGTTGGTAGGGAGTTCCAGATCCTTGGAGCCGATCCTGAAAAGGAGAGTGTGAAAGTTTTCTTTTCAGAATCTAGGGGGGGTTCTAGCCTGAGAGAGTTTGCGCTTCTCCGCCAGGAGGTAGTGCCGTGTAGCTGCCGTGCACCGTCTCTGCTGCCGTGCTTTCTGTGCACCGTCTCTGCTGCCGATCTTTCTGTGCACAGTCTCTAGCTTTACCCTCACTCGTGAACCTTACTTCAGTTTTAGACGTTTGATAGAGCGCAAGTTATTCTGAAAATTGTAGGGGTACATTATATTCATGAGTAGTCCGTACCCGCATATATTCTTATGTGTGCGTTAACCTTAGAGAATTCGTGTTGTAATAATCAGTGGTAAATAAAATGTTAAGCTGAGTTGTGCCACTCAAGAAACGTAAAGTGGCATTTAGAGGGAAACGTGTAACTTTCGATGTTCATTGCAAATGCATAATGAAGTAGTTATACGTAATGCAGTAGATTTAAACGTGCATCATGTTGAAGTTGCACACGTGCAAGTAATTAATTGCGTTTAACAATGATGAAATCTAGTGCTTATAAATGTGATATTAATGAGTGTTTAAGTTGATGTTAAAGGCCATGATGGAGTATTTACTCTTTCGTGCTAAGTTTCCTTATGTTAGCTGGTTTATGTAGGCCCAAAATGCATTTTCCCCTGGTGAGGCTCTCAATTGGAGACAGTCAGCGAAATTTATGTGCGTGCAAGGTTGTTTCGTTCTCATGCATTCGTTGCAGGTGCAAGGACATCGTCTTCGTTAGTTAGAATAATGCTTTTGTTTTAGGAGTTAGGTATGGAGGAGATCCGCTACAGAGTATCCAGGAATGCTGATAATTGAAAGTTGCGCTGAAGAAGCCTGAGACCCAAGGACACTTCAACCGTCGTTGGACCGAGTTCTAGTTTTGGTGGAAAGTTACCTACGAGAGGTGCCTGGCCAGGAGAGGAGTTACCTGGGCGTGCCTATTGAATGTCCATTTTGTATTAGGGACAGTGCCCCGAGGGATGAGTAGGCAGTCAGCAGAGAGGGCAGATTGAGCAGGAGCAGATTGAGGAGAGGTAGAGTGAGCAGAGAGGGTAGAAGGAAGGGATTGACTCTTAGGATGAAGACTTAGACGGTCTTATACAACGCGAGTGCACTTCTGAGGAAGTCTTCACGAGCTGACACTTTTTCTGGATATTGCTTGGGTAAAGTTAAGTAGGAATGCCCCTTAGAATAGTGTAGGGATAGATTAACGGATTTCTTCACAGATACTAATGAAGACTAATATAGATGTGGGTGCAGTTATTGCTTGTTTAGTATTTCTGGAATTGCTCATTCTCTTTATGCTATATCGAATTAGATTGGTACGTAAGATGGACTTTGTATTAGTGCCTTTGTATTTTTGCAACCTCGTTCTGAGGTGTCTGTATGTTCAGCTATTTTTGGTTCTTTAATAAACCCCTAAACTTGGAATTCGGAGTCAGTGATCCTTTCAGAACTTTGATTAGATTGATACATATTAGTTTGTTACGGATATTGTTTCTCCCCTTTACACTTCTCAGCAGGTAATAAAAGATCCAGTCGACCGAGGGATCCTAGTAAATTATTAGGGTGGAATCCGGCTTTATCACGTTTATCAAGTGCACTAATTGTGTTTTTGCATCTCTTGTGGTGGAGAGTGGTGCCAGCAGCCTGTGGTACTTTCAGCACAGTGTCCCCAGCTTTTCCCTTCCCTTACTCCTGGTGTCTGTGTTCTAGGACGTTGAGAACGTGGTGACTTTTGCTGGTTTCATCGCTTGCATCAGTGTTGCTGGGAAGCAGGGGCAGCCAGTGCTTACTGTGTCCGTGCAGGGTCCCCAGCTTAGCCCTAAAGTTGCCCCCAGTGGTACATTATGATTTTTACTGTACGTGCGATTGTTTGAGCATTGTAAATAAAATGTTGCTGTTACCTAAAGGAACAGTATTCAGTTAATCGACATCAAAAGGGATAAAGGCCGAGTCCGACCTACGAATTGCATTTAACCCGCAGATAACGGCCGAGTCCGACCTACGAATTGCATTTAACCCGCAAGTCACACTGAGATGTCAGCAAGTGGTCAACTCGTGCAGCTATGTCGCTTTAAGAGTTATCAACACAGTTACACATTTTCACCACCACTTCTTATGGGCACCGCCATCACTCAAGCAGCAGCCGGCGCTGATGCCCATGGCACCCCCAGTTTGATGCTGAGCCGAGGGCGAGGAAGGTCACTTGCACTACTAAGTGATAGGGGAGACGATGTGGTCTCACGGCTAGACTGACAACTTTGGAGCCTCGGGGTCGCGTCCACATCCTGTGATTCTGGGCAAATCACTGATACACCCCGTGCCTACCAAAAAAAAATGAATGTGTCCTTGTGTAACGTAACTGGTGCTCATGTAAAGCGCTCCAATACCTTCGGGTTGAGTTCGCGCAATATAAACCTGGGGGAAAAAAATAAAAAATAAAAATCTTTTTTTGGTGGGGGGGGGGTGGAGTTTTATATAGCTCAAACTTGACCTTGACTTTACATGAGCACCAGTTGCGTTACAGAAGTACACATTCATTTTTTTTTGTTCGGCACAGGGAGATTAAGTGATTTACCCAGAATCACAGGAATGTTGAACGCCCCGCCCCTATCGATACTCGAACCCGGTTCCACAGCTTTTAGTGCGACCGCTCTAGCCATTAGGCCACATCCTATGTAGGGCCCGTCGCATCCATACCACTCAACTGCCTCTTCCGCTGGGAGGGCGTGCAAGCCACAGCTCCCCCCCCTCAGGGCCCATCTGGACTAGATCAATCTGGCTACTGTTCTTTCTTGTCCCAGCTCTTCAGCTGAAAGGCAGTGCCAGGCGTCTGCCAGCCTCCCAGCGAAGAAAAGAAACAAGGGGAGAAAACATGTACATTACACTCATCTCTGGCACGGGGGCTCGAAAGAAGGGTTTCTATTCACAAACATGCACCATACACTCATCTCTGGCACGTGGGCTCGAAAGAAAGGCTTTAAATCACAAACATGCACCATACACTCATCTCTGGCACAGGTGCTCACAATGAAGGGTTTTATTCACAAACATGCACACTACACTCCTCATTGGCACCGGGGCTCACATGAAAGGTTTATATCCACAAACATGCACACTTCACTTCTCTCTGGCACGTGGGCTCAAAACAAAAGGTTTGTATTCACGATCATGCACACTACAGTCTTCTCTGGCATGAGGGCTCACAAGAAAGGGTTTTATTCACAAACATGCACACTACAGTCTTCTCTGGCATGAGGGCTCACAAGAAAGGGTTTTATTCACAAACATGCACACTACACTCTTCTCTGGCACATGGGCTCACAAGAAAGGGTTTTATTCACAAACATGCACACTACAGTCTTCTCTGGCACTAGGGCTCACAAGAAAGGGTTTTATTCACAAACATGCACACTACACTCTTCTCTGGCACATGGGCTCACAAGAAAGGGTTTTATTCACAAACATGCACACTACAGTCTTCTCTGGCACTAGGGCTCACAAGAAAGGGTTTTATTCACAAACATGCACACTACACTCTTCTCTGGCACATGGGCTCACAAGAAAGGGTTTTATTCACAAACATGCACACTACACTCTTCTCTGGCACATGGGCTCACAAGAAAGGGTTTTATTCACAAACATGCACACTACACTCCTCTCTGGCACTAGGGCTCACAAGAAAGGTTTTTATTCACAAACATGCACACTACACTCTTTCCTGGCACGAGGGCTCACAAGAAAGGGTTTTATTCACAAACATGCACACTACACTCGTCACTGGTACGGGGGCTCACAATAAAGGTTTTATTCACAAACATGCACACTACACTCCTCTCTGGCACATGGGCTCACAAGTGATAAAGGGTTTTATTCACAATCAAACACACACTGACACAGGTTTGTATTCACAAAGGAGATAATGCAGACTAGGGTAGCTTCGAGTCATGGCTCACACCTGCTTGTTTGAATGGGGCTTTGATAAACAGTGGGGTGAGGTCTTAGGGCCCTGGCAGTCCACCCCACTGTAACATCCGTTTTAGCAAAGTGAATTTCTTCAACGTGCCTGTCCCCGCTAGAAGTGAACTGCTCTGTGGTGAAACCGCGAAGATTTCGAGATAGGCCGCTGCTTCCTAAAGTCAGGCCTGGGGCAAAACCAACCACACGTCGGACTCGTGCAGTTTATGCCAATAGGTGCAATACGGCCCTGGCTGCAGTTATTTAAGCACCAAATCTCGTACATACGTTTAACGTAGATGACTGCAGTTGGTCTGTTACTACTTCCAACGAACAAAACAATAGCCCCAAAACTTTTTAGTTTTTTTTTTACTGTACAACTGTCAAGTGTGTCTGTGAAAAAACAACTCCTGCTCGGGGACCCTGACATCGCGGCGGATTCTGAGAGTAGGGGACCGTGGATAGAGACCCCAGGCACTTTCCCCTGACACCTATTTTAAAAGATAAGCCCCCTGAAGTGTTTGAGGACCTTGCACCTTGTCTTCTTGGCGCTGAAGTAAGATCGGTTGCAGTAAAGCACAGAATCGATATGTTGTTCCCGATCCAGGGAGACATCGGAATGTACTCGAACAATGGACAGGATGGGATGTTCGATTGTCCAAGGAACGCACCGCCTTCCTCTGTGGAACTTGTCCTTTGAGCCCAACACAAATGCCTCCCTTAAAGTGCCAGCAGCACTCCCTTTGTCCAGGTCTCATCCTGGCTAGGGGGTAGCTACTTAACACCTGAATGCCAACGCCCTGTAGGAAACAAAAACACTCTGATTGTACTCTGCATAAGTGCTTAAGAGAAAAAACTATTATTTGGGGGAAAGTTTTTAGGTTTGCCATTCTCTCTCTGTAAGAGATTATGTATGAGCTGTTAGAAGTAGGAGACCATGAATAGAGACACCAGGCACCTTCCCCTGACACCTAGTTTAAAAGATCAGCCCCCTGAGGTAATTCAACACATAACTACTTATATAACACTCACTAGTTAGTCTTTGTTACAGGGTCAAATCCAATGTAATGGTACTCTGTAATGCCCGGGTCTGGTGTCTTGGTGGACTAACGCGTCCACTGTAGGGGCTTATGTTTGACCTCATGGTCACAGGTACAAATCCAGGTGGGTCCACTCAGTCTTTCATCCTTCCGAGGTTGATAAAATGAGTACCAGTGAGTTGGGTAACAATAAACGTCTGTTAATCAGTGACAAGATACTCTTCTGGGTGAACGTGTGCTTTACAAATACACGTTATGTCATTAGACCAGGGGTCTGTGTAGCTCCAACGTATCAGGTGTGGCGTCCAGCAGGCTTCCGTAGCCTTTGTGGTATGTGCTAAGCGGTAGGCCCTGTCATACTGCCTGACCTAAACCACTGCCTCGCCCTATCAGGATAGTAAGCGCTATATAAACGCAATTACAATACAATACATTTCTCTATTCTCGGTAAGACCGGGTCACCCCCCAAATCCTTCTCCCACCATATAGATGCCAGCTTCTCTGACTTACTCAACCTTGGTACTTGCCAAAGGGGAATTCTTGCAAATAAGTGGTCTATAAAATTCCATTGCTTTGCTGTTTCTGCTTTACCCTGTTCTAAAAGGAACCTCAACTGGGTGGCCTGATAGTAGGCCAGAACATTTGGAATAGCAAAGTCCCCTTCTTTCAGAGGTCTATGCAATGTTTCATTAGGTATTCTCAGGGCTGTTCCCTTCCAGATGCAGGGGTTTATTAGATTCTGAAGCGGTTAAAGGGCCTTAAGGATGGTGCGGTTAGTGCAACAGTTCGGAAAACACACAGAATCTGGGGTAAAAACTTCATTTTAATGACTTACTATCGTAATTAATTACTGCTATCCTACCCAGCCAGGAACACATTTTCCAATGGTGGAAATCTTCCGAATGTTTTGTAGAACAATAGAGTTGTTTAGCACGACCACCTGTGCTGCAGTGTGAACAACATATACTCCCAAGTATTTTATCCCTTTCGAGGCCCATGATGAGGCGGCTATGAGCCAACACAACTCCGCAGCCTGGTGTAGGAGTCACTCAATCAGGATTGATAAAGCGCGCTAAATCACCTGATAGGGTACCCATAGGGAGGGAACGGAAGGAGAGCCGCAGGTTTTGTGACATCGACTTTGAAGTTAGAAATGGTCCTGCAGGTCTCCAGCTCTTCCAAGACCAGTGGGCGAGAGCAGCGGAATGGTGAGAGTACGCATCACAATATCCGTAAACGGTCAGCTTAAATGTATTGTTCATAATTTGCACCCTTTTATGTTGTTATGATTTGCCTAGCTTGAGATAGTCATGAGTTTGTGCAATTTAGGAGTAAATGGTTGAATTTGTTTTAGAAGTTTCCTCTATTTAATCGTAGAACTCTGCCCCCATAGAGCTCTCACCGCCAGTGCACCACCGAAAGGTAGCCTAAAAACTCTGATATGAACCCTGACATACAGGTTACTTGCAGAACTTGCAGCAGGTGCATTAATGCATGGTTCGCTCACTACCATTAGAACCTTTGACCAATACGTTACACACAAGCCTCTGTAGAATGTGAATTAACAACACATCCTTCCTTTCTGCCCTCTTGTCTCCTCAGCCTCAAGTCACCCAGCAGACCTCCTTCCACAAGGGGCTGCCCTGGAGCCCTACACAGACTCCATCGCTGCCAGTGATCGCATGTCCAACCTGATCAATCAAAAAAAAATTCAGTGATAATTAAGTGACTATTCAGCTTAGAACTTTGAAAGGGAACAGTCATAAGATTTATGACATTCGTGGAATAATTTCTATTATTTTAATCACCTGCTTTTAGGCTTATTTATTTTAGTTTTAGGTTCTGATACATATACACGACAAGTTCCAGTTGAGCTATAGTCTCCATTTTTATATCTAGCTGAGTAGCACGTGAACTCAGTAAGGCCTGGGTGGTCGATCCGCCATAGATCTAATAGGGCGAAATCTTTTTTCATAATTTTTAATAATCTAGCTGTCTTTGGTTTTAATTGCTGTTTACCCTTATTGGATGTATCCAGGCCTAGATATTGAATAAGATTGAAGTCCCCACCCATAACTATGAAACCATGGGCGTTTGTCAACAAATCATAAATCTGTTTCAAGGCCTTAGTATCATCAAAAATTGGCCCATAGTAATTAAGCAGCACAAAGGCTACCCCATTAACTGAGGCTTCGATCCAGATCCATCTTGCTCCCTCATCCCGAATCACCTTTCCCAGCTCCCAGTCTAGCGCCGAAGAGAGTAGGATACCCGCCCCACGTATCGCAGTATGTGCCGAAGCAAAGTACGCTTGAGCATACTTCTTGGGGAGTGCAAGGTAAGGGGAATTGGACTTAAAATGTATCACCTGTGGGGAAAAGGATCCCAGCTATTTTAACATTGCTCCTCTTTTCTGTACATTTAGAAATCCATTCACATTACATGAAATTACCTTCAGTGGTTGTGTCATTCTTCAAAATAAACCATGCCACCTTAACAAATACATGATATACTCTCTCCTACACCATACTTCAAATTGTACCGTCTCCAATATTAAGGTTACATATAACCCCTTCGTGACATAAAAACTGCTGTATATCCCTGTTAGAACTGGGGGTCTCTAGTTGGCAGAGGTAGGTACCTTTGTCCAAATAGGGACCCTTGCTTCTAGTCAGGGTAAGGGGGTACACTCCTGAAATAACCCCTGCTCACCCTCTTGGTAGCTTGGCACGAGCAGACAGGCTTAGTTCAGAGGCAGTGTGTAAAGCATTTGTGAACACATACAGTAATCTAGTGACAACACTACAAATGAACACCACACAGGTTGTATTATAAAAATAAGTATCTTTTATATAGATTTACCACAAGACCATAAATGACAAATAATCCACAATACTGTACTTTAAGGATGGTAGAATTAGCTTGAGTCTCTTAAAATAGCAATACGACACTTTGAGTTCAATGTACCTGAGATGCGTAACGCAGGGCAACGAAAAGTGTTGCAGGGAAGGTGATGCGGTAGTCCCTTACACGCAAGGACGGTGATGCGTTGAAGATCTGGTGCAAAAGAAACAAAGTGGCGTCTTCTTGAGGTTGCGACAACGAAGGGGTGATGCGTGCACACCCGATGGCCGTGCGGCGATTTCGATGAGTCTTTGGAGCTGCGACAGGCCCTGCGACACGCTTCCCTGGCGATGCGACGGCGTCTGATGCAAGGTCGACGATCTTCTCCTGGGATGCGGGGCACGCCTCGTGTTGCGATGCGTCGGCGTCTGATGCGAGGTCGATGCTCTGCCCCGGGGATGCGACGGCGTCTGATGCGACGGCGACACTTTTCTCCGGTGCTGCGAGGCGCTTCAAAGGATGCGGCGCGCTTCTTCGGGGATGCGCCGGCGTCTGCTGCGACGTCGACACCTTTCTCTGGCGATGCGATACTCAGCGGCTGCGGCAACACGCTTCTTCGTGTTGAGTCGCACTTCCAGCTCCCAGAGACACGCAAGTGTGTCAGAAGGTCCAATTTCCCAGCAAGGGAACACAGGGGGAGCTGGTGGGTGAAGTCTGTTGTCCCTGAGACTTCAGCAGGAGGCAAGCTCTAAAATCAAGCCCTTGGAGATCCTTCCCAAGTTGATGAAAGTACACACAAAGTTCCCTTCTCCTTTCTTTGGCAGTCAGGCAACCACTGCAGGCAGATCCCTCTAGCTTAGGGATAGTCTTCTCCTCAGTTTCTTCTTGGTTCCGCTCCTCAGCAAAGGTTTCTTCTTGTTTCCCAAAAGTGATCTAATTTCCTAGGGGTCTGGGTCCCCTTTTTATACACCTTTTCTCTTTGTTCTCTGAAGGCAGAGAGGCCTTTGCCTAGTCCAAAACCAGTTCTGGTCAGTCCTGGAGCACTTTGTTTACAGACTCCTTCTGTCCTTTCAGAATGTGGGGCAGAGTGCTCAGTCGCCCGGCAGGAGGTGGAGCCAGCATTGTGGAAGGCAGGCACAGCCCTATTCAGACCCAGGTGCAACTCCTCCCTCCACTCTGGATGCAGATCTCTCTATTCAGCCCTGTGCTGACTCACCCTGTCTCCTGTAGCCACCCCCAGCCCCTGTCACTCAAACTCCAGACAAGGAATACACAACCTAGCAGAGTCAGGCTTGGATAGTTAGGCAAGAAAATACCCACTTTCTAAAAGTGGTATTTTCAAACACAATGTTAAAACCAACTTCACTAAAAGATGTATTTTATCATCCTGAGTTCAGGCATACTAAATTCGTTTTTCTACCATGTTCCCTGGGTGAGTTAGGATTATAAGGTGTAATAATCAAACTGCCCATTCTGGCCTATGGAGAACAGGTAGCCTTGCAATAGTGAAAAACGAAAATGGCTGTAATTCACTATTAGGACATGCCACACACACCAGGGCATGTCCTACCTTATACTTACAATGCACCCTGCCCTATGGCCTACTTTAGGGGTGACCAACATGCAGTAAAGGGAAGGTTTAGGGACTGGTAAGTGGGTGTACTCACCAAGTCGACATGGCAGCCCTAGGCTGCACACAGGCTCTGCAATGGCAGGCCTGAGGCACAAGTTACTAACTTGTGTAACGATATATCTGTAAGAGACAGTAGTTAGTGACAGATTCCTTACCTTAGAATATCCCCAGGCGTCAGGCTGGATCCGGAAAAGTTTTTTGCGTAGCAGTACCCTTGCGCGTCGGTAGGCGGCGTCGTGCGGCTCCGCGTCCGTCGTCGGCGTCGTGATCGCCGGGATGACGTCGCGGGCAGTACTCAGGCGCCGCCCCTGCGCGCTGACGTCAGTTCTGTACACGACTTTCCGCGCCAGGAACGCAGAGCCATGCAAGAAGCTGACATAGGTGTCTGAAAAATACTAGGGCCCTGAAAGGGATGTCCTTAACCCTAGAAATCAGTTCGCAGAACAGGGAGGATGGGTGGGGCGGTAGGAATCTGTCACTAACTACTGTCTCTTACAGATATATCGTTACACAAGTTAGTAACTTGTGCATCTGAAAGAGACACGTTAGTGACAGATTCCTTACCTTAGAATAGATACCCCAGCAATACCAACCCCGGTGGTGGGTCTGCGAACAAAGATCAGACAAGGAAGTTCTGGAGGACAGAACGGCCAAAGAAGCCGTCCCTCCGGACCGGACTGTCAAGGCAGTAATGCTTTGTAAACGTGTGCAGCGAGGCCCACGTAGCTGCATGACAGATAACCGGCAGCGGAACACCGCAGCCCAAGGCCGTGGTAGCAGCCGTTGCCCTGGTGGAATGGGCACGCAGCCCAACAGGAGGCTCCTTTTTAGCCAAAGAATAGCAGGTCTTGATGCACAAAGTAACCCAGCGGGAGATAGTTCGTTTGTGCACCGCCCGACCTTTTTTGGCGCCCACGTAGCCAACAAAGAGCTGGTCATCTACCCGGAAGTGTTTTGTGCGGTCGATATAGAAGGAGAGCGCACGTTTTGGGTCCAGACGGTGGAGCCTCTCTTCCTCTCTGGAAGGATGCGGAGGCGGAAAGAAGGTGGGCAAAGTGATGGTCTGCCCAATGTGGAAAGCAGTAACCACCTTTGGCAAGAAGGACGGACGCGTCCGAAGAACAACCTTGTCTGGATGAACAGACAGAAAGGGAGGTTTACAAGATAGAGCCTGGAGCTCACTCACCCGCCGAGCGGAGGTGATGGCCACCAGAAAGGCCGTCTTCAGAGTCAGAAGACGAAGAGGACAGTTATGTAGAGTCTCAAAGGGAGCGCACATTAAAAAGGTAAGAACCAAGTTCAAGTCCCACTGAGGCATCACAAACGGAACAGGAGGGAAGAGGTGTGTAATGCCTTTTAAGAACCTGTTAACAACAGGGGACTTGAAAAGGGAGGGCTGATCAGGGAGCCTGAGGAAGGCCGAGATAGCACAAAGATAACCCTTGATGGTACCCAGGGCAGAACCCTGTTGGGCCAGAGAGAAGGACCTCAGAAAGAGGGGCAGAAAGGGGATTCACAGCCTTTGCTGTGCACCATGCCACAAATTTGTTCCACCTGCAGGCGTATACCACCTTAGTGGAGGGACGCCTGGCTGCCAGAATCACATCACAAACTTCGGGAAGCTAGTCGAAAGGAATCAACTGCCGCCGCTCAATCTCCACGCAAGCAGGTGGAGGCTGGACAGGTTCGGGTGGAGGACCGTCCCCTGCTGCTGCGACAGAAGATCCTCCCGAAGAGGCAGACGGATCGGGGGATCTACGCTCATATTGAGTAGCTCGGGATACCAAACTCTTCGAGCCCAGTCCGGAGCCACAAGAATGACTTGGGCCCGGTCGTGCCGAATCTTCTTCAACACTCTGGGTAGAAGTGGTATAGGCGGAAAGGCGTACAATAGACCGCAACTCCACTCGTGACGAAAGCGTCGCCGAGCGAGTGCCGCCTTGGAAATTCCAACGCGCAGAACTGATGACATTGCGCGTTCTCTTCGGTGGCGAATAGATCTAACCAAGGCTCTCACCACTGTAGAAAGAGTCCTTGCGCCACTTCCGAGTGAAGACGCCATTCGTGATCCATCATGCACCTGCGGCTGAGTTCGTCCGCCCTGGCGTTCAGGGAACCTGCCAGGTGTTGAACCATCAGGAACATGCCCTGATGTTCCAGCCATGTCCAGAGGCGCAGAGCCTCCTGACAAAGGGTCCACGACCCCACCCCGCCCTGTTTGTTGCAGTACCACATGGCGGTGGTGTTGTCTGTGAACACCTGCACTACCTTCCCTTTGACAGAGGGAAGGAATGCCTTGAGTGCAAGTCGGATCGCCCGGAGCTCCAGAAGGTTGATATGGAGCCGGGACTCCGCCGGAGACCAGAGGCCTCTGATCTCCGCCTCTCCCATGTGACCGCCCCATCCCAGAAGGGACGCGTCCGTCACAACGGTGTGCTCTGGCTGGGGAAGGGAGAGGGATCTGCCCATGACCCATTGCCGGTTCGAGAGCCACCACTGCAACTGTTTTGCAGTCCCCTCCGAGATCTGGACGTGATCGGACAGGTTGCCCTGGTGCTGCGCCCACTGGAACTTCAGGTCCCACTGCAGAGCCCGCATATGCCATCTGGCATGATTGACCAGCAGGATGCAGGAGGCCATGAGGCCCAGCAGCCTCAGGGTCATCCGTGCCGAAACCCAGGATAAAGGCTGAAAGATTGGAATCATAGCCTGAATATCCCGGACTCGCCGTTCGGGAGGATAGGCCCGAAACTGCGTCGTGTCCAGAACTGCTCCGATGAAAAGGAGCTGTGGAGAGGGAATCAGATGCGACTTCGGCACATTAATGGAGAACCCCAGCGAGTGCAGGAGTTCGGCCGTAGTCTGGAGGTGGGAGACGACTGCCTGGGACGAGCCCGCCTTCAGCAGCCAGTCGTCGAGGTAGGGGAAGACTGAAACCCCTACCCGGCGCAGATGAGCTGCGACCACCGCCAACACTTTCGTGAACACCCGAGGGGCACTTGTAAGGCCAAAGGGGAGCACGGTGAACTGAAAATGCTCGGGGCCTACCGTGAACCGAAGGTAACGCCGGTGGGCCGGCAGGACGGGGATGTGGAAATATGCGTCCTGCAAGTCCAACGCTACCAACCAGTCTCCAGGGTCGAGGGCAGTCAAGACCTGAGCTAGGGTGAGCATCTTGAACTTCTCCTTCCGGAGGAAGCGATTGACGTTCCGGAGGTCCAAGATAGGACGCATGTCCTCCTTGTCCTTTTGGGCACCAGGAAGTAGTGGGAGTAGCAACTACGCCCTACTTCTGGGGTCGGAACATGCTCGATGGCCCTCTTGGCCAAGAGGGCCGTGACTTCCTTCTGCAGAAGTACCAAGTGATCCCCTGACATGCGGTGGAATTGAGGTGGCATGGCTGGGGGAGGACTCGAAGGGGAGGGAGTAGCCCCTTCGGACAATGTCCAAGACCCACCTGTCCGAGGTGATGGTACGCCAGTGGGGAAGGTGATGGCGGACCCTGCCCCCTACCGGCGTACTGTGCACCTGAAAGGAGGGACTAGGAGGGTTTGGAGGCCGCGGACGGGTTGGAGGTGGTGGCCTGACCCGCACGCTGGTTGCCCGATCCGCCACGGCGGAATCCACGTCCTCGGCCACGCGAAGACGCCTGCTGCGCGGGCCGGTGGCTGGGCTGCTGACGTGAAGGGGCGCCCCTACCGTGGCCACGATAGGGGCGAAAAGCAGAAGTCAGCGGAGGGCGTGTAGCAGAAAGGCCCAGGGACTTTGCAGTAGCCCGTGAGTCCTTAAGCGCTCCAACGCATGGTCTGCTTTGGACCCAAAAGACTGACTCCATCAAAGGGCATGTCCATGAGAGTATTCTGGACATCCCCTGAAAAACCAGTGGTTCTCAGCCAGGCGTGGCGTCGCAGCGCCACCGTCGTTGCAATAGGCCTGCCCAGCGAGTCGGCGGTATCAAGGCCACATCGGATTGTGTATTTGGCCGCATCCCTTCCTTCCGCAATGGCGCGGGAAAGCAGTGTCTGGACCTCCTCAGAACACTGGGGCAAAACATTCGCCACCGAATCCCACAAGGAGTGGGTATATCGGCCCAAATGGCAAGCGGTGTTGATGGACCGCAAGCCAGCACTGGAGGAAGAAAAACCTTTCTTCCCAAATTGATCCAGGCGTTTGGATTCCCTATCCGGAGGGGCGGTAGGGAAGGGCGGTCTGGGAAGCGGAGGCTTGGACAACCAAGCTCTCAGGGGTGGGGTGGACAGAGAGAAACAGGGGGTCGCCCGGAGCTGGGCGATGGCGTCGGGACACGTTCCTATCCACAGGAGCCCCTGTGTTGGGCTTGGACCAGGCGCCCAAAGAACGTCAGTGAGGGCGTCGTTAAACGGCAGCACAGTCTCCGTAGAGGAGGCTGCCGGCTGAAGCACCTCTGTCAAGAGATTAGTCTTGACCGCCACAGTAGGGAGTTGGAGATGTAAGGCTCCAGCCGCCCTACGCAACACTGTTGCAAAATTGGCTCCCTCCTCCGTAGCCACGGGAGGAGACAGCATGCCAGTGTCAGGGGAAGTATCTAGACCACTGGCATCCCCTAGACCCTCTGTCCAGTCCTCATCGTACTGACACTGTTGTGTCAGGGGTCATCAGACCCCTCCCAGTCCTCCTGGTCCTCCTCAGGTTCAAAATAAGGGGAGGAGGGACATTTGGGACCCAAGGTCTCATCGGCGCCGGAACCGGCGTCGAGCGACGTCGGTCCGGGTCCATGTCCGGAAGGAACTGGGGGACGACGCCGCCCGGAGCCCCAGGCGGCGTCGAGAACGGCACCGGAGACATCGGCGCCGGCGGAGGGGTCGTTAGGTCGACCGGCGTCGATGGGGGTTGCGGAGCCGGGATCGAGGCCGGGGCCGAAGCCGGGATCGAGGCTGGAGGCACGTGCGACGCCGGAGCCGTCGGCGACGCCGGAGCAACCCCATCAGGGCCCGCAGGCGCACCGGATGGACCTTGAGGCCCGAAGAGGCGGGCCATGGCCGACAGGAATTCCTGCACTTGGGCCGGATCCGCCCCCGAACCCGGGAAGGACGGGTATTGCGGGGGCGACTCCACAGGCATGTCCGGGGCTGCGGGGACGGTGCCGGGAGGGGCCTCAGCCGAGTCGCGAGACCGGCGAGGCGAAGTCCTAGAGCGACGATGCTTTTTGGACTTTTTGTGTTTCGACTTACCGGACGAAGAAGACTTCGATGCCGACGACCGGTGTGGACTCCGCGATCGACCCCTGGACCTCTCACGCGACCGGGGCTTCCGCGGAGCCGAATGCCGGGCCTCGAGGAGCTTTCGAGCCGCTCTCGCAAAGCTTTCGGGTTGAGGGCCTGGCAGTTGGTACAAGACTCCGTGTCGTGGCCTCGGCCGAGGCAGAAGAGACACTCCCAATGCGGGTCTGTGACGGACATCATCCGAGCACAGGCGCCGCAACGTTTAAACCCGGGCATCCCTACGACACCTTGAAGTCGATGGAGAAAAACAGTGAAAAATTCACCAAAAAGTTTGGTCAAAAAAAGACCAGGGCACTGCTCTTCCCGGATCTGCGCTTGCTGGCGCGGAAAAAGAAGAACTGACGTCAGCGCGCAGGGCGGCGCCTAAGTACTGCCCGCGACGTCATCCCGGCGATCACGACGCCGACGACGGACGCGGAGCCGCACGATGCCGCCTACCGACGCGCAAGGGTACTGCTACGCAAAAAACTTTCCGGATCCAGCCTGACGCCTGGGGATATTCTAAGGTAAGGAATCTGTCACTAACGTGTCTCTTTCAGATACACATTTTACAAGCTGCTTCTGTGGGTGGCACAACCAGTGCAGCAAGCCCACCAGCGGCATTGGATTTACAAGCCCTGGGCACACTCAGTGCACTGTACTAGGGACTGACAAGTAAACCAATCATCCAATCATGGAGTCACTAATACATACATCAATTTACAATAGGGAGCACTTGCACTGTGGCACTGAATAGCAGTGGCACAGTGCCCAAAGCATCTAAACCAGCAAAAACAGATCAATAACATTGGAGGCATCATCAAAAAATGGAAGGGAGACCCACGCCAAGGATGCCAGGTCTAACAATCCCTTAACCCCTGGACTTGATTATGTTACCATCTTGTTTATTATACCATGCTTGCCCGCTATTCATTCACCCATTTTTTTTTATGATGCTTCACCCCCCCATCCCCACCACCCCACTAGAGTCTCCATTTTAGTTAGCCTGTCCACTTTGTTTACCTTTGTCCCCAAATCCATCCTAGGTAATGGAGGTCGCCATTTTACACCATGGAGGCAGCCATCGTTGACAAAAGGAGGCTGCCATTTTATATCAAATTATGCAGAATCATCTACATGTCTGCCTTTGACCATCAGGCCAAGGGTTAAGCAGTTTCTAATTAGGACTAGATGCCCAAGATGCCAATATACCCTTTTTTAATTCAAAATGCACCTAACAATTGGCACTGATTAGATTTAAAATGTTTAGGTTTGGTTTTGTTTCCTTTTCATGAATAAATTGTTGCTTAAACCAATAGTGAGGGCCAGTGGATTTAAGAGAGTCTGTGACCACCATGTTTACCACATAATTCGTAGCCTTCACAAAAAGTTGCTAGCTCAAATGGGTGAAGAGAACACTTTCAAAGAATGTGTCGCATAATTTAGTTAACCTTACTACGTAATTTGGTCCTACGTGATGCATAAACCTAACATCCCTGACAAAGGTAAAGCTCTGCATTCAGTTTAAGCATCCATACATGTAAAACACATGTATGTATATATTCATAGAGATATACACAGACACACTTGCGACCATACCTACATATATGAGGACCGTTCATTGACAGTAATGGAGTGTATATTTTCAATTCTAACTCCACATGTGCCTTAATAATGGCGTAGGTTATATGGCAGACCAAAGCAAATTTAAATGTGCTTTTAGGTTTTTTGATGAACTGGCTCAAAGTACCTAAAGACTCTACAGGGACCGGTCCCTGAACATCCCTGTCCCCACAGTGCTTGACACACTGGCGCACACACACACAAGCACACACTGGTGCACACACACTGGCACGCATGGACATAAACACAACACTACACACACATTTTTTTAGTTGGGAATTTTTTGGACTACAGAAGGCTTGAAAGGCAGCTAAAAGTAGTCTCTCTCTCTCTCGGCCAGACCTAAAAAAATGTAAGCTCTTTCAGCCCACACAACTATATACATAAAGCATTACAGAGATCATTAATTTGATAGCACATATGCTATTTGGTCCATTCTCCAATCTGATCAATAAACAATACAAAGTACAGACAGTCCTTGGCTAACCAAATACAAGGATTCTGGATGATCTTCAATTCTTCCGACAAGCAACTCATTGTAAAGTACCCCGACACCCCAACACGCTACAGGACCACGCAAATGGTAGAACTGCGTTAAACAAATGCTGGTAACATAACACAGCAACATAGAATTTAGGTAATGCTACACTTTCACCAAAATCGTATAGGGACCGCAGTAAGAATAGTAAATTAGCCTTGGGATAGATCCTTAGCCTATGCTGCCCAGAAGGAGCAGCTGGCCAGAATGAACTCAGGCCAGAGGGACTATGTTTTGGGCGTTTCTGAGCCTTCGTCCACATGCAACACTTACTGGTCAATCTTGGTAGTTCTGGGAAGAGCAGCCAGTGCTCTAGTGGAAGGAAGTTCAAAGCCCCCCCATCAGCATTATATTTGGACATTTGGGTGTAATATTTTCCTGAAAAAACAGGTTTTGGAGAAAAATATATAGTGATTTTCTGGTGTACCTATGTTAACAGTAAGTCAGCCTTCTCCTGCATAAGAATGCACGAATACTATCCACTATTTATGAAGAGGAGGGAAATCTTACAGACCAAGAAGTCTCATCCAGGAAAATGAATGAACTATAGACACAGAAGACAGACTGGTGGTCACCGCAAAACAAGATCCCATAATACATATGTGGGGCAGGGTCAAGAGGAACCAACTGTAGCTCACTTTCACAGGCCATCTGTTTGGCTCTAGTCACACTGGTGGTCTGTTCCACACGTGTCCCCAGCCTCCTTAGTATGAACCTCCCAGTCCGGTCTTCCTTCGGCAGCTGGATTATGCCCGACGTAGTGGCAGAGACAGAGCCAGCTCACCACGGACGACTCTCGATCACAATAAAACCAGAGTAACTCTCCCTACTCTGATTCCTTGGGTGCTCCTGTGCATGTCTGTAGGATGTGCTGCAGAGCCATAGAGAGGCCCTTGAGTTGGACTTCTCCTCTCCTTGGGTGATCCTGAGCAGGTATAAAGGCAGAGTGGCAGACTCTTAGTCTCAGAGTTTCTCACACTATTAGTGTCAGAGCTTATCAGACTCCAGAAACTCTGAAAAATGCAGAAAAATCTGTTTATGTTCATGACATTACTCTGGTGCTGTTTAATGGTTGATGAGCAAAGAATGTGCCGTCCACTCACACCCTTGTACAATGTACACATTTACATATACATTGACAGGACAGCATTGGCTGGACTCCTGGGCCTCCAATAACGAGGTCAAGTTACACCAGCTTCACCGAACCAGATAAACTGGATGAATGAATGATTATTGGGGGCCGGAAACAAGCGAATGAGGAGTGGGTGGGACACAGAAAACGTCACTACATCGCACATCTCACGATAAACTTTGACCAACAGCATGACAAAGGTTGGAATAACTTTCTTAGGATAGATCAGCAGAATGACAGCTTTACTAACTTTGTAATAAACAAGCATTGGCAAAACCAATAGGTGTACCCGCTGCTTTACAGCATGGTTAAATAAACACAAAAATGCCTAGGACCCTGTCAGACGCGTCATTTTGTAGGCATGCATACTGTGCAAGCCTACAAACTAACAATCCCACACTTTTTATTTGTTAATCCGAGTTAGACTGGCAAATAAAAAGAAAATAAGATGTGTAGTATTTTTTTCAGAGTAGATGGGCGAGGGGGGGAGCAACACAAGGGTGTGGATATGAGGAGCAAGATGGTGCGGGTGGGGCAACACAGAGGTGGGATGGAAGCAATGCGGGGGTGGGGAGTAGAAGCAAATACGTTAAAAAAAAGTAGGGTGCGGGGAAGCAACACAGATGTAGAGGTGGGGCGGAAAAGTAACAGCCAGCAGAGAAGGAGGGTGCAGGTGGGCAAAGCAACACGTAGGGCGGGGGGGTGAAGCAACTTGGAAGGTGGGGGTGGGAGGAGAAACAGCGGGTGAGAGAGCAACGTGGAACAGGTGGGGAGAAGCACATTGGCAAAAAAGCCACGGGGAGGACAAGTGCGAACACAAAATGAAGGGGGTGGGAAGAAGTACATGGGCGACAGTGAGCAACACAGGGCAAAGGGAGAGAAGTACACAGGGGCGACAACTGGAAAAACACATGCACTCTTGTGGAGTGATTAAACGAAAAGAAAGTATAGCTTGGCGAGGAGCAGTGGAAGCAGAGAAGCCCGCCACACAAAAGAGATGGTAAAGATGCAAAGCTCCATGGGAGGCACAAGATTGACAAGTTGGGACTCGAATAAAAAGCAGCCAAATGAGTGGGATTAAAGCCAATTAATAGTAAGCAGTGGGCGGGCTCCAGACATAAAAATCTATGGTTGATGAAGACTATCATAGCGGGTAATGTGTGCTTTAAAGGTGAATAGATTCGACCACTCCCAGCCCAAGGAAAGAAGTGGTGCAAAATAAGAATACATTTAAAGTTATCACTAGTGAAGGTACACTATGAGTAGAACACCTTAACTGGTGTTGCATTTCTTTGGATTCTTTTCATCATATCTCTCCGCATATCAAAGAGCTCCACTGGCTGCCGGTGGCAAGGAGAATCGAGTTTAAGGCTTTGACCTTGGCATTCCGGACAATTCATGGTAAATGTCCTAGTTACCTGAAACAACTTAGGTCGCTATAAGCAGACTCGTTCACTGAGGTCCAATTCTCTAAATTTGCTCTGTACTCCATGATTTATGAAAGCTTGACTAGGCGGCAGATCTTTCACGGTGGTGGCTACCAAACTATGGAACTCTTTGCCAACTAATTTACGCCATATTGAATCAGAGCCTTTATTTAGGAAGGCTGTTAAAACGTGGCTCTTTAGTTTAGGTTAGTGTCACTGGGGTCTGCTTTTCTGGTCTCCGCTGCGTGCCGCCTACTGCTAGAGGCGAGCGCCGGGACACCTCTGTTTGAGGTAGCTGTTCGCGCTTTATAAATGTCGGTATTATTATTATTTGAAGACTGTGCACACTGTAGCATGGTAAACCTTGAGTAAGCACTTATGTAGTTCAGAGTACAGAGTTGTGTAGTCACAATACTATTTCTTTCTGAATATCTGTTTTTTTATGTGCACGTGACATTGTAGTCTTTCAGAACAATGCGCCTTTTTGTTTTTTCACTTTGTATATGTCGCGTTCACTCGAGTGCGTGTGAAGTTGTGTGGATTGTGCGATAAGTTAGTCTCAGTGAAAATACATCTTTTGGGATGTGGCCCACTTATTTCCAATATTGCACCCTTTGGAGACCACTTGTGTCATTGTACCTCATTGACGTCCAAACAAGCACACGTAATGGGTCACAAGTACTAGACATGTCTTCTTTTCAGGGTACTCAATAAGACCGGCTTAGACCTCAATCTTCTCTTAAACAAATATCTTTTATCACCAAATTTTAAGCACATTATGACCCAAATAGTTTTAATGCTCATGTTCATTTTTGATACAGGAGGTTTAGAGTATTTCCATGCTCTAGGTGATCTGAAGAAGTTGTGTAGCCACAGTGCCAAACTGCAGAAAATGCGTTCAAAATTAATAAATTATTTAGGAATATTGGCAAATTTAACATACAAAATCCACATAGATTTCCTAAATGATATTAGAAATTTGGTGGTCTTGGGTATCACAATTGCTGAGGCCTTAGGTAGAACATAATTTTAGGATCTCTCAACCAAATCTAATTTATTGGTGTTGCACCCGTACAACATATTATACATTTTATACACACCTCCTTGTTTTTATCAATATTATCAGGAATCTACTTTTAACTCCTGATTCGGTACAAGTTTGGTTAAAGGTAGCATATCAAATCCTATAAAATAAAATAATATAGAATTACTCAGCAGAACTGCTCCCGACCACAGGTTCACTTTATTTTGGCTTTAGAACCTTTGATGTGGGCTATGAGAGAATCTAAAATGATTGCTGGGATTATAGGTAATTATAGCCCCGGTCAGGTATCAGTGCAGGCTGATGACGAATAGTGGCATGTCACCAAACCACACTCAAGTATTCCGGCCACATCAGACTGCACTAACGTTTTTGAAGTTCATTCAGTTTCAAAATTAATTGAGAGTTTCCACTTCAGGCCACTGTGTGTTTCCCATTTAATTACAATACTTTATTGAGAAATGCAATAATTAGCATTTAATTATCTTTACTGGAAGGTATACTGATCATGTAAAACATTGAGGTCATGGGGGTTTTGACGTCTATATGGGTTTGTCCAGTGAACACCATAGTGGTTTCCATCACTTCTTGGTAAATATTTACTGTAAGGCTCCTGTTTTTATATTTCCGGACATGCCTGGTCAATGCAGATGATGTGCGCCTATTTACTGCACCCGTTTGATGCCAGTGCCACGGTGATAATTAGATGTAAAAGGGATTCGTGTTCTAGAACGGTCTACTCAGCAAGCCAAACCTGAAAGCTGCCCTTGGACTGGTTCCAAAGCCTGTAACCTGGCTCAGTGAGTCAATGCACCTGCTGCAGAAAACACTCGCCGCAGGACACAGCACTGGTGCTGCCAACTCAGCTCTTGATGTTTCTGAGGTCGGTAACTGAGCTGCTGCTGCTGGGTGGGTCCAACTAAAAGTAACACGAGTTATCTGAAAGTCGAGGTTAACTTGTGATGGCGCATTGAACAATATTCATATCAATTAAGTTGAATTAAAAAACATACAAATATGTTCTTTACAGATAGCCCAGCAGCCCTGGTTGAAAAACAACCACCGGTTTCGCTAGGAATCTTTGAGTCACTGCAGGAAATAACTTTTACATCAACATGGAATACAAAAACGCGATTTTCTCTCCCTTGTTTGTGTCATGACTCAAAGGCAAACCGAAAGTGAGGAGGTGTAAAAAAGTTACTTCCACTTCTTAGTAATCATAGCATTTCTACGGGCAGCCAAGTGTCCAATTACTGCCTAATGTTTAACCGCAGATCAGACCGGGGGGGGGGCGGGATGTGCCTCGGTGCAACTTCAAGGGGCTATGTCAGTGTAGTTCAGTTTTTTATCATATCGGCTTTTAGAATCAGTGTTTGTTGATTTCCTAGTGCTTTGGTTTCCCACAAACCCACGCTTTCACCCAGTAACCATGTGAATATGCGACTCGTGCAAGGAGGCCATTTGTTAGTCATGTCCTCGGCATTTGTATAGCGCACATTCTGTCATTAAAACAGCCTCGAGGCACTTCTGGTCTCGAGGTCACCGCCACAGACCAGCCCGGAGCCAGATTTCCTTCGTGATGTGTTAGGAGAATTGGGTTCTGGTTCTTTCCTCGCGTGGTCAGGTGGCAGATCAAGCCTTCTTACAAATATTTAACAAAATATACTATATGTTAGCCTCTGGGATAACTTCTATGCCTTCTTTATGAATAGATTAAAAAAAACTTGACATGACCCACAGATTTACATATATGCAAAATATAGCACTGCCACGCAGTAGGGGAAAAGTGAGCCTCTCTAACACGCCTCTCATTAGTACAATACTCTTCAACTCTCCTACTACAGCGATAGAACAAGGATTTGAAAAAAAATTGAGAGAATGCAAAGAGCTGGCCAACCTTACATACACGGAGTGGGCGAGAACTGCATTTTCAAGAGGGCGCTACCTCGGGAGAACTTGACACACGTCCCATTTCAGCTGACCCCACCCCTCACGCTTTACCTCAACATGCCTGACCCTCTGATGAAGCTACCTGTGGGTTGAGGCCTGGCATGGTCCAAATCAAGAGTTGGCCTCACCCATTCGGATGTATTTTTGGACTCCACAACCAACTCTGATGCCACAATTTAGGAGGGATCCACAATAGAGCGGAGGATACAATTTTGGGGGAACACTCAATCAACTACTGTTTGGGTGGCTCAGACCACGTACCATCCAGACAATGCATTTTTGGTGGGGGGAGTAAGCGTCTATGCTCTGTAACATATTTCTGTGTTGTTTAGGGCACTATGTGCCAGACCCCAATATTTTGTTAGCGTTTGTACCTAGTAGTATCACCCACAGGAGACTCCACATTTTCCTAATTTCTATTTTTGTGCAGAGACTTTCTCCAAAAAGAAGTTCCTGACGATCCCATGGCATCAAGCATTGGTGCTTTTAGAATTTTTCCTTCTGCAGTAACTCCAGCACTCCCACAGTGATGCCACCAGAAACCCAACTCAAACCATTCCGTTCTGTGTTTGTGCATGTCCTTAGACAGGATCATGTATGATGCCACAATGTTTCAGTTGTATCTTCTCTGCATGATCGGTCCAATACTGATGTAGGCCAGGACAGATCATGATCTGCAAATATTTCACAGTGCAAATGCCCCATCTTCCTACTTCCACAAACTCCCATAGATGGCACCTGTGATGAACTTGTGCAAGATGCCTACAAAACCACTGGTTTTGACACAGTTGAGTTATTAGATCATGTCAATACACTGACTGCTTTAGAAACCAAAGGCTACACATTATGATCACCCCATTTCTGAATCTATACATAAACAGAGTCGATGAGTGTTTCCCAGATCTGTGCTACAGGCCTATATTTTCTGTAAAGTTGTTGGTCCGGAAAAGTCCCTTGCATGGCTACGGAAGTACACCAGTGCCCCGAGTGCACCAGCTGCAATGAGGTCTGGATCGCTGATGCTGAATTTTGTTGTGGGCAATCATGGATCATGTGTGTGCACCATGACATAGGCCTGTCTTACAGATTGCGATCTTGTTGAATTGGGAGGGGCGCCCAAAGTGCTACCCTTATAGTGGTGAAAGGCTACTGCAGTGGTGGCAGCATACCGTGTAGAGATCAGTAGGGGTGAATAGGCTTTTTTACCTGTGTCACTGGATAGAGGCCTACAGGCTCCCTTATGTAACGTTCTGCTGCTGTGCGCTTAACTCACCCTTGGTCTACATCAAGTTAGTATATATTGCTGTGCAACGCGCTTGTGGTTGAATGGATGTGCTGTGTGGATGTGCATCAGTGAATAGTGCAGTACAATGAAGACCGAGTTCCATTTTGAGAGGCCATGGGGTTGACTGGAGGAGAATATGGAGGTATAGGGATCCCCCAGACAGATGTGGATTGCTGCATTTCTGTGAGCTGGGTGGAGACACACACACACTTGAGGAAGAAGAGTCAGGCCATTCAGTACACTTCAAAGGGTGCTCTTTGAATGAGGAATAGGACACTGGAAAGGGGGATGGGCACATCTCAGGAAGGAGATTGGGCTGATAATAGATTCATTAACAGTAGGGCTGGGGCCCTGGGCTAACCTTTTGATGCACAAATCACTGTGGCTGACAGCCAGGTGTGAACTCCCATGGCGTGTCGTGGGTTATCAACTTTGGGATCATTCCTGCTGTGACAGACTGCTTTCAAGAGGAAGAGGGGCCGAGGAGTGGGTACTTCAAAAGAAACAGACCCCTCAAAAATCATACAAACCCTTAATCACATTTGGTGTCTGGAAATGGACTATAAGAAGGGGAGCTCGAATCCCCCAAAATTGTTAACTGTCAAGCAGCCAGTCAGGCCGTGCAAGGAGGAGACGCTCTGCAAAAGTTCTGCCTGTGGCCTGGGCTGGGGACTAAGCTCCAAGCAGAATGAGAGGACATCACCCAGGGAATCCAAGACCACCTGCCCATGGAGCCTGGAGCACCAGTGCCTCCCTGCTTGCCAAGACCAGTGGGCCCTGCGAGGGTGAGGAGTGCACTGGAGAGAGCGAGGTCCAGTGAGGAATCCTGGCGAGTGGATCCCTGCAGTGAGGAGAGAGGAGACAGCTGCTGCACCGACTGGGTTGTCGACCAAATATAGGTTCAAGACAGCAACCTCCTATGCCATAGGGGGCCGCCATGAAGATTACTGCCATGCCAATGGGCCAATGTGCAGAGTGAAGTCTGCTACCCTATATGCCAGAGCAGGCCACCAGGGATGATCACTGCCATGCCAATCAGGTCATCACCCATATGAGGATAAGGTCAGTGACCACGAATGCCAGACGCAGAGGCAACGAAAAGAAAAGGGACCGTTGCTTCGCTCAAGCTGTCGTTGAGAAGAGAGGCCACTGTGGTGACCAGTGCGGGTCCAAGACCTCACTGCCCCTGCAGAGCCGCCTGTGCTACTCAGCAGCTGCAGCTCTCTGCGAAGTCTGCTAGTGAAACACTCCTGTTGCCCCTAGTCACGCAACCCCTGGGGTACTTGCTCTGCCACTTAGCACTTTGGATGGCCTAACACGACTTTTAGAAGAGCTGGGGTAGGACTCCTGAGACTCATACTACTAGTGGGGCTTAACCTGAATGTTGCCTATAGTGAATGGGGAATAACCACTGGCATTAGTGAGAGGGTAATGGGACTCAGACGTGGATATTGAACATTAGAGCCATGACCTCAGGGGGCTGTGTGTATGGTTTGTGTATGCCATATTTTACTATGACTTTGTATATAAATGCTCCTTTTTCCATAAAAGCGAGTATTCGACTGGATTATTATTTATTGCTACTATTTAACCTATTTTGAGTTGTGAGCCTGAGTTCACCGCCCTGTATTTATCTCCTCCACCCAATACCCCGGAGAATACCTTGGACTGCTCGACCCGCGCTACTACTGACAGTCAAATGCTGAAACGGTACAGGACCCACAGTAAGTAGACCCCTGCGCGTCAGGACGGGACCCACAGTAAGTAGGCCCCAGCGCGTCAGGACGGGACCCACAGTAAGTAGGCCCCAGCGCGTCAGGACGGGACCCACAGTAAGTAGGCCCCAGCGCGTCAGGACGGGACCCACAGTAAGTAGGCCCCTGCGCGTCAGGACGGGACCCACAGTAAGTAGGCCCCTGGACATCAGGAGTAAAAGGGCTTAACCCCCACGGTTCGGAGACCAGTAGCTCCTGCTTCCCCCGAGGCCCGATTAAATGGGTTCTGACAAAAGTACATTAGACAGGAGGCTGCAATTACGAGTTCAAGACTTCAAATTAGAAACAGTCAAAGGATGTAACACATTTCCAAAGGAATCTTGTATACTGAACCCAAATATTCTGCAGCAGCTTTGTCAGTTAAACACACAAAACTATTTTAAACGTGTGCTTCTGAGAAGATAATTGCACCTTAAGAAAACTATGCTGCAGCAGCCTGCAAGACTTAATGCACATAAATACGTATTTTAAAAATGTCTTAATATTTAAATTGCTCATTTGGAAAAATCACGCCCAGAAAACCCAAACCTGGATGGATTAGAGTTTTGTTCCAGAATTAGATGATTCAGGTCCAGGGGTAAATGGTCTCAGCCTTCGTCTTTTTAAGTCTAGTTTACGTTACAGCAATTGATCGACAGCTACATATGGACGGAGTTTGATTTCTTGACTGTTCATAAGACAACTAGACACCTGTATTGGGGCCTATGCCTGCATTGTCAGATTAGGAGCTGCACAGATGGGGTTTTAGGTTCAAGAGTTTTATTTGAAGGCTGTGGGTCCAAGTAGTGGGTATTTCCAATTCGCACACGCATCTTCCGCATTCCATGTCAAATATGTTGGTCAGTCTGAACTGGGAAGGCTTAGTAGTTCTTGGACACTGAACATGTTCCTACTACCCCAGTAATCTCTTTTTAGACTGAGAGTTCATGTTTTTATACAAGCTGTGACGCGTTAGGGCTGCACAGCCCTAAAGCAATACAATCTAGAATTACCATAATCTTGGCAGTCATCACATTAATGGCTCGCTCTTTGTGCTGGCACCGGTAGCAAAATGTGTAAAGTGTGAAAGACTTTCTCAGCCTAAAAGTCCAATATGGAACCCATACATGCGTGCAAAAACATGGAAGGAACAGCCTGGTTGCAAACAGTTGCCATGTTCATCTTTGCTTTTGCAAATACATTTACTTTGTTTGTACCTGGAAATAATCTGTAATGAATGACCCCAGCTCACTCTTCAGTAGACGCCTGCAGGGAGACAGAAATGTTCAGACAGAGCCATGAAAAGTGATGCTCCCACAGAGACCACACACACCACCTTAGGATTTCATTATCAGACTCACACTTGGCACTCCTACAGCCCCTCTGTGCCATCCAGAATGTCAGATGTGGCATATACCCAACGCCTCCTGGTGCCACTTCTACTTTACCCAGGCATACCCCCTTTTCTGCACCCAACCGACCATTGCCCTGTGCCCTCTGCTCTCTGCACTCCCATGCCTCCTGCCCACTACACACATTCAACCCTCAGCACTAGAAGTGGGCGAGCCAACAAATTAACAGGGAGAGCCAAGCCAGAGCCGAGGCGAGGGTCTGACTAGGCTCTAAGAGCCTGTGCATGTGCCAGGCACTTAAAATGTTAAACACGTAAACTGTGCAACAAGCACCATATAAAAATATGTCAAAGATACTACAAAAAGTGTATTTCATGCAGAAGTGTTCCAACTTAGTACATCAGGTAATATCACTGCGTTGACAGCAATTTATTGAAAGTGACAGTTTTTAAATATGAACTTAAAAATATCCATGCCCCCTGCCATGAAAACAATGCCTTTAGTGAACTAAGAGGCAAGCCACTTGTCATGTGCACCCCTTATGCGGCCTAGATTCCTACCTAGAGCAACATTATAGTCTATTTAAATCAGACCCAAGAGAGGTGCTCGTGTAACACACACCCTGAACTCACGCATTTCGAAGAGCTCTCAAATACAATAAGGAACAAGCATTTGCAATGCAATAGGTCTCGCATTTACGCAAGTGTGAGCTATTGGCATTGTAAATGACCATGCCTTTTATATTTTTGTTTTGGTTTTCAAAACATAAATAAAAGACATTGTCATTTACAATGCCAATAGCTTCAACTCGCGTAAATGAGAGACCTATTGCATTGCAAATGCTTGTTTCATCTCAGCTACTTGGCGCTGCCCTGCATGGGAATTCCTACCTGGAAAATGACAATGCTGTCCAGAACTGCCCATTCCTTCCTGACTTCAGTGACCTTGCATGGCCTCCACTCTTACCCTTACTTTATCAGTACCACAGAATCAGTACTTCGAGGTTATTTTTTGCCCAAATATTCTTCTGGGGGACAGTTCCATGGATTTACAACACAGTCAGTAAATCAAGGCCATTACACTAAAAGTCTTTGCTCATAGGCAGGATCACTGGAATAACGCAATATTGTGGCCGCCGCGTTCTCGGACTATTTACATATTTTCCACACTAGCCGCATGATTCCGAACTTCTGTATCAGGTGTAAACATTGATTCTAGCTCAGATGGATCAAAAGAGGCTTTAAAAAGCATCAGCCGTGGTCCCCTGGGGGGGACAGACGCTTTGCAAAGATCAACTGTCACCATTTCGTTGCTGACGGCTGTATTCGGGTGTTAGTGTGCTGCTAATGAGGAGAAACGTTTGCCCAGAGAGTACTACTGTGTTGTAAAATGACAAAATAGCAAAATATTGCGACAGAATGTGCCATATTACACTGCATCATTGTACCTCTTCTGTGTCTGATTACGTTTGTACCTCTCCAGTCCCTGCAGCACCTGTTCTGACCTGGGTCTCAGGCTCTACAACAGCTCTGCTGACCTGGTTCTCAGGCTCTACAGCAGCTTGCTGACGTGGTTCTCTGGCTCTGCAGCGGCTCTGCTGACCTGGTTCTCTGGCTCTAGAGCGGCTCTGCTGACCTGGTTCTCTGACTCTACAGCGGCTCTGCTGACCTGGTTCTCTGGCTCTAGAGCGGCTCTGCTGACCTGGTTCTCAGGCTCTACAGCAGCTTTGCTGACCTGGTTCTCTGGCTCTAGAGCGGCTCTGCTGACCTGGTTCTCTGACTCTACAGCGGCTCTGCTGACCTGGTTCTCTGGCTCTAGAGCGGCTCTGCTGACCTGGTTCTCTGGCTCTAGAGCGGCTCTGCTGACCTGGTTCTCAGGCTCTACAGAAGCTTTGCTGACCTGGTTCTCTGGCTCTAGAGCAGCTCTGCTGACCTGGTTCTCTGGCTCTACAGCAGCTCTGCTGACCTGGTTCTCTGGCTCTACAGCAGCTCTGCTGACCTGGTTCTCTGGCTCTACAGCAGCTCTGCTGACCTGGTTCTCTGGCTCTACAGCAGCTCTGTTGACCTGGTTCTCTGGCTCTACAGCAGCTCCGCTGACCTGGTTCTCTGGCTCTACAGCAGCTCTGCTGACCTGGTTCTCTGGCTCTAAAGCGGCTCTGCTGACCCGGTACTCTGGCTCTAGAGCGGCTCTGCTGACCCGGTTTTCTGGCTCTAGAGCGGCTTTGCCGACCTGGTTCTCAGGCTCTACAGCAGCTCTGCTGACCTGGTTCTCTGGCTCTACAGCAGCTCTTCTGACCTGGTTCTCTGGTTCTAGAGCGGCTCTGCTGACCTGGTTCTCTGGCTCTACAGCGGCTCTGCTGACCTGGTTCTCTGGCTCTACAGCGGCTCTGCTGACCTGGTTCTCTGGCTCTACAGCCGCGCGCTAAAACCCCCTATACAATACCAGACAAGCTGTCGCCATTGTGAAAAAAATATAGTGCTTACCGACTAATGAAGGAGACAGTGTAACGCCGCAAGTAAAAGATCCAGTCCTGATGGGCGGTCCCAAAAGGAGACTGGGCGGTAACAAGGAGGGACTAAGAAGCCTCATTATCATATCGGAAGCTAGCATTTACCATGGACGATGACGCCAGCCAATGAAAAATATGGGCGGGGCTTCCACACCAATTCTAAAACATACCCTAATACAGCATGCCTCGCAAAGCGAACAGCGCATGCGCTGCAAAGCTAGGCTCGACCTAAAAAGGAAGCACGGTGAACTAAAAATTTGCATAAGATCACACAATGTGGTCAAGCGGGGAAGCCAGTGAAAATCCAAGGCTTTCTGATCTACAGTGTTCAATTCAGCCTATAGAAAGGTATCTCATTCTCTCGCCATGCTTCACATCAAAGGTTAGAGTTTCTTTCATTAATTCTTGGGGTATTAGGTTAGAGCGTGGGCAGCAGGCAGAAGCCACATGAAAGCTCAGCTCGTTTTGGACTCGAGGGTCCAAGAAGACTTTAAGCTAGAGCCAGGCATCTGGCTTGAACTTTCAGTGGCTCGCCCATCTCGACTCGGTACCCATATAGTCTACTTGTTGCAGCTTTTGGTGTGCATTACCACATTCACCCTCACACAGCAAATACATTACCATATAAGATATCAGCAGGCACTGGTTACTGTAAATGCATATGTTTTAGGGGCTGCTTCTGAGCAAAAATATTGAGTTGACTAAAATACTTTATATGCAGGTCAAGCGATTGTCTAGTTCCTTGGGCATTGATGTTTAAAACTGGTGATTTCACAGAAACACTAAATTCCAAACTGTAATTATCCACTTGCCTTGGCTGGCACCTTACACATCATTCAAAGTGCTGAGATACTGATTCATCCAACAGTGAGTTATGGAGAAAATCATGGCATATAGTAAAAATCAAATCCAAGCCACTATCTCCTGGGATTGTAGCTCTAATATACCACACCTGTCCATACCACGTCAACCCACCTGACGCTTTCGTTCAGAGTGTAGAGCTCGTTCGTCTGCAGACCCCCACCTTTAAACACATTGATCACCGCAGTCTGAACACTGCAAAGATAAAGGCGGGAAGAGGGAGAAGACAGCTGTAAGAGTTAACGCATGTCCGATTTTACTCATGTTTCTGTTGCGCACTACTGGACAGGCACTGTAAATGCACTTACTACTGCTAGGACTAATAACTAAACATAACCGAACTCATGTCACGCGTAAAAGCACAGTAATTCTGACCCTTGCCATCATAAATAACAGAAGATGGTGGTAGTAGGAACTTGCACCATGACTTCTCTCAACCTGACCGAATATGCTGGGTGGGGCTGTGAGCATTATTTTTGACATTACAGCGTCAAATACTACTTGAATGTCAATTGTTGCTTGACAAGTCTGCAGATTTCACATGCAACTCCGGGGGCACAGCTGAAAGGAAGAGAAACAGGATGCAAGCACAATTCTTTATATCCACTGTCCGACTGCTGAAAAACTTACTTTTGTTCCATCAGAATTTGGTCTCTGGGTTTATTGTGGATAAAGGGACTACCCCAAACTGGATTTTAGTGTCAGATGAGGGGACACAAGGATTCCCATAGTACACACTCTACACACACCTACCTACACACACACACACCCCTCAGAGTCCAAGTTTAGTCTAAGTTTAGTAGAAGACTTTTGCCTTCTTGAAAATTAACAAAGTGGGTAGGGTTGGCCCTGGGAACGTTCACCCCATTTGTTAGGGCATGCCCAGAAGTCATTCCCATCCACTAGCTCATGCCAGGTATAAAGGTGGCACCTACAGGCACCCATTTGGAAACACACCTGACCTCAGGAAGATCAAAAGACAGAACCTACTGTCTGTGACCAGTTCTCCCTCTAGTATCCAAGCAAGGAAGTGGACTCCAAGGGTCATACGGCTGTTCTCCTGTTAACATTACAGGGACAAAGCTAGCTGCAAGTGGCCTTTTCCTGCAACTGCCAGAAGACCGGTGGCAAATGGACCCTGCCTTTTTGCCTGTGCCCTACAACCTGCAAGTCTCTAGTGCCACCTCGGAGGTCCTGGGAGGTTTCAGAAGTGTATTTCTGTGGTGGAATGGGACTTAAAGGGCTAACGTCAGAAGTTAAAACCTTCGAGTTAAACCTAGGTCCTGTTCTACCATGACCGTTGACTGTCATTGGCACTTTACGATTCTTGGTGCTATTCCTACTTAAACCTTTCATAATTCAGAACTATGGCCTCTTATACATTTTATGTCGCTTTGTCACTTTGTTTATTAATTTGGACTCTATTTTCCTAACTCGGTTTGGGATTTTTATTGTTAAGCATTTAAACTTTTATTACCGTTTTAGTACTGCATACGTATTTTACACATTCCCCTAATTGAGCTGGTTTGACCTGTGGCAGCTACCAAGGGTTGAGCTCAGGTTAATTTAGGGATTTTGAGGGTCCACCCTGACAAGGGTTGTGATTGCTCCTAGAGGTGGGCTGTCACCCACCCCATATAATAAACCAGTTTCTAACAGGGTGTCACAGTCCCACGAAATCACCACTGAAACTGGCTAAATCGCCTACTTCCAACGCACTCGCAGCTGCAGGAAAGAGGACTATGGGGACACGGCATAGACAACCCTCAAGAGACAGGCGGTACGGGAGGCAGCATTTCTTAGCAGATGAGCACAAATGGAAGTAGTCTTAGATGGAGGATAGAGATGCCGACAAGTAATATAAGATAAACATTATTCGTAAGAAAAATTATTAATGATGACATTGCCTCCTGGAATACGTACACCGAAGACCAGAAATAAACTACATGGAACAGGCTTCATGTCCTAGAGATGTGCTTCACTGGTTGGTCATAGTGCTGAAATATAATATCTAGGGTAGCTAAAATAATTAGTGTTCGTGAAATAGGCTGTGATGGGGGCTGGTCAAATTAGGGTATTACCAAGAAAGACAAATTTCCAGGACTAGTAACACCTCTTGTCAGTCAGAAAGGGACAGAAAGGGAGGGCATGACTCTGCCATTTCTTTATCTTTCCTAATCAAAGCAATGAAGCATTATTTAATCAAATGCTATAATAACGGAGTGTTCTACTTCTGACCTCTGAGGCATGTCAACACAGTAGCTTCAATGCCCTTGACATGAGAACAGGTTTTCTAACATTTAGCTAACTTTAGCATGGTCCACTGCACAACCCCGCTTACCTGTTCCAGGCAGAGTTGGAGCTGAGTTGCAGCGCTTGTCGGGTGGCATTGAAGCGGGGAAGATCACTCAGTACCGGAGAGCTCATGAAGCGAGGGCGTGATGACTTCCGGAAAGAGCCCATCTTATTTAACTGGATGGTGAAGTAGGGGAGTGGAGTGGGACTTCCAATCATATGTGCAAATGTGGGTCCCCTCTCTTGGGACCAGCCTAGCAAAATGTAATTGTCGAGAGGCCTCAAGTCACAGTTGTGGGTCCTACAAGTAGTTGTGATCTCCTGCAACAGCCCAGGGCAGGGTGCAATAGTAGAAATCCTGTTTCCCCTTTTTTGGATACCTAACTTACAATGTCTTTGTGATGCAGCCTCGGGTCTAACAGACACCACAGTTGAACATTTCAGGAACTGTCTATGCAGGAGGCATCTTACTCTTTAAGGTCAGCTCGGGATAACGTACATGTCGAAAATTTGCCGCAGCGCCCACGGTTCGTTTTCATGAAGGCAAAAACAATTACAGCCTCTTCGACAGAAGTGGAGGATCATCTCTTGAACAAGGAAGCTTTGTGAGGAACTTTCTGATTCTCCGTCTTGCAGAACACCTTGGTAGAATATAGCCGCACAAGAGTTCCTTGATGCATGTGCGTCTTCTGTCCTTGGTGGATGGTGCAGATCAGAATAGGTGTCAAAAAACCTCCGTAGCACTGCAGTCGTGTTCCTCTGTGTTCAAGTAGGTAATCTACCAAAGGAAAAACCAACATGAAACCCTGGGTAAAAAGACAGTGCACAAGCATAATATTATAGCATTCGCCTTTTTATGGAAGGAATGGTTTTGGTTAATATATTCCATTAGTATGCTGATCTAACCAAGCATTCATAGGTGAAATATCTGCACGGTCAAAAACAAGCATCAGGTATTGGGCCCAAGTTCAACAACTCGGCACGACGCATAGTTCCTGACTAATCTTCCGACAACTGCTGTACTTCTGCCCCAGAGGAGATGCTCCTTCAGTTTCTGCAGGAACTCGGATGGGGCAACTGAGAGGTGTTGTATCTTCAATATATTTCGGGAAACAAAGTGGTCTACATAGAAACTTCTGAAGTTTTCCAACTCGAGAACTCTTAATGAGTATCCCGACTTAAGTTATCGTGTGCAATCAGAATGGAAGGAAGGAACAGAGTCATGGAACCTACCGAAGAAATGGCAAATTACAACAGTTTACCGCAAAGCAATAGAACATCTATGTACAACGTCATCAATGCGAAACACCAGATCGTTGAGTTAGAAAGCTTCAAAGAAGGCAAGGAGGAACACAATGACATTCACAAGAATTTGATCAAAGACAAAACCAGGTGCTTTCGATCCAATCCTGCCAGGATCCCAACATGCACGATGCACATATCGCTTTACCTAGGGCAAAAAACATCCTGGTATCAGTCCTTTTGGGAGAAACGAGTTTAGCCATGGGGCGGACAGGGCGCCGATGAGAACTGGCACAGCAGATACTTGGCACGACCCAAGCCAGCCTGCACCTGTGCCACCATAAGCAACTTTTAAGACTATCCCACGCAGACACTGCAAGATCAAAACACCTGTGATTGGCTCAGGTTCAAAGCATCAATACATCTGATGCATAATTTTGTTTTTGTATATCAGATACAAGTTGATTTATATAAACAATAATTATGGATTCATTACAACAGCAAGAACAATTACAGCTGGGGAAAAACGTTGTCAAAACTAGACGCCTGACAATATACAAACACAAAAGCGCATGACACAACTCGTCAATGATTTAGAACTATATGTTGCAAATATTTAAGACAAAAAAAGAAAGAAAAATATGTTAAAAATGTAAATACACCAAACGGTACCTGGCTTCACTTTTGTTTGATTTTTCTCTTTAAATCATCTAATAGCGTCCTTTTTAAGAGACCTTTAAAGGTCTTTTTGGCAGTCTCCTCATCTCTAGTCATCACCTGTATCGGTATAGTATCCCAGTGGTATCAACCAATGCCAATGAAAGTAACTGCAGCAACAACAAGGTGATGGATGGAATCCTTGAATTAATCTCAGCAGTGGGAGCATACCAATCCATCGTTTTTCACCCGCCAAGCCACTTTAGGAATAAGGACTAGCTTAAGGAAATCAGTCCTGACACCGCTCTGCATAGGAAGAGTCAGTCAGTCATGAACTGCCTGGTGAGGACACCTCCAGAAGGCACCACAAGCAACCCGAGACTGTTTTCCACCTACTTGGGTGTCATCAGTGAGGTATAGCTCAAATCCGATGGCACAGTGAGCACGGGACTCACGTCTGTTCTGGTTCAGGGAGGACCTGGTCTGGCAGTTCAAGTTGGTTTGTTCAGATTAGAGCAGGGTCCAAACTGAGGTGGCTTGGTGGGCATAAAAACCAATGGGCTGGAATTCCACCCAAAGCGATTTCCAGTGATTAGACTTATTTTAAGCATCATTCCTTCATATTGTGAGTTTGATGAGCCAATGAGAGTAAACAAAGGGCAAAGCCTCCCTACCACATTAGCACAACATGGACAATTATTCTCATGACAACCGCGCACTCTGAATATTTTATGATAGGTTCAATCATACGCAAGCGTGCCTTTTGTGGTCATGGGAACTTCTTCAGGTGGCTCAAGGGGCATGCAGGTGTTACTGGGCTCCAGCTGGGTCAATTGGGGCCTTTTAGCCCTCATCTCAGCACCTCATACATTGTGAACTAAAACTGAACATCAAGCACATTCCTTTGCACCTGACCCTCAGAGTGGTGGCAGCAGAGCAGTCCAAGGCTTACTCAGGAAGGTGGTGTGGGGTTAAAGAGAAGGAACTCAATGTGCACAACAGTGCTCAATAACTCAATGCTCAGCCAATTCTCTGTCTTTAACAACAATGAAAGAGTTTTCACTTCTACACTGTCACACATTAAAATTAGCTTGATAACATACAAACATCCGGGTTATCACCGGATTCCCATATGCTTCAGGTGAACCTAGTCTGCCTCAGATGTCTGAGTTACCTGTCGGGCGTCCCCCTCGGGACAAATACTGCTCAGCTCCTTCAAGTGGTGCTTCAAAGTCTGCCCGACACCTGGAGCTGTACATGGGGATATAGAATGCAAATGCCTCCCTGAAAAGTTGCACTCACCGAAGTAACATTCGCTTATCCAAAACAGGACCGAAGAACCCAAGCAAAAGCAGTGATGCTAGCGAAGGTGGGCTGCAGGGGGAACTCAAGGTATGGATGCAAGCTCCACCGAGCCATCCAGGGAGACCGCTGTGTCCCCGCATATGTCAACACCAAACCGTAATCCCATCAATGCTTTCATAATGCAGAAGCACCACTAATGTATGGTCTCTTATTCAATGACACCTCCTGATCTAAAGGACTCCCAGGTATTCTATTCACATGGAATTGGACGACTTGTGATGTCTGCACTACTCCATGTGTAAGTCTAACACTTAACTGAAACATCTGCACAGAAAATTTCCCACACATCCAACACAGCTCAGATATTCCTGTTAATTGCTATCTTTATGCCACCAACAGCAGTCAACCCCAACCCCAACGCTACCACTGCAACTACAGCTGCAGCTACACTGCAGACCTGGCATGTGACTGGGTATCAACATTTTGACACCAGCACCACACAATAAGAAATGAGACACCACCTAAAAGAGCACATTGGAAAGAATACATTACACACAAACACTGCAGAATACACTGTATATTTAGGTATCCCCAGGATCACCACAGCATTCACCTGCAACACACCCCACACAAACCAATATCACAACATGCTAAGCAGAACTCCTAATATCAACTCAATACAGACCAAATATGGCAGAAAATGGTTTTCATGGATCGTCTACGCTGACTACTACCTCCAGTTAATATCATAATCATTCCATTATGCCGGGCAACAAGAGTTCCACATAACCTAGACAGCACTTAAGCATTTTGATACACCCAAACTTTTTAACTCATTAAATTATTGTTAATAATTAGAATTTACAATAGAAAGCCATAACAAAACCAGAATCACACAACTGAGGTTACAACTCAAACAAAACAAGCCTCTGGTTTGTTATGGAATCTGACAAACTAGGTTGTGAAAGTGCCGCATTAGCGCCTGAGGCCATATTATGGCCATGCTAACCTAACAGCCTACAATATAAACATAATCACAAAAATGTAAGTTAAAACATGCTATAGTTACAATCACTTAATCGTAACACTAAATACGGTCAGTTATGGCCAATGGCACTGCCTCTCCCCCAACACACCACAAATCTAAGGTTCTTTCCATTGTAATGTGGCTGTAGGAGATTACTGCTCAAGTGCTTAAAAGAACCTTATCTGGCCAATTGCAGTGCTTTTGATAGTTTAAAAAGATATCATGAATATTGCTCTTAGTGTAAACGTTAAGCAAATTTTTATGATTTTATATATGAATTTTTATATAAGCATTTTTAGTAGCATGTGAACCACACAAGAGCATAGAGCGATAGCTATCACTACCGCAGTGGAAAACTGCAGACATCATAGGAAGTCAGTGGATTATTGTGGAAAAGCTTAATTCTCCCATATAATGGTAAAAGGGATTACTCCTTACGATAAGTCGGCAACACAATACGGTACTGCGGGACGTCCTCTAGAAATGTATTCGTTAAAGAGAGTAAGGTCCAGCCATCATGACTCCAGCTCCCCCAGTTCACAACAACACATTGTTTTTAGAAGTCCCATGATACTTATGACTCAACAGCACTCTAACATTCCAATATTAACAGTTAACCAAATACCACAATTATGTTTCACGTTGACTGCCTCGTGGTCGTTATAGGTCCATAAATTCAGGAACAGTAATGAATGTGAAGAATCGAATAATAATGAAAATATGTCAAGAAACAGTAGCGTACGGACGGAACAAATAAGTTACATTATACTTGTAACGAATGATCCATTGTATTAAATCAGTAGAACGGTCAATACCAGTGAAAACGCATCTCGAAAGAAGAAAGAAAGGCCTTTAAGTTAGCATCGCATATTTAAATGAAATAAGCTTTAACTACCTTAATTGTAATGAATTTAAATCAATTCAAATAAAAATGTATAAACTTTCATGAGTATTGTTATATGAAATGTCTAATGTTAAAATATCCCACTTACACAAATTTCATAGATGCACTTTTTTCAAAATACAAAATTCTAATATTGTTTGAATGTTTTTACATTCTATAGCATCTCTAATATCAGCCTGTAAAATATCAGTTTATATTTCATTTTTAACACATTTTAGCATTGAATTTCTAAATGATGCGTATTAGCAATAAGCACCATATTACTACGTCACTCCATGTCAGCACAAACTTCCATTAAGAAGCACAAGTTTCATTAGTACAACTACGTTTATATGTATTCATGCTATTCTATATGTGTTTTCTTCATCTCACTTTTTAAAAGCACACTTTTACGATGTTTCTACTACACTAGTCTGTTTCATGTATCCCTATTTATCGTGTGTAATGTAAAATTTCAACCTTTTTTGTGTTCTCTATGTATAAATGTGTTGTATATTATAATTTTCAAAATCTTACTGCATCAGCAGCTCAGCAATTCTTTCACAAGTCAAAGATCATTAAAACCTTGAGTCAAGATCAAAAGGTCACCTGCAGTGCCCTGCTGTTCTAACTCAGGAAGCGGAACATATAAATAACTTCAAACACTTGTACATTGGCAGGCTGAAGTGACCTCCGGTTAGGAGGAGAGGTCACTTCCTGTGTGGAGCACACACTCTTGTTTGGCAGGGGGAGAAGCACATCAGAGCACTGGGGCAGGTATATAGTAAAGGGAAAATACACGAAAAAGAAAGAGTTGGAAAACACGAGCACTTTTGTGGAACGCTTAAGAAAAAAAAAAAAAAGTAGTTGCCTAAAAGTAAGTAGTAGAAGAATATAAACCAGCCAGTCAAAGAGAGGAGGCGAGTCCTCGGACCTCCTGGCCAGAGACCTGCTCTCTCCCCCCGCAGCTCCGCTGGTGTGCCGCTGCCCGGTGTAGGTAGAGTTCGAGTTAGAGTTAGAGTTCGAACTCGCTCTTTGCCGGTCTTGTATTTGTAGGACTTGTATTGTGCCTTATTAACTGTCTAATTTTTCTTTTTTTTTTTTTCTGTAGGGCTTGTTTTTCTTTCTTTGCCTGTGCCCTTGTCCTCCGTACCCCTTTCGACGCCCGTTTCCCACCGCTGATGCCCCCGCGGCCCCTCCCGCCTGCCGTATCCCGCTCCCGCCTCCCAGCTGTGCTTCCCTCCCCCTTCCCTATTTAATGCCGGCCGCTGAGCAGCCGCACACATTGGGCACCCCACCGGCGTGCCAAAGGCAAGCCCGTCTGCGATCCGACCGCGACCAGCGCCAGGGACCCTGGTTCTCCGACCTCCCACAGCTACGACTCTGCTGCCCTCCTCGCACTCAACCTCGGAAGGAACAACAACTGCCAGCAGTCTACGCAAACACCACCCACGGCCAGTTCTCCTGCCGACACTGCAACAATCCTTCACCATCCACAGGACCCCCACGACCGCCGCACCAACGCCGGACGCCCGCACCACCGAAGCCCTGAAGTGCATCCTCCTCAATGTATGCTCCCTGCACAGACATGCTGTAGAGATCTGGGACCTCCTCGACACCCACTCGCCAGATGTCGCCTTTGTCACAGAAACATGGACCAACGCCTCCTCCGCCCCAGACATCGCTACCGCCATACCCGACGTATACAAGATCCAGAGGAAGGACCACCCCCACCGCCCAGAACACCATGATAGAAAACCACCACCTCATAAGATCCACCAAGAGGACCGTCATCCGGAACAAAATCTCACCAACGCCAGCAACTCTAAGGAACTCTTCAAAGTCATCCAGCAGTTCACCAAACCCCCAGCGAAGCCACGGATGTCACACCCTCCCAGGACCTCTGCAACAAGCTCGGCTCCTACTTCCACCTGAAAATCAGGGCCCTCTACGACAACTTCAGTGAACTGACTCCTGAAACCACCCTCCCCTCCAGCGATGACAGCCAGCCCACCATCACCACCTGGACACCGGTCACCGGTCACCACCGAAGATACCACCACGACCATGAAGAGCACCCACTCAGGAGCCCACACAGACCCCTGCCCGCCGCACATCTTCGACAGAGCCGCTGTCGCCATAGCACCCGAGCTACGCCGCACCATCAACACCACCTTTGAATCTGGCACCTTCCCGGATGACTGGAAACAGGCAGAGGTCAAGCCATTCCTCAAGAAACCCTCGGCAGACCGGACGGACCTGAAAAACTACCGACCCATCTCTCTCCTCCCCTTTGCAGCCAAAGTCACTGAGAAAATCGTCAATGCCCAGCTGACTACCTTCATCGAAGAGAATGCCATCCTCGACTCTTCCCTGTCAGAATTCCGCAGTAACCACAGCAGCAAGACAGCCCTCCTTGACGCCACCGACGACATCCGCGTGCTCCTCGACCAGGGCTACACCACGGCCCTCATCCTGCTAGACCTCTCCGGAGCCTTCGGCACCATCTCCCACGGCACTCTTGCAGCCAGACTCGACGACACCAGCATACGGGGAACTGCCCTCGACTGGATCCGCTCCTTCCTCGCCGGTAGAACCCAAAGGATCAGACTCCCACCCTTCCTCTCTGGACCCACAGAGATCAACTGCGGAGTACCCCAAGGATCATCGCTCAGCCCCACGCTCTTCAGCATCTACATGGCCCCCCTCACCGCCATCGTAAGACAGCATAGGCTCAGCATAGTATCCTACGCCGACGACACCCAGCTCATCCTCTCCCTCAAGAAGAACCCCGAAGACAGCAGACTCAGCTTCCAGGAAGTAATGAAAGGCGTCGCAGCTTGGATGAGCAGCAGCTGCCTAAAGCTCAACTCGGAGAAGACAGAGGTCCTCGTCCTGGGACCCTCCCCCACCGCTTGGGACAACACCTGGTGGCCCTCCGCCCTCGGAAACTCTCCCACCCCCGACTAACCACGCCCGGAACCTTGGCATCATTCTAGACTCCTCCCTTATCATGACCAGCCAGATCAACGCCTCCACCTGCTTCAACTCACTCCGCAAGACCTTCAAGTGGATACCCCCCGAAGCCAGAAAGACCGTCACCGACGCACTCATAATGAGCAGACTGTACTACAGAAACGCCCTGTATGCTGGAATCAACAAATCCCTGCTACACAAACTCCAGACCATCCAGAACACTGCGGCCAGACTCGTCCTCGGCACCCCACGACATGAGCACATGACCCAACACCTGCAAGACCTCCACTGGCTCCCCGTCGAGAAGAGAGTAACCTTCAAGCTACTCACCCATGCCTACAAATCCCTCCACAACATCGGACCACCCAAATACCTCAACACCGACTTCGCCCTAGCAGAAACGCTGCGCATCCGCAGAACCAGAGCAGGTGGAAGAGCCTTCTCCTACATTGCAGCCAACGCCTGAAACGAGCTCCCAGTCAACATCAGACGCTCCCCTACCCTGCACACCTTCGCGAAGAGCCTCAAGACCGGGCTGTTCGGCTGACCGTGAACTGCACCCCCCCCCCCTGCGCCTTGAGACCCTCACAGGCGAGTAGCGCGCTTTAAAAGCCCCTGATTGATTGAAGGAGATGGTAAGGAGGCTGTGCTCCAGGGGAGGTACAAACATAGGGTGGACAAGCTGAGACAAGGAAAGCCGTCAAGTAAGTTGCAAGCTAATGAGAGTAACAATAAAGCCAACAGTAAGCACTGGCCGGGCTCTAGGCCCACTTACGTTTTTGATAAGCCCACTACAAGTCTTTTGCAAACCGGCTCAAACAAAGCATGCAAGACATCTTCAATTCCACACATTTGACTGGACACATTTTAAGTTTTGAGATAAAACCATTTTTTGAGGTATTTTCGAGTATGAATGAAGCATATGTACGAGAGAGAGAGAGAGAGAGAGAGAGAGAGAGAGAGAGAGAGAGAGAACCCTGAGTGGTGGGAGAGAAGCACAAAACGGAGACAGCTAGGAAACAAATGTACTCTTGCATTGCTTAAGAAAAGAAGCATTGGCAAAAGAGAAAAAAATATTTTTGTTGATGGAAGACGGTCTGTATAATACAACAAGCATTGGCAAAATTAATATGTGTTGGTTTAATGTCCTAACACCAGGCATGTGAGTATAGTTCTGACATAGCTGCCATCTGGCTTTTAATGACTAATATGGAAATTAGAGACTGGATTTTACACAGGGATAGCAGAAATTAAAAAAATTGTACTAATACATTAATTTTATATAGTACTTCATACCACCCTTCTGCAGTTGCTAAACGTAAATAACAGTTGTTACCATTACTCAATGAATGGCACTCAATTTACAGACTTTAGATGGATGGAAGACTCAGTCTGCATTGCTGGGACTAAGTACAGGAGCTCCATAACGCCTCGTTTTGTCATGGGTGACCATCCAGCTGACTTAGCCACCCCAGTTGGCACCTTTCTTTAAAAAAAAAAAAAAAAAAAATGGCAAGCCGGTCATATGTTTGGGATTTTGTGCAGCTCATTTTAAGCGACAAAAACAGTTCATATAAATTCTGCATTAATTGTACAAGGTCATGGTAACTGGCTTACTACCGGTTTTAAATATGTGATGTCACAGTATAGGACGTAGCTGCCTGACGTTTGAGAACAAGAGACAAAGTATGGCAGAATTCTATCCATGCTGCATAGGAATGTGACGTTTTAGCTGGCATCAGCTAAAAGACATACATGGTGCAAGCTTAAAGGACAAAAACAAACAAGCTGCCAAACTGAACCTTTAAATTACATCCTTAACATGTAGGGGACTGAACAGGGCTGCAGTGCACCAACTATGATTGGGTGTGGCCACAGAGAAACACGAGTTTGGAAATGCATTGAAATTCAAAATAAATAAATGTCCAATTTATTTTGCTTTTACATTCAATGATATATTCAGAGGTATTTGTAACGTTATTGACTGTTAGAAACAAGAGGATTTGCCCATTCATTGCATGAAATTGTAGGTGTATTTATGGTCTGTCCTGACAGCGCAGCTGTTGCCAGGCAACTCTGTGACCATCAACAGAGAGGGGATTTGGCTCCGCCCACACGTTGGGAGCCAGGAGAACATTTTTCGATTGGGCGGATTGCAAAAAAAGAATTCAGATATTCAAACACTAGAACGGAATAATTTTGAACCCATTACTGCACTTGCGCGTGACTAAGGATGATTTCTTTAATATCACACTGTGTTTCTTCCACGGGCAGCTTAAGGCGAGAAACATCGTAAAATAGTGCATCAAAATAAAGGTAACAGATAAATGACACAAACCTCTTGCTAAAGCAACAAATACAGCGATAAAAACGAGCCACAAAAATTGTAAAAAGTAAAACATAAATATAAACAAAAGCTGCCTTTCAGTTTGCCCAAAAGCACAGAATTTCATTTTCTATTACAGTAGCAGTCTGTATCAAGACCGAACAAGAGAGAAAACCTTAAATTGGGCCAAAGAGGGGCGCAGCACAGACCACAAACAAGGCTTGTTAAGTGTGAAAAAGGCCGCTTTATTGAAGACAGGTGCACCTTACAACAAATATCCTTGGCCTGTGCCGTACAAAACTAAACCTCACTAAATAATCTCTTCCTGCCTTACCCCCCACCCCTAAAGTTTCCCCCTTTGCAACCATTTATAATCGCCAAACTCGGTCATCCCTGCTGACCCATTAAACTTGCAACCTCTTACCACTTCCTAAGATAACTATCTAATTAAACTTTCCTATGCTACTTCCACTTCCTGCCTGCTCCCGTAGTGACTTTTCCCAACCAATAAACTGCCACCCTATCCCTACAGACCGGCTGTCGTGTCACCCACCGCAAATGGTGTCTGGTGACCTAAGATGGCCGGTCTTATAGGGCAGCCCAACTGTAGCCCAACCAGCCCAATTGGGCTCTGGGCTGCACCAATGGCCCAAAATACCCCGGGAGTGGCAGAACTCCCGGTGGTCGGCCGCTCCCCCCAAAGCCCTATTCAAAATAGAAAGCAATTATCATCCCAAAAAAAATGACAAAATTGCGACGCAGCCGAACGAGCACTAACACTATTCATACCAACACCTCATTCGCTGCAGGTAGCAGAGCATGATTCAAAATTTCGATTATATCACAGGAGGCTGCTTAGGAACTAAGTTCCAGTCTCAGGAGGAAGCTTCACATCAGGTGATTCACAACAATTTACTGGAAGTTTACATGCCAACAAAACACACATATGCACCTTGAAGCACCGATAAAGATCTTTTCAGCTATGCAGAATTCCACTATCAGATAGAAGCTAGCACCTTTAAATGCACAACTACAAACTATTCCAACTTTCTCCACCATTTTAAACTCCTTATCTCACCCTTCTCACTTTAAAAAATAAAAAAAAAGTGTAAGCGCATTACAATAGTCTTGTGTGAAAATAGCCAAAAGGAATTTAAGTACACATTTAACCTTTGAAGCCATCCGACACAACTTTTCCCACTGAACATCAATTTAGCGACAAGCAGTCTGTGGTGGGACAGGGTTAGTAGTTTGTAGCTGTGTTGAGAAAGGATACCACAGGGCTCCAATAAAGCGAAAATTGGCATAGCTCTAAAGACCACTATCATTAATCTACCCGGAATATATGTGGATGTGTTGGCACCAGACATTGAGTAATTTGCCCTAAATGTATGTATGGGAACCTTCACACCGAGCTTGGAAACTTCTTAAAAATACACCAATAAAGTCCGTTTCAGAGGAAAATATAAATTAAAAAAAAAAATCATCAGCTGTAAAAACACACAAACACGAGCGAAAAACAATAATTCTCTGACTTAAAAACCCAACAAAAAATAAAACAAGCGCACTGGTAGAAACAGCATGTTACATTATATCTCGGGTTTTAAATAAAGAGCAAGAGAAAAACAAAAAGATTAACAGCTCGGTTTTAATAAGCACGTAGGAAGATAAAACCACCAACAGTACTGGGAAGGACGAGAGCAGTCTTTCACCGTGTTTATGTCACAGGAGGGTAAAGATAAAAAGAAAATACGAATAGTCCATCTAAGTAAAGTGAGCAGACAGAGAAAAACACAAACTGCTTATTGAGGCGACAAGTACAGCAAGGAATGTAGTCACACAACTGTTTGCATGTGTTTATATCAATTTGCTTTTTTTAAAAATGGTTATGACATTCGGTATCAAAGAACAAAACAAAAGACGACCTTAATAGCCCAATAAAATAACGGAACTGTTAGAAAAATCAACCCAAAAGATCACAAAATAACAATATGGATAAATTAAAACTAATGCTGTTCGCACCAACCGCTCTAACCTTGCAGGTAGCAAACATAAATTCACTAGAACGTCTGCTTTCTTCCATGAGCGGCGCAACAAGAAAAGCATCTAATTAACCCAAAACAACATCACAAAATAACAACACAGACAAATTATAACTGACACTATTCTCACCGACCCCTCTATCCTAGCAGGTAACAAAGGAAAAATCAATATAACATCGGCTTTGTGCCATGGGCTGCTCCAAAATAAAAACATCTTAAAATAGTGCAGCAAAGTAAACTGAATGGACAGACCTAGTCAAAGGTGGTTGAAAATACAATACAGCATTGGCTTTGTTCCACGGGTAGATCAAAAAGAAAGTAATCTGTGGTCGAAAACGTAATAGGACATCGACTTTATTCCATGGGCGGCTCAAAAAGAGCAAGCAGAGGGTAGGAGGAGGCAACCACAGCCCGAGGAGAGGATTCGAGCCATAGTATCAGGGAAGCACAAGAGTGCAGGGGGAGGAGAGCAAGCGTGTGAAAGATAAAACGCTGAGGCAGGGAAACACTCGTTCAAATAAAAAAACTAGTTCCTGCACAGAAAGTAAAATAGAACAAGTGTAAGAGGACAAGTCCAGGGGGCGATCCATGGGAGTTAACAATTGAGAAAAAAGGTAGGACAAGCAGGAACCATAAAAAAATTAGGATCAATGTTTTTAAAAGACACTGACAAAAGCCAGTCAGAAGCTGGAGGCGGGGTTTAAGCCCCTGACTGAATACAGCCCAAAGAAAACCACTATTTCTCCTCCAAAATTCTTTTTTTTTTTTTTTTTAAACTCTGGACTATGCGATTGGGCGGGTGGTTTTTTTTGAGCCCAACATAGGAAAGAAAATGTTGGCACGAAACAAAGCAAAACTGGTCAAATAGCAACAATAATCCCCGTTTTTAAAAGACCATCTAACGTAACCATCGCAAATACACCTTCGCTGCGTTTTTCAGTTCACCAAATCATGATGGAGAGCTTAAATCGGTGCCATTCTTCACCGATTCGTGGTTCAAGTTTTGCTCAGGGTTTACAAGCACAATTAATTAGTCAAATGCACATAGTTCTTTCAGCACATTGAAAGCCACGCATGTGGCTTTGTTTAGCGAGAAATCAGCAAGAAGCACTAAAGAAATTTTGCTCATTCAACTTTTGTACTGAGCGGATGTAAAACGTGCTCAATGATAGGTGGGGAGCGCGCCCTGCAGGTGTGAGCAGCACACAGAGCTTTTCTCCAGCTAGCGGAGAATCTTCATAAATTATGTGAAATGGCTTTGGGGTGAACTGCTGCTCTTAGAGGATACTCTGAGGAGAGGGGGAAGTAACAGAACAAGATTAGAAGGTAAAAAGAAGAAGAGAGCAGGGGGCAGAAATGTGTAGTAAAAACAGTACATGGGAGTGAGAGGTGTAAAATGCATGCACTCTCATGGCGTGTGCTGGATCTGGCCCTCTCTGCAGGGTCACCCCCAAACTTTGACTTTTTGCTGAATTCATTTGTATTGGCCTTAGGACTTTGTGCACTCTACCATTGCTAACCAGTGCAAAACTGATTGTGCTCACTCAATACCCCATTAACCAAGTTAATTTACTTGAAAGTCCCCTGTAGAGTGGTATACCATAAAGCCAGGGCCTGTAAATTAAATACTACTAGTGGGCCTGCAGCACTGATCGTGCCACACACTTAAATCGCCCTTAAGTATGGACTGCCACTGCTGCCTAAACTGCCATGTCGATGTGGCCTTTAAACCCCCTTGCCAAGCCTTAAACTCTGCTTTTTTTTTTTTTACATACAAGTCACCCATACATGCCAACATTTTAAACCAGGCAAGTGGGAGATTTTAAATAATTAGTCAGGAGAATGTATTTTCCCCATTGACTTATATTGAAATTGAAGGCAATCTGCCTAAATCTGGTTTACTGGCATTATATTTTTGCCAATTTAATAACATAGCACAAACAAAAACAGAGTTCTAAACTCTGTGTTCGTATGTGCTATGTAAAACTGTCAAAAATAAAATGCTGAGGCCTGTCACATGCTCTAATCTCCCCCTCCAAGAATTAATCGCAAAGCGTTAATTTTTGATGTCAGAGGACCTGGATATAAACGCGTAAGTGAATGACAGGCATTAACATTTCCCTTTTGCCTTGTTTCCAGCAGATCAGGAATCAGCAATCCGAATCGGGTTTCTGCATGCAGGAATCGGGAAGCGGGAGACTAGCTTGGAAATTGGTAGTCTCCCGTCAGAATAAGGAGGGTTGGCATGTATAGCCAACCCTAAAGTAGGCCCTAGGTACCCCATATGGCAGGGTGCTGTACAATTAAAAGGTTGGACATGCACTTTTACATTTTACATGTCCTGGTAGTGAAAAAAGCGTAAATTCGATTTTCACTACTGTAAGGCCCTACCTCTCCCATAGGATAACATTAGGGATTCCTTATTAAAATTAATAAGCTGTAATTTCCAATTGGGAGCTGGTAGTTATAGCATGTTTGGTGTCTTTACAATTATGGTGAACAGCCCTATTTAAGTGGTAAAGTCAGGTTTTTGATCACAATTATAAAAATTTCACTTTTAGACAGTTGGCATTTTTCTGCTCTCAGCCCCTTTGTGCCTATATCCTGGCCTGGGTCACATGACTGAGTGTAACTGACAAACTTTGTGAATTCCTCCCAGATAGTCGCATAATAGAAGGATTAGGTGTGCCTAAATGGGCCATATGCGGGCAGGATGGGGGTGGAGCACATCCCCATTTATAACTGAATAGCCTGTGCTCTGCCTTCACACAAAAGGCCCAACAACGCTGCATTGTCACTTAAGCCAGCTTGAAGCCAGGGCAGGGGAGGCAGAGAATTTCATGCACTTCAAAGCTACTGCCTAGAAGCTTTTTCCCCATCTTCCAGAATCAGAGCACCAGGGTATAAAAGTAGGACCTCAGACACCAATTCTTCAGTACAATTCTGGACCTGTGGATACTCTGCCAGAATTAGGACTCCTGTGCTGCTACAAGGACTGCCACTCTGCTGGACTACTGCTCTAAAGAAACTGCTGCCCTGCTGTACTGCCCTGCTGCCCTCTTGTTTGGGGAAGAAAAACCAGGCCTGCAACTTAATCTTGAACCCAAGACCCCAGAGTGACTCCAAGGGATAGTCTGCGGGCCTCCTGATCCGAGTCTCATGGACACAAAAGGCTCCCCAACCAGCTCCTTGGCCCAACTGCAGTGAGTTGCTGCCACCAAGTGGTGTGGATCACAGGCTCTTAAATCATGCCTTTGGGCTCTGCGAGACCATGGACAGGGTCCATTCGCACCAAGACGGTGCCACTGACACCGAAAACATGCGCAAGCCATCGCCAGCTATCTCTTCGCACAGCAGCGTCGCCCGCCAGTGGGAGAGGAGGGGGGGGCCGTCAAAGCGAAGCACCAGCCTGCCAGTCCGTGACATCCGGCCTGCTCTTGGACCACGACTGACAGCCCCCCAATACGCTCTCCTTGCGGTTCTCTCCAACGCGAACAAGACTCTTTGCCCAAAACTTGAGAAGGTAAACCTTCAGCCGGACTAACCTGGGACAGTATATGACCTGAGCTCCATCGCAGTTGGCTTGAACTTGTAAATTTGACCCGATTCAGCGTGGCCAGACAGCCGCGTTTTGCACTTTTTGCTTTTAGATGCTATTTTACACCTTATTTTTTAAAAATTCATAACTCCGTTTCTACCAATTGGATTTTTGTTTTTTTGGTCTTGTTTTAATTACATTTTGCTATATTTTTTTTATCTGGTGTGGGACCATTTTGTGTGGTGTTTTCACTGCTTTACTGTTTGAAATGTTGCACAAATACTTTACACATTCCCTCCAAGTTAGGCCTGACTGCTCTGTGCCAAGCTACCAGAGGGTTGAGCACAAGTTAATTTGGGGTTTGCTGGTGCCTCACTCTGACAAGGATTGTGGTTGCTGCTTCACCAGGGCTCATACCAAAGTCAACCAGTAACCCAATTTCTCACAGAGTGTTTAACCAAAAATAAAAAAGTAGTTCTCTAAAAGTAAACAGTGAAAGAATACAAGTCAACCAATCAAATGATGGTATTTTTTTAAACCAAGATCGAATTCTTCAGATACTTCTTCACCAAGGATGGCATCCAGGTGGTGCCCCACATGTCACAAGCGATTCAACAGGCCTCCCCCCCACCCCAAGAATGCAACAGAGCTAGGCAGTTTCCTCGGGATGGCTACATACGGAGGCTATGCTCCAGGGAAGTGACAAATACAAGATGGGAAAACTGGGACAAGGAAAGCCATTAAATAAGAAGCAAGCAAACGAGAGTGACACTAAAGCCAACCTATGGTAAGCAACTGGTGTAATGTATTCATAGGTCAGCTTCCAGCATATCCCCAATAGGTCTTGGCAACTAGACATCTGGCTGTCTACTAGGCTACCACCTAAAAATGGACTAACTATTGGTCAGTCCCCCAAGAAATCTGGAGCTTTGCCAGTGCTAGACTGAAGAGGGCATAGGGGAACAAAACTACCCCAAAGAAAAACTCAGACCAAACTATCTTAAATTACCAGGGGCAATTTCCATGTGGATGCAGAAGGTAAAATTATCTGCAAGTGTTTGTCACAGGGTAACTGTAGGCTCCTCAGCCAAGCCACAAGTTTTACAGCTGAGAAAGCTCAAAGAAGTGGAAGTCAGAAATATCTATTTAAAGGAAGGTGTTGAGCTTTGCTTTTAAAACTCAGAAGTGAAAACTTTATAATAAAACTATATATCTTTTCACAAAACTGTTGCAGTTTTATGCTGGGTGATTTTGGCACCACATTCGGAGGTTTAAGTTCAGGATAGTAGTTCAACCTGCTCATTTTACCAAATTCCAGTCTGCTAATAACATTGGGAGGAAAGAACTGTTTAACTGGTCTATCTATGTGCTGAGACAAATGGAGTTTGGACAGATGTTCATGCTATGTCCCTGCATAGAATCAAAACAGATATAATTTACAAAGTCTGTGGCAACTCTGAAAATCTAGCACAAGTCCGGGTGGCAAGGACTCGTTTCCACACCCTTGGTCTATAACTTTGCAGCAAATAAATATTTCCTTGCCAGGGTTTGCTGAGGTCAGAGGACCAGAAGCTAAAGCGAACCTTGAGGGTAAAGATAGGGTTTTCAAAGTGACCTCCCATAGGAAGAGCAACAGGGGTGTTGCTATGAATGGAGGGACCGATGCTGTAACCCTGGGGCAATCTGCAGCCAGATTTCTTTTTTTTTTTTTAAATAATTATTTTCAGAGTATGAAAATAGGGAGTAACACACACAACACAGGTACCACCTGTCTGAACAGTCCATCTCCTTTCACCAGCCACCCAAACACCTCCGCTCAGCAGGACTCCTACTCACACACATCCCATGCAAACACAGAACCAGATCAGGATGACAAGTGTGCTCTTACATCACTCCAAACGTGTGGAACGTCCTCCCACGCCACATCAGAGTCTCCTCCTCCTTCTAAGCTGCCACAAGCAGCTGAAGACGGGGCTTTTCAATTAATCAACTACTATAGGTAGGGCGAGGCGCGCACACACCTGCCCAGCGCCAGGATACCCCAGTGGGTGATAGTGCGCTTTACAAATACACAACATAACAAGGGGTTAATTTCCCATGCTCGTATTGAGACCCGTCGAGCTCTACCTTCACTAATGAAGAAGAGAGTACTAGTTTCTCAACTACGGTTACAGTTATGCCAAATGCCTCAGGCAGCCAGAGTTCACTCGGTTTAAACCCACTGGTTCAGCCTTCTTGAAACACAATTTTAAAATCACGACGTAGACTTGTGAGGTAAAAACAGTCAGTGCACAGATGCTTGGGAAGCAGGTTGTCAAGCAAGGGAAGGAAAGAGCAACAGTGAACACTTATTTCTTTACAAAAATGATATCAAGATTTATTTTAAAAATAATAATTTGGTTTCAATTGTGGCTCATAATATTCCAGAGATTTGTATGAACTCAGGAGGACCTCATTTACGGACTTATCGATCTGGTGATAACAGTGTCTCTAAATCTGATACGGAGTGTCCATTTTACTACACTTACTAAGACCATTGCATGTTCCAATTCTTTCTAGTTACTGGAAGGTTTAGTATCGAGTTAAGCTCCGCCTTGTGTGGGGAAGGGCGCGAGTCGAGGAGGTGAAAGAGAGAGGAAGGACATTGCAATGTGCAAAAGGCACAGCATTTGAATGGTTCTACACCGCGCAGCTCCACAACTTCGACAATTCTGAGAGGGCATGCCGGCAACATCTGCATGGCGCTGTGAGTTCATACCCACAGCACCTGTATGGTGCTACAAGGACACGACCACAGCATCTGCATGGCCCTGTGAGTTCATACCCACAGCACCTGTATGGTGCTACAAGGACACGACCACAGCATATGCATGGCCCTGTGAGTTCAAACCCACAGCACCTGTATGGTGCTACAAGGACACGACCACAGCATATGCATGGCCCTGTGAGTTCATACCCACAGCACCTGTATGGTGCTACAAGGACACGACCACAGCATCTGCATGGCCCTGTGAGTTCATACCCACAGCACCTGTATGGTGCTACAAGGACACGACCACAGCATATGCATGGCCCTGTGAGTTCATACCCACAGCACCTGTATGGTGCTACAAGGACACGACCACAGCATCTGCATGGCGCTGTGAGTTCATACCCACAGCACCTGTATGGTGCTACAAGGACACGACCACAGCATATGCATGGCCCTGTGAGTTCATACCCACAGCACCTGTATGGTGCTACAAGGACACGACCACAGCATATGCATGGCCCTGTGAGTTCATGCCCACAGCACCTGTATGGTGCTACAAGGACACGACCACAGCATATGCATGGCCCTGTGAGTTCATGCCCACAGCACCTGTATGGTGCTACAAGGACACGACCACAGCATATGCATGGCCCTGTGAGTTCATGCCCACAGCACCTGTATGGTGCTACAAGGACACGACCACAGCATATGCATGGCCCTGTGAGTTCATACCCACAGCACCTGTATGGTTCTACAAGGACACGACCACAGCATATGCATGGCCCTGTGAGTTCATACCCACAGCACCTGTATGGTGCTACAAGGACACGACCACAGCATATGCATGGTCCTGCAATGGCAGAGCTCAGCATCTACGTCTTCCTGTGAGAACATTTTCAGAGCACTTGCGAAGGCGCGATTACTGCGCCTGCACTGTACTGCGTAGACACGGTCCAACATGTTCATGCTCCTGTAAATGCATGCATGTAGAATCCGCGTGGACTTGAGAGGAGTGCTCAGCCATGTGCAAGGCATCCCAAGGGCATGCCCACAGGATCTGCATGGTCCCGCAGGTTTATGCCTGCAGAACCTGCATGGGCCTGTAATGGAGTGTCTTAAACCATCTGTAAGGTACTGCAAGGGCATACCCACAGAATCTGTATGGCCCAGTGATAGTGCAGAAAACATCTGCAAGGCCCTGTGAAGGCAGGTCAATAACATCTCCATGGATCCTGATTTGCATTGCATGGGATGGGATGCAGAGAACGTCATGGTTGGCAAAATATAGATTTGTAGCGATTTAAACCCAGTAATACAGATGAATGGGGAGTAAAAGAACATAATCTTTAAAGACTAAAGAGAGCAATAAGACATCCAGCAAAATCTCAGTCAGTGCCGCAGACCACGACACTGGAGACAAAGGTTCTCTCACCACGCACTCTCCGCCACCAGTTGCCCCACCCGTAGCAATACTGGGGCGTAAGATCAACAGGGAGTCACATGCTAGCCACCAGGTGAGACAGACCCCACAATATGGTGGGCGATGCCAATGCATCTCAGGATAATGCACAAGACCCTGCCCCCGCAGCACCTGCAGTCCACTTGCACAAACCCGTCAATGCACTGCAACCATTCAGCGAACTTGCCGACACCGTCCCTGCCGCGCCAAGATGAAAAACCTGGCTAGACCATCTTAATAACTATTTCCGTGTGACCAGAGAGACTTATGGGGTGGTTAAAAGATTGTTGTTACTACACTTGGCAGGGGAGGAAATATACAAATTGTTCAAACCCCTCCCATCGACAGGTGCAGATCATGATAACAACGCGGCAGTCAGAGGACTGAATGTCCACTTTGACCCCCAACTCAACCCAGACTTTGAGCAATCCAAATTATGCCAAGAGCGCTAACGTGAAGGGAAAACCATTGATGAATTCTACGCCCACCTATGCTAGCTTGCCAGCACCTGCAGTGGCAACGATCAACCTAAAGAAGTACGTGAGCAGCTCATCCAAGATGCTAGTCAGTAGCTCTCCTTAGGCCTCATTCTGCATCAACCAGGCATCAGCCTCAATAACATCCTAGTACTGCCCGAGCCCATTGCCTCTCAATGGCATGTTCCGCCTAGATGGACTTGGCACTCTCACCCAGTCAAGGCGACTCCAATGCCTACAAACAGTCCACAATCGAGAAAGAGCCAGTCGATGCAATTAGAACATGTCCCATAGGGACCACAAACAAAACCACCTGAACGCACACCCAACAGTAACTGTGGGAAAGAGGAGTACCTCATGGAAAACTGCCCCACCCAAGGGAAAACATGCTCAAATGGAGGAAGGCTCCACCACTACACAAGGGTCTGCAGAAGTGGGCTGAGAACCCGAGGAGCCATGGCAAGAGCGACACCTTCAATGGCCAACACACACCTGATGCTCAACGACACGAACAGCAGAGCTCAACGTCATGGCAGGAATGGGTGGCGGGGTACATGAAGGCAGACATCTTGGAGAAAGAGGAATACTTCCTCATATCCTTCACAGAACCGATGAAGAGGAACCGGAGACCACAACCAATATGTGAGGTAGGAATACTTCCTCCTATCCTTCACCAAACCCATGACGAGGAACCTGAGACCACAACCAATGTGTGAAGTACTCATTGCAGGGACAACAGTAAAGGCCCTCCTTGACATAGAGGCATCTGTGAACATCATGAGCCACCAACAGTACGCCCCTCTGAAGCTAAGACCACTTCTGTCGTCCACCACCAAGATCTATACGTACAGGGGCCGAGATCCACTCTAGCTAGTAGGCACGATGGGCGACAGTGCACAATGGAGACAAAAAAAACACCTGCAAGATTCCACATTGTTACTAGAGAACCGGAAACCCTAGTAGGATGCCATACAGCAGGAGACCTTAACCTGGTATTTTTCGCCCGGAATGTTCAAGCCATCCAGGTGGAGGACATTATCCGACAATACCTGCACCCATTCTAGGGTCAAGGGTGCCTCAAAGCACCCCCTTTAAAATTACACATTGACAAGACGGTGAGGCTGGTAGCTCCACAGCACTGCAGAGTACCATTCCACCTGTGACCCCCCTAGTCGAGCAGGAGAAACTAGATGTAATCGAAAAGGTGTCAGGTCCCATGTCGTGGGTATCTCCGATGGTGATCCAGGAAAAAGCCATACTACCAGGCAAAATCAGATTGTGCATCAATCATCAATATACGCCTGCCCAATAAAGCAATTAAAATGGAGCGGCAAATCACTCCCACAATGGACGATATAATAGTGGCCCTTAATGGAGCCAAGTGGTTCTCCAAACTGGACTTGAATGCATGCTACCATCAGCTACAACTAGAGGAGGACAGCCAGGTAAATAACCACTTTTTCAACACATCTCGGCCGGAGGGAATACAAATGGCTGAATTTTAGAATCTCCTCGGCAGCCATAGCATTCCAAAACACTATATGTGACTTCAAAGGGTAATGAACATAAGTGATGATATCCTCCTCTATTCGACGACAATAGGAGAAAACCACCTTCAGCTCCAAGCGAGCCTGAAACGAATAAGCGAGTATGGCTTCACCCTTCATCATGAAATGTGCTCATTTTTTTAAACCAAGATCGAATTTTTCAGATACTACTTCACCAAGGATGGCATCTAGGTGGTGCCCCACATGTTTCAACAAGCGATTCAACAGGTCTCCCCCCACCCCAAGAATGCAACAGTTTCCTTAGGATGGCTACATACGGAGGCTGGCTCATCCCAACCTCACAGATCTAGATAAGCCAACTGAATTCATTGTGGATGCAAGCCCCATTGGGCTAGAGGTGGTGCTGGCCCAGGAAGTAGAACCAGGCCGGTGGGCATCCCACACATTTGCCAGCAGAGCTCTCACCACCACTGAAGCCAGTTAGGTCCAGATAGAGAGGGAGGTCCGCATGATCAAATGGGGATGTGGACACTTTCATCTTTACCTGTGCGGGCGACCATTCAAAGTGATTACGGATCACCAACCACTAGTTTCCTCGTTCAGGGGGAACTGCACCACACCCACTACCCCGTTTTGAGCGCCGGGCCATAAAGTTCCAACAGTACCGGTTCAATGTCCTAACTAACAAGGATCGAGAAATCCAGTGGACTTCCTTTCACAGCTCCCTGTACCCAGTTGGAGCCCCCAGGGCAAGATGACTCGGGTGGAGGAATACTCGAGGCTGGTGAGCCACGGGCATGCCCAAGAGCCACAAGCCTCCAGGAGATCAGCCAAGCAAAAGGCTGGGGATGGAGTACTCCAAAAGGTCGCCAGTACCCTATAAGAGGGAACCTGGAAGACATACCCGAGCGTCCAATCAATGGATCAGCCTGGACAAGAGCAGACTGTCACAGCTCTGGGGAGTCCGGAATGAACTCAGCATCATGCCGGATGGAGCAATAGTATAAGGGGCCACTGCATAGTGACACCAGCCTCGCTGACCCAAGGAGTAATACAACTGCCTCACTTTGGGCATCAAGGCTCGAAGACGTTGACAACCTAATAGGACACTGCTTGCATGCCAGAGGACAAGTGGAGGCGAAGCCCCCGCACCAGCCGTTACTGAAGATCACTGCATGGTCGAAGGTCAGCCTAGATTTCAGCAGATCACGATGGTGATGATGAAGAGTCACTCTAAATACCCCGTAGCCGAACTGACGGAGTTAATGGCGTTCTCCAAAGTTGGCCCTGCATTAGAGAAGATCTTTTCCCTCTTAGGCATCCTTGAGGAGACCAGAATTGACAATGGGCTGCCATTCCAAGGGTCAGAGTTCCAAGACCTCATGCAACACCTTGGGGTGAAACATGGGAAGAGGAGCCCTCAATGGCTGCAAGCCAACGGTGATGTCGAGCACTTCATGCGCACCTTAAACAAGACCCCGCGGATAGTTGTGCAGGGGGGATCTGACCCCCTAGTCAGCCTTCAAAGGTACCTCCAGACCTACTGTGGCACCCCACACTGCAAAGGGCAGTGCTCCCCGTGGACCCTAATGTTGAAAGGGGAAAGGCAAGACACGATTCCCGCTTTTTCGGGGTGTGAAGCCACGGAGTATGACCCAGCAAACACACAGGAGTGGAGAAAGCGAACCAACAAAATGGTGAGCTGGAGAAGAGGGGCGGTAGTCACTGCTTAGCCCCAGGGGATCAAGTGTTGATATGTGACCGTGAACAAGGCCTGTGGGTCGTCACTACCGTAAATGACACCATGGTGACTGTATGCCGAGGCAAGGAGACAACCGTAAGCAATGTGTCATGATTCAAAAGGGTGAGAACCCCGAACATAGAAATGCATGCAGGGGCTCAGGCAGCAGTTAGAACCCCCCTACACCCTGCACCCAAGTGGAGGTCTCCAGGAGAAGACAGCTCTCCCAACAACAGCCAGCATGCGGAGTGGATGGCTTGAGTGAGTCCGGCAGAAGTTACTGATCCGCCCGGCACACCGGAAGTCAATGGTCCAACCTACGGCCAAACCCAAACCCTATATAGAAACTCTGTAAGCACCACTCAGCCCTATCTGTAGTATGCTGAACTGGACTATATTTGGAGGAGATGTAAGGAGCCATCCGGCTCGTTCGAGGTGACCCATGACCCCAATGTTTACGCACGCAACCCCTACGGCCGAGCGGGACTAAGGGGTATAAATAAGGGTACTTGAGACCGCTCGAGGCCCAGCCCATACATAATGTGCAGTGAGAGGGAGGCTGTAGTCGTTCAGCACTGCACACTAGGCCGAAGATCAATGCTGCAGCCACGACAAAGATGACTTGATTTTATAGATGGGGTTACAAGCTCGGTCTGAAGTTACTTCAGAAGATGCTTTTACCAATTCCTTTTTAAAGGGACAGAGAGCTGACAAGTCATGCAAAGACGTTTATTTTCGGAAAAATATCTAAGTAAAGGCAGCCCTGAATGGTTTACGCCCCTAAGCAGAAGTGTTTTAACCAGAAAGGCACAGAGCTCTAGCAAAGTAGAAGGCAAGAGGACTTATGAAATCATTTATGGATGTTTGCTTAGACATGCAGAGAAAATGTGCAAAATTTACAGTCTGTGTACATCATATAATTAGCCCACAGGCAGATAGTAAACACTACACCATTGTATGGCTAGTGTAGACAGACACAGAAAAAACAGGAAGTTTTGCTAAACTGGAAGACTTCCTGTTATGTGAAATTTTGCCTTTCAAGACTTCCTGTCACTTGACATACAGTGGGTCTGTTTCTTATGACCTCAGCACAGGTCTGTCTGAAGCAGCAACACTCCTACAGAGAACTACTAGGACAACTGCAGATTTAGGATAACTGGATTGCAATAGCACATCTTCTCACAAAGACCAGATGAAGAAGAATCGTCAATACAAAGCTAAAAAAACAAGCATTGGCAAAGCTAATAGCTCTCACAATGGCTTTGTTTTTTTATTTCCCGATACTAGTTGGCTTTGTAAATTATATAAAAAAGTTGGCGCTGTAGCTGCTGTGCAACATGTTTGAAAGTGATGTAAAAAAAGCATTGGCAAAGCCAATAGGTCTCGCAACGACTACGTGCTAATTTCTTTTTATCTCCTGTTACTTGCCCTGGTATGAGGTGCACGAAAGTTTAATAGCTCATGCTGCTTGCTTCCGAGCAGCGGTGCATGCACCAACAGTCTTTTTTTTTTTATTACAAATTTAGCACTGACCCTATCCCTGGGTTTGTCCCTCATGTGCCAAGGCAGAGATTTCACCACCAACTGCAGGGGAGACACCTTCACTCTGATGGGGAGAGATGTTATGGTGTACAAGCGCTAGACATGAAAACATCGATCCAGCACACGAAAAAAAAAAAACTATGCATCCGGGGTGTCATTAAAGCGGAGTTAACTAGTTTTCCTGTGCACGAGCAGGACCTGCCAACTATTGCTGTGTGTTTCGGGTTTTTTACAGCTGCGCCTCCAAAGCATGCGCTCCCCCCGCCCTTCTCAGAACACTAGCTCCTCTTAAGATGTACTGGTGCGATCCAACAGTGGGTAGAAGTGTGTATATCGGGCAGAAAGGATTACAGACTAGGTTGTGGTTCACATATGCAATTCACAAATGGTGTAACTTGCCCCTGGAAATGCAGACGTGATCTTTCTGAACCGAGCTGCCCATAGTCAGGTGCTGTACTCAGCAACTGCCTCCATATGATAATGCTCCCCACAGGAAACAGCGGCCTTGGATGCAGCGCAGGCGAGGGGAGCACAGGAGAGTGTGCTTGTGTCTAAGGTCACCTGGTGAAGGGAAGGGAGGAAGAGGAGCCGAGTGCAGTCTGCCTGCGCCGATTACACTCGCTGAAGGCTTCCCTCCAGTCATTCACTGTCAACAAGTAACCATTGTATAGCTCAGCTTAGTGACCTCGGTGCACTGCCACTGTTTTTTTAACAGACCAATACTATGCTAGATAGTTCCTTCTGTATTATACAGAGGTACAGCTTTCCCCATAAACAGTAATGCAGCTTGCTACAGAGGTAGGGGTCTCCCCGTACACACAGCAGTGAGTACTGCTTGCTCAGAATCAACCATTCACACATTAGGACAAACAGCACACAGCGCTGCGCAACCACAGCAGAAAAACGTGCTGTAAAAATAGGTTTACCATAGCATTTCCACGCCATTCATTTCTAAATTTACAGAACATGAAGATAAGAAGGAGCTTGTGTTGTGTGCACAACGTTAGCCCATAACACTATGATAGGCGTTTGTTCGGAAACAAAACTAGCGGAGGCATCGGGAGAACGGGATCTTTGCAGGATGTTGCGATACGTATCCTGCCGGCAAACGGAGCATATATGCAGCAGACTGGCTGTTTAGGTGGGGGGGGGGGTAGGCTCCGGCAGCATGTACTGCATGTGGCTCCAAATGTTTATATGTTAAACCACTCACACATTAGGACAAACAGCACACAGCGCTGCGCAACCACAGCAGAAAAACGCACTGTAAAAATAGGTTTACCATAGCATTTCCACGCCATTCATTTCTAAATTTACAGAACATAAAGGTAAGAAGGAGCTTGTGTTGTGTGCACAACGTTAGCCCATAACAGTATGAGAGGCATTTGTTCGGAAACAAAACTAGCGGAGGCATCGGGAGAACGGGATTCTTGCAGGATGTCGCGATACGCATCCTGCCGGCAAACGGTGCATATATGCAGCAGACTGGCTGTTTGGGGGCGGGGTTGTGGGGGGGGGGTAGGCTCCGGCAGCATGTACTGCATTTGGCTCCAAATGTTTATATGTTAAACCACAAGGTTGTACGGCTGGATTGCAAGAACGCACAAAGCAAGCCTCTTCGTATATGAATCACTGCCTTTTCATCAAGCGTGGCGGCTGCGTTTCAGCTCAGAGGGTGGGGGACGGCTCATACCGCAAGCGGGAAAGGGAAGCAACAATAAGCGCAGCCGCGAAAGTTAAAGTGACCGCGCTAATTAGACAAGGAATGTCAGGAATGCAGCTGGCATCCGGCCGCACTGCTGCTCGCTCCCGAGCTCCCTAGGCCAGGGGAGTTAACATTTAGAGAGAAGGCGGGACATGCACCCGCCTTTGGCCAATTGCGGGCTTTCAATTTTTGAAAGCCACACGCAAAGGCCAATAGAATTTGACAAGCAGACACACGAGCTTTCAGAAAGCTTTTTGAATGTCTGCAGTGATTACAAGAGGCCCTCTCCAAGAGCAGCGCATGCGCGCTGCGCTAGGCGAGACCTAAAAAGGGTCCAAACAATTTATGTATTATTAGCAGGGAGATAGGACTTAGTCTCACTGGCGAGGAGCGAGGATATGAGTGACAACTCATCTGTCCCCACTCCAATCTGTCGCGCAATGTGGAGGGATTGCCGCGGTACGAAGAGATGCCATGTGACATGGAGGGCTTGCATCAGTACAAGGACACACTATTCGACGTGGAGGGCTTGCCACAGTATGAAGAGACGCCTTGCGATAAGGCTTGCCGACATACAAGGAGACGCCACGGCATGTTGAGGGCTTGCCTAAGTGTGAAGAAACGCCATGCAATGATAAGGACTTGCTGAGATACAAGGAGATGCCATGTGATAAGAGCTTGCCTCAATATGAGGAGACATCACAGTATGTGGAGGGCTTGCCGCGGTACGAAGAGATGCCATGCGATGTGCAGGGCTTGCCTCAATATGAGGAGACACCACAGAATGTGGAGGGCTTGCCGCGGTACGAAGAGATGCAATGCGATGTGCAGGGCTTGCCACAGTATGAGGAGACACCACAGGATGTGGAGGACTTGCCGTGGTCTTAGGCGATGCAGCAGAGAAAGCTTCTCATTGCTTCATCACTTGATAAGCTATTTGGATGCACTTGCTATAACAAGGTCAACAAATAAACAAAAAGAATAGCAACAAAGGGCGGTTCCATATCTGACTTTAACGGGTAATGGGATGTGGGTACGGATAGGTGTGAGAGTGGGGTCAGAGGATATGCTGGATTTATACAATGCTAAAATCCAGTGCCTCAGGAGTGCCAGAGGCGATACACAGAACGTAGGTTTACACAGTTCTGGACAAACAGGAGACTAAACAGCCCTCCCCTTTGCTTCAGTTAAGGTATAGTTGGGTGCCACAAGTGACCCTTCCTCACTCCATAAGACATTACTGGTGATTAAGGTACAAAAGGTACTGGTGCAGGGGCAGGTGTTACGCACCTTCACCGGTTGCGTAGGATAGAGGCTGAAGGACTGAATTCCAAGTGCTGTACGGATGACAGCATAAGATATATGGGGAAACTATAGATGACTTGGCATAATATAGGCTCAATAAAACAGTGCAGCCACGCAAGTAAGATGTTTTGGGCCGGGAATAGATTAACCGGTTAGGGATGTGTGATGAAACATGGTTGGGGGTTATCTAACATTTGCCACCCATTCACATATTATCTTCTGAGTTGATTATAATAATAAGGATGATCATTCTGGTCTATATTTGCAGACAAGTTCTGCAAAATAAACAATCATATGATAGAAAAACACTGACCATTGTGTGCCTAAAGATTAATGTATACAGGGTGAGACTCAGTTTTATTATCACTTGCAAACAAAAGATTCTTTGGCATGTCTTTCTCCTAACACCCCCTATCTTAAGAAAGCAGAACTTGCTAGAAGAGAAGTGAGAGGCACCTGCCGGTTCTCCTGCGCTCCTAAAAGGTCCCATCTCCTGGGGCCATGGGACTGACCTGGGGTGAACATGATCTTCAGGGCCTTGGACTCTGAATAAAGATTACACAAAGAAGCCCAACCAGAGACGTCTGGAGATATATTACATTCTTCCTCAATAGCAGGGGGGGCATCCCCTTGCCAAAATGAGGTTTGGTGATCAATTAACAGTTATAAAGGATCTGTCTAGATCACTAGTTTTGGTTCTCAGGTCTTTGCGGCCTGGTGGGAAAAACAGAGGCAGTATTGCTAAGGACAGTAGATAAACTCCCACTCACTTAACAGTGAGGGGAGTCCCATTGCCTGTGGGCGAAGGTATAGTGGTGGCTATAGTAGACCCTTGAGGTACTACCGAAGTATGGTGTTCATGGACTAAAAAAGACCAGGTGGATGCAGCAGGGCTATTCAATATGCCATAATAGATACATTTCACCATGTTCCAAACGTCTTTATCAAGGTGTCCTTAATATAAAGCACATTACCTTATTTCAAGAAATACCACATGTAAAACAGAATATATATTGAAGTCATTTGACACTGCAGGGGCCTGCCTTAGCCATACACACACACCACACCCTAATAGGGAGTGTTTGCCCACAGTGGAGACCAGGGGAATATTTACAGAAATAATAAATGTATATTAACAGTTAATACCTGTACATATTACAGCAGTGAGGCACTGAGGTCACAGGTATCGTTCAGACACCTATGTACACACAAGCAACTGCCATTAATCCACAGACTGCAAATACAATAATGGGGCTTTGCCCAAATAAACAAAACAAAATCCCATTTTGAGAAGTTAGGACAACCTATTCACTGGAAGCTGTGTATCCTCATTCAACTCTACAGGATATAGACCAAATAATATTGATACTCCTGCTGAATTGTTTTGGAACATCAAGCATGATGCAGCTCTATTGGCCACTCAAAGACACAAGACGAGTCCTCTGGACCAGAAATTGATTGCGTAATCAAAGATTATCTCTTGAGTTTATGAATCCATGTGAAGAGACACCCTGGGCACAAAGCCACAGACACCCCTATTAAAACCCCGATCTATATATTCAGTTACAGAACTACATTGACTGCCTTTAAAATGGTCTTTACTCCCATCGGGCTGCCCTTCGCCCTGGACACAACACAAAAGAAAGATTCTCTGTTATAGATGATCTTAGGAGGGATATGGATGAAGGTCATATCTTGGCCTTAATTTTGCTTGATCTATCCACAGCCTTTGACACACATACAATCCAACTCTGCAGTGCAGACGCTGCCAGTATTTCACAGAACACGCATACGTGGCTTGGTTCATTTCTGGAGAACAGGACACAAGTGGTACAGATTTCCACCTCCACGCCAGCGGCAGTTAAAGTTGATAGTGGAGTACCACAAGGTTCGGCTCTCTCGTCCCTCCATCTATATTCAACCCCTGATAAAGGAATTGACTAATCAGGATGTCGGATCTTGAATTATGCTGATATTTCTCAGATGTTACTAGTGCTTGATGAGCAGATCCAGTCTCAGGATAATTTCCGAGCTATTATGCGATTTATTAGTGGCTGGTTGAGGAATAACCACTTGAAACTTAATGTGGAGAAAACTGAAGTTGTCCTCTTAAATGGACAGTCATCCCTTAGTCCAATAGACACTGGCCCACTGAAAGGAGTACGCTTCTAGTACCTTACCCAGCCGAAAAAGCCTAGAGTTTAAGCTGATCAGCAGCTCTCGCCGAGACCACAAATTAATGCAGTGTTCAACCTGTAGACGACCAAGAAACTGCACCATTTCTTTTGAAGCATTGAAGACCATCACGGCAGCAGATGGAGCGCGGCTGGATTATGCGAATAGCAAATATCTCAACCTTCCGCAGTGTGATATAGCCAGGCTACAGCTGGTCCAGAATGCAGCGGCTAGGCTGGTTTTATAAGGCGCCTCGCAGAACGCACACCACATCTCTCTAGAAACGACTTCACCGGCTACCTGTTAAACGGCGCATCCAATTTAAAGTCTGACGTTTTGTCTTTAAGCCTTACGTGGGATGGCCCTAGAATTTATAATCAATCGAGTGTCCAGGCACCTCCCTGCAAGAGAGCTTTGCTCCTCTACTACGAATTTAGTGGTGGGTCCGAGATTTCATGAAATGAACTCTGCGGACCATAGGTTTTTGGAGCACGCACCGATGGAATGGAAAGCTCTTCCTTCATCTATTCGGCCTCTTACTGAATTAACTACCTTTAAAAACCTGGCTCTTTAAGAAAGCGTTTAATATTCACTCCTAAGGCTGGCTGTCGCTTATGACTACAATTATGATACCACTCTACTGTGTTATAGCGCTAAGATAACCATTGGGTGAACGTCAGCGCTACAATTACAATTAACATTAACAATTCAATAGGATACCCTAGAAGACTACAAACATGAGCAAGAACAGTATTTGCAATTCAATGTTCTAAAACAGGCGTTTAAAAAAAAAAATCGATTACACAGAATGGCTTGAGATCCTATTGATGACTCCATAAACTTTGAATGCACCAATGCAAGGAGAAAACCTTTGCTCCATTGGTCAGACAAGAGGTTCTTGTATCAAGATTTGACAAATTAGCTAGCATTATTAATGATACAGCACATACCATTGATATCAGTGAATAGATGTTACACAACACGAGCTGTACATAGCACACCACACATCACCCTCCAGGTTTTGGAGAGCTTAGAAACTATTTTTCAAGTTTCAAATACAACAAGGTTACTTTCCCATATAAAAGCAGCTGGTAAGGGAATGTTGGATACATTGAAATGCACATTGGGATCAGCTTTAACTCGTTTGTTCACTGGGTTGGCTCCGATCCTAATAGTGGGTGGAATTGTACTCATTGTGGTGTTACTGTAGAAGGAATGAATACACCCAGTAGACAGAAGGTGGTACTCGGGGTGTGAAATCAAGAAAGGGTTATGGTCAAACAGAAGCACAAACGCACCTGCTAAAATACTTGCTGCATTCAAAGATTGGTGTGCATTTGAGAGTTTCTGATCTGAAGAGTTGTCATCCCACAGATGTTCTCGGCTAATCTTCGATTTGTCTTTTTTTAATAGATCATTGTAGTGGAAGCTGCAAGGCCCTCTCCAGTATTTTAATTAAAAAAAAATGGAAAAAAGTAAAAACGCCTTTGGACCCAAGATCACACATTGCTTAAGTAGTCCCTGGAACTGAAGTGAACCGTCAGGGATGCAGCCTCGGTCTACATTTCCTATGTTGTGTTTTTGCAGGTATTTAAATGTAACGTTTGACTCTGGTATATTGCAACTGAGCTACCATGAAGTGTGTTCACGTTATGGATTGGTGATTGTGATGAGGCACGATCGGGAGCTCTGGAGCCGAGGTGGAGGGCATTGTGCACTTCTCACAGTGCCTATTAGTGCTTCATAAAGGTTTTCAGGCTGCATGCACATCCAATCCTTGCCATCTCTGCAGAGCGCACAGAGCTATATGCTAATTGATGAGAACAAGTGTGAAGGAGGTATACAGCTATCAAAATACCAGCGGTGCCAAAGGAAAAGGCAATGCCATGGTTACAAGTGAGAGGGTGGATCATGGGGGAAGGGGAAGAGGAGCAAAGAAGTGATTGCAGAAGGACAGAGTGAAAAGACAGATGAAGAGGAAGAGGACTTGCAGATGAAGATTTTAGAACGATGTGGGGAGAAAAAGGACATATGCGTCTTCCAGGATGAGAGACTGCAGATGAAAGTTGTGTGAAGAAGAAAACGGAAGTGACAAAGACAGTCCGATGAGCCCCCCCACCCCCCTTACACGGACCTTGGTAATGTTTAATTCAGCCTCATATTTCCAGAATTGAAACATTGTTAGCTGCACTGGTCAAACCAATAGGATTGGCTTATTTTAAGTGTATGTCTGGATGCAATAACCGCAAACTCAGAATCACCTAAAGACTGACACTGGCCAGGTGGCATGCAACGTCAAGCACGTGTTGCAAGCTAATTAAATGGGCCACGCCTCTTTGAAAGGACTCTTTAGCATGACAGTTTTAGGCCCCCTCAGCCTTTTTCATCCCATTTAAACCACCGATTTTACTAATAATTAAAAAGTCTTGGCAAACGCCATTTATAATGAGTGCATTTTTACTGCCTTAGTCTTTGCTGTAATCTGGGACCTGGCTCTTTAAGATCCCTGAATATCTTTGTAAATTGTGGCGTAGTCCATAGAACTAAGTGAAAGGTACCAAAAAGAATCTTTGCACACCCCAAGTAAAGCAGAAGGGCACAATTGTGGGGCAGCTAGTAAGCGGTGGGAAAGGTATCTCTGGAATTCTTGGGTCTATCACAAGGAGGAAGGAGTGGCGCTGCCACTATGCGGCGCCCTAAGTTGCTGCCTTACCTTGTTTTTGGCAGACGATCGCCCCGAATCCTCGGCACTCCCTCTTCTGAATGGAACAGAGCATCTCATCCAGGGAGCAGGACCAAGGGGGGGGGGGGGGAGGGAGAGAGTACCTCCTCCCCTCAGCGAAGATGGGGTGATCGCTGTACGTGCTGCTCACGTGGACCACCGAGGACCCTGGGTGACCCTGACTGGAGGCGGAGGACCCCTGGCTGACCCCTCCAAAGTGACAAAGAACTTCTGCAAGGCCGGCCAAGAGCACATGAATGCAATGCAGAAGGAGCCGACGGCTGAGGCACAAACACACAAGAGGGGCCAACTCATGAGAGGGGGGGGGGGAGGGTCCTTCCCCACCCCGCTCACACACAAGAGGGGCCAACTCATGCCAGCGGGGCGAGGGGTCCTTCCCCACCCCGCTCACACACAAGAGGGTGCAAATCATGCCAGGGGGGCGGCGGTACCCCCCCACCCCGCTCACACACAAGAGGGGCCAACTCATGCCGGGGGGCGGGGGTTCACCCCCACCCCTTTCACACACAAGAGGGGCTAACTCATGCCAGGGGGGCGGGGGTTCTTTCCCAAACCCGCTCACACAGAAGAGGGGTCAACTCATGCCGGTGGGGGGCGGGGGTTCCACCATCCTGCTCACACACGAGGGGCCCACTCATGCCGGGGAGGGGGCTGGGGGGGGTTCCCCCATCCCGTTCCACAGTCAGCTTTTCACACAGGAAGACATTAGCATTTTCAAGCATTGTGGCCTTCCCTATCCAGTGAGATCGCCTCAGTGGGCCGCGGCCCCAGTATCAGCCCAGACTTGAGGCGTGCCAAGTAAGGTTTTCAGCCCTCAAAGTTTTACGAAGTTCACGTTTTTCATCCTTCACGAAGTTTTCCGGTTTAATTCGGATATTTTTCAGCATTTTGTGAGATAAGTTTACTCTAATCAAACCCAGTCAAGCTGGAAAGTGCTTGCAGCTCTCCACAAATTTACATTTTCTGAACCCGATGGCACTGCACGGGGTAGGAACACAAACCGTTTGTTGCAAACACAACATAAAAGGTAATAAGAACATAGATACACGAGTTGTAGAAAAGGTCATGATTCTTCACACTAAAGAAGATCCCTGAATATCTTTGTAAGTTGTGGAGTAGTCCATAGAACTAAGTGAAAATTACCAAAAAGAATCTTTGCACACCCCAAGTAAAGCAGAAGGGCACATTTGTGGGGCAGCTAGTAAGCGGTGGGAAAGGTATCTCTGGAATTCTTGGGTCTATCACATTCACAAGGAGGCAGGAGTGGAAGTAAAAAGGAGAAGTGATGAAAGGAGAGAGGAAGGGAATGGTATTTGCTTGCTACTTATTGGTTAGAACTTGCGAGCTTCATTTCCTCTTCTTTGTATTTGCCCCTCCACTGGAGCATGGACCAATTACTTGTGTCCTTTTGCTGCTCCATTTTCATGCGCTACTCTTTTGTTCAAGCACTCTATGAGAGTGTGTTTTACCAGCTGTCTCCCACCCTTCACCTAGCTTGCTCATGTTGCGCTATCGCTGCACACGTGCCTTTCCCTTGCCATAGTCTACGATGCCCTTGTATGCTTAAATCACGGCAATGTTGCCTTTTCGCTCATGTGCTTCTCCCCAGTTCCATTTCGTGCTCTCTTGTACATTTTTCTTCCCCCACATTCCTCTCTTTCTCCCTTTGCTTCTCCCTGCTCTCCTTGTTCCTACCCCATGACTCTCTGGTGCTTCCCTCCCACATGGGGGCCTCATGTTGCTTCGCTCATCCCCTCCTATTGCTACCCCCCTTTCTCGGTGGTGCACCCCTCACCCCCAGTTCCTCCCTGTGCTGTTTTTTTTGTTTGCTTACCTATGCAGCTCTGATCGGCAACCAAAAAAAAAAAAAAAAAGCACTTGCGTCTATTTTTAAGTATGCTCATGCTTTGTGTACGTGCCTACAAAAATGATGCGGCCGGCCGTGTATGTATTTTTCCTTTCTATTTTGAAAGAAATGCTGCACTACATTGGGATGTGCTGTACAGCATAGCCAAAATCAATGGAAAAGCCAACATGGCCCATGTTTGCCAATGTTGTTCGGACATACACATGTAGTAGACATTAAAAGCGTAAAAGTGATAAAGTAATAAAAAATATAATGTAGAAATGTCTAAAGGTATTAGTATGCTTGTAAAAATAAAAAATAGGAAAAGAAAAGTTAACAAAAAATGATCCATCACACAAATAAAAAATTATATATTTTCATATTCATTCACTGAAAAAAAAACATAGGTTTCAGGCACGTTATAGTTAGAAATTAGCATTTAAAAAACCTTAGAAATTCACTGCAAAAACCAGAGGTTTCAGGGACGTTATAGTTAGTTGGACATTTCACTCGTACAAAACCAGTGAAATTCGGCCGTTATAGTTAGTTCAGCTAACTATAACTCGCGTCCCCGCAATGCACTGCTGATGAAGTCACATATTACATCATTCATGACATGGTCAGTGACATCACTGATGACATCATCCAGTGACTGTTTCTATAAAGTTTAAATATGTTTTATATATATGCCAAGTTGTATTTAAGAATGAGTGGGTGTATAAGTGTCTGGATGGAGGATTTAGTAGGTGCGTGACTGTATAAGTGAGTGATTAAATGGGTCTTACTGAATGCATGGGTTAGTGACTAAACTGTGTGAATGTCTGTATCAGTGTGTCTGTTGTTGTGTAAGCTGCTGCATGGGTTGGTGAGTAGCTACACGAGTGTCTATATGGGTTATTGATTGGTTGCCTGAGTATCTGTATGGGTGCCTGAGTGTTTGTGTGGGTGGGTGGGGGGTGTGTGACTTTGTGCATAGATGTGTGAGTGGGTGATTCACTGGGTGTATGGGTTCAAGAGTGTGTCTGAAGGGCTGTATGGGTGAGTGAGTGTACGTATGGCTGTGTTGGTGAGTGAATGGATGTCTCAGTGGTATATGTGTGAGTAACTACATATGTGAAAGGCAGTATATGCGAGTGTTGGAGTATATAAATGACTATATGTGAGAGTGAGTGATAGTGAGAGTGGCTGTATGGATGAGTGTGTGCTTGTGTCAGTGATTGTATAAGAGAGTAAGTATGTGTTAGTATCTGTATGAATAGGTGAGGTGGTGTGTGTATAACTTTATAGGTGAGTAAATGGGAGTGTGATTGATTCTTTACATGACTGACTAGGTGTGTAAGTAACTGTATGGGTGAGTGGCGGTGTGTGAGTGTCTGTATAGGTGTATGAGTGCATATGATAGTGCTGTATTGATGAGTGACTGCATGTATGAGTGACTGTATGGGTGAATGAGTGGATGTGTGTGTAGACCTAGGAATCAGTGAGTGAGAATGTAGTAACTGGTGTTGGTGTGTCTATGGTTTCGAAAATGGTACTCTGTATTTTAGAGTGGGTGTATCAAAGGTTATATTAGGGTGTGAGGAGGTGCATCAGATTATAACGTGGATGATGTCATCAGTGATGTCATTTGAGATGTCAGTGACGTCACTGACCATGTCATGAATGATGCAATATGTGACTTCATCAGCAGTGCATTGCGGGTGCACGAGTTATAGTTAGCTGAACTAACTTTAACGGCCGAATTTCACTGGTTTTGTACGAGTGAAATGTCCAACTAACTATAACGTCCCTGAAACCTCTGGTTTTTTCAGTGAATTTCTAAGGTTTTTTAAATACTAATTTCTAACTATAACGTGCCTGAAACCTATGGTTTTTTCAGTGAATTTCAAAGGTTTTTTTTTTTGTTTTTTTTTTTTAATATCTTTTTTTATTGGTTAGCTTACAACAAGGATACACAAAAGGCCAGATTGATGGACTGGCACGTAGCACAATCAGCAATAGCAGAGTAAGCTGAATTTTACGTCAATAAAGTAAAAAGAAGCATACCAAACAGCAATCCAATAGTACCAACCCTAACCCACCACCCCCCCAGAACAAGTGACCCCCAACCGGAACCCAGGCAGAGCAGAGCACAAACAGTACACATTTAGAGAGACCTCGTACAATGGTAAAAAGACACATATGGCAGTAAAACAATGACCAGCACAAAGGCAGAGCTTCTGATATCATAACCCGTTGTTGCACACCGAATAAGATGCGCGATTGTCACACCATTTACAGTATATCTGGATGGGACATCAAATATGCAGTGAGCGGGGCCCAGAAATTCTTGGGGCGTGAGGCTTCGGGTAGTTCTTCTGCATAAACCCCCAGCTGATCCCTACAGTATAGTAGATCACGGAGCCACATTTTCATAGTAGGAATGGTTTTAGCTCCCCAGCACTTTGCGACAGCCCTCTTAGCAAATAATGTGGATACTGCGACTATGCGGCAGTTGCAAGGTTTGAGGCGCTTCACATACCCTAAAATGCAAATCTCAGGAGTGCAATCTACTGGTTCCAGCACCACATCCGCAAGCATCTTTGTTACCTTGGACCAAAATGAGAAGACACCAGGACACAGCCACGCAACGTGCAGAAAGTCAGCATCAGCCTGCAAACACCGCACACAACTCGCAGACTCAAGGAGACCATACCGACAGAGCTGCAGGGGTGTATAGTATAATTGGTGCAAGTATTTAAAGTGAATTATACGAAGGTTGCAATTCGCCGTGAGACGGCCAGTAAGGCTACAACACGCATGCCAAATATCAAGCGTGAGGGTGGGACCCAGCAACCGCTGCCATCTGAGATAAGAGGGGGAGTCTTCAGGGTCGCGTTCTCGCAAAGAGGCGTTGTAGAGCCTAGTAATTAAACCCTTACGATCCTCTCATGCGAGCATCGCCTGCAGTGCCCGCAGAGAAGTGGGTTCGTTCGGAAAGTTCGGGTAAATGGCCCTGACAGCTTGTCGGCCTCGGACATAGGTGAATCCTAACATGAATCCATGAGCAGACTCTCCTTGAATTGCTTGCAATGTCCTAAATCGGCCTTGCGTGTACCGGTCCCCCATCCGGGAGATACCCACCCCTGCCAGCACTCGGAGGGCAGACCGCTCCCATGCAACAGAGACGTCAGGGTGCGAGGCCAAAGGCAGCAGAGGAGCATACAAGTACGGCAGCTGCGCACGTTTCGCTAACATTCGCCAGGCCCACGCAGTGCACTGCACCGGATTTATCTCAGACCGGGGGCCTCCCGATCCACCAGAGAGTGTCGCGGCCTGCAATGGCATCGGTAAGACCGCATCCGCCTCAATAGCCGTATGTGGCTGAAACCGCTGCGGGAAATGCCAGTAGTGTGCAAATTGCGCCTTTGCGCATAAATAATATAGCCGGAAGTCAGGCGCCTCAAACCCCCCTCGTTCGAAGGGCTGGACCAGAGTATCCCAGCTACATCTGGGTTTTTTTCCACCCCACACAAATGTGAGTAATACCGATTGGAGCGTCGTGAACATTGCCATATTCAACTTTATAGGAATGTTAACAAAAAAAATAGAGCAATTTGGGGAGAAAGGCCATTTTTAGAACAGCCATCCTGTCCGCAAGGGAAAGGGGCAGGCGCGCCCATCGCTCAGCCAGTTCGGTGATACCCGTAATAGTGCGTCCATAATTCTCAGAGAGTACCTTCTCTGGGTCCCTATGGAGCCAAACGCCCAGGTATTTCACCGGTTCTGACGTCCAGGTGAGGGGGAAGACCAGCTCCACCTCCCGCGTGCCAGGTGTAAGCGGGAACACCACTGACTTAGCCCAATTGATCCCAGGGCCCCAGAACCGCTCAAATTGAACATATTCCCGGAGCAATGCCGGCAGAAACGCAGCGGGCTCGCGTACATACAATAGCATATCATCTGCGTACAGTGATACTGAAAGTGGCCTCTGCCAAAAGCGCAATGCTGCCGCCGCATGCCTCTGGCGAAGCTTGCAGGCCAGCGGCTCCAATGCGAGCGAAAAGAGCATAGGCGACAGTGGGCATCCCTGCCGAGTTCCCCTCTCTATAGGGAAGACGGAGGACACCCACCCGTTCACTCGTACCCGTGCGGCTGGATCCTCGTAGAGCACTCTTATCCATTTCATAAAAAATGGAGGAAGGCCCATTCTGGCTAAGACGGTAAACATATAGACCCAGCCAAGGGAGTCAAATGCCTTCGCTGCGTCAAGCAGCACTGCAACAGCTTGGAAATCTGACTCAAAGTAGTGCAAGGTAGAAAAGACAGTGCGCAAATTATGGGTCGTAGAGCGCTCAGATACGAATCCAGATTGGTCAGGTATGACCAGGAGAGGGATCAGCGGCTGGAGCCTGGTGGCGATCATCTTTGCCAGTATCTTGGCGTCTATATTAATGATAGAGAGAGGCCTGTACGACTCACAGGTTAGGGGACTTGTCAGGTTTCAACAAAGTCACCAGCAATGCCTCCCGTAGAGTAGGCAGAAGCCGACCCTTCTCGTAGGCCTACGCATAGACCTCGAGAAGTCTGGGGGCAAGCTCCGATACATATGCCTTATAGAACTTGCTGGGCAGCCCATCCATCCCAGCAGCTTTACAAGTAGGCAAGGACATTATGGCAAGTTTCACATCCTCGACATCAAACGGCTGCATAAGATATTCCCGATGGGAATTAGAGAGCCACCCCAGCGCGACATCTTCAAGATATGCATCTATCTCGTCAGAGGTGGGAGAATCCCTAGCTGCGTAGAGTTTAGTGTAGAATTGTAGAACGATATCACACAGCTCCGGAGTAGAATGGTGTGCAATCCCCTCCTCGTCCAATAGTTCCTTAATATACTCCTAGCTACGAGGAGCTGCCAATTTCTGCGCCAAGGAGCGGCCCGGGCGTCCCCCCTCCCCATAATATCGAGCAGAGCCGCGGCGGGAACGGTGCAGCATCTCCTGATCTGCCGTGTCGTTATGCTCCGTGACCAAGTCCCGTATACTAGCCAATTTATCAGGGGATGGATCAATTTCGTAGGCACGCTCAAGTGCTGAAATGTCGGTTGCCAATTTGTGAATTCTGCGGCAGAGGTCCCGAAGCACGCCAGATTGCACCCCCATACAAGCCCCACGGATAGTAACTTTAAATGCTTCCCACAGCAATCCAGCACTATCCACAGACCCCTCATTTTCTCGAAAGAAGTTATGAATGGCTTCTCCGATCGTATGCTTAAAAACCGGGTCAGTTAACTCAGTCGGCTGCAATCGCCATGCAAATGGTGGACGTGTACATGCGGGTACCTGCAACTCAAGAACCACTGGGGAATGATCGGAGAGCGTGCGAGCCATATGCACAACTTTCTCAGCCCAGGTGCACACCACATCCGAGACAAGCCAGAAATCAATGCGGGACCATGTGCCATGTACAGACGATACAAACGTGCCCTCCCGACCAGCAGGATGCCGTATGCGACAAACATCTTGTAAGTGGCCAGAGTCTAGCAGCCCCAATAGCACCTCCGCTGCCTGTTTAGGCCTAGTTATTCCAACCGCCGACCTGTCCAAAGTAGCCTCGAGACAAACATTAAAGTCACCTCCCCAGATCACAGCAGCTGTAGGGAACAAAGAGATCCTACGTCACACGTCCGAGAAAAAGGAGGGCTCATCAGTGTTCGGACCATAGACGTTAACCAGCAGCACATTCACACCGCCCAGTTGCCCATATACCATCGCCACTCGCCCATACTCGTCTATATCAGTCCGATCCACAGTAAAGGGGACACCCTTTTTAACAAGAATCAGCACACCGCTAGAATATGTAGAGTAAGAAGAGGCAATCCGCACAGACGCCCAACGCGCGCCCACTCTGCACTCTGATTCCTTAGTAAGGTGGGTCTCTTGCAGGAAGGCTATGTCTATTTCCATCCTATCCAGATACGCGAGCACAGACCTTATCTTTTTTGGATTATTGAGCCCACGCACATTCCAGGTGAGAAGGTTAACCTTACCACTCATACCAGCAAGTCATTGTCAAGGAGAATCCTATGCCACATAGTGTGCAATACATGTCTGAGGAGTCGTGTTGTTTATGTACATGAAATTCAATAGGTACTTGCAGCAGCAGTCTGCCTAGGCCTACAAAGAACACCCCGACCCCCACCCACTTCAGAGACCCAACCCCGCCAAAGCCATCCCGACCCAGAGAACTCCCCTCCCAACAAAACCCAACAAGAGAACTATGCATTTGGGGTACACCCATGTAAGGGGCGCAGAGTGCAACGAACCTCCCAATTAGTAGGAGTTGGCCGAGCAAAGCGCAAAGGGCGCCAGACAATCAAACGTCTAGGAGCACAGCATGAAGCATTTTAGCGTGAGTCACCCCAGAGAAGACGCAGGCGCCCGATCAAAGCGCCAGCTCCGGTTAGACATAGAGCATAATACTAAGGGTACATTAATAGTACACTCCTGAGAGTAGTAAAGAAAAATACAAGTTAAATGTGTAGGCAACGTAAGTGCAAAGACAAGCAGTCTAACATTCAGTCTTCTTCTTCCAGCGGCGAGCCAGACCTGCTACGCCTACGTTTGAGCTGCCTCGCATGTTCAAGGGCTGCCTTAGGGTTAGAAAATATCTTGGAGTTCCCCTCAGGACCTATGCGCAATCGTGCCGGATATAACATTGCATATGGGACCCCCTCAGATTGCAAGAATTTTTTTACTGCAGTGAATTCACGCCTGGCAGATTGCACAGCAACAGTAAAGTCGGGGAAAAAAGCCAAGGTGTTGCCCTGGTGTACAATAGTCCCCTTGTCCCGGGCCAGACGTAAAATAGTATCCCGGTCCCTATAGTTCAATAGTCTGGCTATTATGGGACGTGGTGGAGCGCCAGACACGGGACGCGCCGCTAAAGAACGGTGGGCGCGCTCAATAACAAACATATGGGAGAGATGTTCAGTGCCAAACAATTCCTTAATCAGGTTCTCGAGAAAGTGCTCAATTTTCCCCACATTGGTGGACTCCAGGAGCCCCGTAAGTCTAATGTTGTTGCGCTGAGACCGCGCCTCCAAGTCCTCGTTCTTGGCCTGGATGAGGGACAACACCTTCTCCATATTAAGCGCCTTGCCAGCAACCTCGCTCAGACCATTCTCAGTTGCCGACACCCGCTGTTCAACCTCCCCCATGCGGGCCTTTTGTTTCTCCAACTGAGATGAGAGGTGGTCCAGGCTGTGGTTCACCGCAGCCATGGTGCCCTCAATGAATTGAAGGCTACGTTGCATCGCCTGGAGAGTGGTTTCTAATGTAGGGGGACTGTCACCATGCGAATCTGCCTCAGAGTCCGAGGCCGCCTTCTGGGAGGATTTAGCAGGCTTACGAGCCTCGAAGGTGAGGCGAGGCTGCGTCTTATCGGTTCTCCCCATGGTGGAGCAGGTAGAAGACACCCCCCCAGGGACAGCGAGCACCAACCGGGACACGCCACCAAGGGCGCAAACTAGACGAAGCAGGGGCAAGCGTACTAGGGGTCCGTGAGATCAAGCGCCGCAGCCCAAGGAGCTTAAGGGGCACCCCCACGCAGCGTAGTATGATGTCAAACCAGTGGCTGCTTCAGTCGAACCGTCCCAACAAAGATCACACAAGTCCCCAGGCCGTCATGTAATGTAGAGGCCCTTGAGTGTGCGCGGTGAAGCAGGACGGACTAAGGGGGCACTCAGTGTTGCGTCAGGTCGCCCAATTAGTTCCGGGTTGCAAGCCCCACATACACTGTCCCGGCAAGGTTAGGCCGCCCAGTAAATGCCGCCACCAGTGTCTCCAACAGTGAGGGCCAGACGAGGTGTAGCGTGAGTAAATGGACACAGATCACATAATCCAGGGGAGGGGCCCCAGCGGCCCAGCGAAGACACAGGCAAGGCGATGAAGGCGGCGACCCACAATCACGGCCTAAGCTGGAGCCTAGGCCCACGCACACATCAGAGCCGCGGCACCACCAGTTGCGCGCTCCCACCGGACCCGGCAGCAGCAATCAGAGCGCCGCACCCGCCAGGGCCCAGCCCGCCTCCGCAGGCCCCCGCAGGTGCCGCACCCCACTCACCGCCACCAGACCCAGGAGCAATGCGGTCCGCCGATGGCCTCCAGCAGCCCAGCTCCAGTCGCGGAAATCCACAGTAGGCGACCGCTGCTCCTAATCCGCTCTCCGAGGCACATCGATCCGCAGGCGCCTCGTTCCCGATGCAGCTCCAGAGGGGGCCCGAACAGCTAACATATCCCGGCAGCAGCGCCTCCAGGTCTGCGGGAGCGCCCGGAGGCCGCCATTTTGAGAGCGCAGGCCGGGCAGCTCAACGAGGCAGTGTTCGCACGCTGTGCTGAAGCAAAGTGAGATTTAGGGCTCCTACCAGCAGACAGGCACCGCGGCGCAGGCCGGCCCAGTCAGGGGCTGAGATGGCGCGATGTCAGGCAGATAATTGGCGGATGATGGCTCGGCCGGGCAGAGCAGCACTAAGGTGCGGCCATCTTGCCGTGCGCCCTCTGGCGCCCCCCTTTCAAAGGTTTTTTAAATGCTAATTTCTAACTATAACGTCCCTGAAACCTATGGTTTTTTCAGTGAATTTCAAAGGTTTTTTAAATGCTAATCTCTAACTATGCATACAGAGGTAGGACATGTGAAGAAAGAGGAACAAAAGGCACAGAAAGAAGCAAGACAAATGCAGAAAGAGGCAACAGAAGTCCAGAAAGACGTAGAAAAGTGCAGGAAGAAGCAAGAGATGTGCAGAAGGAACCAACAGAGGAGCAGAAAGTCCTCCTGTGCCCCCAACATTTTGCTGACGGGTACTGGTGGTAACTGACTCTGACTAACCAGGCCTAGAGCCAGTGCTATGCTAAAAGACACTTAGAATACAGTGAAAACACCTACATACACTAGGGAACACTATGCGTTGGGGTACCCCTGTGATTGGCATGACCTCCTCTGTAAGGCCCTAGTACATAATAGGGCAGGGGGATTAAAACTACCTCCAAGTCAGAGATGCAGAAAGATGCTTCTTTAAGTAGTAGTCACGTTTGCAGAGTGGTGGAGAAAGGGTGCTGGGCCTCCGACCAGCGCTCAGGAATTCCGCTGTGTAGGACTTACAGGAGGTACCAGGAGGGCTTCTTGGCCCCCAAACTCACTCAGGACTAAATTGGTCTTCATCCCCCATCCCGTAGTCTGCCAGGAGGCGCGTGTGTAGAGTGGTGGAGAAAGGGGGGCATGGCCTCCGAAGACGTCTTAGCAAACCCATTGTGTGGGACTTACTGGAGGTAACAAGAGGGGTAGTTGGCCCCCAAGGACATCTTTGGGGGCCAACTTCCCCTCCTATTACCTCCAGTAAGTCCCACACAGCAGCATTGGTAAGTACTCATACCAGGCCACGCCCCCTTTGCCCACCACTCTACAAACGCGCTCCCTGGCGTACTCTTGGATGGGGATTGAAGTCCCCTTCGCTGCTGGGGGTCATTTAGGGGCCAACTAGCCTACCTCTTACCTCCAGTATGCCCCACGCAGTGGGATTGCTGAGAGGTAGACAAAGGCCACGCCCGCTTTCTCCACCACTCTGCAAACGCGCCCTCTGGCGCTTTGTTAGTGGGGAATTAATTCCCCTTGAATACTGAGGGTCCCTGGGGGCCAACTAGCCCACCAGGTACCTCCAATATGCGCCACAGAGCTGGATTGCAGAGGGGTGGTCCGAGGCCACGCCCCCTTTTTATACCACTCTGCAAACGCGCCTCTTGGCGCACTGCTGCTCGGGGGATGAAGTCCACTTGTGTCCCGAGGTCCTCAGGACACAAGAGGACCTCATCACCCCACCAACAGTGCGCCAAGAAGCGCGTTTGCAGAGTGGTGTAAAAAGGGGCGTGCCCCAGGTGGCAGTCCCCGGGGCTGAGGGGGCCCCCGCGGGCCCCCACACCCTAATTTTATATTGCTCCCGGGACCTGGCCCACCCGGGGGCTTTTTTAGTAACTAAGCGCGAGAGCCCGCGCTTCTTTTTTTTCCCCAGCAGTATTCGCGCACCCAGCGCGAATTCTGCTGATTTGTTTTAATTTTTAAATGCTTTCATTGGCCCTGGGGTCCCTGTGGGACCCCCTGAGCAGGCCTAGGGGATCAGGGTCTTTCTACCCTGCCCCCTTTTCTTGTTTACCTTTTTTTTTTTTTACTCTTTTCTTGTGACTCGGTTACCGAGTCACAAGATGGCTGCCAACACATTCTGGTTTAGAGTGTTGGCAGCCAATCAGAGTGAAGCTCGTGCCCGGGAGGAGTCGCGACTCCTCCTCGGTGCTCAGATATCGATATTTTTCTTTTTCTAATTTCTCAGGAACTACTGAACGGATTTACACCATTTAAAAAAAAAGGGCTCTTTCTAAACCAAGACCTACCTTTTTGCCAAATTTGGTGTAATTCCGTTCAGCAGTTCGGGCTGTAGCTTGGTCTAAAGTTTCCTATGGGGAAAACGCGTTTTGGGACCCCCCTTTTTTCTCGGCCCCCGCTTGACGAATCACTCCGAAACTTTCAAGACAGGAGTTGACCGGAACGGGCCACTAGTTTTGAAAATTTCGCGAAGATTCGTCAAACGGCGCCAAAGATATGGCAAAAGAAAAAACGCTATTTAAATAGCTATAACTATAACTATAACTACCTACTGGCGACTGCCAGTTGGATGGATGGATATAGATATACAGTCCCCACCCCTTATTCAAGCTAGCCTGGCTGATGATGGGTGATACCCCGAAACCGGTCACAAGATGCTGGTTTTCTGGTCCAGGGAGGACCCGACCTGGCAGTTCAGGCTGGACTGTTCCCATGGGTAGCAGGGTCAAGACTGATTTGCATATGGCTGGGTCCAAAATGGGGTGGCTTGGTGAGCAAAAAAAAGAATGGATTTAACCCATATCTGTGACTGGAGGTGAATGTTTGACAATGTTCAGCATTTTTGTGTTGCTCTAAATTAGAATAGTCTGTTATACACCCCACCCTGCAAGAGCCACAAATACCCCATCAGAGCCTAGAAGCCATGCCATTTCCATAGGTTGCACTCAGCAAAAATTAAATAGCCGATCATATTTTCTTGCAACCTCTATAGTGCACAGCTGGTCCAGAAGCAGACCTACCGAAAAATACTGTTTAAAGAGCAGACCATGTTCACTTGGAAGACTGAACAACATCCTAAAAGCAGAAGGTTCAGGATGTAATAAAAGAAAAAAAGTGATAACATTCTGTATTTTCGATTTTTAATGTAGAGAGATGCATACTGCATATTAATGCATATGGGTATTGGCTGTTTATTAAGTTCTACCTATCCTTTTTATTTTAAACCAACAGCTGGGTCACAGAGATTCGTGCAACTGTTTTGGGTCAAGTACGACGGACCACACCAGAGAATGGTTTCTGTGCACAAGGGCCATATTCACTCTGTGGTAGTAAAGATCTGAGTGACACCTCTAGTTCATATCTTTAGAAGAAAGAAAAGCTACATAATTGGGGTTCCGGTTGATCAGGTGTTAAAAATGACCAAACCTTCGAATGGCAAAAAAAAGCCTTTTTATCAGAGAAAGCCACAAAAATTTCTATGAGACAACATTAATGTATCATACTAGAGACTTCATTTCTACCAGAAGAGTAGGCTACCAAAGGTGAAGAACTTTGCCATGATATTCATCTTCCCACTTAAAACACTGGCCCATATTACATGCTCCTTTAACATAGGTTTTGCTCCTAGCATGACATGCAAGTTAGGGTCAAGGTATTACGCCTTGTAAGTCCAGTTGTGTGGGGTAGTGAGATATGTAAAATCTTAATATATAAAATCAAATCATTTTGTACATATAAAGAATAATAACAAACATTGGCATAGCCAATACGTCTAGCCTTTGTGACCTTATAAGCGTTTAGCCAGAGGTCTTGGCTTTGCCAACGTCTTCAATCTATGTTGTAGAGCAGTGTGTCTGCTGTGCAGTATGTTGAAAAGATACAACAACATAGTTTTCTAGGCTTTTTTGTTACCTTATATATAACCAAGAAGACATTATGTACAACTGAACGACTGTATTAAATAATAATTAACATATAAAAATGACTGCTACCTTTTTTGTCCTTGAAATGCTGGGAACTTCTTCCTGTTTGAGATAGATACACACACATATATATATATACACAACCAAAAACGCCCAGAAGCTTGAGGCCGCACACAGCTGCAGGTGAGTTACAAACTCCATTTGAACCAAGCAGGCAGCATAACATCCCTTTGAAGTCCATGGCCCCACGCGTTTCGATGCCGCTGTTTGCATCTCCTCAGAGGCCGTGTCAGCGGAGGTGATTTATGGCTGCCGCATTTCCCCTGCGTGTTTGTGGTTAGTGAGCTATCAGTGCTCCTCCCTTGGTGGAAGTTCATTTTCAAATGCACGCTGGGATATGAGGTCTCATTTTGCCAAATAACGCCCTCTGGTGGGTTACCTCCGCTGCAGCTAATTATGGACGATTATTCTCGGCCCTCCATTGAGCCTTGGATGATACTCTTAAAGGTACCCTGCAGCTTCGGAAAGAGGAATCTTCCTCTCCCCTAGTCCCGTTGGTTGCGTGCAGTGCGATCCCTCTGCGGCCTGGAACCGCCGCATAATATGTAACCAAAAACGCCCAGAAGCTTGAGGCCGCACACAGCTGCAGGTGTTTTTGGTTATATATATATATATATATATATATATATATATATATATATATATATATATATATATATATATATATATATATATATATATATATATACACACACACATACATACATACACACACACACAAATACACATACATATATTTTTTAATTGGGGAGGGGGCATAAACAATGGGAGGGTGGATGTTAGGACATAGTATCTGAATTACAACATAAGCAGCAGACGGATATTAGGGGAGAATCAACAGATGCCAGATTCTGAGGGCATATTGAGGTGATGCTTAGAGATGCTGAGGTGGTGGTGTGCTGGTGTGGAGGTGATGCTCAGGTGATTCTGAATGATAGTTATGTGGTGCTGAGTGAGGCTGGGGTGGTGTTGATGTGGTGGTGTGCTGGTACAGAGGTGATGCAGAGTGATACTGAGATGATGCATAGTGATGCTGAGGTGGTGCCGAGTGATGTTTAGTTGGTGGTACTGCACTGATGCTCAGGTGGTGCTGAGTGATGCCGAGTTGGTGCTGTGCTGAGGTGATGCTGCGCTGGTAAACATAGGAAAAACGCAGCGTCCAGAGAGGCATAACTAAACATTTCTCGGTGGAAAATGTCAGCGATGCGGCCGGGACATTAAAGCAACGCCTCAGCTATAATAATAACAAATTCAAATCCGCTACCAACTGTACAGCTGTTAGTGCAGAAAGCAGTTGTGCACATTATAATCAAATGTCCTCGGATTAAAAAAAAAAAAAAAGGAAGAACAGGAGCACTTGTAACTGGCCAGGGTTTTTTTTTGTAAAAAAAGAGAGAATTTAAAGCGCATTTACAATTTTTTTACTATGCATCAAAATAAACACGTAACATGGGCTGGGGAAAGCAGCGCTGTAACCCTGTATCAACTCTTATTGTGTTTGCCTCCAATTAGCGGGGGAGGGCCAAGGGAGGAAGCTCAAACTCCTTTGCAGATTGCTGCATATTAAGACTTTGGATATGTTAGATGGGCTGGGGAGAGGTCAACTTGCCTTAAATCTGTGCATTATTAAGGACACTTATGGTGGTACGGGTATGCCCAGACGTGGGTCCCGGGCTCACTGTGCCACTGCATTCAAGCTATCCTGGCTGATGAGGGGTGAAACCCCGGAACCAGTCCCTAGATGCTTGTTTCCGGTCCAGGGTGGACCTGGCCTGGCAGTTTGGGCTGGACTGTTCCCATGAGGCACAGGGTCAAGACGATTTGCATGTGGCCAGGTCTAAACTGGGGTGGCATGGTGGGCAAAAGAATGATGGATTTGGCCCAGATCTCTTGACTGGGGGTGAATGTTTTGATTTGTTCTGCATTCCGTCCATCGATTGTGTGTCTTTTCACTTAAACAAGCCATCACCGAAACGGCGTTTGCAAGGTTTAATTATTTATGTAAAAGACAAGCATGGCCCCTTAATTTCAGAAATAAATACATTCTCACGCTGCATGTAATGTTATGCCTCTAGTGAGCTGGGGCCGGTGGCGGATGAGATGAAGGGGGAGGCAGTATTTATGTCTGTTATAGGATGAGCTCTGCTGCGAAATACAAGCCTGCAGAGCGTCCCCGGCAGTACCCCGCCCCCTCCTTGAGCCTCAGAGCCAGAGGGAGGAAACAAAGATACTATGAATGCATGTAGCCACTGAAATGAGGAGCACCAAGGTGGGGGGAAGACGGGTCAAGCTGCAAATCCAGAGGGGGTTTTGCAGCATCACGTTTATGTGTAAAAAGCCTTATGAAATAAAGTCCTAAACCACGAGCTAGAGATGGAAAACGTATGGAACATACCATCTGTTTATAAAGTAAACAAACACTGTGACAGTATCCACATGCCTAACAAAAAAAAAAACACACACACACACAAGCTGCGAGGAGAGGGCGGAAAGAAAAAGTAGTGCACTGAAACAAAACATATGGACACTAGCGAAATGATCCATGTAGAAGGGGCAGTCGCCAGGGTGGTAACAAACCAGCCACAAGGTGGGACAAATGCACACTGTTCACCAATGAAAACAATGCAATTTGAAAAGGCTGATCAAGCAACCAATAAAAAAGTGGTAGGTGTGTTCAAACTCCAGAGAGGGATTACTGCATGCCTTGCAGAGCAGCGCATGCGCGCAGACTCTAAACTCGACCTAAAAATTAGCACGGGCAGGCAAGTCCTTGGGGGCGGACCCACACGACCGTCTTGCTGCATTCCTTGACAACATGAAACTGACTGACGCCTGGCGCTTGCACTATCCTCCCACGCAGGGCTACACAATTCTCAGGTGCACATAGTGTTCTCTGGCCTTAACTATTTCTTACTCCCCTCCTCTGAGACCGCCAGAATAGCAGAAACACACATCCTTGCTAGGGGCATCTCCGACCACTCACCCGTCACTCTCACCTTGTGGCATGGAACCCGAATGACAAGGTCAAGCTGGCGCTTTAATACTTGGTTGTTACAAGACCTTATAGCTAGAGACTATTTTAGGTCTGAGATTAACCTCTATCTCTTGCGCAATACAAGCACAGTTACTTCCACGGGATCCTGTGGGAGGCACTCAAAGCCAAATTAAAAGGACTTATTAGCTATAGTGCAGGTAAGTTGCGAAAGAAATTATAAGAGGTTACGGAATGTGAGAAACACGTGCTATAAATGGAACAGGCTTTCGTAATTCACCCTGACCCAAACGTTCTACGCAATATCCTACATAGCCAGAACTTATTAAAGTAAGCTCTCCTAGATGTAGCATGATTGACCTAGCTCAGTAAGCAAAGCCACATCTACCATTGGGGAGATGAGAGCAGTAAAATACTGCACCACCTGTGCTCCACCATAGCTGCACGGCCACCTGTGTGTTGTTTGGATGACAACCAAGTGGATGACATTCGCATTGGCCCTCGGATGGCCTCAGAATTCGCAACTTACTATGCTCAACTCTACTCCTGAATGGAAGGGGCAACAGAACCAGAACTGACTGCCTTTATAGCTTATCTACTCTCTCATCGCCTCACCGCCGAGGGGAGGATCTCCTTGGAAGGTAACTTCACACTAGACGAACTAAGGGAAGCACTGACTCAACTTCAGACAGGGAAAACTCCAGGCTCAAATTGGTATCCAGTGGAATTCTACAAAGCCTACTGGTCTCTTTTGGGCCAAGTATTGATGGATACTTTTGGGACCGCCCTCCAGGGCGCTCAGCTCCCCCCCCCCCAAATCTGACTGTCAGACATAGTGGTCATCCCCAAATCAGGCCAACCCACAGCCAGAATTCAACCCACTGGAGGCCCAGGTTCGGTTAAACCCACCTATCCGACATAAACTGTCCTTCTACAAATCATTAGTCACAAATACCCAAGTCACATTCCACTTACTGCGGGAGGCATGGACAAGTAACTTAGGACAGGTAGACGACTGGCGGGAAGCCCCGAGTTTCCCCAGAGAATCAGCGACTGCCACCCACTACAGACTCATTCAATCTATATCTCTCAATCGGATGCACCTTACCTGGACAAAGGGTGGCGAAGGGGAGCAATCACCGCCCCACTTTGCCTCCGTTGCTCCAAAGAACCTGGGGACTTCTTTCTTACACACAAGTTGGAATTTCCAAGTCTTGGCCTTGTACTGGGAGGACATGACAGCTTGTCTCAGGGTAGTCTTGGGATGTTCACTTCCCCCAGGATCCCTAAATCATCCACCGGCACATCACGGACATCGTAGAGGGCAACTGGTATAAAACAGTTTGGCTGGGAAGGTATTAGCCAAACAAGACATTGCTAAACACTGGACAACCACAGAAGCCCCATCTCTGGCAGAGCGGAGGGCGGGATCGGAGAAATGTAGGGCTCTAGAGAGAACGGTCTACGCAGCTAGGAGGTTGTCCAAAGAAACACAAGATATGGGGAGATTGAGCCCGATACAGGGGGATACCGCTCACTCGATGCAGTGCCAGGTCTTAACCTAGAGTACATTATACGCTGGTTCATGAAGCCTTGAAGATGACTCAAAATGCGAACATTGGAGGGTGGCCGGGAATCAGGGGGTAATATGCACTAGAGGGACAGTAATAGGTGTAGCGAGCTATTAATGGATCTCAGTTCTCTTTTTTAACTAAGGTGGTGTCTGAGACAGGGAAGGGATGTTACCGTGTTGATTGCTACGGACAGCATGTTGTTTATATATGGGGAAAAAATCAATAAAGTTTGTTATAAAAAACAAATTACCACGGGAGCCTGCAATTTCAAGAACAGAATCCAAACTGAGGCACGCAAGATGGATTCTGCAATATAATGCCACCCGCACAGAAGCCCTAGTGCAGAATGAGAGGAGTGGTACTTTCTATTCATAAGATTGGGCATGTTAGTTGGCAGATAGCGCACTTTACATTTTTGCTCACCACAGATATTTAAAAAAAATACGTAATTTGATAAGATCAAGAGAATATTCAAAATTTCAACAGACGAAGATGCAAAAGAATTGTAGACAGAGAGAGGAAATAACAGAGCGAACAAACAGGAAGCAGACACGAAGGAAGAAAAAATAACTGGTTGTGTAGAGGGTGTGGTGGCACCAGCTGGGGTTGTTGCTTGGGAGTATCTTTGAAGGTGTGCCAGCAGTGCCCACCGTGAGATGGAGTGGAGCCCACGCTGCAGCACACGGTGCCCACAGCGGAGCTCAGATGCAGGACTGAAATTACACACACAGACGAGATCAAACTCTCACCCGGTGTTGAGTTAATGTTTGGGGCGGATCAGAGTAATTGGCTTCCTGGGCACCGCAGACAGGGTGCCAACTCTGCCAACTTCAGGACGGCTCTTTAGCCCTCACAGACCAAGAGTACTCGTGTTATATTCAGAAAATCACCACTCTTGCCTTTTTGTGGGACGTCTGGCCCCCTCGTGCACGGTGCACACCACACCTCTGAGAAGAGGCACATGGAAACGGCAGGCACGCGGCCCGCGTGACGCCACGAAATGTTCGAAAGTCACAATTGGATGTACACCAGGCCCGACTACAGCAGGTTCTGAATTATATAGTCTCGCACTTTTAAAGTGGGTTTTTCAAACTGAATATTAGTGCTGTATTATCCTGGTACTTAAAATAAAGAAAGGTTACACAAAATTATTTAATATCCAACGGGGCCAAGCAGTCCGCAGAGTACTCCGCTCACTAAAAAGGGCTAAAGCAGGATACATCTTGCGAAAATGTGGAGAACGCAAGTGAGGCATGCAGCAAGAACGGTTTTTAAAAACCTGCCATTTACAAGGAGCTGATAGTCCTGGTAAAGCCGGAGTCTAAGACGACATTCTAGGCGCTAGGTGAGTGCGAAGGGTTTTTCCGGCAGCCGCTTTACTACTCTCTATGGCATGAGGAATCCAACAAGACACATTGCGGCACAGGGACCCTGCACCACTCCGGCCTGGTTATAGAAATAGAAAAAGTCTATCCTCACAGCACATAAGCATTTATAAAAGTCGAAAGCATATGCTCTTGTCCTACGCAGATGACGCTCAGATCCTCGTCTTCCTTTCACCTAAAGAAAACCGCAGCTCTGACACCGCTTGGATTAATATTAACTCTCTCAAATTAAACGGAGATAAGACTGAAGTTCTGCTGGTGGGCCGTCAACGTCATCTCTGTGGACGGCATCTTTCGTCCCACACTCTCGGTACTCCTCCGACTCCGGTCTCTGTGGTCAAAAACCTTGGTTTCTGGCTGGATGAAAAGCTTTCAATGAATGATCAAATTACTGAAGTATCCTCCACCTGTATCGGCGTTCTAAGATGGATAAGAGAACCCCTCTGGTTGCCCAAAGATCAGTAAGGTAAGCACTGATCATCTCCAGGTTGGACCATGGTAACATTCTTTATCTGGGGGCCCCGATGACCTCACTCGGGCAGCTTCAGGTAGTCCAAAATGCGGCCACCAGATTACTAGTCCACCTCCATAAGCCTTCGGCTACTCCCATGCTCCTTCGAGGTCGCCCGATTGAGAAGCGAATCCATTTTAAAGCTCTGTGCTACATGCATAAGGCGATGTCGAACTGAGCTCCACTTTATCTTAGATCATTGGTGGCTCCCGATCATCCTCGCCGTTCTCCCCGATCATGCAACAGCAATATCGCCACAGTTCCCAGAGTGAGGAGAACTCGTCTGGGTGGCCGTTCTTTCTCTTATCTGGGTCCCAAGCAGTGGAACACGTTGCCTACGTCTATGAGATCTTGCCGATCCTTTGGGGTTCTACGAAAGACTTGGGTTTTCTGATCCGCGCTTCTATGTTAAGACTGATGCGATACCAAACAAACGGTCAGCGCTGGGAAACCGACTGGGTAGCTGTGCACTATACAAAACTATATAACAATAATATTTATCATATGGCATAGATATATGGGTCACCGATTTTTTCCCTCTAAGAGTAGCCAAACCAATACCAAAGGACAAACAAGGTTCTTTGGTTTTTTTTCTAGCTTCTTCTGGGCACCAGTTTTACACCTTCAACCATGTACATTGGCTACAGTTTACTACCCCTTGGCTACAGACATTTCTGCCCTGCTGACTGCATTGCAGGCCCAAAGAAAGCAGTAAAAGCGCGCTGCCCGAGTAGGCAAGCGCTTCAGCGCCCCTCATAGGGGCAGTAAGCGCTACATAAATGTTGCAGTACAATACACAAAGCAAACATTGGCCATGGTTGTTAGATGTGCTTGGACAAAGAACGTTCTTTGGCTAAAAAATTAGAAGGGGGCCGCTTTAAAATAAAAACCTGCCCTCATCTCGTGCTCCACAAGTGAGATAAAAAGGTGTAAATTGGCATTTGTACCCCCTCCATGATCCCACTCACCCCTTACTCGATATTGACTGTGTACAGATTTGGGGAGTGAAACCCCTTGGTAAAAGGGTGCCAGAAAGGAACTGTTTGAATTGATGGAGCGCCTGAGAAAGGCAATGAGGTTTATCTATCAAGAGACATTTCACCCCGTGTTTTTACTATCCGGGAGTGTACTGTGCTGCAAAATGCTCAACAAATCGAAGTCCTTTAGTTTTACAAGTCTTGCTTTTTAGGTCAAGAGCCTGGTAGCTGTAGTCGTGTTTTACTTTTACTGAATCAACTGGGCTGAAGTATCAAACACAAAGGTTTCAAAAAGGAGAGACGAGCATTTCCGGTCACATCTGCTGGAGGGGGGGGGAGGAGGGGGGAGATTTACTAAACAGTAGCCCATTACAGGAGCACCTCTCAGCTTTGCCCCAAGGCCTGGCGGCCACTGAGGTAAAACCTGCCCAGCCTGGTGGAGCGCGCGTGTGTGAAAGGCACTAGGTAACTACAGGTGAGCAGCTGGCACAGCCCGCCCCCGGTCCAGGCAGTGGGTACCAGAGAGCCGCTGGATCCGGCCAGAGCAAGCCATGCTTTAGGTGACTTCAGGGCAGGACTTCCCCTTCATGAAGCTGAAGGACAGGTAGAACTCCATCTTAGAGGACAGGTAGAACTCCATCTTAGAGCCCGGCTTCCTTCCTGCTCCTGACCGGAAGCTGCTGTCATGGCCCCAAGGACGAGGGTGGCAAGGAGAAAACCAGACGTACTATAGGGAGGGCCAGGGTTAGCAAGGACAGTGCAAGGGGTGCCATGGGGCAAACTGGGGGGTAAGGGGGAGGACTAGGAAAAGAGGACAAGCTAGACGTAGCTAGTACGGTGACAAGAATAGGAAAGGGCAAACTAGGAGTAGCAAGAAGAGAAATAGTAGTACCAAAGGGCAAACGAGGGGTAGCAAGAAGAGTAGTAGGAGTACCGAAGGACAAACTAGGGGTAGCAAGAAGAGAACTAGGCGTACCAAAGGGCAAACTAGGGGTAGCAAGAAGAGAACTAGGAGTACCAAAGAGCAAACTAGGGGTAGCAAGAAGAGAGCTAGGCGTACCAAAGGGCAAACTAGGGGTAGTTAGTATGGCAACAGGAGTACCAAAGGGCAAACTAGGGGTAGCAAGAAGAGAGCTAGGAGTACCAAAGGGTAAACTAGGGGTAGCAAGAAGAGAAATAGGAGCACCAAAGGACAAATCAGGGGTAGCAACTATGTCAACTGGAGTACCCAAGGGCATACTAGGGGTAGCAAGAAGAAAACTACGATATCAAAAGGCAAACTAGGCTTAGCAAGAATAGCGAGCAGAGCACCCAAGGACAAACTAGGGGTAGAAAGTATGGCAACAGGCGTACCAAAGGGCAAACTACAGGTAGCAAGCATGGTGACAGGAGTACCAAAGAGCAAACTAGGGATACCAAGAAGAGAACTAGGAGTACCAAGAGCAAATTAGGGGTAGCAAGTATGGCGACAGGAGTACCAAAGTGCGTACTAGAGGTAGCAAGTATGGCGAAGTGAGTATCCAAGGTCAAACTAGGGGTAGCAAGAAGAGAACTAGGAGCACCAACGGGCAAACTAGGGGCAGCAAGTATGGCGACGGGAGTACCCAAGGGCAAACTAAGGGTAGCAAGGAGAGAACTCGGAGTACCAAAGGGCAATCTAGGGGTAGCAAGTATGGCAACGGGAGAACCAAAGGGCAAACTAAGGGTAGCAAGAAGAGAACTAGGAGTACCAAAAGGTGAATTAGGGGTAGCAAGTATGGCGACAGGAGTACCCAAGGGCAAACTAAGGGTAGCAAGAAGAGAACTAGGAGTACCAAAGGGCAAACTTGGGGTAGCAAGAAGAGGACTAGGAGTATGAAAATGAAAGGCTGATGTAGCAAGCGCAGTGCCATGGTAACCACAAGGCAAACTAAGGGTAGCAAGGAGTGTACCACGAGCACAAAAGAATAAAATATATGAATTTTGGGACAGACCTAGCAAATAGAAGATAGGCTTAATTTATACATTGAACCATCTGCCGTTAACCTGCAGACAGATGTAAACAAAGGCCTTGGCAAATGCTGTCTAAATGCAGTGCATGCATAAATGGAGTTTAGTTTAATCACCTTATGGTCAGTACTGTTGGCTTTACCAGTGTTAAGAAAAAAAAACATTATGAACCATTGGCAATGCCAATAGAGCTGGCCTATAACTGAAGGTGCCTCTTCAGCCACTGGCCAATTTAGGCATTAAATAAGGCATCATACATGCACTGTGTTACTCATGTTTGCACTCATCAACCTATTGACTTATTCATGCATTCACCACATAATGCCTGCACTCATGCATTCATTCATCAACATACTGACTTATTCATGCATTCTCCCTCATTGAAGCTTGCACTAATGCATTCATCAACCTACCGACTCATTCTTCCATTCATCCATCCATAATAAAAACACACAAACTGAAAAGGCATATGAAAGATTAAGGATAAAAAGTAAAATTGAACAAAGAAATAACATGGCACCATCTAAACATGGTGTACATATACTTAGAATTTATAATAAAAATGGTATTCTACATAGAGTATTATTGTTTTCAAGTTGCAACACAGCTGCCAGGTTTAGAAACAAGGTGTTGATCATCTGGAAGTGGTAAAAGATTGATACACTATGCAAATACCATTCCAAGAGGGTCCCTCAATAAATATGAAAGTGGAAGGCATCTTTTAATCGCATTGTGCATAGTGCGTCATCGTTGTTCCGATCCCAGAAGGCTGCCCTAATGCTTCTGAATGTGGCAGCAATCTTGAAACGGCAAACAATGATACACTACGGACAAGACAGCTGCTCGGACTCAAGATGGCCGTTCGGACTCAAGATGGCCGCTCGGTTTAGTATCGCTGTCCATGTGGGCGGTCATGCACTGCAGATGTAAAGAGTAGTAAGCGCCCTGCCCAGTAGCACTCTACGGAGGGCGGCAGGCCGCTTAAATAAACACAATGATAAATAGGAGCAGGAAAGAAATTAATGGAGGGCCCATAAAAGGAGAACATGGAAATCTAAACAAACACTGGCAGAGCCAATAGCTCTCGCCTTTGGGAAACCTTGCCTTTGACAATTTCTTTAGCCATGCTGCACAACATCTTTGTTCCTAATGCTAACCACACGACAAACTTAAGGCATACATACATAGAATTATAGACCTGTTCTACTGCAGCTGAGAAACATTAGGATATTCCTCCAAGAAGAGCCTTCCATGGATTATCACAGTATACAGCTTCTACTCCCAAAATGTTGTCAAAGAGAGTCACCATTAGCAAAACCCTTCTCTGCTACGGTAATCTGTGAGATTCCAGACTAGGCTTCAACATAGTGTACCTGTAATCCGCACTTAAAGGACTATTGCTTTTAACACACACACTATACACATAGAGTAAGTCAGGCTTACAGTCTTAGGCATAACTTTTTATAAGAAACAAAATTAGGCTTACGGCCTCTAGGATATCTTTTCCCAATGCACTAAACAGGCCTACAGTCTTTATCAATGGCTTCTCACCATAATTAACTCAGGACTATACTAAGGAGCATAAACTCCTCACAAGGCAACCAACAAGAACAGTCATAAAATTAGAAATATGTACAAAATAATTGGCAAAACAAGACACTACCCCTAAGAGGGTTTAATAAGGACCCTCAAAGTGCACATATTCTACCCTCTTGGCTTGTCAGAGGGGAGGAACTAATACAAAAAAAAAAACGTCTACTAAAGTAATCTGTGCGATTCATGTAACAAAAGGCCCATCTAAGGACTCTAACACAGAGCGATACCAATCAGTGGGAGAGGTGTGGTGCTGCAGCCAGAGCGGCTGACTCCGGAGCGCGGGGCTCGTGGTTCGATCTCTAGCAGCAGCTCAGCACTATGCGACTCTGGGCAATAGCTCACTTAAACTCCCCGACAGCGCCTGGATACTCTTAGGGGTGATTAGTCGCGCTTTACAAATCTAGAAATATTATTTTTATTATAATTAGGGCTCCCGGTTTTACGGTATTTTTTTTTTTTTTACATTTCCTCCTGTATTTATCCTGTTTTATTTTTTGCTAATGTTATCTGTATTTATCCATATTTATTTCGGGTCTTGTGAAAAAATGAGGTTGAAACTAGTACATTTCCACATTTATGTACTCGATAAATGTGCATTCATGCTAGAACACCTGATAGGTGTCAATAATATGAACATCCACAGATGATAAATCAATGCACATGTATGATAACATGAATATTTTAGTATCAAGGTTGTAGCATATCTACTGTTGTTTAAGCCTCTTTACAAGAAATCTTTTTAAACCCCTTTCCCGTCAATTCGCACAGCTACTGACCAAGCAGTCATGACTGACAGCCTTTAGAATCCAATTTCCGTTTTTATCCACATTTAAAAATAAACAGACAAAAAAAAAATGGTTTTCTGTCTGTATTTATCTGTAAAAATCAGTAAAAACGGAAAACAGGGAGCTTTAATTATAATCCACCTCTAGAAGTCTTTAAGGCGCGTTTATAAGAATAAATAAGTCAGGACAACTGCAGACCAGGCCTATAGCCTTGATCGTTAGATTGTCTCCATAACCAACTCAGTCCTGCTGTACTTAGCATAATCTTTCCCACAAATAACATCTTTAGAAAACCTTTCAGGCTACCAGATATCAGCTGGAGCGTCATATGTTGCCTTACGTCTTCAGATGCCCTACCCAATCCTCTTAGCTCATAGTACAGGGGGTCTCCCTGGGGCACGCCAGGTCAGGATAATGCGAAATCTCATCGCCTGTATTACTGCTGAATCCCTGGCCCCATGGTCACGTGCAACATGGCACGTGAGCCAAAGATTACTCAAATTCCAAAGCCAGGACCAGAGGGGTACGGACAGGATGGTGAAGATTTCTACAATTTCTGAACTGCGCTGAAATGAAACGAGCAGACGGAGATATTAAACAGTGTGAAATTCTATTCCTCAGATAAGTTTACTTTGTTACATTTTCATATTTGACTCACACTAGGGCTTGGGTCCAGGTGGTTGGACTACAGGTCAGCACCAGTGCTGTGGATGTATAGGACCCCAGGAAAAATGGCATTTGCTGATCAGGCACTGCCTCTCCCCAAGCAATAAAGGTATTCATGAGGCCATGTACAGCCCTGTGGTGCCCTCTTGAGGCCTTTTGTGGTGGCACTATAAGGCAGATGTCTACAGTGACCTTAAGAACAATAGCTCTATCTCTTCAATCAAGTACGCCGATGCAGGGAAGCTTTCAGGTGACCAAGGGTGTGGTTGAAGTCCAGCGGCAGTTCCATCCCCCCTCCTCAACCTCTGCCCAGAAGCTGCAAAGTTGGAGAGTGGTTGAAGTTGCATGAATTGCACCTGGCACTAGGCTCTTTGGGGGTTCCTCTATTATATGATTCCTAGTCTGTGAGAGGGCAAAGCCTTTCAGGATCACTGTAGAGTCGTGAGTAGGCCTGTGGCTTCAAGGAGTCTCCACTGAGGAGTGAATTCAGTTTTGGTGGAGATCAGTTTTGAGGACACGGCTCATGGGTATGGATCGGGCAAAGGCAGGTTTTCCAAACTGCTGGCCAATGAGACAGACATTTTGCTTCATCTGGCTATTGGTGTATGTTGATGCCATGGTTTACTAGCCATGACCCCCTCGGATCCCATGTAAATGCTGAAGGTCTTTGACAAAAGGGTCTACTCTGTAGGGTGTTGCAGGTCATGTGTGTAGAGGTTATTGGGCATCTGAGGGTCTCTGTTGTAATGCATACACATGTGTTCTATTCTCAGAATGTGGCAGAGTTGTAGGTTGCTGTGGGAGCCCTTTCGTGTTCAGTAGTTGTTAGAGAACGAGATGCGAAAGCTATCGTTTTTTCAACATTACCATGCATCTGAGACAGGACAGCCCCAACCCCATTAGCACTATATATGTAAATACTGGCTTTAATCTCAAGATCAGCCGTGTGTGACCCCTCGCTCTGCCAGCTCGAAGTAACTCGACAGGAAAGGACACCCACGCTCCCATGGCAACCTCTCTGCCACATTCTGAGAATAGGACACATGTACATGCATTACAACAGTCTCCATCTGCACTGCTTGTCTTCGGTTTTTGAGTGGCTTGCGGCGGCCCAACTCAAATGCAATGAAGACAAGTCAGAGATTCTTCTCTATGGTAATTTCCCCCCTGGCTTTAGAAACTCGATCTGGCCTCCTGGGTTCCCGCTACCAACCTCCAATGGGAAATCCGCAAAAAACCTACGAGTGTGGTTTGAGGATAACCTCTCTTTTTCTGCTCAGGTGAAAAAGCTCTCAGGCAGCTGTTTTGGCCTTCTCAAAATACTCAGGAGCTTTTTGACTCTCCTTCCCAGGCCTGCCAAAGAGACGGTTATCCGTGCCCTGATCCTCTCTCGATTGGACTACGCTAATGCGCTGTACATCGGCATCCATGGTTATTCTCTGAATAGACTCCAGGTCATTCAAAATGCGGCCGCTAGGCTGCTCCTGGGAATTGCTAAGAGGAGCAGCGTGCGTGAACATCTTTGCGTTCTCCACTGGCTTCCTGTGGCGGACCGAGTCAAATTTAAATCCCTGGTCATTGCCCACCGAGCCCTCTACGGTCGTGGGCCCGCCTATTTACAGAAGCGGTTTACCTTTTATGTCCCTTTGAGACAATTGCGTTCTTCAGCCCTCCTTCTTGCTAGGGTCCCCCGCTTCATCCGCCACAGGCTGGGTGGCTGCTCTTTGGCTGTCAAGGCTGCCCAGGCTTGGAATGCCCTTCCGTTTCTACTACGCAATACTCAAGACCCGCTAGCCTTCAAGAAACTTTTAAAAACTCATATGTTTCCATAGTTATTGGTGGTGTAGTTTAGGGACTCCTCTTGGATCTGCGCCGGGACACTCTTCGGAGTAACTGTTGCGCGTTATAAGAGCACTTAACATAACATAACATCTGAAAGTACTCCGGACTCAAAATATATTATATAGCTCAAAAGGGGGGTATTTATCCACACACGAAGATGAAAGTCTAAATCAGCGCTGGCAGAATTCAGACCTGTGACATTGAGGATGCACAGATCTTTTCAACAACCACATTAACCTACTGAGCTAGCTCACCGACTCTCGCTCTTAAATGTCCCGTTTAGTTTGCAGAGCAGTCCCCTCTCTTCTCGATCGGAGCCTCTTGAGGCCAAAAGAGAGAGCGGCCCGTTAACCAAAGCAAACAGAGGGTGATGTGTTATCTGAACAAAAGGCTGCCAGAGCATTACTGGCACACAATTAACAACAGGGAACATAAAGTCAACATACTTCCACTTTCACCAGTCAAAAAGAGGAACTGCACCGAAGAGTTTATTTATTTTGTGTTTTAAATATAGAAAGGCCCCAACCGCATGACCCCAGAGCCCAGGTATTAACTTTTTGGAGGGCTGTAGTTTCAAAGTTCACGCCCGAATTTCTGCCGGCGGTCACAGTAAGAATAGTCCTGAGGCTAGTGCACAGCTGTATTGGAGAAGTATTTTAGCGCCGACAGCCTACAAGAGAACCCAACTTTTTGAACCGTCCCGCCTCCCCCGCCGCCATGTAGCTGGTAGTGTTTGCATCATCTTTCTTACAAGGGACATGTCCATTAACGTGGTAACTAACCTTCCTCCCAAAAACCGAAACTCCAACGAATTCTCTAATAACTGCACACAACCAAACACCAAGAAAACTCGACTGATGTCACTCTCAGACCCGCAGGCTTTTAAAGGAGCCCATCTGGCTGCTACTTCTAAGCCCTCCCGGCATTTGTCCAAGGTGGTCCGAGCCTTTCCGGCTCCTGGTTGCTTGGCCGCTGGGGTTCTCCTTTCCCAAACACCGTCTGATACACTCGTGCCTTTCTTCTGTCAGAAGATTCAAAACATCTCTGAGGAAATTAGCGCGACAGTGCTAGTTCTGTCATTAAAGCGAGGCGCTCCCCAAGCTACCATCCATGTCAGATGCCTCTTATGCGGAAGTCCTTAAAGCAGTCAACATCCTGAGGCCAGCGTTCCTGCCCGACAGCCATCTTGAAGGCACCAACGCCCACCCTTTGTGCCAGTGTTCCCAATGGCTCCTGCCCGACAGCCATCTTGAAGGCACTGACGCCCACCCACCTTTTGTGCCAGTGTTCCCGATGACTCCTGCCCGACAGCCATCTTGAAGGCACTGAGGCCCACCCTTTGTGACAATGTTCCTGGTGACTCCTGCCCGGCAGCCATCTTGAAGGCACTGGCACCCACACTTTGTGCCGGTGTTCCCGATGACTCCTGCCCGACTGCCATCTTGAAGGCACTGGCACCTACACTTTGTGCTAGTGTTCCCGATGACTCCTGCCCGGCAGCCATCTTGAAGACAATCGCACCCACACTTTGTGCTAGCGTTCCCGATGACTCCTGCCCGGCAGCCATCTTGAAGGCACTGGCACCCACACTTTGTGCTAGTGTTCCCGATGACTCCTGCCCGACAGCCATCTTGAAGGCACTGGCGCCCACACTTTGTGCTAGTGTTCCAGATGACTCCTGCCCGGCAGCCATCTTGAAGGCACTGTGAGGTGATGACCAAAGCCGGAACAGATGGAGGCAGATGCAGGTTTGGGATAAGGTTTTTATTGCAGCTATAGTACAACAGACCTCATCCTACAACCTAAATGAAGGAACTGACAATCTATTCAAAGTACCAACGTTCTTAGATTTCCCAGGCAGCTCCATGGTGACAACATGGAACTTGGGCACAGAATAGGGAGGACACATGGCTAAACCTATACAGAGAAGTTGCAAGAACACTACATCACCTCCCCTTTTCCCAACAGCAGAAAAGATACAAGGTTGATGAATATAAACAATACAGAATGCAGTCAAAACAAATAAACAATAAGAATGCAGTAGGTACGTGCACAAGATGTACTAACTATCATCTCTCAAACGAAGGGGAATTTTTCTCAACCTACTAGATCTCCTTTCCGCAGGAAGTGAATGAGCAGCAGCAGGAGGAGCAGTAGAACGAGCTGCAGGAGGAGGAAATGGATGAGCAGTAGAAGGAGCAGCAGGGGGAGAAAGAGAATGAGCAGCAGCAGGAGAAGCAGTAGAAGGAGCAGCAGGAGAAGGAAATGGATAAGCAGTAGAAGAAGCCGCAGGAGGAGCAAATGACCCACTGGACGCGTTTCTTTCAACACACTTAGGAGGACACTTAACAATTCTGTTAAGATTCCATATTCTGTGATCCTGAGTCTTTACCGCATTCCCCAGAAGTTTGATAACTCTTATTGGTTGTCCAAATTTCGACTTACCAACCCTCCTTTCAGGGAGTTTCACCCTAACCCAGTCACCAATTTGAACAACAGTCTTCTTTACAGCTTTTCTCGCATCAAATTCCAGTTTCCTTTTCTCCATCTTCTGCAGTTCGCGATCCTTCCATCCTACAGTGCTGTCGATCTCACCCCCACTTTAATTCTCCTAGAAGTAACCCAGCCAGGATTGACCTGAGTACTAGCCACCCTTCCTTTAAACAGCGTGAAAGGAGAAACCCCAGTGGAAGAATGTGGGGTCATCCTGTACTCACAAACCTTTTTTTTATGGCTTCCTCCCAGTCGCAACTAGAGACCACAGCCAATTGCATAGCTTCCTTGAGTACTCTCACAAACCTTTCTACGACACCATTGCATTCAGGGTGGTAGAGGGAGGCGCGCTTATGCAAAATCCCCCTTTCTCTCAAAAATTCTTCCACAAGACCGGAGGTAAATTGCACACCATTATCTGTTAACACGGAAGCAGGCAACCCTTCGCTTGAAAAAGATCATCTAAGAAGTTGATAACAGAAGATGAGTCCACTGAATTGACTAGTTTGATTGCAGGCCACCTGGAATACATGTCCACGCACACTAGCACATAGCGATCTTGAGATCTGACCTTTACCGGACCCAGGATATCTACAGCGACATCAACCCAGGGACCACTAGATTGCTGCCTGATGATCATGGGTTGTGTCCTACACTTGAGAACTTTATCACTGTTGGCACATTGTGGACAAGAGCGCACTACTCTTTCAATCTGAACGTCCATTGCAGGCCACCAATATGTTTCCCTGAGTCTTTCCTTTGTTTTGGCTATGCCCATGTGACTAGAATGGGCACACTCAACAAGCTTGTCACGCAGGCCTGAAGGAGCCACCAGCCTACTGCCTCTGAAAAGTAAATCTTCAGAACACGACAACTCCTCCTTCACACTCCAAAACCCTTTTATTTGGTCATCACAAACACGCTTCTCACACCACCCATCACGTACATAGGTGATGACCTGCTGTAAAATCAGATCACTCACCAGACTGGGTTTCCATTCACTCTCTGTCACAACACCTTCAGTCACCACACACACTCTCAAGTCTTCACCAGAGTCTTCCCCAAGAAAACAGTCTTCTTCACCACCATCTTGAATAGCCGAACCACTGAGCCTAGACAAACAATCCGCAAGAATGTTACTTGCCCCAGGTAAGTAAGAAACATGAAAATCAAAATCTTGTAAAGCAATAACCCATTTCCTAATTCTATGAGAAACACGATCAATGCCCTTTTTTTAAACACTTCTTTCAAAGGTTTGTGATCTGAGACCACTGAGAAATGCTTACCGCAAAGAAACTTTTTGAGCTTTCGAACTGACCAGTAGACAGCTAAAGCTTCTTTCTCTATGACAGAGTAGTTACACTCTGCGCTCTAAGTGGCCTGGAAATAAATAGGATGGTATTGTCAGTGTGCTCACCAGGTTGCAGGAGAACGGCTCCCAACCCTTTAGAGCTAGCGTCTGTCATGACGAACGACTCCTTAGTAGGATCAAAACTAGACAGATTGGGAGCCTTGTTCAAGCAAGTCTTGATGAGGTCAAACTCATCAGAACAAGACTTGTCCCAAATGAATTCATGTCCCTTTCTAAGAAGTGCTTCACATTTTCTGTCTTTTGTGCAAAGCCAGGGACAAATTTATTGTAGAATTCTGCCATCCCCAAAAATTTGACAAGCTCATCCTTGCTCTCCGGATAGTTGAGATTGGAGATGGCTTCAACTAGTGATGGTTTAGGTTTGATACCTGAGCCAGACACCAAATGACCCAGATATTCGATTTCCCTGACATCGAATTTACACTTATCTAGCCTAAGGGTGAGACCTGAGTTTTGCAATTTGGCCAACACTTCTTTCAGCCTGGAATCATGCTCTTGTAAGTTTACCCCATGAACAAGCACATCGTCTTGGTAGACTTTTACGCCTTCAATACCACTTAAGATATTCTCCATCACCCTTTGGAAAACCGATGCCGCTGATATTAAGCATCCTGAGAAATTTAAAGGTGCCGAACGGGGTGATGAAGGTGGTCAGATCTTGGCATGAAGGATGAAGTTTGACCTGGTGGTAGGCCGAGGAGAGGTCCAACGTCGAGAAGTGGGAGGCCCCACCCAAAGAGGACAGCATTTCAACTATGTTTGGTAGCGGATAGCGATCTACAACTACGGCTTTATTGAGCTCTCTAAGGTCAATACATAATCTTGCCTCTCCATTGGCCTTGCGGGCCATCACCACCGGAGAAACCCATTCAGTTGCCTCAACCTCTTGTATGACACCATTCTTTAACAATTTGTCTAATTCAGATCTCATTCTGTCTTTAACCAACAAAGGTACATTTCGAACTTTAGCTACCCTAGGTATAGAACCACGTTTCAATTTGATTACATGTATATAATTTTTAAGACAACCTAGCATATTGTCAAACACCCCTGGAAATTTAGTAACCCACATGCTGCGATCGGTGACAGCAGCTATTGAAGGAGGTTCTCTTAGACATACAGAAGGGGACTCATTTGGGTCAAGATAAACTCCAAGGTCACGTTGATGAGACCAACTAATAAGAGAATCCCCTTTCATTGATACATAAATTTTCCCAGCAGTGATTCTTCCTTTAAAGTCTATAGTCCCCATAAAATAACCTAACAACCTAATTATTTCTCCACCATAGCCTCTTGGAACAATGTCTGGTCTAAACAGCTTTACTTTCCTTGACAAATGCTTTTCATAAAATGTTTTAGGCACAAGGGTAATTTTTGCTCCCGAGTCAAATAACATCTCAACAGACTCGTCACTGATTAGAACATGTTCCACAGGACCTTCAACCTCTCGACCCTTGACTTGACAAATAAACAGATCTTCCTCATCATCTTGTTCATAAATATCCACTTCCCTTACTTTCTTTTGGTTTATGTTTGATCTGCAGCATTTCGAAAATGTCCCTTCCTCTTACAGATGGAACAAACAGTCTTTAAGCCGGGACAATCCTTAAAGTTAGCTACATGACCTGGATTCCCACAACGGAAGCATTTTATCGAAAAGGGTTTGATATTAGTAAAGGAACGTATAGACTTAGATGCCAAAGGAGAACTTTGTGGATAGGATCTGGGTGACTTGTCATCAGATGAGGTTTTAACCTCTTTTACATCAGTGGAGACACTCTTACGACTTTCTGCATCTTTGCGAATAGTATCAACGCATGCTTTGGAGTGTTCATGCATTTTCATAGTAGTAATGACCTCTTGAAGAGGAGGATTGTCTTTTTGCCAAAGACTGTCTTTTGCTTTATCCATAGTACAGCCTAGCATGAGTTGGTCTCTTAGTCTTTCATCCAGACTGCCAGCGAATGAGCACGTAGAACCAAGCTTGCGTAGAGCTGTGACGTATTGCTCAACAGACTCTTCTTGTCTTTGCATCCTCTTCCCAAAGTGGTAGCGTTCTAAAACCATACTCACCTTGGGAAGATAATGCAAGTCCATTTTTTTTTATACATATTTCATATTCATTGAGGGAGCTAGCATCATTGTCGGTAAGGTCAGGAAGATGCTCAAATACTTCCTGTCCCTCCGAACCCAGGCAATGCAGGAAGAGTGAAGATTTCCTCTCCGCACTTAGGGACGTCCCACAAACCCTTGCATAGTTGGCGAAAACTTTTTTCCACTTCAGCCAGTGTATGGGAGGATCGCCAGGTGTGGAGAGACAAAACGGTGGGGGAGTGACATTTTGCATGTCACCAGGGAAGCAAGACACGAAGTTGTATTATTAAACTTTTTGAGCCACCCTTCTTTTAAACAAAAACAGAGTGGCTTGTAATATAAAGGTACATAAGCTGTGCTGATCAGCGTAGATGTTCTATGCGACGACACTAGTTGAGTTTGTAAAACTGCAAAGCTGAGCTGATCAGCGTGATCAGCATTGAGGGTATGCGAAGTAAGAAGAGCTGTTTAAGGGGAGACAAGCTTTTCCCTTTTCCCAACAGCAGAAAGGTGAGGCAAGCTGTGCTGATCAGCGCAATGAACGTGGAGGGGTGCAGGAGCACGAAGTGTGTCAGACCAGGTTGTGTAGGTAAGAACAACAGGAAGTGCAGCACATGATACCGAGTATCAAGAAGACAACTTACCACTCAATCTTCAAATAGAGTGGAGGGGAAAACCTTAAGTGAGCGTGAGGACTCTTCAGGTGAAGCTAACCGTCTTTGTGACGAAGATCGCTCCGGACTTTACCAAGATGCCTGCCTTTGAATTAGGGATATAGTGAAATGTCTTTGATGAAGTTCGTCGAGAACTTCTCCAAGATGGCCGCCGTTACGTTGGACGTGAATCACGTCGTGTGGTCACTCACCAGGTTAGAGAAACGCCGTCTTCACGCACACCAGGAAGCAGCACTTACGTCGGAGTCAGGCTTGGACAGGCTGTTGCCAGGCAGCGAAGAAATGGTGTCGAACGGTGAACCGCCACGGTTGCCAGGGACTGTCGAGCGCTGGGTAATGCTGGATGAAGGAAGGCCCGCCCGGCCAAAGAAGCACAGAAGTAAACCAGCATGCAGGACATGACACCGCGAGGATAGCCACAGAAGGCAGCTAGTGAAGGCAGGACACGGAGAGAGGTAGCTTCGGTGGTGAGTGCAGCAGTTGTTCTAAGTGGTAGAGTTGGGTTGAGTTGAGGTCTGTGGAGCTTGTGGGTTGGTTTCCGCTCGTCGCCAAAATGAGGTGATGACCAAAGCCGGAACAGATGGAGGCAGATGCAGGTTTGGGATAAGGTTTTTATTGCAGCTCCAGTACAACAGACCTCATCCTACAACCGAAATGAAGGAACTGACAATCTATTCAAAGTACCAACGTTCTTAGATTTCCCAGGCAGCTCCATGGTGACAACATGGAACTTGGGCACAGAATAGGGAGGACACATGGCTAAACCTATACAGAGAAGTTGCAAGAACACTACACACTGGCGCCCACACTTTGTGCTAGTGTTCCAGATGACTCCTGCCCGGCAGCCATCTTGAAGGCACTGGCGCCCACACTTTGTGCTAGTGTTCCAGATGACTCCTGCCCAGCAGCCATCTTGAAGGCACTGGCTCCCCTCCTCTGTATGGCCATCAATACCGCACTTAGTGCAGACATTCAACCAGACTTCTGCAAAAGGAACATTAGTTTCTCCCTCACTAAAAAAAAAAGGCAGAGTGGACTCTAATGACTTTAAAAACAATAGAGCCATTATTCTCCTTCACTATGATCATGAAACATTTTGCTGCCAAGTGCAAGAACTGTAGCATAGGTTCTTAAACTAGACTCAGGCCGGATTTGAGCCAATCAGTGTAGATATCACCCTGGTAGTAGCTCTCGAGTCTCCAAGCATCTCTTGTGACATAGGTACCCATGCTGCATTCTTGTTGGTACTGTGGCCATTGACCTGGTGGACTATACTATTATTGTAAATCATCTCAAAAGGGTCGGCCTCACTGAAAAGGCTTTAGGCTGGGTCATTTTCTTTCCATCTGGACAGACTGGTTTATTTTGCCTCAGCACCGCTACAACAATTGGCCTCTAAGCTGCAGAGTCCCTCATGGCTCTGCACGTTCTCCCATTCTTTGTAACATACATGTCCAGCCTTTGCGAAAGCAGATTCAAAGTTTTCGATTTCAGGTACTGTCATACGCTGACAACACCCAATCCTTCTTAAACTTAACAAGTCGGCCTCTAATTCTGTGCTCCTCTCAAATACTCTTTACTGATGGTTGATTTGGGTTGCAGATGACTTCCTTAGGCTCAGTGGGGATAAGCGAAGTAAAGACAACTCCTTGGTATGGACTAGCTCTCTCTGGCCGACCTCTCTTAGTAAGCTTACTACTCCGGCCAGGGAAGTGAAAAACCTTGGCTTCTAGATAGATCAAGATCTATCTTTGAATCACCAAATCCAAAAAACGTGGACATCTTGCTTTTCCATGTTGAAAACCTGACAAAAGTTCTTTCCTTTCTCCCTCTTAACAGCTGTGCCATGGTGGGCAACTCCACCATCCAATCTCATCGGATTATGGGAAGGCACTGGGTTGTAGCCTTATGGAATGTCAGATCTCTACGACGTCAAGACTTTAGGATATAGCCTTGAAGGAGGAGGCCTGGATCGATTTAGTAGAGGCCAGCACATTGAGCAATAACTCAAGGTTCTGGAGTATTATCAACAGTTCCTTCTTAGCTGGAGACAGTGGCACCTACTGGATGCCCATATTACAGAGGACGGTTGGATAAACCATTTTGAGGGTTTCTTTCAGTCGGACACCCAGATAGCTGAAAGGCAGGAAAAGGTGGAAGGCAAGGCGGAGCTTGTTTTTACTACACAAGAGGTAAGAGCCGGCATCCTGGGATGGTCTAAAAACAAGGCCCCAGGGCCGGATGGGATTCCGCCAGATCTTTACATAGCTCATGTGGAAACCTGGGTACCTATACTTACAGCTGTTATCAACGCATCAGTCCAGGTTGGCCGCACAGACTCTTGGGCCCTATCGACCATAGTCCCGGTGTTGAAAAAGGGGTACCGGGACAGCACTCTTTGCTACAGGCCCATCTCTCTTTTGGATTCTGTGGTGAAGGGGGGGGGGTGGGGGAGGGGAGGGTTCGTATGGTACTGGATAGACTTGTATCCTGGGCAGATGAAAACAACTTTTTTGCCGAGATACAATATGGTTTTCGCCCAGGTCGCTCCACGGTGGAACAATGTTTAAATCTGTATATGGTTTTTAATAAGTACACCATGGCCCGCTCTAGCTCCATCCACCTGGCCTTTATGGACCCATCCTCAGCGTTCGACTGTGTAAATAGATCGAAGCTGTGGCAGTTAATATCCTCTATTGACATTGACAGGGATATCGTTTTATTTCTTAGGGACCTTCACAGAGATTCAAAAGTGGCTGTCCATTATTCAAAAGACCTCAAAGTGACCCGCAAGTTTGACATCAAGAGAGGGGTGCGCCAGGGGTGCATATTAGCCCCCTTTCTGTTTAATTTATACATCAATTCCCTGGAGAAGGCCCTTTTGGACATAAAAGCGGACTGCCCCAAGGTAGGCAAGCATAGCCTGCCGGTCGTCCTTTATGCAGACGTTGCTGTTCTCATGGCAAGGACAGCCAGGGGTCTCCAACTCCTGCTGAACTCTTTTGTTCATTTTATGGAGAATGTGGACCCGACGGTTAACCATACTAAATCGTTGGTCATGCAGGTGGGATCCGGTAAAGCCAAGCAGTCCACCTTTAAGTTAGGAACCTTGTCAATACCCAAGACTAACGTCTACTCTTACCTGGGAGTAGTGTTTGATGATACCTGGAGTTGGGGCCCCTTGCTTACTCGTAAGAGAGGGGACCTAGTCAAAGCGACTACAGCTGTTCTTAACTTTGCTTCCAGAGTGGGGGGAAACCAATAGGGGCCCTTTTGAAGATTTATAAAGCGAAATGCATTTCAAAGGCCATCTATGGGAGCAAGAGATGGGGTCATATTGGGGTAGAGGCCCTGCAAATCGCAGAAAATTCCTTCCTGCGACAGGTACTTTCAGTACCGCAAAGCACTCAGTCTTACGTTGTGCATGAAGAGCTGGTGATGCCTTTTCTTGCAGACGAATTGGCTTTCCGTCCACTAGCATTGTGGTTAAAGATTTGGGCTAAGCAAGAAAACGTACTCAGCAAAGACATTTTAAAGGATTATCTTTTTCTTGATCACATCATGCGCACACAATGGCTTCAGTATATAAGAGCAGGCCTCTCTAGGCTAGGCAGGGCAGAACTGTTTGATAACCCCGAGCTTATATGCAAGAGGCCCTTTGCCTGGGCTAAAGAGTGTATTTTAAGTAGGAGCTGCTGTGAAAGAGAGGAAACAGAGCTGTGTAAGCCCAGCGTGCGTAGGTACATTGCGCTAAAAACGGTAACAACCACTGAACCATATCTTTTAGGGCTTAAAAGCATTCATGATCGCTTTTTATTGACGAGATTTCGGCGTGATCTTTTTCACGATCTCCTGGCACAACCACGTGGCGCTCAGAGGTCAGTGCCTCATGCCCTGTGGCTGTGACGGTCAGTCTCCTCAGGACATGCTGCACTTTTTAATGTTTTGGAGTCTTTATGCGGCTCCCAGAAAGTTATTTATTATCCCTATTCTTAAAAAGGCTTTTTTAGGATGGTGAGACCAGCTTTTATTTTTTCACAACTCCTCTCTAATGATACCGTTTTGTACACGCTTAACTTTATACGGGCTGCGATTAGACTGAGGTCAAGTTGTGATTAATCTTGGCATTGGGATTCACGAATCTCTACCCTGTAATTAGACTACTCTGGTTGTACTGTATCGCAATTTTGTAATCTGGTGCAGTTTTTATTGATGTTTGTATGACTTTTATGGTTTTATTTGTAAAACCAAATAAAGTTTTTGATGATGATGACTGTGCGGCTTGCAAATAGCCAATGCAAATGTGATCACATTTCTTACACACGGCGTGCCCTCCATTGGCTTCCCATCAAGAAGAGAAGTCACTTAAATACTCTGTGCTCGATGCAACGAGCTTCCTTCAATACAGGTTCCTAAGCCGCCATTCTACGCGATAACACACAATACATCCAGCCAGACCGCTTCCATCTACATCCTTGTGGCTTCTCCAATCCCCAGCACTTGATATTGCTGGGTTCAGTCTGTAAGAAGATCTTTTCAAATCTTAGACCCCAAGTTTTGGGGATCATTTTCCACTGAAGTTAGGGCAGTTCACCTGGCACGGTTTCGCAAACAGTTGAAAAAGTTTCCCATCTCATGAGATGTTTTTTTACTTTCTTTCCTTGCTAACTGCGTCTTTGACCTAGCGCCAAAATGCCCTTGGGTGATTGTTGCACTCTAAAAATAAAGTAGAGAACGGGCCATGGCGCCATAATAATTGTTTATGGCGCTATATGAATGCCAATAGCATAACTGTTTAATTTGGGCACCAGATCACCAGCACTGCTCATGCCACATTTTTTTAGTCTGATCAACAGGCTGAGATGAAGACGCAAGTGGTTTTTTGACCCTGTGGCTTGCTATCGTTTGACTTCTCCATCCAAGTCATGACCACCCTTTGGTTCCATCTTCCCGAGAGGCTGGCGCGGCATGACCTCCTGGAGATAGTCGCCATCACTGCCATTTCTGGTCGAGAGTCCGGTTCATTATATGATGGGATTTCTCCTCTGAACATCTAGATAGGTTTCAAGTGACTATAATATTGCCCCATGTGACTGTCACGTTTGTACCTTTCTGTTCTGTCACTGTTGGTGGGTAAGGTGCCTTCCACAGGTGAGAGCACCTGGCCTGATGTCAGAGGTTCCCATTACTCTCTGCTTGCTGATCTCCTCGTTCTGGTTCACTTGCAATGATTTGTGGGTCATGAGAACCCAAATTGCGTCCAGCCGCGGTACTGGCTGTGGCTTTGGCTAGTAACTTGGTTCTTATTTGCCTGGGTAAACCCAGCCAAGAAAGGCAGTGTGTTCCTATACTCTTAGGAACCGGAACAGAGCCAGTACTACATTTAGCATAGCTCTAACTCGAAGCTTTGTATAAGGTGCTTCACTTGTCCATTTGCCTGTGGGCAGCAGGGTGGAACCCAGAAACCATGCCATGCCCAGCGTGTCCGAATACCCCTTTCCCTTGGAAGGAGATTTGATATCTTGAGGGAACCATGAGCGGCCAGCATCTTCATCCAGTTTAGGAAGGCTCATCTCTGCCAGCATCGATTACAAATGTTTTACCCTTCAATGCCAGTGGGTGCTACCAGGATGATGCGCTGACCATCTCCCTTTCCTCTGACGGGAGGAGCTGGTTTCCTCTTTTTCGTAATCCTCTGACCTTATTGACTTTTTACGATCAAATCTTCCACCATGGCAGACCAGCACCAGACTTAGGTCCTCAGTGCCTGTTAAGAGGGTGTCAAGAACAAGCTCAAGACAGGAAGCAGGACAATGGGTAACACACAGAGGTCTATGCAGTCCCCCCTAGCGGCATCATCCGCAGACATGTTGGGAGAGAGGAACACTCCGAGACTCACTGGTTGCCCAACTTATGTGCTGGGGTTGGATCCAGGGTAGGGAATCTCTCTCTATGGCAATATCTGCTATAGGAACTCAAAACATCAGCTATACAAGGGTTTAATTCGTCAATAAAAGCCCACCCTGGACTTCATTAATGAGCTGTGGAGTGATAGGAGATGGCTAGAGCCCACTCCGAAGGATATCTTGGCACGCTGCTTGTATGTCAAATGGCCAGCTACATGCCAGGTTAAAGGGTATAAAGAAATTTCTAATTCAGACTGTACTAGTTTAGATCATCCCAAACAAATGCGATCTAACCGCGGCTCTACAGGAAACGGAAAAGGACTCCTGTGCAGTAAAATCTCATCACTGGTACCACTATAATACAGAAGCAGTTCAAACTGAAAGTCAGTCCACTACACGTAAAAAGGCAGAGTCTTCAACTTCATAAACTGGTGCTATGCAGTAACTCAACCAACAGACCCAGAGAGCAGAACATGCGAGGGCAAAATGGACAACAGAGCATTAGAGCGCATCATGCAAGGAGGGCAAAACGGATGACAGATCCTTCGAGCACAACATGCAGAGCAAAACGGACGATAGACCCTTAGAGCGCAACATTCAAGGGCAAAACGGGCGACAGACCCTTAGAGCGCATCATGCAAGGAGGGCAAAACGGATGACAGATCCTTCGAGCACAACATGCAGAGCAAAACGGACGATAGACCCTTAGAGCGCAACATTCAAGGGCAAAACGGGCGACAGACCCTTAGAGCGCATCATGCAAGGAGGGCAAAACAGACAATAGAACCTCAGAGCGTAGCATTCAAGGGCAAAACGAATGATAGACCCTTGGAGCGCAACATTCAAGGGCAAAACAGATGACAGACCCTTAGAGCGCAACATTCAAGTGCAAAACGGATGACTGACCCTTAGAGCGCAACATTCAAGAGCAAAACGGATGACAGACCCTTAGAGCACATCATGCAGGCCAAAACGGACAACAGACCCTTAGAGCACATCATGCAGAGGCAAAATAGACAACAGCGCCTCAGAGTGCAACAACAGTCAACAGACCGTTTGAGCGCAACATGCAAAGGCAAAAAGGAAACAAAGCCTTAGAGCACCACACGCTAGAGCAAAACGGGCAACACACCCTTAGAGTGCAACATGCAAGCACAAAAGGGACAACAGAGCCTTAAAGCACGACATGCAAGAGCAAAATGGACAACAGAACTTAAATGCCCAACATTCAAGGGTAAAACACAAAACAGCCTTAGAGAACAACATGCAAGGGACAACAGAGACCTAGGGCATAACAACAACGGTCAACAGACCCTTACAGCGGATCATTCAAGGGGGGGAAAAACGGGCAACGGAGCCTTAGAGCGAATCATGCAAGGAGGGCAAAACGGACAACTGAGCCTCAGAGCGCATCATGTAAGGAGGGAAAAACGGACAACAGAGCCTTAGAGCGCATCATGCAAGGAGGGAAAAACGGGCATCGGAGCCTTAGAGCGCATCATGCAAGGAGGGAAAAACGGGCAACGGAGCCTTAGAGCGCATCATGCAAGGAGGGCAAAACGGGCAACGGAGCCTCAGAGCGCATCATGCAAGGAGGGAAAAACAGACAACGGAGCCTTAGAGCACATCATGCAAGTAGGGCAAAACAGACAACGGAGCTTTAGAGCGCATCATGCAAGGAGGGAATAACGGACAACGGAGCCTTAGTGCGCATCATGCAAGGAGGGAAAAACGGGCAACGGAGCTTTAGAGCGCAACATGCAACGGCAAAACGGGCAATGGAGCCTTAGAGCGCATCATGCAAGGAGGGAAAAACGGGCAACGGAGCTTTAGAGCGCAACATGCAACGGCAAAACGGGCAATGGAGCCTTAGAGCGCATCATGCAAGGAGGGAAAAACGGGCAACAGAGCTTTAGAGCGCAATATGCAACGGCAAAACGGGCAATGGAGCCTTAGAGCGCATCATGCAAGGAGGGAAAAACGGGCAACAGAGCTTTAGAGTGCAACATGCAACGGCAAAACGGGCAATGGAGCCTTAGAGCGCATCATGCAAGGAGGGCAAAACAGACAACTCAGGTTTAGAGCACAACATGCAAGGAAGGCAAAATGGAGGGAAAGTTCAAATGATGCACACAAGGAGATAGGTTCCTTCGTATGCAGGAGTCCCTCATCTGAACACCAAGATCTCAAAACATTACTAATGAACAACGTATAGGGCACCATCTTGAGATGTTTGCCTACGACACACATTAATCACCAGAGCCAGAAGGAAAAGGGCATTAATGAAGACGAAGAGCAATTATCTGGTGAGAATACCCCCTGGAAACCTGATGCAGGATATCAGAACACGGTTGCTGACACCATCAGTGGTTTAGAAAACCTTTTCGGCTTAGTTTTATAAAGAATTAAATTATGCGGTTGACCAACGTATTTCCAAATTAAAGGCAACTTTCAGACCGCGGGATAGGAGCTTGTAATGAGAATACGGACCATCATATTAAAAACTCCAGGGGACAGGTCGAGCTCTGGTGCAGGCCTCACAGTATTGGAACGCAGGGCCCCTTGTGAGCCAGCTGATGGGCCAGTACAGAACGAACGTTCTATTAGATGCCACAATAATTGAAACAACTAAATACAAACTAAAACCCGGGAGCACAGCTAAACTACCTGCTTTCCAGGAAACTATTCAAAACACAAGTACAAACAAGCCTCTGTCCCAAAGTGCTAAGCAATCACTGAAAATTGCCCTGGTCGCACCCGGAGGGAAGTAACCTGTCCTGTGTGGTGTGGTGCACGCTCGTGGTGAATGACACATTGCAGTGCAGCGTGGGCGCCCCTGCCCCGGTGAGTCACAGTTTTTCATACAGTATTTTGTTTACGTGGCGCTTGATGTCTGTGTGTTTAATTACCCAAAAATCTGAAGGAGCTTCAAAACAGCATGCATTGAGCTACAAAAACACGTGGAACTACTGGGACCACGTGAAATGACGCTTCACAGGCCGATGACCCTGTGAAATGTTGATGAGCCACCGCACCATTACAATGCTCTTCCAGACAATAACATCACAATAGGCTTAAAAATCCAACAAGACAACAAACAAAGATATTTATTTATTCTTTGTTGAGCGCTTTGACTTGGCCTTTCAGTCACTTCAGAGCGCAAACGCAGAACAAAATACGTACAACAGAGAGATGTATTCTGCTTTTTCTGAAGTGGCTATTCACAGGCGCAGATTCTGGTACTACCATAGCTAGGTGGCCTGAACTCCCAGCCTCCTACCTCCATTGTTCATCCATAGCCCGGGCCCATGAAAGCCCAGCCTCCTGCCTCTATTATTCATCTGTAGCCCAGGGCCCTGAACTCCTAGTCTCCTGTCTCCATTGTTCATCCATATTCCAGGACCCTGAACTCCCAGCCTCCTGCCTCCATTATTCATCTGTAGCCCAGGGCCCTGAACTCCCAGCCTCCTGCCTCCATTGTTCATCCATAGCATGGGACCCTAAACTCCCAGCCTCCAATGTTCATTCAGAGCCCGGGGCCCTGAACTCCCAGCCTCCTGCCTCCATCCATCATCCATATTAAAGAACCCTGAACTCCTAGCCTCCTGCCTCCAATGTTCATCAGTAACCCGGGGCCCTGAACTCCCAGCCTCCTGCCTCCATTATTCGTCTGTAGCCGGGCCCTGAACTCCCAGCCTCCTGCCTCCATTGTTCATCCATAGCCTGGGCCCATGAAAGCCCAGCCTCCTGCCTCTATTGTTCATCCGTAGCCCTGAACTCCTAGTCTCCTGTCTCCATTGTTCATCCATATTCCAGGACCCTGAACTCCCAGCCTCCTGCCTCCATTGTTCATCCATAGCATGGGACCCTAAACTCCCAGCCTCCAATGTTCATTCAGAGCCCGGGGCCCTGAACTCCCAGCCTCCTGCCTCCATTGTTCATCCATAGCATGGGACCCTAAACTCCCAGCCTCCAATGTTCATTCAGAGCCCGGGGCCCTGAACTCCCTGCCTCCATCCATATTAAAGAACCCTGAACTCCTAGCCTCCTGCCTCCAATGTTCATCAGTAACCCGGGGCCCTGAACTCCCAGCCTCCTGCCTCCATTGTTCATCACTAGCCTGGGGCCATGAAAGCCCAGCTTCCTGCCTCCATTGTTCATCCGTAGCCCTGAACTCCTAGCCTCCTGTTTCTATTGTTCATCCATATTCCAGGGCCCTGAACTCCCAGCCTCCTGCCTCCATTTTTCATCCATATTCCAGGACCCTGAACTCCGAGCCTCCTGCCTCCATTGTTCATCCATAGCCAGGCCCTGGACTCCCAGCCTCCTGCCTCCAATGTTCATCCGTAGCCTGGAGCCCTGAACTCCCAGCCTCCTGCTTCCATTGTTCATCCGTAGCCCTGAACTCCCAGCCTCTACCTCCATTGTTCGCCCGGGGCCCTGAACTCCCAGCCTCCTGCCTCCAATGTTCATCCGTAGCCCGGGGCCCTGAACTCCCAGCCTCCTGCCTCCATTGTTCATCCATAGCCTGGGGCCCTGAACTCCCAGCCTCCTGCCTCCATTGTTCATCCGTAGCCCTGAACTCCTAGACTCCTGTCTCCATTGTTCCTCCATATTCCAGGACCCTTAACTCCCAGCCTCCTGTCCCCATTGTTCATCCATAGCCGGGCCCTGTACTCCCAGCCTCCTGCCTCCATTGTACATCCATAGCCCGGGCCCTGAACTCCCAGCCTCCTGCCTCCATTGTTCATCCATAGCCCGGGACCCTGAACACCCAGCCTCCTTTCTCCATCTTTTATCCCTAGCCCGGGGCCCTGAACTCCCAGCCTTCTGCCTCCATTGTCCTTCTATAGCCCGGGGCCCTGAACTCCCAGCCTCCATTGTTCATCCATAGCCCGGGCCCTGAACTCCCAGCCCCCTGCCTCCATTGTCCTTCCATAGCCCGGGCCCTGAACTCCCAGCCTCCTGCCTCCATTGTTCATCCATAGCCCGGGCCCTGAACTCCCAGCCTCCTGCCTCCATTGTCCTTCCACAGCCCGGGCCCTGAACTCCCAGCCTCCTGCCTCCATTGTTCATCCATAGCCCGGGCCTTGAACTCCCAGCCCCCTGCCTCCATTGTCCTTCCATAGCCCGGGCCCTGAACTCCCAGCCTCCTGCTTCCATTGTTCATCCATAGCCCGGGCCCTGAACTCCCAGCCTCCTGCCTCCATTGTCCTTCCATAGCCCTGGCCCTGAACTCCCAGCCTCCTGCCTCCATTGCTCATCCATAGCCCGGGCCCATGAAAGCCCAGCCTCCTGCCTCTATTGTTCATCCGTAGCCCTGAACTTCTAGTCTCCTGCCTCCATTATTCATCTGTAGCCCAGGGCCCTGAACTCCCAGTCTCCTGCCTCCATTGTTCATCCATAGCATGGGACCCAAAATTCCCAGCCTCCAATGTTCATTCAGAGCCCGGGGCCCTGAACTCCCAGCCTCCTGCCTCCATCCATATTAAAGAACCCTGAACTCCTAGCCTCCTGCCTCCAATGTTCATCAGTAAACCAGGGCCCTCAACTCCCAGCCTCCTGCCTCCATTATTCGTCTGTAGCCGGGCCTTGAACTCCCAGCCTCCTGCCTCCATTGTTCATCCCTAGCCTGGGGCCATGAAAGCCCAGCTTCCTGCCTCCATTATTCATCCGTAGCCATGAACTCCTAGCCTCCTGTTTCTATTGTTCATCCATATTCCAGGGCCCTGAACTCCCAGCCTCCTGCCTCCATTTTTCATCTATATTCCAGGACCCTGAACTCCGAGCCTCCTGCCTCCATTGTTCATCCATAGCCAGGCCCTAAACTCCCAGCCTCCTGCCTCCATTGTTCATCCATAGCCGGGCCCTGGACTCCCAGCCTCCTGCCTCCAATGTTCATCCGTAGCCTGGAGCCCTGAACTCCCAGCCTCCTGCTTCCATTGTTCATCCGTAGCCCTGAACTCCCAGCCTCTACCTCCATTGTTCGCCCGGGGCCCTGAACTCCCAGCCTCCTGCCTCCAATGTCCATCCGTAGCCCAGGGCCCTGAACTCCCAGCCTCCTGCCTCCATTGTTCATCCATAGCCTGGGGCCCTGAACTCCCAGCCTCCTGTCTCCATTGTTCCTCCATATTCCAGGACCCTGAACTCCCAGCCTCCTGTCCCCATTGTTCATCCATAGCCGGGCCCTGTACTCCCAGCCTCCTGCCTCCATTGTACATCCATAGCCCGGGGCCCTGAACTCCCAGCCTCCTTTCTCCATCTTTTATCCCTAGCCCGGGGCCCTGAACTCCCAGCCTTCTGCCTCCATTGTCCTTCTATAGCCCGGGGCCCTGAACTCCCAGCCTCCATTGTTCATCCATAGCCCGGGCCCTGAACTCCCAGCCTCCTGCCTCCATTGTCCTTCTATAGCCCGGGGCCCTGAACTCCCAGCCTCCATTGTTCATCCATAGCCCGGGCCCATGAAAGCCCAGCCTCCTGCCTCTATTGTTCATCTGTAGCCCTGAACTCCTAGTCTCCTGTCTCCATTGTTCATCCATATTCCAGGACCCTGAACTCCCAGCCTCCTGCCTCCATCCATATTAAAGAACCCTGAACTCCTAGCCTCCTGCCTCCAATGTTCATCAGTAAACCGGGGCCCCGAACTCCCAGCCTCCTGCCTCCATTGTTCATCCATAGCATGGGACCCTAAACTTCCAGCCTCCAATGTTCATTCAGAGCCCGGGGCCCTGAACTCCCAGCCTCCTGCCTCCATCCTTCATCCATATTAAAGAACCCTGAACTCCTAGCCTCCTGCCTCCAATGTTCATCAGTAACCCGGGGCCCTGAACTCCCAGCCTCCTGCCTCCATTATTCGTCTGTAGCCGGGTCTTGAACTCCCAGCCACCTGCCTCCATTGTTCATCCCTAGCCTGGGGCCATGAAAGCCCAGCTTCCTGCCTCCATTGTTCATCCGTAGCCCTGAACTCCTAGCCTCCCGTTTCTATTGTTCATCCACATTCCAGGGCCCTGAACTCCCAGCCTCCTGCCTCCATTTTTCATCCATATTCCAGAACCCTGAACTCCGAGCCTCCTGCCTCCATTGTTCATCCATAGCCAGGCCCTGAACTCCCAGCCTCCTGCCTCCATTGTTCATCCATAGCCGGGCCCTGGACTCACAGCCTCCTGCCTCCATTGTTCATCCGTAGCCCTGAACTCCCAGCCTCTACCTCCATTGTTCGCCCAGGGCCCTGAACTCCCAGCCTCCTGACTCCAATGTTCATCCGTAGCCCGGGGCCCTGAACTCCCAGCCTCCTGCCTCCATTGTTCATCCATAGCCTGGGGCCCTGAACTCCCAGCCTCCTGCCTCCATTGTTCATCCGTAGCCCTGAACTCCTAGACTCCTGTCTCCATTGTTCCTCCATATTCCAGGACACTGAACTCCCAGCCTCCTGTCCCCATTGTTCATCCTTAGCCGGGCCCTGTACTCCCAGCCTCCTGCCTCCATTGTACATCCATAGCCCGGGACCCTGAACACCCAGCCTCCTTTCTCCATCTTTTATCCCTAGCCCGGGGCCCTGAACTCCCAGCCTTCTGCCTCCATTGTCCTTCTATAGCCCGGGGCCCTGAACTCCCAGCCTCCATTGTTCATCCATAGCCCGGGCCCTGAACTCCCAGCCTCCTGCCTCCATTGTTCATCCATAGCCCGGGCCCATGAAAGCCCAGCCTCCTGCCTCTATTGTTCATCCGTAGCCCTGAACTCCTAGTCTCCTGTCTCCATTGTTCATCCATATTCCAGGACCCTGAACTCCCAGCCTCCTGCCTCCATTATTCATCTGTAGCCCAGGGCCCTGAACTCCCAGCCTCCTGCCTCCATTGTTCATCCATAGCATGGGACCCTAAACTCCCAGCCTCCAATGTTCATTCAGAGCCCGGGGCCCTGAACTCCCAGCCTCCTGCCTCCATCCTTCATCCATATTAAAGAACCCTGAACTTCTAGCCTCCTGCCTCCAATGTTCATCAGTAACCCGGGGCCCTGAACTCCCAGCCTCCTGCCTCCATTATTCGTCTGTAGCCGGGCCTTGAACTCCCAGCCTCCTGCCTCCATTGTTCATCCCTAGGCTGGGGCCATGAAAGCCCAGCTTCCTGCCTCCATTGTTCATCCGTAGCCCTGAACTCCTAGCCTCCTGTTTCTATTGTTCATCCATATTCCAGGGCCCTGAACTCCCAGCCTCCTGCCTCCATTTTTCATCCATATTCCAGGACCCTGAACTCCGAGCCTCCTGCCTCCATTGTTCATCCATAGCCAGGCCCTGAACTCCCAGCCTCCTGCCTCCATTGTTCATCCATAGCCGGGCCCTGGACTCCCAGCCTCCTGCCTCCAATGTTCATCCGTAGCCTGGAGCCCTGAACTCCCAGCCTCCTGCTTCCATTGTTCATCCGTAGCCCTGAACTCCCAGCCTCTACCTCCATTGTTCGCCCGGGGCCCTGAACTCCCAGCCTCCTGCCTCCAATGTTCATCCGTAGCCCAGGGCCCTGAACTCCCAGCCTCCTGCCTCCATTGTTCATCCATAGCCTGGGGCCCTGAACTCCCAGCCTCCTGCCTCCATTGTTCATCCGTAGCCCTGAACTCCTAGACTCCTGTCTCCATTGTTCCTCCATATTCCAGGACCCTGAACTCCCAGCCTCCTGTCCCCATTGTTCATCCATAGCCGGGCCCTGTACTCCCAGCCTCCTGCCTCCATTGTACATCCATAGCCCGGGACCCTGAACACCCAGCCTCCTTTCTCCATCTTTTATCCCTAGCCCGGGGCCCTGAACTCCCAGCCTTCTGCCTCCATTGTCCTTCTGTAGCCCGGGGCCCTGAACTCCCAGCCTCCATTGTTCATCCATTGCCCGGGCCCTGAACTCCCACCCTCCTGCCTCCATTGTCCTTCCATAGCCCGGGCCCTGAACTCCCAGCCTCCTGCCTCCATTGTTCATCCATAGCCCGGGCCCATGAAAGCCCAGCCTCCTGCCTCTATTGTTCATCCGTAGCCCTGAACTCCTAGTCTCCTGTCTCCATTGTTCATCCATATTCCAGGACCCTGAACTCCCAGCCTCCTGCCTCCATCCATATTAAAGAACCCTGAACTCCTAGCCTCCTGCCTCCAATGTTCATCAGTAAACCGGGGCCCTGAACTCCCAGCCTCCTGCCTCCATTGTTCATCCATAGCATGGGACCCTAAACTTCCAGCCTCCAATGTTCATTCAGAGCCCGGGGCCCTGAACTCCCAGCCTCCTGCCTCCATCCTTCATCCATATTAAAGAACCCTGAACTCCTAGCCTCCTGCCTCCAATGTTCATCAGTAACCCGGGGCCCTGAACTCCCAGCCTCCTGCCTCCATTATTCATCTGTAGCCCAGGGCCCTGAACTCCCAGCCTCCTGCCTCCATTGTTCATCCATAGCATGGGACCCTAAACTCCCAGCCTCCAATGTTCATTCAGAGCCCGGGGCCCTGAACTCCCAGCCTCCTGCCTCCATCCTTCATCCATATTAAAGAACCCTGAACTCCTAGCCTCCTGCCTCCAATGTTCATCAGTAACCTGGGCCCTGAACTCCCAGCCTCCTGCCTCCATTATTCGTCTGTAGCCGGGTCTTGAACTCCCAGCCACCTGCCTCCATTGTTCATCCCTAGCCTGGGGCCATGAAAGCCCAGCTTCCTGCCTCCATTGTTCATCCGTAGCCCTGAACTCCTAGCCTCCTGTTTCTATTGTTCATACATATTCCAGGGCCCTGAACTCCCAGCCTCCTGCCTCCATTTTTCATCCATATTCCAGGACCCTGAACTCCGAGCCTCCTGCCTCCATTGTTCATCCATAGCCAGGCCCTGAACTCCCAGCCTCCTGCCTCCATTGTTCATCCATAGCCGGGCCCTGGACTCCCAGCCTCCTGCCTCCAATGTTCATCCGTAGCCTGGAGCCCTGAACTCCCAGCCTCCTGCTTCCATTGTTCATCCGTAGCCCTGAACTCCCAGCCTCTACCTCCATTGTTCGCCCGGGGCCCTGAACTCCCAGCCTCCTGCCTCCAATGTTCATCCGTAGCCGGGGCCCTGAACTCCCAGCCTCCTGCCTCCATTGTTCATCCATAGCCTGGGGCCCTGAACTCCCAGCCTCCTGCCTCCATTGTTCATCGGTAGCCCTGAACTCCTAGACTCCTGTCTCCATTGTTCCTCCATATTCCAGGACCCTGAACTCCCAGCCTCCTGTCCCCATTGTTCATCCTTAGCCGGGCCCTGAACTCCCAGCCTCCTGCCTCCATTGTACATCCATAGCCCGGGACCCTGAACACCCAGCCTCCTTTCTCCATCTTTTATCCCTAGCCCGGGGCCCTGAACTCCCAGCCTTCTGCCTCCATTGTCCTTCTATAGCCCGGGCCCTGAACTCCCAGCCTCCATTGTTCATCCATAGCCCGGGCCCTGAACTCCCAGCCTCCTGCCTCCATTGTCCTTCCATAGCCCGGGCCCTGAACTCCCAGCCTCCTGCCTCCATTGTTCATCCATAGCCCGGGCCCATGAAAGCCCAGCCTCCTGCCTCTATTGTTCATCCGTAGCCCTGAACTCCTAGTCTCCTGTCTCCATTGTTCATCCATATTCCAGGACCCTGAACTCCCAGCCTCCTGCCTCCATTGTTCATCCATAGCATGGGACCCTAAACTCCCAGCCTCCAATGTTCATTCAGAGCCCGGGGCCCTGAACTCCCAGCCTCCTGCCTCCATTGTTCATCCATAGCATGGGACCCTAAACTCCCAGCCTCCAATGTTCATTCAGAGCCCGGGGCCCTGAACTCCCAGCCTCCTGCCTCCATCCTTCATCCATATTAAAGAACCCTGAACTCCTAGCCTCCTGCCTCCAATGTTCATCAGTAACCCGGGGCCCTGAACTCCCAGCCTCCTGCCTCCATTATTCGTCTGTAGCCGGGCCTTGAACTCCCAGCCTCCTGCCTCCATTGTTCATCCCTAGCCTGGGGCCATGAAAGCCCAGCTTCCTGCCTCCATTGTTCATCCGTAGCCCTGAACTCCTAGCCTCCTGTTTCTATTGTTCATCCATATTCCAGGGCCCTGAACTCCCTGCCTCCATTTTTCATCCATATTCCAGAACCCTGAACTCCGAGCCTCCTGCCTCCATTGTTCATCCATAGCCAGGCCCTGGACTCCCAGCCTCTACCTCCATTGTTCGCCCGGGGCCCTGAACTCCCAGCCTCCTGCCTCCAATGTTCATCCGTAGCCCGGGGCCCTGAACTCCCAGCCTCCTGCCTCCATTGTTCATCCATAGCCTGGGGCCCTGAACTCCCAGCCTCCTGCCTCCATTGTTCATCCGCAGCCCTGAACTCCTAGACTCCTGTCTCCATTGTTCCTCCATATTCCAGGACCCTGAACTCCCAGCCTCCTGTCCCCATTGTTCATCCATAGCCGGGCCCTGTACTCCCAGCCTCCTGCCTCCATTGTACATCCATAGCCCGGGCCCTGAACTCCCAGCCTCCTGCCTCCATTGTTCATCCATAGCCCGGGCCCTGAACTCCCAGCCCCCTGCCTCCATTGTCCTTCCATAGCCCGGGCCCTGAACTCCCAGCCTCCTGCTTCCATTGTTCATCCATAGCCCGGGCCCTGAACTCCCAGCCTCCTGCCTCCATTGTCCTTCCATAGCCCGGGCCCTGAACTCCCAGCCTCCTGCCTCCATTGCTCATCCATAGCCCGGGCCCATGAAAGCCCAGCCTCCTGCCTCTATTGTTCATCCGTAGCCCTGAACTCCTAGTCTCCTGCCTCCATTATTCATCTGTAGCCCAGGGCCCTGAACTCCCAGCCTCCTGCCTCCATTGTTCATCCATAGTATGGAACCCAAAATTCCCAGCCTCCAATGTTCATTCAGAGCCCGGGGTCCTGAACTCCCAGCCTCCTGCCTCCATCCATATTAAAGAACCCTGAACTCCTAGCCTCCTGCCTCCAATGTTCATCAGTAAACCGGGGCCCTGAACTCCCAGCCTCCTGCCTCCATTATTCGTCTGTAGCCGGGCCTTGAACTCCCAGCCTCCTGCCTCCATTGTTCATCCCTAGCCTGGGGCCATGAAAGCCCAGCTTCCTGCCTCCATTATTCATCCGTAGCCCTGAACTCCTAGCCTCCTGTTTCTATTGTTCATCCATATTCCAGGGCCCTGAACTCCCAGCCTCCTGCCTCCATTTTTCATCTATATTCCAGGACCCTGAACTCCGAGCCTCCTGCCTCCATTGTTCATCCATAGCCAGGCCCTGAACTCCCAGCCTCCTGCCTCCATTGTTCATCCATAGCCGGGCCCTGGACTCCCAGCCTCCTGCCTCCAATGTTCATCCGTAGCCTGGAGCCCTGAACTCCCAGCCTCCTGCTTCCATTGTTCATCCGTAGCCCTGAACTCCCAACCTCTACCTCCATTGTTCGCCCGGGGCCCTGAACTCCCAACCTCCTGCCTCCAATGTTCATCCGTAGCCCGGGGCCCTGAACTCCCAGCCTCCTGCCTCCATTGTTCATCCATAGCCTAGGGCCCTGAACTCCCAGCCTCCTGCCTCCATTGTTCATCCGTAGCCCTGAACTCCTAGACTCCTGTCTCCATTGTTCCTCCATATTCCAGGACCCTGAACTCCCAGCCTCCTGTCCCCATTGTTCATCCATAGCCGGGCCCTGTACTCCCAGCCTCCTGCCTCCATTGTACATCCATAGCCCGGGACCCTGAACACCCAGCCTCCTTTCTCCATCTTTTATCCCTAGCCCGGGGCCCTGAACTCCCAGCCTTCTGCCTCCATTGTCCTTCTATAGCCCGGGCCCTGAACTCCCAGCCTCCATTGTTCATCCATAGCCCGGGCCCTGAACTCCCAGCCTCCTGCCTCCATTGTCCTTCCATAGCCCGGGCCCTGAACTCCCAGCCTCCTGCCTCCATTGTTCATCCTTAGCCCGGGCCCATGAAAGCCCAGCCTCCTGCCTCTATTGTTCATCCGTAGCCCTGAACTCCTAGTCTCCTGTCTCCATTGTTCATCCATATTCCAGGACCCTGAACTCCCAGCCTCCTGCCTCCATTGTTCATCCATAGCCGGGCCCTGGACTCCCAGCCTCCTGCCTCCAATGTTCATCCGTAGCCTGGAGCCCTGAACTCCCAGCCTCCTGCTTCCATTGTTCATCCGTAGCCCTGAACTCCCAGCCTCTACCTCCATTGTTCGCCCGGGGCCCTGAACTCCCAGCCTCCTGCCTCCATTGTACATCCATAGCCCGGGACCCTGAACACCCAGCCTCCTTTCTCCATCTTTTATCCCTAGCCCGGGGCCCTGAACTCCCTGCCTTCATTGTTCATCCATAGCCCGGTCCCTGAACTCCCAGCCTCCTGCCTCCATTGTTCATCCATATTCCAGGACCCTGAACTCCCAGCCTCCTGCCTCCATCCATATTAAAGAACCCTGAACTCCTAGCCTCCTGCCTCCAATGTTCATCAGTAAACCGGGGCCCTGAACTCCCAGCCTCCTGCCTCCATCCTTCATCCATATTAAAGAACCCTGAACTCCTAGCCTCCTGCCTCCAATGTTCATCAGTAAACCGGGGCCCTGAACTCCTAGTCTCCTGTCTCCATTGTTCATCCATATTCCAGGGCCCTGAACTCCCAGCCTCCTGCCTCCATTGTTTATCCATAGCCAGGCCCTGAACTCCCAGCCTCCTGCCTCCATTGTTCATTCATATTCCAGGACCCTGAACTCCCAGCCTCCTGCCTCCATCCATATTAAAGAACCCTGAACTCCTAGCCTCCTGCCTCCAATGTTCATCAGTAAACCGGGGCCCTGAACTCCCAGCCTCCTGCCTCCATTGTTCATCCATAGCATGGGACCCTAAACTTCCAGCCTCCAATGTTCATTCAGAGCCCGGGGCCCTGAACTCCCAGCCTCCTGCCTCCATCCTTCATCCATATTAAAGAACCCTGAACTCCTAGCCTCCTGCCTCCAATGTTCATCAGTAACCCGGGGCCCTGAACTCCCAGTCTCCTGCCTCCATTATTCATCTGTAGCCCAGGGCCCTGAACTCCCAGCCTCCTGCCTCCATTGTTCATCCATAGCATGGGACCCTAAACTCCCAGCCTCCAATGTTCATTCAGAGCCCGGGGCCCTGAACTCCCAGCCTCCTGCCTCCATCCTTCATCCATATTAAAGAACCCTGAACTCCTAGCCTCCAATGTTCATCAGTAACCCGGGGCCCTGAACTCCCAGCCTCCTGCCTCCATTATTCGTCTGTAGCCGGGCCTTGAACTCCCAGCCTCCTGCCTCCATTGTTCATCCCTAGCCTGGGGCCATGAAAGCCCAGCTTCCTGCCTCCATTGTTCATCCGTACCCCTGAACTCCTAGCCTCCTGTTTCTATTGTTCATCCATATTCCAGGACCCTGAACTCCGAGCCTCCTGCCTCCATTGTTCATCCATAGCCAGGCCCTGAACTCCCAGCCTCCTGCCTCCATTGTTCATCCATAGCCGGGCCCTGGACTCCCAGCCTCCTGCCTCCAATGTTCATCCGTAGCCTGGAGCCCTGAACTCCCAGCCTCCTGCTTCCATTGTTCATCCGTAGCCCTGAACTCCCAGCCTCTACCTCCATTGTTCGCCCGGGGCCCTGAACTCCCAGCCTCCTGCCTCCAATGTTCTTCCGTAGCCCGGGGCCCTGAACTCCCAGCCTCCTGCCTCCATTGTTCATCCATAGCCTAGGGCCCTGAACTCCCAGCCTCCTGCCTCCATTGTTCATCCGTAGCCCTGAACTCCTAGACTCCTGTCTCCATTGTTCCTCCATATTCCAGGACCCTGAACTCCCAGCCTCCTGTCCCCATTGTTCATCCATAGCCGGGCCCTGTGCTCCCAGCCTCCTGCCTCCATTGTACATCCATAGCCCGGGACCCTGAACACCCAGCCTCCTTTCTCCATCTTTTATCCCTAGCCCGGGGCCCTGAACTCCCAGCCTTCTGCCTCCATTGTCCTTCTATAGCCCGGGGCCCTGAACTCCCAGCCTCCATTGTTCATCCATAGCCCGGGCCCTGAACTCCCAGCCTCCTGCCTCCATTGTCCTTCCATAGCCCGGGCCCTGAACTCCCAGCCTCCTGCCTCCATTGTTCATCCATAGCCCGGGCCCATAAAAGCCCAGCCTCCTGCCTCTATTGTTCATCCGTAGCCCTGAACTCCTAGTCTCCTGTCTCCATTGTTCATCCATATTCCAGGACCCTGAACTCCCAGCCTCCTGCCTCCATTATTCATCTGTAGCCCAGGGCCCTGAACTCCCAGCCTCCTGCCTCCATTGTTCATCCATAGCATGGGACCCTAAACTCCCAGCCTCCAATGTTCATTCAGAGCCCGGGGCCCTGAACTCCCAGCCTCCTGCCTCCATCCTTCATCCATATTAAAGAACCCTGAACTTCTAGCCTCCTGCCTCCAATGTTCATCAGTAACCCGGGGCCCTGAACTCCCAGCCTCCTGCCTCCATTGTTCATCCCTAGCCTGGGACCATGAAAGCCCAGCTTCCTGCCTCCATTGTTCATCCGTAGCCCTGAACTCCTAGCCTCCGGTTTCTATTGTTCATCCATATTCCAGGGCCCTGAACTCCCAGCCTCCTGCCTCCATTTTTCATCCATATTCCAGGGCCCTGAACTCCCAGCCTCCTGCCTCCATTTTTCATCCATATTCCAGGACCCTGAACTCCGAGCCTCCTGCCTCCATTGTTCATCCATAGCCAGGCCCTGAACTCCCAGCCTCCTGCCTCCATTGTTCATCCATAGCCGGGCCCTGGACTCCCAGCCTCCTGCCTCCAATGTTCATCCGTAGCCCGGGGCCCTGAACTCCCAGCCTCCTGCCTCCATTGTTCATCCGTAGCCCTGAACTCCTAGACTCCGGTCTCCATTGTTCCTCCATATTCCAGGACCCTGAACTCCCAGCCTCCTGTTCCCATTGTTCATCCATAGCCGGGCCCTGTACTCCCAGCCTCCTGCCTCCATTGTACATCCATAGCCCGGGACCCTGAACACCCAGCCTCCTTTCTCCATCTTTTATCCCTAGCCCGGGGCCCTGAACTCCCAGCCTTCTGCCTCTATAGCCGGGGCCCTGAACTCCCAGCCTCCATTGTTCATCCATAGCCCGGGCCCTGAACTCCCAGCCTCCTGCCTCCATTGTCTTTCCATAGCCCGGGCCCTAAAATCCCAGCCTCCTGCCTCCATCTTTCATTGGTAGCCCAGGGCCCTGGACTCCCTGCCTCCATCTTTCCTCCCTAGCCCGGTACCTTGAACTCCCAGCCTTCTGCCTCCATTGCTCATCCGTAGTTCGGGCCCTGTACTCCCAGCCTCCATTGTTCATCCATAGCCGGGCCCTGAACTCCCACCCTCCTGCCTCCATTGTTCATCCGTAGTCCTGAACTCCTAGCCTCCTGTCACCATTGTTCATCCATATTCCAGGACCCTGAACTCCCAGCCTCTGCTTCCATTGTTCATCCATAGCCCAGGCCCTGAACTCCCAGCCTCCTGCCTCCATTGTTCATCCATAGCCTGGGACCCAGAACTCTCAGCCTCCAATGTTCATCCAGAGCCCAGGGCCCTGAACTCCCAGTCTCCTACCTCCAATGTTCATCCATAGCCCGGGGCCCTGAACTCCCAGCCTCCTGCCACGATTGTTCATCCATAGCTAGGTGGCCTGAACTCTCAACCTCCTGCCTCCATCTCATCCGTAGCCCAGGGCCCTGAACTCCCAGCCTCCTGCCTCCATTATTCACCCATAGCCGGGCCCTGAACTCCCAGCCTCTGCCTCCATTGTTCATCCGTAGCCTAGGGCCATGAACTTCCAGCCCCCTGCCTCCAATGTTGATCCCTAGCCTGGAGCCCTGAACTCACGACCTTCTGCCTCCATTGTTCATCCGTAGTCCAGGGCCCTGAACTTCCAGCCTCCTGCCTCCATCTTTCAGTCATCTGAAGACTCTTTAGATGATCCAGTGTGCAATGAGTGAAGGAACCAGTGTGGCTTGTAGCGAGGTGAAAGTTTCTGCAGATAGTCTAGTCCTGCAACCCAGGAAACCTTGTGTGCATTGCAAAAGGCCTTGTGCTTGATTCTTGCATGATCTGAGCCATAGGAGGCATTTCAGTGAAGGAGTTATGTAGTCCCGGCTCTGCAGATCTTGCACATTCTGATCCTCTACATTGGGAGCCTTTGTTAGCAGAAGCAGGGAGCCCGCTGCACAGGAGGCTACAGCACTCGACTCACACCTCGAGCCTGACGAGTCAGCTCAGCCGGAGAACCTCCTTGAAGCAGTCGGAGGATTCTGCAAAGAATTTAATGAGGCAAGTTGCTGTTCTTCACAACCAACTAAATCTAGGCAACGAAAAAGCGCAAAGGGGAATAGAATCCCAAATGTTTTATTCCTGGGTTGGTGGAAACTGAAGTTCCTAAGGTAAGAGGCAATTTAAAGGGCAAAATGTTAGAAGCTGGTATTATCAAGAACATGGCCCAGAGAAAGAAAGCTGTGCCTCCTGTGCAAACAACCTTATTTGCAAGGGGGCCTGAACTCCCAGCCTCCATTGTTCATCCATAGCCCGGGACCCTGAACTCCCAGCCTCCTGCCTCCATTGTCCTTCCATAGCCCACGCCCTGAACTCCCAGCCTCCTGCCTCCATCTTTCATCCATATTCCGGGGCACTAAAATCCCAGCCTCCTGCCTCCATCTTTCATCTGTAGCCCAGGACCCTGGACTCCCTGCCTCCATCTTTCCTCCCTAGCCCGGGACCTTGAACTCCCAGCCTTCTACCTCCATTGCTCATCCGTAGTCCAGGTCCTGAACTCCAAGCCTCTGCCTCTATTGTTCATCCATAGCCTGGGACCCTGAACTCCCAGCCTCCTGCCTTCATTGTTCATCCATAGCCCGGGACCCTGAACTCTCAGCCTCCATTATTCATCCGTAGCCCTGAACTCCTAGCCTCCTGTCACCATTGTTCATCTATATTCCAGGACTCTGAACTCCCAGCCTCCTGCCTCCATTGTTCATCCATAGCCTGGGACCCTGAACTCACAGCCTCCTGCCTCCATTGTTCATCCATAGCCCGGGGCCCTGAACTCCCAGCCTCCATTGTTCATCCATAGCCTGGGACCCTGAACTCCCAGCCTCCTGCCTCCATTATTCACCCATAGCCGGGCCCTGAACTCCCAGCCTCCTGCCTCCAATGTTCATCCATAGCCCAGGGCCCTGAACTTCCTGCCTCTGTTCATCCCTAGCCAGGGGCCCTGAACTCCCGGCCTTCTGTTCATCCGTAGTCCAGGGCCCTGAACTTCCTGCCTCCATTGTTCATCCGTAGCCCAGGGCCCTGAACTTCCTGCCTCTGTTCATCCCTAGCCAGGGGCCCTGAACTCCCGGCCTTCTGTTCATCCGTAGTCCAGGGCCCTGAACTTCCAGCCTCCTGCCTCCATTGTTCATCCGTAGCCCAGGGCCCTGAACTTCCTGCCTCTAATGTTCATCCCTAGCCAGGGGCCCTGAACTCCCGGCCTTCTGTTCATCCGTAGCCCAGGGTCCTGAACTCCCAGCCTCCTGCCTCCATTATTCACCCATAGCCAGGCCCTGAACTCCCAGCCTCTGCCCCCATTGTTCATCCGTAGCCCAGGGCCATGAACTTCCAGCCCCCTGCCTCCAATGTTGATCCCTAGCCTGGGGCCCTGAACTCACGGCCTTCTGCCTCCATTGTTCATCCGTAGTCCAGGGCCCTGAACTTCCTGCCTCCTGCCTCCATCTTTCAGTCATCTGAAGACTCTTAAGATGATCCAGTGTGCAATGAGCGAAGGAACCAGTGTGGCTTGTAGCGAGGTGAAAGTTTCTGCAGATAGTCTAGTCCTGCAACCCAGGAAACCTTGTGTGCATTGCAAAAGGCCTTGTGCTTGATTCTTGCATGATCTGAGCCATAGGAGGCATTTCAGTGAAGGATTTATGTAGTCCCGGCTCTGCAGATCTTGCACATTCTGATCCTCTACATTGGGAGCCTTTGTTAGCAGAAGCAGGGAGCCTGCTGCACAGGAGGCTACAGCACTCGACTTACACCACGATCCTGACGAGTCAGCTCAGCCGGAGAACCTCCTTGAAGCAGTCGGAGGATTCTGCAAAGAATTTAATGAGGCAAGTGGCTGTTCTTCACAACCAACTAAATCTAGGCAACGAAAAAGCGCAAAGGCGAATAGAATCCCAAATGTTTTATTCCTGGGTTGGTGGAAACTGAAGGCAATTTAAAGGGCAAAATGTTAGAAGCTGGTATTATCAAGAACATGGCCCAGAGAAAGAAAGCTGTGCCTCCTGTGCAAACAACCTTCGGACTACAGTTTAAAACACCTTCTTGAAACAAAACTCACATATACAAGGCGGTGTTCCCTCATTTGCAAAGGGGCCTGTATGGCCTGGGCTGGCATGTAGATGCACACGCAGGATGGGGTGGTATCTCAGGAGCATCACCCGTCCTGCTGCGAGCACAGCAGGCAAAACACAAATAAATAAAATGGCATGTCAATGCCAGTTTATTTATTTGCCACCGCACTGGCTCGCGCTGCGTACAGCGCAAGGGTGGGGGCAGGGCTGAATCCTGCAAATGCAGGATGTCAGCACTGGTCTACAGTGCGCATGTCAGATTGGCCGGCTGTCTTGCGGCAGCCAGTCTGACATGCTCACTGTAGACCCTGTCTGTGAAACAGCCTGGGGAGTGCTGGCACAGGCCCAAAGCCTCAAAATGAGCACTGGGTGAGCCTGCTCCCACCAATCCTGGAGCTGCTTTCACAGCATGAGAGCAGCTCCAGGATTGGTTGGAGTTGTGTTCCACAAGCAGGAAGGAAGTCCTTACTTTTCCTGTTCGTGGAAACCTAAGCAGTGCTGCACCAGTCGTGCTCCCGAATTTATGGCGAGTCAAGCGCCTTTGCCCCTCACCATTTTTTATTTATGGTAGCCGCCACTGCGCAAGCAGGGCATGAGGGATGTGCACTATTCTAGAAAGGGTGTAATTAGATGCGTAGACAGCAAGGACCCTTCAGGGAGCCCTCGACAGTGGACGGTGTTGACACTACAACACAGCATGGTGGTGGGTGTGTCCATTTCCCACTGGAAAGAGAGACCAGAGATGGCCCACCTCAGATAACAGCAGTACGGCAAAAATGCCTAAGGAACACTTGTTCCACACATAACAGACACGATACATTCTCCTGTCTCTCAGAACCAATCAGCAGGGTTTGACAAAATGAATCCCTACACCGAGAAGTCAGGGAACAATGCAGTGTAAAAGTTTCTCCAACTCTGCCAGCGGCGTGGTTCCCATACCTCACTTCTTGCAGCTGGACTGTCCAGCCAGCATGGAATGGGACATCAGGTTTCAGCGCATTGTGTCTCCCCACTGTCAGCCAGGATGCTACGGCCCTGAGCAGAGGAGGAAAGCCCAACAGCCATGGTTGGCAGCCCACCATCTCCTTTCCCTGCTGGCACTATACTACGAGGACCTCCGGCATGGAGAAAAGGGGACGGATGATAAAATATTTTCCAAGCAGACGCTGTAAGGTAGCATCGTGACCCTCTGCGGTGGTGGGAAGCGTCCTGTGTGCTCAGATTTAGTTTTTTACATCCTCAAGCATGCAGTCTGCAAAGTTTAAAAAAACAGAAAGATGCTAGGTTTAGGAGTTCCACACCGAACCCCACCCCCCAAACAATACTCAAGCTTGCGGCACGTGGACATGGTTCTATGAGAAATAAGAATCACACAGAAAAGGACTCTGAACAGCCCAAAGTGCCTGGCGGGCAGATCCATGGTGGAAATCTTAAAAAAACAAAGCACTTTGACACTTTATGCCCATTCTTCCTATTGTATTCATTGCTTATCTTCAGACCAAAATGTTTAGTAAGGATATTGCAAGTTACTGAGGAGTTCTCTGGTCCCTTAGAGTAAAGAGGGCAAGTGAATCCTTCCTTCTTAAGGTCATTAAACTCTTAAGTTACTGTCAATATTCTTTTTACATACTATAAGCATTACTGTAGATAGAAATATAGAAGTGCAGGAACTCACTATTTAGAGTGCATGTTTGTTCTTGACAAGTGACGGTACTCGCCCATGAAATGTATTGCAGCAGCACATGTTATGCCCCATTCAAAGAAGTGCATGTTATGCCCCATTCAAATTAAAGAAGTGCAGGCATTCAGTACCGGCCAATTGAGAGCACCGACTATAGGGAGTGCTTCCTCCCTCATAACAGGCATTGACACAATCACACTCCACCCTCACTGTACATTAAATCATTGCTCTGTTGCTCCTTTCTAAATCAAAGATCTAGTAGTTGCCCATAATGTCTAATACATATCGAGTCTTTACTTTAAATAACTTTATTAATAAGCAGCTTGTAATTTCATGACCTCTCAAGTAGCTTAATTTAACTATCACATCTACTAGTGTGCTCTATAAGATTTAGGCAATTAAAAATACTGTCTTGCGCCTTTGTACTGAACCCCACCCAGCAAGGCACATAAGCCGCTAAGGACTAATTTTCAGGATAGAAAGATTAAAAAAAAAAAAAAAAAAAAAAAATCTAGTCTTCCCTTCAAATGTCTGCATGGTAAGTGCGTTTCTCTAGCTGCTGGCTCCAACAGAGGCACTGGAATATCACAGCACCACTGTAATAAACTTTTTACAGTGAGGGAGTCATTATATTATAGGTACCATGGGAGGGAAGTACCAAACACAATAAGAACATTAAAGAAAGGCTATTTTTAGACAGGGACCTTAAGCTGGAATTAATTATAGGAACAAAAAGGATGGGTAGAATTAATCTCAGCCACTGGTACTTGGAGCCTCATTCCAATCAATCATTTTTTGTTCCACCATCACCGTGCCACCTTTTACATGAACCAGCCATAGGCAGATCAGCCTTAGTTCCGCTTCAATAGAAACAGTCAAGCTCGGACTGCAAGGCCTGGTTACCTCGGAATGGGTCTATCAGCAATCCCGGGCCAGGTTGCATTGTTCTATTGGATCAGGACCAAGACTGATTTGCATTTGCTTGCTATCTGTTTATAGGGGCACAGTGGGCAAAGAAAACGATGGACAGGAAATCAGCCCGACCAATCGCCACTGGCTGAGAGCAATTCAAGCTTTCATTCCATCACCTTGTGGTTTGCTGCAGGTGGCACTCAAAGTACGATGGGTGGTCCCAGATCTGGACTCCAGTGCTCGCTGCGCCACAGGACTCAAGCTATACCTCACGGACGAGGCCCAACTGGACGTAACCGGTCTGAGGCTGCTCGATTTCCCACCTGGAGGGATCGGCCATGACACTGCAAAGCCTTCTTCCCGATTTAGATGGTTGTAAAAGTAGCAAATCTCATTGGTCCAGAGAAATTAATCAACCAGGTGAAGCAGCGCCTATTGGCCAGAATCCACTGCTTAAAAAAAGAAAAAGAAAAAAGGAAGAAGAACTACCCACTCACGTGGAGAGAAGCTAGAGGACTAGAGAACTCAACTTGTTCTAGAAACACTACAGCTCAATTCATGCCTGTGCTTTTTCCTTGCAGAAGGACACCTCTGGGTTAAACTGGGCCTATTGCCCTCCAGTAAATCTACATTTTATTTTAATGTATTTTCATTTTTTTCCAATGTATTTTTGTTTTATTTCTGGTCTTTTTTCAGCCCTGGCCTAGCCCCGAAGAGCTGCAGAACGTTGTGCACAGCAGAGGCAGGGGACATGCAGGATGCTGACGCGCTAGAGGAGAACGAGAAGGCATGTTTACAGGTTACACAGGGATCAGCAGGTCAGGCATCGGTGGCAGGTATCACATGAAGGTCACAGACTGTGGGACCAGGGAAGCAACTGCAACGGGAACACGGAAGTCTTGAGGTCTTTTCTAAAGTAAATGAGGTCAGAGACTGGGATATGGGAAGGTCCCTCTAGAGAATGGAGTAATAACTGTTTTTATTGCTTAATGCCGCACTTCCCGCCATTTCATTGCGTTGTAAACAGGTGCTACTATTACCCAATGTAATGGTACTCGTTTCAATGATGAACAGATATCAACAGCCATGCTAAGCCATCTTGGTGGAATAATCAGCGAATCAAATGCTTGTTGCAGGGTGTTGCTTGTGTGCTCTCTGGAATGCACCCAAGCAGTGCTGTAAACACAGCAGGATCCATTCAACCTAGTGCGGACCGAAGGAGGGAGCAGTGCCTGTAAACAACACAGAAGACCTGTAAAACACAGCAGGAGCCCTAAAACCTAGCGCAGACTGGAGGAGGGAGCACGGCCTGTAAACAGCACAGCAGACCTTCAACCTAGTGTAGAATGTAAGAAGGAGCACTGCTTGTAAACAGCACAGCAGACTTCCGACCTAGTGTAGATTGTAAGAATGAGCAGTGTCTGTAAACAACACAGCAGACCTTGACCAAGTGCATACTTAAAGAGGGAGCAGTGCCTGTAAACACAGCAGGAGCCCTTCAACCTAGTGCAGACTGAAAGAGGGAGCAGTGCCTGTAAACAGCACAGCAGACCTTCAACCTAGTGCAGACTGAAAGAGGGAGCAGTGCCTGTAACCAGCACAGCAGACCTTCAACCTAGTGCAGACTGAAAGAGGGATTCAGAAAGAACCACAGCACTGAAACAGCACTCATCGTGGCCACCAACAACATGCGAAACCCCCTGGACTGAGGAGAAACAGCGGCCCTCATCCTGCTCGACCTCCCCGCGGCACGCGAGACTGTCTCACACAAGACCCTAATCAGAAGACTATGAGATTGGCATACAAGGATCCGCTCTCAAATTGATCTGTTACTTCCTCACAGGAAGAAGCCAAAGGGTAAGGCTGCCACCCTTCACATCAGAGACCAAAAGAATGATAAGCAGTGTCCCACAGGGATCGTCCCCCAGCCCCACACTTTTTTAACATATACATGACACCACTTGCCAACATCCTATGATCACAAGACATCACTGTTATCTACGCCAATGATATCCAACTCATCCTCTCCCTGACGGACAAGAACACTAGAACCAACTTCTGCCGACTGCATGGTCATGGTAGCAGACTGGATGTGAACCAACTGCCTGAAGCTCAACTATGACAAGACGGAAATACTGGTCTCCGGCAACAAGACCTCCTCATGGGATTCCACCTGGTGGCCATCGGAGCTAGGACCCACACCCACAGACCACACAAGAAACCTAGGAAGCATCTTACATGTCAAGGTCAATATGGCGTCTCAAGTCAACGCCGTGTGCACCTCCTGCTTCCACATCCTATGCATGCTGCGAAAGATCTTCAAATGGTTGCCTCGGAACACCAGATGGACCATCACACAAGCACTCATCACCAGCAGGCTGGAATACGGCAATACTCTTTATGCCGGAATCTCCAAACAACTCCTACACAGACTCCAGACCATCGAGTATGCAGCTGCAAGACTCATACTAGACCTCCCTACATGCCTCATTCACACAAAAGCCCTGCTACTACAAAAGCAAAACTGGAGGTTGCTCAATCTCTTACATTGCACCCAAAACATGGAACGACCCCTCAACACATCAGAGCCTCCTCCTCACTTTTTGAGATTTGTAAGAAGCTGAAGACCTGGCTATTCATATAAGCACCTTGTGTCCTCACATCTTGTACAAGCGCCTGGATACCCTCTCGGGTGATTAGTGCGCTATACAAATCAACATAACTTATCATGACGAGTTTTAAAACGTAACAAGTATTTTGCATTGAACATAATCTAAAATCAAGGTTTTGTGTTTTTTTTAAATTTTTTGAGGATCAAGATCCTATCACCCCCTCGAGCCTGAGCATGGCCAAAAATGCGCCATCGTCGAAGAAATGTGCGTCAGATGACAGTCAAAAATGGATCATCACCCGGCTTGATTCATTGGCAGATCAGCGGAGCCGTTAAGGCTGTTTCTTATCTCAGGAAAAACATATTACAAGATCGCCTTCTGGACACCAACGATTTACTTTGCAATCAGATAAAACGGATGATGACCTTTCAGAAAGCCAATTTCACCACAGGAGGCCTTCAACCAGTCAACAACACTTCCAAATTAAAAGTCTCCTCACCCAGGCCCCCCACCAGGCAGAGAACACGGTTCACGCTTCCCTGCCTGAGCCAAGCAGACAAAGCACAGATTTATTCCGACAGCACAACCACTGTGCATGTACTAGCCAACAAGCAGGTAACAGCCATCAGTATTACCAAGATCTCTCCTCAAGGGAGGGGGCTACCACCTGCAGTTTCTGAACCCCCCTCCTCTCATGAGTACCAGATGCATGAATGACCACTTAATAAGCCCGCGCAGAGAGACTCGCACAGCCAGACCAACAAACTAGGAACCCGCTTTGGCTAAAGCGCTCACTCACCCTTCTAGACCCCAAATCCAATTCATGCAGATTCCCGCTATTTATTAGGACCTCAAAGCTTCAGACTGTGAGTGACGCAGGTGGACAGGTACCCCTGGATGGCAAGTATACAGGTGCATACATTGGGCAGTGTTTTGCTGAGGTTTTGGGGGGTGGGGTGGGTGAGGAGGGATCTACTCCAACCTCTGCCCTGTGTCGATGATTTCTAGGGCGCCCAGAAGCGAAGTGAACAAACTTCATGTTTAAGGAGCACCCCACAAATGCCGTAGGACAATTACTGGGCATGCCTCAATTAGCAAATGACAGCAATAAAGACACAAAGGCCCCAATTCACAAAAGTAAATACACATTTTTATATGTACTCAAGTGTATATTTGGTCCTATTGACACACCCTCTACGCCAGGATCACCAAGCAACTCACCGGAACACTACAAACCATTCAGAACTCTGCAGCCAGACTCATCCTCAACTTCCTACATCAAACTCACAACACACCACACCACACCTCAGGGAAGCACGTGGCTCCCGATACACAAACGTGTTTAATTCAAATTCCTCACACACATTCAGGGAACTACACAACTTAGGCCCCACCTACCTGAATAGTCACATCTCCTTCCACCAAACATCCAGGAGCCTCTGCTCCACAGGACTCCTACTCGCACACATCCCACCCATACACAGAACCAGATCAGGAGGACGGGCGTTCTCTTCCATCACTCCTAAAGCGTGGAGTGACCTCCCGCTCCACATCAGCGTCTCCTCCTCCCTTCTTGGATTCCGCAAGAAACTGAAGACCTAGCTTTCCAATTTAATACCTGCACTAGACAGGGCTAGGCTCACACACCTGCTGAGTGCAGTATAGCCTCGTGGGTGAAAGTGTGCTTTACAAATACACATAACATCAAACGGGAGAGGTTAGGGGAAATTTAAAGAGGAGTTTGGTAGGGACATGCAAATACTTGCACACCCAGAAAAGAGCAAGATTATTGCAATTCACAAAATACACTTCCAAAGTTATTACAGCCCAAAGGATGTTAAAACAGGCTCAAATTTACTCCAGTCAGCGCCACATATGGCCAACCACTGGTACTGCAACACACTCCCATGGAAGAGAACGGAGGCAGGGAATTAAACAACACCCATTAGGAACTAATGGTACATTCAATTAGTTTGATCTGCTGAGTGACTGGAAGATTGATCTGGCCCCTAAAACTAAGGAGCAGACAGCATTCTGTGTCTGTCTGTCTGTCTGTCTGTCATGTCCTTTCAGCTTTTACCTTGCGATAGTTTTACTCTTCACGTTATAATGAAAGGGGACAAGCCTCTCAGCCCTGGCATAGGGACATTGGAACTCCCCGGCACAGAAGTGGTCTCACTTCGCTTTCAGGAAGGGACTTAAGCTAATGTTTTTATCTACTCAGCTAGAAATAAGGTGTATTGGGTTTGGGGTGCGGACAGGCCTCAGAGAAGCATCAGTCGGTGCTGCGCTCTAAACACTGTCTCGATTTACAAAATCCAAGCGCGTTATTTGTGGGGAGTCTAACCACAGCAATGTAGCTTCAAGTGGAGGAAGTGCCAAAAGCCGAATAAAAAGAAGCTCAATAAACCAGTTCTCAAAAGTGACACTGGATATGATATTTTTAAATAGTTTACTGCAGAGTTTGAAGTGCATAAAACAGTATGGGAACTATCATGAGTGCAATGGCGTGGAGCCAGCAAGCTTGGGGGCGGGCCCGAGATGTGCTAAAAATAAACTATTCTGCAAATATATTTTGTTGGCCTTTCACCTTCACGTAAATACATATAAAACATAAAGCTCGCGCCTTCTTTCGATAGCCTCTCCCTGGTCATCATGGTTCAGGAGACCCTGGAATTATCCATGCTAGAATGGTTGTTTTTAGAAATATGGGAACTGTTACTGTAAAATTTAAAAAGATTGGTTAAAGTGGGTTGGATCTACTGTAAACCACGTTCTTACTGTGGGTCGGAGCTCAAAACACCACTACAGAGATCTGCAGGGAACAAGCTTGACTCCCACGAGAGGTAAGGGGGATATAATAAGATCCAATGAACCAGGTTCTAAAACCTGGCATTTTAGAACAAAGATTACTACATCGTGATTAATAATACCAATTCAGAAGTATACTCAAGGTATTGTAGACAAAGGCCTGCTGAGGAAAAGACCCAAAATAGCTACAAAAAGAATAAAATGCACCAGCCAGGAGAGTAAGGTCAGGCAGAGTCCTATTGATCTACGAAGAGAAACATCAAAGTCCAGATACAACTCCTAAAGCCAATGACCTCTCACTGTGCAACACGCTGACCCAGAGTCTAAAAATACAAACTAGCCGCAGTGCAAGAATCCGCCAAAATGCCACCTATTCAAACAAACCTTCGTTGAGTAGCGCAACACTCAACAAAACACTAGATTGGCCCGGTTCAATACCAGGCCTGCCCCACATTGTATGGACAAGTAAGCCATGCACTTCCTGCATCCTGTCTATATCTGGATCCAGTTCTCCAATCAATCGCAATGTACGTCAACGCCTCGTGCCAGTGATACATAGAACAATGTAAGTTAACATTAGAATGGACATTCCCCATCACCTCAAGGCGCTTCATTGTGTCTACAACAGCATCGCAGAGGCAGCAAAACGGGGCTCTCTGCGACATCAAAAGGTACAAGCATTTCTGCTTGATGCCAGCTGTCAAAGACCTTGTCCATCTAAGGGTCAAGGGTATATCTGTCGAGCGGACTCCTAGTAAAGACTAGGAAATCACTGATTACAGATGCTTGTTGGACAACTTCCTTTAAAGAAAGGGTATATTTGCGAGCAGACATTGAGGCCTCCCTGTTCCAGGACAATAGTCTTGTTCTCATGTGTTGGTTCACTATAGGAAGAGGGTTGATGAAACCATTGTGGGGTACTGCAGTATCTGGAGCCCTAGGACACAAGTGGAAAACAGCAGTGCCCAATAGAGATTGTGCCCAGTAACCTCTAAATACTTTGGATTCCAGAGAACGGGGCTTACACCTCCCACCACCGTCTCGCCTTCAACCTCTAGGATGGGATCTTTCCTTACAGCTTAAGCAGACCGCGGCTCAGACCAGTGAACAAAAAAATCTCTCCACCCCGACAGCCCACTTGTCTGGGAGAATTGGCCCTCTCACAGCGTAAGTTCACAAACTTCAGATCAAGGTCCGTCAAATCAAGACCAGGACTTCTCTGCTGTCCTTCAGGAAAACCACAGAACCCTCCTTCCTTCTCCTGGGTCTTAGCCTAGAGCAGAGGTCTTCAAAATGGGGTTGGGGCTAACAGTGGGCCTTAAATGATCCCAGGGGGGCTTCAGACTCTGGTTAAAAGAAGCATCATGCCGATAGCGGTGCTTTGTTCTAAGCTGAACACAAATGATCAGCAGTAATGGTACGGGCCATCGCTAACATCTTTGGCCATTTAGATCTGCTGGGAGTATGTGTCAAAAGGGGAGGGACTCCAAATATTCTTCAGTCCTCCCCGCCCCCATTTCTAATAATCACACTGTGGATACTTTTACACGTTAGTAAGGCCTGCCTTACCAGAATAGTATGTTTGGCAATCATGCATTTGAATACATTTTTAAAAGGTTTAACATAACTGTAATGTTTAAATAAGTTGAGACATATTTAAAAATTGTACATTTAAAAGAATAATTGTGAAAAATTCTGCTCACCCACAATGATTTGTGTTTTTTTAATGCTGGGGGCGGGGGGGGCATTAAAAAGTTTGAACACCACTGGCCTACCGAAATGCCTGCAAGAACTTGCTCCATGGGCTGCCCTGGCTCTCTAGGCACCCCATCAGCTCCAAGGGTCCCTGCCTCACCAGGGACCCCACAGCAAGACTGCATACACCTATTTTACGCCACCACGTCCACACTTGTCCTCTACACTCGAGCGCGTGCTGGAGACTTTTGTAGTGTGCATAGATAACACACCGCATTGTGCAAGTATGTAGTGCAGAGGAACGCCCACCACAAACAAACATGCATGGAATCCTACATGGTACAGAATTTGTTTAAAGGCGAGGGGAATGGGAATTATGCTGGAAACCTTTCACAGCAATGATGCTGACAATTTGGAAATAAACCGACAACTTTAAGGACGCGAATCTCGGGTCCTGACAGGGCAGCCCTAGCGGTGCGGCGGCGCCATTAATTACAGCTTTGTTCCCAAAATTGTGAGGCTATGTGGATAAAAATAAAATACAAATATATATATATATATATATATATATATATATATATATATATAGATATATATATAGATTTAGTGAAGAGAGTTTTACTTAGGCTACGTTGAAAGTTGTTTCCTTCACAAGCTCCTGGATACTTCTGTTGCTTTTTAAAGCCGGAATTACATTGCCAGAGATACCGAGACGCCCCACATCAGGTGTGAATAGCTCACGCCAGTTGCATTCTGGGACTTGCAGTTTTAAGCATTAAAGTTCCAGTTCACCAGTAGCACAGGATGTCTAGTGCGTGGAGCTTCGGCAGCAGCGCGCGCCAAAGCAAGGCAGCGATGGATTAAGCTGCGGAACAGTGGAGTTGAAAAAACACTATTAAAAAAAAAAAAAAAATGGGGACTATACTTGGGCCATAGTCGTGGCGACAGAACCCCGTAAACGATCTCATTCAACGAATTATTAACATTAATTACACTTTTTTTTAAAAAGTTCCTCTCACCTGCTGCCACTCGGGGATCCGAACACACAAAAAGATCAGAATTCGGCCCAGCATATTAACACGGGGGCTCCAACCCGCCCTGCTGCTGTCGCTCCATCTGCAGAAATATTTAACACTCGGGGGTAGAATTTCGGCTTCGCCGGCCGCCGTCCACCCCTGTGCCTCCGCCACGGGCAGTACGTGCCTTCACAGTATCCCGATCTGGTCACCTCTGCAAGCAACACGTGCCCTTTGACCCCCAGGCTACAGAAGGTACTCCTCACCTGCTGCATGCACGGGCATAAAAGGGGGGAGTGAAAAGGAACGGTGGTGTCGGAGGCAGCAGCCTCCCAAGTGCCGTGCACTCCGATCCAGTCCAGAGGAAGTCCGGGAAAATAAAAGAGTAAATACTGCGCCGAAAGCCCCTCTGGCTGCGCCGAGTGGCAGAGGCTGCAGACGGGATCAACACGGACCCGGAGCTCCCGTAACCTACATTTTAATCCTCCGTGAAACACAGACACTACAAGCGGTCCTCCGGCGAGGATGAGAGCTTCAGATGCGAAGAGAGGCTCCTCCCGGCACAGGGGGGGGGCACCACAACATCGAGGGGTGTGAGCGCTTTAAGTGCCCCAAGTGTAACTAAGTGGCAACAAGTGACACAGGAGTTTTAGAAGCGGTTGTTAAAAGAAAAGCTGTACCCGCGGCACTGAGTGACAGCCAGACACAAGATGGGAGGGACCGGCGGGTGCAGAGAGACTCGAGAAGCCAGTGGAGATGGGACAGCCTGTGCGGTGACCGCACGTGCAGCGGAGCTGGCAACGCGGCGAGGGCTAGTGGGGACCGCACTCCCAGGGATGGGGCTCTGAACCTGGGGACATGTGAGAGACAGACTTAGAGTGTGTGTGAGAAAGAAGCTGTGTGTGAGAGAGAGCTCGTGTCCGAGGGAATCATGTGTGAGAGAATTAGTGTCAGAGCGTGTCAGAGTTTGGGAAAATCTCCGTGACTGTTTGAGAGTTTGTGTAATGTGTGTAAGAGAGGAAACACGTGCTCGAGAGAACTGCTCGTCTGCTTATGGGAATGTCTAAAACGTACATTGGGAAGGAAGCCTGGATGCGAGTCCAAGCTCGAGCTATTTAGGGAGGCGAGGGACGTCCTGCAACTTAAAGAAGCCGGCTAGAAGGGGAGGGGCGGCCATGCGTGCCATTAAACATTCCGATAGCCTGTCCTACTATGTGTGTCCGTAGGAAGTGGAGCATTTCTGTGCACCCGAGGAGTAGGGTGCCAGGATACAGACATCCAGGAAATAAAGATGCAAATAGCAGGGCTGTGCCACGGGAGGCGGGTATGCTGCATAACCGTATGCATACCGTATGCATTAGCGCTGAAAGCACATTGGATTATATGCAAAAAAAACGCTCCAGTCATCTGACATGAGTTGGTGAAACAGCATTTCAGGAAGAACGTGGTTAATCTACATAACCTGTTCCTTCTCAGACAACATTTTCCATCGCAATATTCGGACCATGTGAAGAGTCCAGGCGTCGTCGCGATTTGCTTGGAGATGCAAGAGTCCTGGGTTCTGGGACTATTTCAGATACTTAGCTGAGCCCCTTTCATTTTTAGTTCGGGTCTAAAACAGCTTTACCTGTCACGCCAGCTTCGTATAATATACAGATACATTCACTAAGAGAGAGTTTACCATTTGTTTAATCAACTGTCATTCACATTTTTCTTCAGCCCACCACAGCTTATAGGATGGGATAAGGGGTCAGACAATTCCAGCAGCTGTCTCTCTTGCACGGTGAATGACAGCACTTTCAACGATCTCGAGTGGACTGGCCATCTGCCTAAAAAAGTGCACTTTAGTAACAGGACTGGTAGGACAAAGTGAACATTTTCAAATGCTTTTTACTTTCCATTTCTGTTCATTTTTTTTTTTTTTATAAAAATAAAAAAGTTAGTCCGAGTGTTTAAACTAGCTCTTTAAGCTACAGTAATCGAATGCCAATAGTGCATTATCTTTTCGCCAATTTGTGCCGGTGTGCCTTGAAGCTAAAAGGGTTTCTCTACCTGTTCCGACTACACCTGCGCGATAGGGACAGCTCACATTGTTTTAGCCATTACAGATTTACAAGTGCAAGCATATGACTGCCAAATGTAGTCACAGTTTCATTTTCTCTTTTATGTTTGTGGCGTATGCAACAAAAATATTAACTTGCACCAATGGTCTTGCCAAGGCCAAACCAACTACTTTTGCCAACGCTTGTTTTTTCACTGAGGCACCTGAAAAATGTATCATCTACAATTGTATCCATTTAATGGAGGCTGATCACAACAATTAAAAGCTCCCCACATCGAGCATCATTTAGTGCATGATGCTGAAATCTGCGATAATCAGACTATGGCGAAACGTTAATCAAGTTCCACGTACAACACAGAACGAACTGCTTCTTGGCGCTTTGAATTAAAGTTATTGATAAACTCATGCATGGTACCGCTATGAAAGGAACACTGACCAGAATTTGAGCTGGTGCAAAGCAGAATGAACACACTTCACCATAGTTCAGAAGTGGGTCCATGCTATGGAACACCTTCAACCAATCATGTATTTACTGCCACCTGTGCATTGCAATCTGGGATTCGTAGTCTTATTTTTAACATGTTACGCACTGCCTCAAAAATCCCAGCGTGGACATTGGCCTAAACAGTCACTACCGGGTGAGGGTATCGGGCAGGACACTAGGCCAGCAGTGGTCAGTTATGACAACAGGTGCAAAGTCCACTCTGAGCCGAGTTGCCAATATTTCAGCCCAGAAATCCGAAAGAGAACAATAGCCATTTTTAATAGTTCAAAACATGTTTGAAGATGAAGCCAACTTGAGTGCAAATCTCTAATCATTCAGTGTTTAATCCATTAACCAGTCACCAGTAATCACATGCTTAAAGGTTATATGTGATACTTACAGGAGAAGATGCAATCGCCCCGCAGTTTCTCCGCGCTTAACCTTCTAACAATGTCTTCAAAAAGGTGCCGAGCGGTTAAAAAAAATAAACGCGTCCAAAAGTAGCGCCGGCGCCGACCTAGCGCCGTGATAACTTCCACATGTGAGCAGCCAAGCATGAGGAGGTGCGCGCCCTCTCCTCCGGGATGGAACTCTGCGCAGAGATGATGAGAAGTTCCCCCATAACTTCTTGAACCAGCTACGTTTTATTGCAGCTCCTTGGGAAACAAATCGAAAGTTCTCAGCCGCAACGGGACGAACTGAGCGCCACAAGCCCAACGCAGCGCTCGGTGAAAGGAGCCCCCGAAATATTAGAGTCTAACGCGGGAACTGCTGCCCAGCAGAGAAAGAAGAGAGCGAAGTTTGTTTGGCAGAGTCCGTCCGCCCGCCCCCTTTTAATTGCGCTTTTTTCAGCAACAAAGGAGCCAGTTAAAGGGACAGTACTGCACAGAGCACACAATGCGCCGAAGGGCTCAGGCGGCCGGGATTAATTCGCAGACTCCGGGGCTGTGTTTATTGTTGTGCCCGGGGCGCTGGGGTCGCGTCTAGGAGCTGAACAAAGGGAGGTGTGGGGTAGAAAGACAAAGCAGTTTTTTTTATTAAACTCCGCAGTGAATTATTGCAGGACGAGCACTTGTCCCTTAACATGCCACTACAGCTACTGTGCCCCGATGCCACCCTGATGTGCCCACCACGAAGCAACACGGGAACTTTTCTCAGGTTCCACACGTACCAGCGGACCCTGTTTTTATTGTGCTGTATCTGAATGTTTCTGTAGCGCTTCAAAATATGGGCCCCTTATCTGTGTGCTCTGGGATTTCTGGTGCCTGAACGGAAGTCCTGGGAGTCCGGACATTGCCAGGGAGGTGTAGCTCTGGCGGTGCGGGGTATTGAAGTGAAGTTCTGGCGGTCCAGGGTCAGTGTTCGAAACATGAAGCTTTGCTGAAGTCCTAATGGCCCAATTAACTCCCTCCTCCCCCCCCCCCCCTTCGTGTGTCTCAGCACCGGCTGCTGCAGCTTTCAGGGCACACACAGTTCTTGAGCTGCTGTGTGCTCGGCTGGGCAGTGTTTGGTGTCTTAACTCAGCCTCACCTGACTACGACCATTTACATGCCTTTGTGAACTCTTTGATGAAGCTTTTTCCCCCCCTCTGGTTCTAGTACCCCTTGCCCCCCACCTATTTCTATGTTTGTATTTTACTGCCATGGTGGGAGAATGCATTTCGTGAAAAGGCATATCAGAAGTAGGGTTGCCACCTTTCCAAAAGAAAAATTCCAGCCATTTGTTGTTTTAAGAGTCTGCAAAGGACTCTAAATAGGACTGTAAACAAAATCGTCTGTATTAATTTGTAACATGACTCTTCTCTCTTTGTTTACTTTAATTATTATGCAAAAACAACAATTGATGGACAGAATGCAGAACAATGTCATACATTCACCCCAGTACAGAGATCTGGGCCTAAATCCATCGTTTTTTTGCTCACCATGCCATTCCAGTTAACCCAGCCATATGCAAATCAGTCTTGACCCTGTGCCCAATAGGAACAGTCCAGCCCGAACTGCCAGGCCAGGTCCTCCCTAGACTGGAAACAAGCATCCTAGGACCGGTTTCGGGGTTTCACTCCTCATCAGCCAGGATAGCTTGACTCCAGTGGCATGGAGAGCACGGGACCCACCCCAGCCCAGGTCCTCAGACCGGTCCTCCGCCCAGCGATGACTGGCCGCCCCTGCGCACCCAGGCCTCACTGCTCACCTGCCGCCACCGGCGTGTCTCCAAGAGGGCCCACCACGTGCCGGTGCATCCTCCTCAGCAGATCGCTGGATTCCGTGCCACAGGCCCCCAGCACACCCTGCGGCACCGCACCGCGGAGTCATGTGTGTGCTGACTGTTGCCTGCGTGTACACTGCGTCCAGCAGGGCACACTGTTCAATTTGAGTCTTGATTCGCTGGACGCCGTATCGATGCCAACGCATCATCGCAGGCTGCACACCCGCTCAGCTCTTCAGGTGCCACTAACCCTGTGCAACACAAGTCATCGTCACGTGGCGGTAGGCCCCTGCCAGCCGCAGTTCAGCGGGTGCCACTGACCCTGTGCAACGCAAGTCATCGTCACGTGGCGGTAGGCCAGTGCGGGCCGCAGTGCAGCGGGTGCCACTAACCCTGTGCAGCGCAAGTCATCGTCACGTGGCGGTAGGCCCGTGCAGGCCGCAGTGCAGCGGGTGCCACTAACCCTGTGCAACGCAAGTCATCGTCACGTGGCGGTAGGCCCGTGCGGGCCGCAGTGCAGCGGGTGCCACCAACTCAGTGCACCACAGGTCATGGCCCCTTCATGATTGAGTCTCGTGGTGCGGACGCCATCATGTCACCTCCAGCAGTGGGTGATGTGATGTGGTAGGCCCCTTTTATTGGCAGGGTCACATGTCCTCTGACGCCGGTGCTGGATCGGTGTGGTGTGGGTGTACACCAGCCCTCAGGGAGTGGCTGTGGCATGCTGACAACTAGACCAGTGATCAGCAGATCACTACAGGGAAGACCTGGGACATGTAGCTTTGACGTCCCCCCCTGTAAGCGTAAGCGGAGTGGGCTGGGCTGGCGTATGCCAGTCCAGCGTAGGGGTGTGAACAATGAGCCTGGGGCTCTGGGCGTGGTTCAGTTCTGGGCTGGACAAGGCAGTAACTGATGCATGTGTATCTGTTGTAGTGTCAGCGCCACCCGGACCGCAATCGGCAATGTTGCACCCTGTGACTCAAGTTCCACAACATGGGCAACATGGACGTAAGGGGGAATCACGGACTCTACATTGATCCATACTTTCATACTTGAATGATCCTAGACATGACACATCTGTGTGAATCTGAATGTTTAATTCACATCCAGTGGAGTGTTGCAGCTGGAGCAGTACAGGGCCTTGCAAACCCCACTTCACTGTCTTGTGGATTGTTACCTGCCTTGTTATGTTGGCCTAGGCCTGGCTGCCATGCTGCTTTTCTTTGCGCACGTTACACTGAGCCGGGCCCCCCTCGCCCTTTGCTCGTGCCAAGTTCTTTTGCACTGTCTGCTTTTTCTGTTGTTCACCTTTTTGGGCTCCGTCTGCACAAACATGTACAAGGTCGCATAACAATGTATTTTGGTTCTTCCTGATATGGCCAGTCTCGCGCACCCAGACATAACATTAGGTGCAATTGCCATGAAGAATTTGGTATGCTTTTAATACTGTGGTTTACTAGCGCTAACACACTTGGAGAAATCCCTTTCAGTGAGAAGAGCTATGATGTCCTGCTGATGTAATTCTGCATCTAGAGACTGAGGTATGGGGGTTCGCTAGTCAAAGCCCAGAGGTCTATTATTATTATAATAAACTATCTTACTGCACGGGAGGGTGGTAATGTTATTTAGACATTTATCCACTGAGTTATGAAATGCTTTCCCGTTTGTATTCTATGGAATTGTAACCATGCTGCTTATATTAGTCATATGCATTATGCTATTAGTGCTGACACGTGTACTGTACATTAGAGCACGTAAGTTGGAATAAACATTTTAACCTATCCAGTGTCTCTTCCTACGCACCTTGTGGACAAGTACGAGTGAGTGACGAAAGAGTGTTCTTGCTTCTGCGAGTCCTGAGATAAAGATACCGTGTTCTGGGTTGTCCAATCATTGGTACTTGGGTGCTAATGGGATGCTAAGCTAGTTGGGTTGGGGTTTTTGGGTGCTACGGTATATGGTAGGCAAACCACTGTATTCCGGGGTCCCATTATCCTGTGCATAGCTCTGTGTATGTGCAGAAACCTTATAACATCACATTATTGGCCCGTGGAGGGCCAGCCAGAGTACATCGGAAGGGGAAGAGTTCAGTCCGCAGTCTGATCGCTGTGTCATTGGTAACCAAACAGAAAATGGCAGTCCATGTCGAGGTCCAAGGTGAGTGTCGTAGAGTGTATCGGGGGACAGTGGAAGGTGATGATGCAAAGGGCAGAACCAAGCAGAAATAGGCCATATGGCGGAGATGAATGCTACTGCCTCCTCCTTACCAGTAAGGTTGAGTCACCCGCATCTTCGTCCTCTGATGTCACATGTGCCTCACATGTGGGTGGTTATGGATTGCCTGCCGCACTGTGAGGCACTGACACATCAGGGGGCGGAGATGTGGATGTAGAAGCAGCAGCAGCTTTCATCTGCGCAAGGCCTTGAGGCAGCGATGCCATGACGATGTGCTGCAGGGCATGGAAGGTCCCAGCCACATCTAGCTGGTGTGCAGCCCTGGCAGCCATCCTTTCTGCCGTCATCCGCTCCATGTTCTCCATGAGCCCCCGCATCTGTCCCAACTCCCGGATGACATCGCTGGAGCCACTCTGACTGGACAGTTGTTCTTGTCTCAGTATCATGACTCCAGCGATGTCAGCCATGGATCGTTGGAGAGCTTGGAGCGGACTGTGGGTGTCCGTTAGGGACTGTAAGTGGTCCCTGATGGTACTCAGACACCCATGTATGGCATCAAGTTTGGCTGCCATAAGGTCGAACCCCACCCGCACCTGATCAGCCATCTTCTCCTTGACCTCTATCACACAGCGTTGAAAGGCCATGTGTTGGTCGTGGGGGTCCTGGGAGACAGCCGTGGTGGTGGGTGCTTCCTGCTGTGTGGTCTGTGCAGGGGGTGGGGTCTCCTCGATGCAGCTGGGCTGCCCTGCTCCTGGAGGTGAGGTGCCGTAGCTGTCCATGAACTCTTGGAGGGCGTCGGTGTCGAAGGTGTGGAGGTCCTCTTCATCATCAGTGAAGAGCTGTTGGGTCTGCTCTGCAGGAGGTGTTGGTTCTCCCTCTGCAATGTGAGCAGTCACTCTCCTGAGGCTTGAGCCGGGAGATAGATAGAATTGCTGGGGCTAGAGGTAACCTGCTCTTTGCTTAATTGTTGTATATATACAACCTATTTCTTAGTGATTTGCAGCATTTGCACAGCGCTCTTTTGCACATTGTGACTAGCGGAGTTTCTCTGTTTTAATATTCGTTTTTTAGCTCTTTTAAAACTGTGTTTGTGATGCCTACCTTGTGCTCCTGAACTTCCATAAATCTGTGGGGGAGACACGGCTGATTTCGGTCGGACTGGGCGGGGGCAGCCATCTTGGGAGGACGAAGGGTAGCAGGCTAGACTTTTTCTGGCGCTGCCTACATAGGTAGACGCTGGCGCGAGCGCGCCGCTGGCGCGCCGAAGGCGCGCCTAAGGCAAGCCCGTCTGCGCCCGTCCACGCTCTGGCCGCGCACAGCGCCCAAACCCCTGTCCGTTTAATGTCAGTTGAGTCCCCGATTCAGGTTAACTCTAGAACCTCCCTGTTAGATTTGAATAGGGTAAACAGGGTGGCGGAGTGCATTTGTATCCATTTTGATGTACAGCCGGCAGTTCTTCCAGAGGTTTGCCCAAATTGTAAGATGGTGTTGCCAGTCATCAGTTATCAGCCAATTGGGTCTAGGGAAGAGAATAGACCAGCTGCAGCTGGATATGATAATGAATTTTTAAAATGTACTTTGGTGAACGCCAGGTCCTTGGTTAAACACAGCCTGGAGTGCGCTAGGTTGATAGAGGATTATGGCATAAAGATGGCGTTTATCACTGAAACATGGACAGACGAGGCTTCTGGACCCGATTTAGTGAAGGCAACTCCACCAGGTTTTTATGCCATGTATTAAACAGGCCAGGCAGGAAGGGGGTGGGTTGGTAATAATCTACCATAACTCCATCCAAGCTACCTTTTGCCTCTTTCTCTAATAACCTGTGAAGCCCTGTCTTTTAACTTCAGCCTTAATGATCATCATTCCTTTAAAGGCATACTATTGTATAGACCACCAGGGGCCAGAAATGCGTTTGATGCTCCCTGGGGAACTTGCTGGAAGAAGGTCTTTGCTGCAAAACATATACCATTCTGGGTGATTTTAATTTTCATTTAGAACTCCCAAATGACCATGACACAGCAATGTTGATGGACATGATGGACAGTGCTGATCTTAAACAACTTGTGAGAGGACCAACCCACGTGGCAGGACATACCCTGGATGGAATATTTTCAAACCACCCAGGTCTGTCTTTTACAGGCGTATTACCTCTGGTGTGGTCTGACCACGCTGCGGTCCAATTTAGTATAAGTATGACAGATCAGCAAAAAGGGAGCAGTTTCCATAAAGGTCGGATTGAGACTAGGGCTTGGAACAGAGTCGATGGGACTGCTCTTCAGGAGCTTCTGACCTCCACGGCAGAGCAGTTAACGGAGGGGTAGAGGAGGCAACCGCCTCCTATACAAACTGGCTGGTACAGGCGTGTGAGAAATTAGCGCCACTAAAGACTGTTCTGCCAAAAAGATTACATCCCTCTGCTCCATGGTTTACTGAGGAGTTAAAAACCTTAAATCCAATTGTAAACGCTTAGAACGCTCTTGGAGGAAAAGCTATTTAGAAGGAGAGAAGAAAGTGTATAAATCCAGCCTGCAAATATATAAACAGGCCATCTTTGTCGCAAAACAAAAATTTTATTCTACCCAAATTGAGTTATCTAAGAACTCTGCCAAAGAGCTCTTTAGAACAGTCTCCAATTTAGCCTCCCTGAGTCCAGCTATTGTTCAATCCAGTCAAGAGTTATGTGAGGAGATTGCTAAATTCTTCCTCAATAAAGTGGTTAGTATTTTTTCAGTGTTCAGTGGATCGAGGGAGGCTGGATCAAGTATGATTAAGGAGACCTTCGAATTTAATAGGGTCCCCCCCCGTGCCTTGGACAAATTCAGTCCACTGACTGTACAGGATATTCTGGAGCTTCTTAAGGGAGCCAAATCTGGCTCGCCTTTTGACCCCTGCCCAGTAATGATTGCAAAATTGGCCCCCAGTCCAATAGCCGTATATCTCGTAGCCATCTTTAATGGTATGTTTGAAACTGGACAATTTCCCAAACTATGGAAGCTGGCTTCAATACTCCCTCTTTTGAAGAAGCCAAGCTTGGATCCCAATGATCCCAATAATTTCCGTCCGATCTCTCGTTTGCCTCTCCCTGCAAAAATGGTGGAGAAGGTTATGAATCATCAACTCAGTGCCTTTCTGAGGGAGGTCCAAGCATTGGATCCCTCCCAACATGGTTTCAGAGAAGGACACAGCACTGAGTCGGCCCTCATTAAGGCTACAGAGGAGATTAGAGTGGCAGTGGATCGAGGAGGTAGGGCTGCTTTGATCCTACTGGACTTATCCGCCGCATTTGATACGGTCCATCACGATATTTTGATGGACCGTCTCAGGGAATGTGGGGTACAGGGTAAAGCCTGGGATTTGCTCAGGTCTTTTTATCAGACAGAGGACAGATTGTATCCCTGGGGAAATTTCAGTCTACTCTCTTCACACTGCCATGCGGAGTACCGCAGGGGTCCTCTTTGAGCCCAACACTTTTTAATGTTTATGTTTCATCGCTAGCTCCTGTCATCAGTGCCTTTGGATTTGGAATTACGTCTTATGCGGATGACACACAGATTGTGGTGTCTCTTCTACCCGGCCAAGAGCTAGGGATAGATAATAAATTTCAGACTTGTATGGAAGCAGTAGGGAATTGGATGGCAGACAACTGCCTTAAGCTAAACTCGGGTAAAACCGAAGTGATGTTGTTCGGGAATGACACTAACTTTTGGACCCCTAATTGGTGGCCCGTTTCCTTGGGAACTCTTCCATCCCCCTCTAAAAAGGTGAAAAATTTGGGAGTTATGTTGGATGAGAAATTGTCTTTGGGTGCCCAGGTTAATGCAGTAGTGTCTAAAACAGTATATGTCCTGAGAACTATCAAGAAAATTGTGCGGCTTCTCCCTTTGGGGAGCCGGAAAACAGTGGTCACAGCCTTGGTTCTGTCAAGGCTGGACTACTGTAATAGCTTATATCTTAACATGCAGCAAAAGTTTCTGAACAAACTGCAGTTGCTCCAGAATGCTGCGGCCAGACTTCTCACGGGCTCATCCAAATTCTCCCCAATCTCTAATGAGATAAGAAAATTGCATTGGCTCCGGGTGAAGAGCCGCGTGCGTTTTAAAGCGCTTTGTATGGTCTTTAAGGCATTGCAGGGTTCGGGACCAGAACATTTGCAACACCAGTTTCATTGGTACAGACCGGCAAGAACATTGAGATCACTGGGAGCTAAACTGGTGGTAATTCCTCCCGTAAAAAGAGCCCAGTGGGGTGGCAGAAGTTTCTCCCTTTGTGCAGCTAAGGCCTGGAATGGTTTGCCTTTTCACTTGAGAAATGCCGATAATCTTCTGGCTTTTAGGAGGGGGCTGAAGACCTGGCTTTTTGATGAATAACTTCTGTCTTTCAGGTCTCAGCAATTGGAATAGTGACTAGCGCCAGGACACCTCCAGGTAATCGCGCGCTTTAGAAATCGTCATAACACAACATAACATAACATGGGGAGATGCAGTTTAACATTGTGTTCACATGTATGTTGACGCATTGTACAGGTTTACATACAAACTGCATGACAATGTACATTGTGACTGTTTGGGAGGAGCTGCCTATTTGATGCGTGACAGTGGACATTTCGACGACATCACGGATGTGTGTTTGTACTTGTACATTATCATCTCACATTTCCCTGCTATGCCAAATGTGATTGACCAGTATCTACACACAAGCGGCACCAGTTGTGTCCTCTGTTCTGCTGTGAACGTGTTGCAGTTTATACCACATTGTTGTCAATGTTGATGTGCTCTGAATGTTATGTGTGTGTGATGCATTTTGGGAGAGTCGCCCCTGCAGCTCTGATTTGGCTGGCCCTTATCCCTTTCAGGCGGTGTGCCTTTGACTTCTGTGCTTCTACAGTGCTGAGATGTTGCATTCTTAGGGAAATTGGGCTCTTGGTGGGACTTGGGACTCTGGGGCATGGTTTGTCCGCAGTTGTGTTGTTGAGGTCAGGGGTTGTTTGTGCAGGTGGATGTGTCAGAGTGTGACCTGCTCCTTTACGGATGTGGTCCACACTCAGCCACCTCAGTGTGGTGGCGTGCAACATGTCATGATATATTGACTGCAGCCATGCTATTCGTCATGCAGTGTCACTTGCATTGTCAGTGTGGCTCACAGACACGCCGCTTTGCTGGGTTCAGCACATGTGCATGGGTTTGTTGTGAGATTAGTGATGTGTGGGAAGTGCCCCCTCTGTGCACATTGTGTTACTCACCCTGTTGCTGTTGTGTCAGGTCATGTTGAGCAGTGTCCGGTGCCCCGACTCCTGCCACCGTCTCCACACTGATGACTGTGGACACCATTTCCTTCATCTCATCCAGCTCCTCCTGTGGCGTTGGACTCCCACCTCCAGTCTGCATTGCTGCCTTCTGGTTGTTGCCGAGTTTCAGCTTGGTTTTGCACTTCACATCATTCCAGCGCCTCTTGAGCTCTTCCATTGTCCTCCTCAGCACTCCGACTGCATTCACCTTGTCCAGGATGGACTGCCATATTCCATTTTTTGTTGCCAATGACACAGTGGAGGTGAAGAACAGTTGTTGATGGTGTTCTACCACCTCCGTGATCAGGATCCTGTTTTCCTGCGGACTGAACCGCGTCTTCCTCTTCTTCTTGTCCTTGCCCTTCCCTGTCCCCGAGATCCCAGGCTGGTCATCCGTGGGGCTTGTGGGGTTCTGGCCGTCCTCTGTCCCAGCTCCGGCTGCCTCCATTGTGCTTCGCTGTAGTTCGTTTTTTGTTTGTTTATTTATTTTTTCTGCTTTTGTAGTGATTTTTCCCGCCTGACGTGTGTGATTTGCAGGTCTGGCGCTGCTTTTCGCTGATTGTCTTATCGCGGTTGGGCCCATCGCAACTTTTTTCGCGTTCAGGTTTGGATTTTCATCACCGTCCCGGTAATGTTATCGCGGACATTTGACGTGTTATCGGGGTACTATCGCATGTTACCGCCGTGTTGTGAATGCCACGTTAACACAGGGTTATTTTTCCGCGATAGACGGCGATATGAAAACTTGCGTTAACCTATTTTGGCGATGATTATCGCACGTTCTTGAGAATATGCCCCTATGTGTTTTACATGTAAGTATAAGGTAAGTATATATGGTTTAGGTGGGTTTGGGTTTTAGGGTGGCAAGGCTAATTTTAGGGTTCAGTGTGGGTATGGGTTTGGGGTGGCAAGGGTCATTTTAGGGTTCAGGGTGGGTATGGGTTTTGGAGTGGCAAGGGTCATTTTAGGGTTAAGGATGGGTATAAGTTTTGGGGTTGAAAGGGTAATTTTAGGGTTCAGGATGGGTATGGGTTTTAGGGTGGCAAGGTAATTTTAGGGTTCACGGTTGGTATGGGTTTTGGGGTGGCAAGGGTAATTTGAGGGTTCAGGGTGGGTATGTGTTTTGGGGTGGCAAGGTAATTTTAGGGTTTAGGGTGGGTATGGGTTTGTGGTGGCAAGGGTAATTTTAGGCTTTAGGGTGGGTTGGGGTTTTGGGGTGGCAAGGATAATTTTAGGTTTTAGGGTGGGTAGGGGTTTTGGGGTGGTTAAGGGTAATTTTAGGTTTTACGGTTGGTAAGGGTTTTGGGATGGCAAGGGTAAATTTAGGTTTTAGTGTGGGTAGGGGTTTTGGGGTGTCAAGGGTAATTTTAGGTTTTAGGGTGGGTAGGGGTTTTGGGGTGGCAAGGGTAATTTTAAGTTTTAGGGTGGGTAAGGGGTTTGGGGGTGGTAAGGGTAATTTTAGGGTTTAGGCTGGGTATGGGTTGAGGGGTTGTGGGATTTTAAGGGAATGTGTGTGTGTGTATATATATATATATATATATATATATATATATATATATATATATATATATATATATATATATATATATATGCTTTTGTATAAAAATGTAAGTATTTTACAGGGATATATATACCTATATATATAGTGTTTATACTTACCTGTAAAATACTTATATTTTCAAACTTCGCTTTAATCACGCATATGCCTTTACCAATCTTGCTATTACAACGAAATTTGTTGTAAAGGCATATGCTTGGTAAAAGTTTGCGTTGTAAAGGTAACACATTGTAACAGCACTTGCATTGTAACAACTGCGTTGTAATGGCATGCATTGTGATGGCATGCGTTGTGCTGTCATATATTCGTCAATAGCATACTGAGTTACTCCAAGTGTCTGGGTATGCATCCTGCTTTCAGACAGCTCACTCCTCAATCTCACCCTTCACTTTCACACTCACTCTGCACTCACAGCGATCCCACTGCACTCACACTACTCGCCAATTACTGACGTTGTTACCCCTCACTCACACCGGTCACCTTACTCTTACCCTGCAGACCACCAACACACCGCTCACACTGCAGTCACAGCGACCACACTGCACTCACGCCACTCGCCATGAACTCACGCCGTTCTTCCTCCACATACCCTGCTGTCACATGAGCTCACCGCTCATCCTGCACTTACAGCGATCACACTGCACTCACGCCACTCACCATGCACTTACACTGTTCGCCCTGCACTCACCCTGAAGTCACACGAGTACACTGCTCACCCTGTACTCATGTGACACTTCACTCACCTGTCACTCTCACTGCTCACCCTGCAATCTCACTCCAACAAACATATCACATTCATTCCTCCTGTTCTGCACTTTCACCCGCACCAAAGCTCATATATTGCCAACATCCCTCTACAGTCACTTCTCTTACCATACTCTCACACTGGCACATCACTCACATAGGCACGCCAGTCACACAGCTCACCCTTCACTCACATGGGCACACCACTCACCCTGCACTCACACCAACCAAACAGGCACATCACTCACCCTGCACTCCCTCCTCTCCTTCTGCACTCACATGGACATAATAATTTAAATGTACCTTTCCGCCGTCCGTGTCCCGCGTCTTCTCGGCTCCTGCTCTCCTGCCTCGGGCAGGAACAGGAAGCAGGCAGCCAGGCTCCCTCCCCTAAGCCAATCAAAACGCTTCAAGCAGTGTTGTGATTGGTTGGGACGGCGCCCAGCCAGGCGCTTATGGGGAGGCCATGTTCTCCATGCAGGCTGCATTGTAGCCTGCATGGAGAAGGGCAGAGTGCGCATGACTGGTTTGAGTGGCCCCAGAGGGCCGACCAAACAGTCTTTGTGCACTCAGGGCAGGAGTGGGCACACCACTCCTCCCCTGCTCGCAGAGCAGCCCACCCACCCACCTGCAACCAAACATAAAATGGTAATAACTTTTAGTTATTACCATTTTATGTTTCTGCTTCTCGCACTGCGAGAAATCAGTGGGGCGACGCTCTTCCGCCCTAGTGGAGGAGCCTCCCCTGAAAGCCGAGTCAAGTCTGCTCTGCTGCTCCATTAGATACCTGTTCTGTGACTGTTAGTACAGTCATTTCACTACACAAGAAGCAAACCGAGCAACATTTTTAGATGCTGCATGGAACCAAGAGGAAGCCCGACAAAGAACAACATTCAAGAAGGGAGGTGCTTGCGAAGTGCCGTATCGTATTACTCTGTGAACCGCTGCAAAGGGCACATATCACAGCCACCGCATGCATCATGTTTTTACTTCATATTTTCTCTTCACGCTTTGCATCTGTTTTCTAGAAAGGGGCGCCTCCGTTCAGAAGCTCTTGGTAGTGTGTTTTGTAAAATGATTTCCTTGTTTGAAACATAGAAAGGTGTACTTTGCCTCAATGTCCTGAGAAATGCCAAAAGCACACTGCCGATGTTTAAACTGAGCTGGTTCATTAACAAGCAGAGTGCACGGCTCAGCCTGAACAGCTTCAGAAACAAACACAACTCCCGTTGTGCCCCTCATTCGAACCACAGGTCAGCGCTAGCAGGCAGTAAGTAGATCGCTAGAGGACCGGGCAGATGTAGGTAAAGACAAGCAAGGATAAAAGCAACGTAGATGGTCTCATGGAGGAGGCGGTACTTTAGGTCTGGTTGTTGGGGGGGGGGGAGAAACAGACACGAGGGCGACGGATCGAGATTAAGCAACAACGGGGTGGGAGGGGTAATTGAGATAATGCCGGGCGCCCGTGTTGTTATTGAAAGCGGACGCCCGTTTTGTTAATTTAAAAGCACATAAGAATAAAATAAAGCGCAGTCATGCTGCTTAAATAAATACAAGCGGTTCCAGCTGAAGCAGCGCATGTACTGCCTGCAGTAGGAGAAACTCAATAAAGAAAAAAGTGCTTACAAGTCTAAATAACACGTACCGTGTAACATCCGTAGTAACGGGGTCAGTAGCCATGGGAGGTTACAAATGAGGACAAGGCAGTACTAAGGAGGGACTAACAAGTCTATTAAGAAATCAGAAGCCATCATTTATGAAGGACAAAGACACAAGCCAATGACAAATATGGGCGGAGAGTGGGCAGGGCTTCTCTTCCATACTCCACTACAGCAGCTCGCCATAGCAGCGCATGCGCGCGGATTCAGGCTCGACTTAAAAAGCGCATCACAACACTTTGCAAGTATCTTAACTTTTCTAGACTGATGCATGGAGTTATGTCAATGGTTGAAGAGTATGTCATTATCCAGAAGCAGTGCAGTGGTTTTATAACACTCTGCTTTATGCAAAATCTGATTGTTTTCATTTATTGCCAATAATCTTGCACAGTTGCTATCTGCACCCATTGTGCCTTTGACTCACTGAAATCTTAGTAAGTGGACAACAGTGACTACAGTGAGCTAGGTAGTGCAAAATGTACAGCTGGCCTATCGGAATATGCATCCTTTCTAGTAGAGCATGTTCATGCAACATTATATTTTTGTAAATTAATACGGGCTCTTTTATGGTTTGCTCACTAACATGTTTAGTGGACTCTGCTAAATGTGTCATTGCATAGATACTAAATTGATGCTTATTTGTGTCTGTGTGTAATAATTGAACTAAAAATATATTCTTTCCAATAATTGCCCACGTCTGTACAGCACACACATACAACACATGGGTAGGTAGCAGGAAAACCTGACTGGAGATAGGAACACCATAAGATCTGATGCCTGCCTTGCTTCAGAGTAACCAACCCTATGTCTTGGAAAGCCGACCTGTGGCCTTAAGAGTAGACAGTGGTCAAGAAGACCTTAACATGAGACATGAACACGGAGATCTGATAATGGGCCTCAAAGTCCCAAAACAGGCCTGCTAAAAGAATTCACATGAAAAAGGGTCCTCCAACCACAATACCTGAAGTGGCAGTAACTTAGGACATCCTGATGCCTTGGCAGCACAGTCAAAGGCCTCACCACGTGCCCTTGCTGTGTGCCAGGCACACCTGCATTCCTTCCTTCCAACCCTCCAAATAATTTTAGACCCCCTGCTACACTCTCCATTGCTCAGTCATTGCTCAATCACAATTCCAGCAGTGCTGTGGAGTTTACTAGAAAAATAATCATGAAAACAACCACAGTTACGCACCTTTAGCCTCATGACAACACAGGACTTCTTCAAGGCTGCAAAAGCTCGTAGGCCAGCATGATCACGGACAGACCAACGTCCTGCTCATATATGCAAGAATATCCTCATTAATAGATCTGCAGCCAAACTAGCCAGAAATATCAACAACTCCTTGGCTAAAGGTCTATTTCCAAAAGAGGCCTTCAAACAAAGGCTCCTAAGTTCTGGTCAATAACCAATTGTTTGTAGGCATAAAGAATGAAAGATCAGCTTTCAGCCAAATATCTACATTCATCGATGAAAGTAACATTCTCTCAGATAACTAAAACAGATTCTGGTATGGCTGTGGCACAAAAGCAGCACTGACCGCCACATGGGATGATTTAAACTTTGCAGTAGATTAAAATTAAGAACCAGAACACCTATTCTTGACCTCTCCCTTGCCTTGATTCTTCTCATCTATACATGGGCCAATCTTCCTTGTTATATGGTTCTTAGGCACATTATCGACATTGCTAAGTTAGCATGAGCTTCGCTGCCATGATGCTGCTTTTGCGCATGCTACTACATGACTTTGTTTTTGCAAGACTTTGTTTGTGCCCTTTCGATGAGAACGGGTTGCCTTTCGCGTTCTCTGCCTTTCCTGGAGTTTAGTCTGAACACGATATGCAAGGTCGATAAACAATGCCCCTTGTTATTCTGTTCTGGTCAGTCCCTAGCACCTAGACATGACATGCTACACACAGCTGCAGTACTGAAGACTCGTGCTTTGATATTACGTTGTTGCATGTTGTTTTAACACACTTGGAGAAAGCCGTTCCATGGAGAAGAGCTCTGCTGTTCCTATGATGTAAACCTTACATCCAGGCTTTAAGGTTTGGGGTCTGCTGTCAAAGCCCAGAGATCGTCCTTTTTATAAAATAAACATCTTCTAGCCAAGGGGAGGGTGGTCAGGCCTATAGGCCCTTATTTCCACAGTCCTTATAAAATGACTTCTCCCTTTGTATTCTATGGAATTGTAACAATGCTAACTGTGCTGAGTTTATGCATTTTGCTGCTAGTAGTGGCACGTATACTGTATTGTAGAGCACGATAGTTAAAATAAACATTTTGAACTATTTCAGTGACTCTGCTTATTCTCATTGTGGACAAGTATGAGTGAGTGAGCGAAAGAGTACGTCTTGCTCCCGCAATTCTTTAGAGAGTCGGGAGTGTTGTGTTCTGGGTTGTCTAATCATTTGTAGCTCCGCGAAATTTGGAGGAGAACGAATGAGACACTATAGCTAGTCGGTTTGGGATTTTGGGTACTGATGTGGTAGGTTGGTACACCCCTATTCACTGAGGTCCTGTTTTCCTGCGCATAGTTCTGTGCATGTGCAGAATCCCTGCAACACCTAAACAAATAACTTTGCATCTGTGTCCTACCTAGACCTCTACCATCGAGGCTGGTACCTCTGCCCATAATACTTTCTACATGGCAACTTTTTTTCCAGCTCGTTAATAACAGCTGGATGCATTTCTGCACTGATGTGGCTCAATATGCTACATGTACGGGAACTGCTCATTGTGGCATTTTTTGTTTTTTAAAGCGCTCGATTACCATGGGGTTTCTTGGCGCTAGCAGAAAGAACATAAATGAATGAACCCTACGTTGAGTTTAATTATTAAAAATACAGGTTTTCACTTGCTTTTTGAAAGCAAGCAGTGTAGGAGCAGCATTAATATGGAGTGGGAGCGAGTTCCTGCATCTGGTAGCTCGAAGGGTGAAGCTGCTTTCGCCCCACTTGGATTTCTTAAATCTAGGAACTACCACATTTTTTGCTCCCTGAGATCATAGGATTCTGCTAGGCTGATACCATTTGAAGGATTGTCTTAGAAAAAGAGGGCCTGCGTCATGAAGTGCCTTGAAGATCAGACTGAGTTGGTTAAATTTTATACTGTTTCTGACCGTTCACCAGTGAAGATCTTTAATGGCATGAGAAAAGGATTGAAACTTGGGAATTCCCAGGAGAAGCCTCTTCTGTAAAGTTTACAGTTTATTCAGATACTGCTCCTGTAAGCTCAGATACAGACCGTTGAAATAGTCCATTTTTGACAACACTAATGTGGTAATGACTGCCTTTCATTCCCATTGGTGCAAAAAAACCAATGTTTTCCTGATCAATTTTAAGGTTCTGAAAAGAAGATGAAATGACTGCATTTATTTGGCTGGAGTAATTCAATTCGTCATAGTAGCAATAAGCACTGGATTTTTATTTTGTGTGTAGCACAGGTGTGTGGCACTACATGTACCGGCAGCAATATTGCACACAATTAACTCAGAAAGAAGTAATGGTATTTTGGGAATTGAATCTGTGACTTACCAGTTTATACACCACAACGTAACGTAGTAACCCGCTAAGCAGTCCTTAATTTGTAAAATAATAAATGCTCAGGCCCAAAGCCTTGCTCAGGAGCCTGTACTCAGCAACTTCAAATGTAGTGAGAGCTGAATACCAAGCCTGCCTAGACGTGATTCAACCGTGTGCCACTTCCAACCACCACTGGGCACTCCCTGCCCTTTGATATCACTCTTGTAGGTTAATTTCAATCTTTGCTTTCTTCCCTTGTTACATTTTCGCCATCTTTCTCCTTCTCTTCTCCCACTTTTGTGTTTTTCTCCCTCTTGTTCTGTAACAAAGTCTGATGAGTAAAAATATATGTGGGACCCTGAAAATGAGTGCCAGTGAGCTCTACCTGCAACTACCGGCTCAGATTAATTACTGATACTAAGCCTGATATTCTGAGACCTGTACATAAGGGCAGCCTTACCCACGAATATTTTTCAACATCTCATTTAGTAAACTAAAGCTGTACCTTCAGTCAACAATGTGTTAGGGGCATTTTTCTGAACTCGCAAGGAGTTGAAGCCTAGGAACAGTGTCAAATCTACAAAAAAGATGTATGTTATAATATCATGTTAGTCCAATATGTTTAAATTGCACTATTTGTCACTTCATTTTCCTCATATAATGGGTATGAGAATAGCTCTGACCCTATTTCTGGAAATGCTTGTCCTGCCCCATTGCTGGGAGTGTTCACCCCTCCCACCTCCCAAAGTTCAGGTCTAGTTACGCTCGGGGCTCTGACTGTGTGGTGTATTGCTGATATCCAGGTGGCCTGTTGTCGGAGAGGTGTAGCCCTGAGTGTCCAGTGTATTGCTGAGTTCCTGGTGGTCCAGTGTCTGAGAGGCGTAGCCATAGTGTCCGATGTATTGCGGAAATTCTGCTTGTCTGGTGTTATTGTCAGAGATGGGTTACCCTGAATGTCTGGTGTATTGCAGAAGTCCTGGTTCCAGTGTCATTGTCAGAGTGGTGTAGCCCTGATTGTCCAGTGTATTGCTTAGTGGCGGCGTAGTATTTGCAGGGTTGTTATGGTGTATATTTTACAGTGCTTAATTTGAGCCAGTGGTCTCCGGTGCTCAGCACTGGCACTTAATTGTCAGCACCAGTAATTATGACAGTCCACAACATGGTGGTGCTGTCTGTCTAGTTTTGAAATGAGCATAACAGTTGTTTAATAATTATTTATACATTAAAAATGACTAATACCAGCTGCCAAAGCCATTCTTATAGCTTTGGGCGGCCTGGAATAATCCAAATTGTTACGCTTGTAGAAGTGTCATGGTTAGTAACTGTTAATTCCAGCACAGGCAGGGGCAATGGTGGAAGCTGCGGAGGCCTCCTGACAAGGTCCTGGCTCTTTTTTTACAAATTAAGCACTGGTGTATAACTCGGGCCTACCGCAGTGTAGTATAGCACACACTCTTTTTCGGATTGTTTGGATACTGGCCCCTGCCTGGCTTGCCTGAATGTTGCAGGCTAGATCCATTCCAGATGCGTCTCTCATACCATACTCATAAAACCCTGCCAGCTAGTGTTTGGCCTGTTGGTGGCTTTAGATCTGGAGGCAAGCCGTGTTGGTGAAGTGAGCTGTTTCCTATAAGATTGTCAGTGCTCCTGGTCTTCTGAAGCAGTTATCAGATGCTAGGCAAGGTCACCTAGAACTTGATGAGAAATCCATACTGTTCTGCATAGGTTCCAGCCTCCCATGTCAGAGAGATTTACTTCTAATAGCCACTGAAATAGTTGGGTCAGCTGGCACCACAGGCTTTGATGTAATGTAAATGTAATTTATAAAGTGCAAACTCATGCCCGAGGACGTCTTGGCGCTCTAGAAATCTGATTAGGGCAGCAGCAATGTCAGAAACGGGTCAAGCAGGTGCGCAAGCGCCTTCTAATCCTGTGTGAAGAGCCAGGTCTTTAAGGCTTTTCTGAAGGTGAGTAAGGAGGGGGCAGTTTTTAGTGTCAATGGCAGACTGTTCCAAAGCACCGCAGTGGCACTGAAAATACTCTTTCCACCCCAGGTGGCCCTCCTGATTGGGGGGACAGTCAGGTTCCTAGCAGAGCCTGAGCGAAGCGTCCTTGCTGGGACATACCACTTGAGTTTCTTCTTAAAGTGGTCTGGCCCAAGTCCATACAAAGATTTAAATGCCAGACAGAATTTACAGCGTTGCCTAACTGGTAACCAGTGTAACTTCCTGATGGCTCCTCTGGCCGATTCGTATTTGGGAATTTTAAAAAGGAAACGAGCAGCAGCATTTTGCAGTGTCTGAAGTCTCTTCAAGAGACCCGATGTGAGAGTAAGTTAGAGACTATTGCAATAATCAATCCTTGTGAGAACCAATGCCATGGTTACTGTTTTCAGAAGTTAGGGAAGCAAGAATTTTTCGATCTTTTTGATAAGCCTTAAAGAGCAGAATGAGGCAGATGTAATTTTGTTTACTTGGTCCTTAAACTTCAGTTCTCTGTCTACCAAGAAGCCTAGGTTTTTTACTTTATATGAGGGTACAGGCAATGAGTCCCACTCTTGTGGCCACCAGTCCGGTGTCCAGACAGAGGGGTTATTGCCGAAGATGATGACCTCAGTTTTTGTGGCATTCAATTTCAGGCATTTGCAATCCATCCAGTTGTCACCTTACTCATGCATAAGCTGAAAGCCGCCCCCAAATTGTTTTCAGGATTTGCTAGTGACACCACAATTTGGGTGTCGTCAGCGTAATACGCTAAGGTAAAGCCAGAGTGTTTTATAATTGACGCAAGTGGCGTAACATAGAGGTTAAACATTGTTGGGCTCAGTGCCGAGCCCTGGGGAACTCCGCAGGGAGAAAGGCCTAGAGACAAACTTGCCCATCGTCACATTATGTTGTCTTTTTGGCACGAATGATTGCAGGAGATCCAACGCTGTACCCTCTTTCCCCAGGCCACGCATACGGTCAGCCAGGATCTCGTGGCTGACCGTATCAAAAGCTGCGGAGAGATCCAGCAAAATCAACCATAGTGAATGAATGTAGACTAGATCCTTAGCTTGAATTTTAGATAATGAATGAATGAAAGGGCGCTTATATAGCGCACTGCTACTCCAAGGAGTATCCTGGCACTCTGTTATGGGATTAGGGATGCGTATGCCAAAGGACTTCTTTGTTTTAATCTCCGCAGCAAGACTGAATGGGGTCCATTGCCCTTCCTGAAAATTAGCGAGCTAGTTAAGCATCTGTAGTTTGGCTATGGCTTAACTAGTCTCTTCTGCCCCTGGCACAAGGTTAGGTAATCTAATGAAGGAGTTGCGCTATCAGGGTGGCAGCTGTGTCCAACTGTATGGTTTTGGTGGTGTGCACACAAGGATATTATGGGGCATATTTACAAGAGAATGGCGGAGCGTGCCGTTAAGTCAAAATTCAAAACGCCGCGCTCTGCCATTCTGAAAAAGCAGAGATGCACACTATTTACAATAATACGGGCCCCCCCTGTGTTTTCCCTAGCGCTGGCGCTAAATGCAGCTGCCTACCGCCAACGCAGGCACCCTTGCACCATAGTGCGAGGGTGGCTGCGTTGCAGCAAATTATTGTTTATGTGCAGGAAGGTGTCCCTTCCTGCTCATAAACAATCACCAATGGCAAATTGTAACTTCTATGTAACTTCTAACTGCAGAATGCCGCACATATAGAAGTTGCACCTAGTCATTTTTAATGATTGTTCATTTCTATGAAACAGCAAAAACGAGGAGAAATGAATAATTTCTCCTCGTTTCGCCGGGTTAAGACCAGGTTTTCCCTGGTCTTATTTTTGGCGCTGGCCCATATTTATGCCACCCTAGTAAATAGGGGGCAGCTTTAAAATGCAATAGGTGTTGAGGCGGAACGCCCTCCGCAACCCCCATTGCCTCACCCTGCATCAAAAAGGGCCTTATTTACAGGTGGCGTTAAGCCACGTCAAGTGGCTTAACGCCACCTTGTAAATTAAGCGAAGAGCTTATTGCCACAGGAACGTCATAAAAAGTGACGTTCCTGCGGCGATAAACTCTTGTAAATAAACCCCTATGCGCCCAAGATGTTTTGTTGCTTTGCAAAGTAAGGATGTATATCAAGAAATATTTTGTCTTGGTTATTTCTTGGGAGATGCAGGAAGATATACCTAATGTGGACTGTATGGTGTTTGTTTGTCTTCCCTTGTAGTAGCCTCTTTGCATTTTCTGCACATTCAGTTATTTTACTCGTCCCTGATACTTAGTGACTTGTGTTTGATAGGAAGTTGTGGCCATGTTTTTTTCCATTTTCGTTTTAAGCATCTAAAGCTGCATGGTGGAGGATAGGTTTTCCATTCACAATGTGTGGGCCTACTAGCCTGAAAAAACACGAGATTGCCTGAAAATTAGTCTTAAGAAACTGAGCCAGTTTATGTATTTGTGATGTACAAAAGTAGCGTTTCACCAGGAAGTGTTTTACATGGAAACTAATGTGTTCCAATATCCAGGGATATCACATATTGGGGCCGATTACGATGAGTGTCAGAAAGCCTCCGGCTTCAGGTTGGAAGCTTTCCGACACTGATCATCGGTTTTAATTCCGACCGGCTGATTATGATACAGCTGGTCGGAATTGAAACCGGCCGGTCATTCCGTCTGGCTTCCGACGGGCTCCAGGACACTGGCCCATAATCCAAATGGAAGGCGTTTCCGCCTACTGGATTACGATGCATGGTTTCCGCAGGGGTTCCATGCCGGCGTTTCCTACATGGAAACCCTGTCGGAAAGCGTGTTTGGGGGCCCCTAGCAGGGTCGCCTTCTGTTTTCAGCCTCCGGTTGGAGGCCAAGGGGGCTCCATAGGTGCCCCGTTGTTGCCCCCTGCACCATGTAGCAGGCACCTTGAGGTGCCTGCCAGTGGGTGCAGGGATGAGCACAGAATCCCATTCCTGTAACACGAGCTCCCATAGAGGAATGGGAGTATGCTACCGCACCATGTGCTGTCGCATTGTGATTAGGATGTTAGGACCGCCGAGTGGAGGTCGGCCTGTCCCAGTTCCACGATGGTGTCGGACAGACACAAGTCCGTCTGACATCGAAATAAGCCCCATTATCTCTACTGCACGATTGTCTGAAGATAGTGTGAGGCATGAGGCCAAAATGTAATGCGGGCCCTCTGAATGCTTCTTTCCTTTTGGCCAGGTGCTACAAGTAGCACCTATTTCTAATTTAAATGTACTTAAGTGGAAGAGAAAATAGGACACCTGATTCCTTCTAGTAGTCTAGCCACACAAGCTGCCTCCTTACTAATGAAGGGGGAAGGATGCTTGCATTACAATTTATAAATAAATGTTGAAAGAGAGCAGGGCCCTGAAATGCTCGGGCCTGGGGCACGATGCCCCCTTTGTCGATGCCACTCACTAGTGAAGGTCCCTCTCAACTGAAGCAAAGTTCTAGAAAGAAGTCCACTTACAACAAGCAGATAAGATGGCAGAGGTACTAGGGGCAGGTGGTAGCTGTGACATTTGGGCATGAGCAGGAATAGGTGGACTTTGATGGCATTATTAATGCTGAAAGTAAGGAGACAGCCCACAACTAGGGTGGGAGGCATTCCAGAAAATTGTGCAAAGTAAGTGGAACCCTCGGAACCAGTTGTACCCCAGAAAGGTTGGTGTCACCTGTGAGTGGTTGGGAAACCTTAAAAGTTGGAACAGGGTGCATTTTATTGTGCATGTTTCAGATCAATAATCTACAAATTCATAGATGGAGGTAATTCTGCAGAGAAGCACAGAAACTAATCCTATGCTTTAGGGTCTACTCAATCACAAGACCAAGAAACATTCGGCAAGTCCCCGCGGCACCAAATCTACGGATGTTTTCACATCAGGATATTCTCACTAAGTACACACATAGATTACACAGCAAACATATGTTGTATAACAGCAAGGCAGTGCCACGATATACCTGCTACACGGTTACTCAGTGAAAAACAATCCTCGAACTCATGTGTCAGGTTTAGTGCATAAATTTTACACAAAGCTTCTCTACGAAATGTAATTCAGCCTGAGGAGGCTGACATCTATAATCAGATCTGAGCTACTTATTTTAGGTTTGTGATGTTTGAGACGTGGTGTATTTTGGGCTTGATTCAATTGCAGTGGCCTAGTGGTGGTAATGAGATGCGTACTTTGGCTGCGGCCTTTGCCACCTGTTTCATACCTAAGCAGCAGTTTAGGTTCACCTAACACCATGAGATGGGGATGGAGCAGCTTAATTTTGGCACCAGCCCTACACGCCACATATTTATGTCGATTTGTGTAGATTAGCACTTATTATATTTTGTGCGGGCTAACATTTTAATAAACAATGGAGTTTCAAAAGTATTACTGAAATGATCCATCATAGAACCATAATAGAATCATTTAATGTTTGCATGCTAATGTTGATGATTTCTCGTAACTTGTAGTTCTCGTTCAGAGCTATATGAATGTTTTAAGATGTAACACAAAGTTATATGTAATCATGATTTTACTCCACATAACATTCAGTATATGTACTAATTGTGAATGTGCGTGCATCCATATTAAAATGTCAGGTGCACTTTAACTGCTGTGCTAACTTAGCATAATTAGAGGCCTTGTGTGTCTGAGTTTCAATGTTTAACTTTCACGTGAGAATTGTTTTGCTTGGATGTTCTCTCCTCTGCAGGTGCAGATACAAGTCCACATTAGTGAAAAGGCATTGCTTATTTGTAGCGATAGTGAGGTACAAGAGGAAACGTTTGGCAATAAGAAGACACGCTAAAGAAGTTGACGACGAGTTCTAATGACGGAGAAAGGATGCTCAAGATCGATCGAATGTACCCAAGTGAAGGTGTGGGAGAAGAGCTGTATGTTGCCAATTTCAACCAAGGAAGATGTACTGGAGATGATGACGCTGGTTACCTTGAATACATTGTATGTTAATAGGTGTTGTATTGTTAGTTAGAGAGCAGAGACCCTTAGGATTTGAGGTGCAGACCTCTTTTTCTATTCCTCTCACTGTGTGCCTTAATGCTATACGTCCTATACGATGTACACTTTATGTAATGCTGACACCTGTTCCTTGCTTACCCTAGATTAATTCGGATTTTCCTATTTAGTATCAAGTAGGATAAGTTAGATTTCTTTAGATCTACTAATGACTAGGCAGGAGGATCGAATCTTTAGTTTAATCTTCAGATCCACTTCCTCATCTTTTGTATCGCGGACAACAATTCTCTGCTGTGCTTCTTAATATTTAGGCTGAATTTCATTAGGTGATTCGGATTTATTTTTGTGATATTGGACTTTTACAATATGCTTCTGAGTCTCATCAATGCCATTGTGTTTCTGAGCTTGTAATAAAACTTTTAACTTCATGTAGTAGTTCTGGCTTAATTGCATGACTACTTTAGTTTATGTGTTATGGTATTTGAACTGATGCTAACTCCCTCTTACCTCTCAAACAACTAATAAAAGGTCCACTGACCGAAGAGAAATCAACAGGTAGCAGAGCTTTCTCATAGATGTTGCTTTACTTTAGAGCAGAACCCCGCAACAACCAGGAAGGTTGAAGGGAGATGGTCTGGAAGTGCTGCTGGAGCATTTGTTAGTAAATAGGACAGAACACATCCATCCTTTTCAAGAAAAGCTTGGGCACGGTCAGCGTCTCTACAACTCATAAAATGTTCGTGTGAGAGTTGTAGCAGGCTGGAATCACTTTGAAGAGGGATCGGTCAAAGCAATTTAGAGGACGTACAACTGGGGGGAAAATTGGAACTCCCTAGTCACTATCTTGAATTTGAAGAGAAATGCACACTTAGATAAGTTTTATGCCCACTGGAACAAAAATTGCAACCCTTTCGAGTAAAGATGGGGTTGGGGGTGGTGGGGGCTGTGGGAATTTTCCACAGACTGGTTCAGGGTCACCCAGTTGTATTCCAGCTTTATTTGGAAGAGCCCCTCATTCACCTATTTCACTTGGAACACTAGACAATGGGAACATCCCTTCACGCTGCAAGAAGGACCTCTACTGACTCTAAAGGAATGTCATAAGGCTGTACTCCACCCAACTTGTTTTTAGAACAAAGGAAGTCAGATCATAGCTATTCTAAGTGATCTAAGTCATTCGACAAACGTGTTTCAACCTCAGACGTGCAGGGGGACTATCTCACCCAAGGTCATTACGGATGCTGACTTCTAGACGCAAAGACTTCTCACCCAACCCTGAAATCATTGATTTCAGGTGTGTTAGTCTAACTAGTTCAATGGAAGCAAAGCAAAACTGCAATACCCAGAATGCACCAGATTATCACAGAAAAAGTCTAGGACTGGATACAGTGTCCATGATGACCAGAAAGGAGGTGATCACCCTATAGACATATCATTATGGCTTGCAGCGGTCTAAAGTTTTTACAGCTTTGCTCCTTCACAGAAGTTGAAGAAAACTCTCCCGCACACTTTCTGCTGAGTCTGAAAATGGTTATTGCAAAATTTATAGTCTGTACCTCACCTATGTTAGGCTCACTACAGGCAGAATTAAGATATACACCTTACTACAAACTTGGTTTTTAGTATCGTTCGCATGAAGTTATTCCCTCTAAGAGACAAGCACTGGCAATGCCAATAGTCTGGCTTTAAATGAATGTTGTATGGTAATGTGAAGCTTTCCCAATAAACAGCATGAGGATAGATATGTATTTGTGTGGAAGCAAAGAGTTGTAGGATAATATTGGTGTAGGTTACATAGTCAGGTGATAGCTGCACTGTCAAGCCAGACCTAAAAATCCATGTACTTTAGTGATCTCCTATCTGTGCTGCTGCCAGAGAAAATCAACATAATTTATCTAGTTCCTGTGCTGTAGAAATACTTTCTAACCTTGTAGTCAATGAAGTTTGTAGGGCCACCCAATGTAAATTCTTAAAAAGCATATGACCCACTGTGCAGGATATAAAATGCAAAATTTGCTCTAAACTACCAGTATATTATCAACAATGTTTTATGCAACCATCTAATGCAAATACTTAATTAATTCCATAACGCTTAGTGCAAAAGGAAAAAAGAAAAAGTACAAATGTAATCTAAAATACAAATGTGGTAACTACCACCGTATACAACCATTGCATTTAACCCAAGGGGTAATCTATCTAGTTATCTAAGAGACTTCAATAGCATTCCAATGTCATGTGTATGTCCCTGAAAGTTCAACCCTAGGCAGCTGGATAAATAAACAAAATGATCACGGCTCCTGGAGGATAAACACTTTTTGTGGAAGCAAACAACTTCTGTCCAATCAAAACGTGTGCTCCGGGCTCCCAACATGTGGGCAGAGCCAAAGCCCCTCTCTAGTGATAGTCACATAATTGTCTGGTGACAGCTATCCTGTCAAGACAGACCATAAAAAAGGATGTGCCTAGCAGAACTCATGATAGTTAGTAGATGGCCTTTAAAAGTGCAAACAGTTTTGGCTCAGCAGGACTTTGTTGAAAGGATGCAGCACACCCACAGCTCCAAGAGAGGCACATCAGATTGGCTAAGATAGCATCAGTAAGAGAACATGGCAGCAGCAGGTACCAATGACGCCAAGGCAGACAGTATCTATTCAAATTGTACTAAACCGCCTTTTCACAGGTTTTTAACTTGTGGCGGCCTGGTGTCGCTGATGCAAGAACTGGCGTATGCTAGAATAGAAAGTGGCATTTCCACGCTTTATGAAAATATCTCACGTAGCTGTACTGAGTTCCTGTTTTAAAGTGTCTGTCCACCCCTCCCCCCATATACTATTTTTAGCCATTTCAACCAGCATTTGGCAGCCAGCCTCTAAATACTACTGACTTTCTACAGCGGAGTAAATCCAGGCAGACTTTCTGCACTGGATACAGTTTTCCACAGCTACACAGACACCGGTAAATTCTTGCCCTGTTCTTGGCATTTATAGATTCTGTCTTTCTATTCTGTCAAATATTCAAACCTTTGAAGGTCCAGTCCTAAGAATAAAGCCTTTACAGTCGAACGCATCAGCTTATTGAACTCAGTAATGGACTATTTTTAAATCTAGAAAGTGACTTTGTGCCCTACATGCAAATAAATTCACAGTACTTCAGCATTTTATGCTGTGTGACCTTCACCTGTTGACATCCACACATAAAATGCTGCTTAAACCGTATACATTGATTACCATCACAAGGATTACACTTTAATCTACTCATGGGAAAATGATAGTGGTTGTAGGAAAGTAGGATCTGCTTTTATGGTTACCTCCACTTTTTGCCTGGTGCTAAGCTGTTATTGACTAGTCTAACTGGGATCCTGCTAATCAGGACCCCAGTCTATCTGCTTTCTCCCTTAAGTTGTTGTGGTTAGTACTTAGGTACATACCAGATTGGATACTGGGGTACCTTTATCAGTCCCTAGTATATGGTACCCATGTACCCAGGGCATAGGTACCCCAGAGGTCCCTCATGGGCTGAAGCATGCATTATGGGAGACCATTAAAAATGGAACTACAGGCCTGCCATTGCAGCCTGTGTAAGTTGGTGCTTGCACCACTTACTAAAGATAAAGGTTTCCTATATCTAGGGTCACTGCACTTAAAACATATGTCACAACTACAGCAGCCTTTGCAATCCTGAAGGCAGGGTGCTTGGTTCTAAGTGTGAGGGTGCCCCTACATGAGTAGGACACCCCTACAGCCTACGGAGTCCATTCTCCCAGGTTGTAAGTGAAGCAGCCATATACCAAATAGAGGGGCACCGCGTAATTACGCGATGACCATCTCGAAATTGGCTGCAACGAATCCTATCATGTTTGGTATCAAACATGTTGGAATCATACCCCCACACCATAAATGGTGTGGGAGGTATGATTCCAAGCACGGGTGTGGGAGGTATGATTCTAAGTGTTCCCGGTGCCGGCCTTCTAGACCCGGACAGAACAAAATGGTTGCTGCCTACCAGCGACACAATTCTGCCCTCCTGCTGCTGAGCCAAGCTCGAGCAGGGGAAGGCAGAACAATAGGCATCCTGTCACAGGGAGGTGTGATCACCTCCCAGACAGGATTTAGTGTATTGGGGCCGGGTGGGTGCACTTGCCAGTGCCACTGAGTCTACTGAGGTGCACATTTGGTGCCTCCGTGTATAGTCCAGTTCAAACCAGCTCCGGGAGCCGTTGGCTCCCGCTCTGGCGCGAAACTGGACAAAGGACATGGGAGTAACCTCCCCCCTGTCCAGACCCTCCCCTGGGAAGGTCTCCTGAATTGTCCCAACCCTTTCTTTAGGGTACTTAAGGGCTTACCTGGGTGTAGGTCCCTAGATTCGTCGTGGGACAAGATTCAATTCAGACACCACTTCTACTTCTACCGTCCGGGCACTCTGGACTTTGCTGGACTTTTTTGGGACTCAACTTTGTCTCCCTTCCAGTCTGATGCATCATCTGTGCCTGTGCACCATACAGGAACCTTCCAAGGCCTGTGGGCATCAAAGACACCTGAAGGAAGCTCCCTTAAAGTGAAGGAGTCACTTCCCTGCATTCGCAGGCACCGTAACTAAGCTGACCGGTCTGCTGATCCTGAGCTCCTATGGACTTCAAAAGGTTTTGCAACACAGGTTGTGGTTCTCCACAGCTCTTGAGGTCTGCCCTGCCCTCTCACCAAGTTTGAGGCCAGTATCCCTCGTGGGAGCCGCAGGAACTGACACCCTGTGCACCGCGTCAACTTGCAGTTGCAAAGTCTTTTCTTCCTTCCACCAAGATCTTCAGGCTCCAAGTAGCCCCAACCTCAAGCACCTCCAGTGACCAAAGTCTTCATCCACATCGCATCGTTTGCACTGTGGCCTGCATCTTTTGGTGAGCTGCTTGAGGTCCTCTTGCAACTTCAGTGCCTCCGGCCTATGGGTCCTGTTGAGGGTCATCTTTGTTTCTGTTGGGCTCCCCTGATTTCTCGGGGCATTCCCTGACTCCCCTGCTTGTGGTCAGTCCCCTGGACCTAGCTGGTCCCGACATTGCACCTTCTTCGACTTCTGTGTTGGTTGCATTTGCCAAGGCTTGTTGGTGCTCCTGCCGGACACCGACTCCTCAGCACTCGACATCCGACGTGGGACAGCTAGTGCATGGCTCCTGGTCTTCCTCAGCATTGTCTGGTCCTCACAGCTGCAGAGTCAAGGACATCGTCCACTCTCCTGCAACCCCTGACATTGGTGGGCATTCGTCTTCCAGATCTCATGGTCACTCCTGCTTGCAGGTACCTCTTAACTAGAATCCACCTTCGGATTCCACCGGACACTTTCCCCTTCTTCAGCAGCTGCACTTTCCTGAATCCTCTATTGGGTTTGACGGCTGTTTCCGACACCACTTCACACCTATCCACCCGGCTTCCCTGGTGTAGGTAACTTGGGTACTAGTGTATCCACGGGTGGGGTGGCTCGCCAACCTTCTGTCTTCCACGGGGTTTCTTCAGGGTCCACTGGGAAGGGTCCTTGATCTTTAGAATTCCAACCGCAACTTACATGTCGAATTGTACGGAGCACGTGGTCGTGTTCCCACACTGCACACGCTTTCCGTGGTGTTCCTAGTCACTCACCTTGGGTGATTACTTGGGTCCCAACCACTTCTATGTTCTCTCGACATTGTCTTGATCCTAGTCGTGGTTCTTATACCACTTTCTTAGTATATGGTTTGGCCCCCCCCCTTGGGGTCCACTGTGTATTCCGTGTTATTTACTTGATTTCTATGCAAAGTATTGTGTGCATTGTGCGTATCTCTGGGTAGGAGATATTTGTATGTGTTAGAGAGTATTATATCATAAATATATATTTTTATAAATACCTCGTATGGTTCTTTTTCACTTTATCTATACATATAAGATTGCATTCTGGTAAAACAGGCTGCTTTACACTCCTTCTGGACTAAGCCTGAAGGCTGCTCTCCACAGCTACCACTTAGAGAGCTCTCTAAGGTTGTCTAAGACCTCTTAAATCACCATAAGGGTTGTCCGGACTGGTGCAAGGTGCCCACTTACATAAGTGGACATCATATACCAGGCCAGCATCTCACAGTGGTAAAATCCATTTATTTGTTATCAGTACATAATTATTGTTGTCTATATACAACACATATATTTTCCACGAAGTACAAGGGCAGTAATAAATGCATTCCTTTTGTCTTCACAGGGAGAGATACTTGTAAATATCACTTCCCTTACCCAAAGATTTACACTAGTGCCCCTTCTGTATATGAGCTTAGTGGAACTGACATCACATGTCCACCCTACAATATCTGGTACCCAGGCATAGCTTAAAATGAGCAGACACAGTCCCAAATACACTGCCCCTACCTTAACTGCCCAGATATAGCCTGAAATGGTACAGATATTATATGTCCGGGGCACACGTTCTGCTGCTCCTAAACCGCCATAGTCAATACCCACGAACACTGCAAAGATTTTCAGTGCTTCAAATTAGAAATTTGACTCCTGGACCTCTCCTATACACTCAAAATTTTGTTTCATGGGCCTTATACATGACTTTTGTGCCACCTCTCGGTGGAAAACTAAGGCTACAGACCTACTTGACCTTATGGACGTTCCAGCTCCATTAGCAGCCCAAATGCCGAGGACCACAAATAAAAATTCCAGGCACAGCCACAGATGTTAAATCACAAGCTCAAATGCTGAATTGCAGCATCTGTTGTCAAGGCACAGCCTCAGATGCGTATGTAACACCATCCACCAATAGTTTTGTGTACTCAAACGTAACTGTTGTGGCACCTTTCTCTGGTGCTGCCTTGACTCTGCTCTAGGGTGCGGTCTGCGTCCCACACCTCCCAGGGCCGGCTCCCTTACAGTGACCGGCTCTCTCCACTATCATGCAGGGCCTCTGTCTTCTCTGGGCAGATTGGGTGTAGCACAGAGATAGCAAGTCCACAAGCCTGCTGCCCTGAGCATTATTTCTCTAGTACAGGAGTCTATGTATATATGTATGTATGTAGGTAGTATTTCTATAGCATTAACATAGCCAAAAGACAGCGGAGACGAAAATAAAGTGAATGAGTAATTGTAGAATTAGTTGTTTTATGGACGTAGTCTTCTTTAAAGAGGTGAGTCTTCAACTGTTTCCTAAATTGTAACCGAGTTTGAGCAGTCTTGATGGATATAGGGATGTTGGTCTAGATCTTGGGGTTCATAGATGGAAAAGACATGCTGCCTTGTTTATCTTTTTTCACTTCTTAGTCTGCTGTCTGTTGGTGTCCTGGCTGAGAACACCAACCTGAGATGGTGAGCTTGCCTGCAAGATAAGCAAGGCTGCTGGTTGTGATGACTTTGTAAATGATGCAACTGGTTTTGAAGATATTGCAGGGGTGATGTGATCATATTTTTTCAGTCCCTGGATGCGGAAAGCTGCGATATGTAGAATGTCCTTAAGTGGTGCCCGTGTGGAGTCTGGGAGTTCATGGAGGAGTGTGAAACCACCATCCAGATGCAAGAGTACAAGGTTTTGAACAGCAGTTCTGAAGTCAGGTTTGGAAGAAAGAGTTGGTACAAAGCTGTCTTTTTTGGCAATGTGTACCTGAATGACTTGGCATTCAGTGAAATCTGGGGTCAAAGCCATCAAGGTTCATGTCATTGGGCCAGGTACATTCAGTATTTAAATATTCTTCAAATATAGCTGTTTTTAATCTTCCCAACACTGGAGTCGGAGTCTGCATCCCTGCGTGAGACCAGTCGTCAGTCATGCACAGACATAGATACCACCCTTTCCCATTCGTCACGTTGTAGGACTGGATGCAAGTACGTGTGAGTTGGAGCCTTGTCCTCGCTAATGGTAAGTGTTATAATGTTAATTTTGTGTTATGTATATTGTGTAGAGACCCCTGGTTAAGCCAACCTCCCCCACTGTGACGCCCCAGGCCCTGGCTGCAGGTCGCTGGCCCTTTTAGAAGTGGGGCTGCTGTATTTGTTCCCCCGCTAAATTGATCCAAAAGACGAGCAGGGTTTTTGTTCCCTTGTGAAGTGAAGCCAAGTATTCAAGTCAAGCGCCAAGGGAGAAATATGTGCTTATAGTAAAGGCAGTTATCTGCTGTATGGCGTTAAAATTGGCCCAATCTTCATGCCCTTCACATTAATGCCAAAAACATGGTTTAATTTACAAACAATGAATGTTAAAAACGTTAAGGCAATGTATGTCTGTGTTTTAGTTCCTCTCTTATGTCACATGTTTTACTTAATCTTGCATTCCCAAAGAGTGTTGGCTATTTCATCATGTTGTGTTTCTGCATTTTTTCCCGTGCATCTTATTACTCTTGCATAGTGCATACTTTGAGTCATACCAGGTGTTATAAGGGGCTTTGATTGAGCGCGCAGGCGCTGAGGCTGAAGGCAAAGCAAAGTGCCTGTCAGTGGGTTGGCCTCTCTGCAGAGCACACAGAACAACAGGCATGTATTCCAGTTGCAATTGAAATTCTGTGTAAATATGTATAAAGGGGGTACACAGATATCAAAATATTTACAAGGCAAAATTAAGAGAAAATAGAGTGCTTAAATGTGAGTGAGTGCAGTGTATGTTGAAGGAGGTGAAGTGAGGGAGATGCGAGGAAGTGCTTTTGGGGGGAAAGTGAAAAGAGGGTGCTAAGAGGTAAGAGACAAGGTTGAAGATGTGCAGATGGACAAGATGTGCAGAGAAAAAGAGCATACATATCTAACATAAGGCGCACATAACTGAAGGCCAATACTCCTCCCACAGGCCTCAATACTTGAATGCACAGTCTCACAATTTTAGATTTGAAATATTTACAATGTTAATTATTTATAACACATCGTTGTTAATTATTTATCTTAAACAGCTAACAACCATTGACAAAGCCAATAGTACTTACAGGTTTTAGGTGTATGTCAGTTGTTGTGTTCTATATCTGACTGCAAAACTAAAATACCGGTCGAGTGGCACACTATGGGAATCACAGAAATGTATGTTACTTGTCTCCTTTTAGAAAGCCCCTACTTTTTTCATCCCACTAAAAGACCTGTCTGCACATATTTCTACATGATTGATTTCAGCCAGCAGCTGTGGGTGCTTCCCGAAGCGTGGTTAGAGCATTTCCTTTCAAAGTCTATGCCACCTGCAGTGCAAGCACACACTTTCAAGGGCCTGAAGTTGCATAGCTGTACAATTTGCGCATTACAGTAACTGTTGAACACATCAATGCAGTAAGATATGGGGCAGTTTTTAATGTGTGTAATATTTCAAGACTATACATTCCCACTGCTTTATAAACCTTACATTCTCACTAAATTAATTTGCTTGAAAATACACTATTTGCTAATCTTTTTCTAATTTTTTCTCAGGAGGAGGAAACCCCCACCCCCGGAATTCACGTTTGCCCATTAAGCTTCACTCGCTACATAAAAGCCATACCCAACATTTTACACCCCACCACTTTCAAATATCACCAGCCACCACTGCCTCCAATTACGGGTGGGCGAGGTTTCCGGGCGAATTTTGGAGCAGATTTTTTCTACTTGTGTATCAGAATTAGGGTTGCATCGCGGGCAATAGAAAAACAGCCTAAATGTAGTTGCTTTTAGGAGCATTGTCAGGGACCAGGCAATGTACTTACCTTATTGGTAAACGTATTAGGGTAACTACATTGCCTGGACCCCTGACAGAGCTCTTGAAAGCAACTTCCCTAGAAGGGAAGCCTGTGTGCATGCGTGTAGCGCTTGGTTGCAGGGTTCTCAAGGCACTCTAGCAAGCAAGCCTCACAGCGTGTCTCCTCTGCTGGAGAACTTGCTTTCAAGCAATGTCGTGGGCTGAGCAGTGAATTTATCCGAATGCAGTTACCATTAATGTACTTACATTGCCCAGCCCTGGACAGTGTTGGACAGCATTGCTCCCATTTCTGACTGCATGGAGTGAGGAATTCTTGTGTTGCAGGGCAACTGCCCTTAACTGTGGGGCAGGCAGATGTGAAACCAGTGGAAGAGGGCAGACGTATCTGACGTTTCAGATCTGCAAGCTGTGGATGATAAAATAAACTCCCATACCTTCTAGTAACAGCATGTGGAAATACAGGAGACCGCAGCAGTCCCTATACCAGTCTTTTATGTGTGACACAGTTGTGTGCAGTTTGTTTCATAGGTTTTAACTTTTAAATTGCTTTTGGGAGATATTAAAAATGTGTTCCTTCTACATTTAAAAAAAAAAACCTTCAAATGAACAAAAGCACCTTCAGAGAATGGGATAAATACAATTGTCAATGCTTAGCCGTGAAAAATACCAAGCAACGGAAAGTAAAAGATGGCAATAAAGTTCTTTATATAGTGCTTTGAACCGCAAACTTGCTGCTTCATGGCACTGCAATAACAGGTTTCATCATTACTCAGCTGAATCGCGCTCATTGAATGAATCTGGCTTACAGCTACACCAGTAGGCGAATGGCACACAACTGTACCTTAAGCTGTCATCTGCCAAACACAGCTACACTCTGGGAGATGTTCCAAAGACACTCACTCACTCACTGCTTGAAACTGAACCCCCATAAACTGAACTCCTGCTTCTATCTAGCTAATTTAATCTGAAGATCAGCCCATCCCTGGTCTGAGGACTGGCCCAATTCAGATTGGTCCCAGCACCGAATGCAAGAATCGAAGCCCTCTGACTCGCCATTGACTCCTCCCTCACTATGTCTCACTACATTAACATATTATCTCAATCTGCTAACTTACACTGAAATCAACTCAAGAAAATAATACACCTACTGTCCTACAATCAACTCAGAACTGCTCCCCACGCTCTCATAATATCCATGACAGGCTTTGGAAACGCCAAGCTAGCTGGCCCACCCGCGTCCACGCTATCCTCATTAAAAGCTGCCCTCACTCCACAGTGTGCTTCTTCCTGTAAAAAGTTTGAACAACCTTCTCTGATATTCAGATATTGTAAGAACCCCAATGGCTCCCACCAGAAACAAGAGTCAAGTTTAAAGCAGGTTGTCTAACCCCCAAAGCGCTCTGGCGTGGCACACCCAGCTTCCGAGGAGACCTGGTCACCATCTCAGGAGGCTCAGGACAACCCAGGAGTAAGTGGTCTCTCATCCGGAAACGCCGAAATTCAAACCCTCCCTTGTTCTGAAACAATACTTTCCGAGTTCTGCCGCTAGCTCCTTGAAGGTTCTACCTCTTCATCAGAGAACAACATGGAGGATCTTGACTCTCAGAAATGGATCAAAGACTCGCCTACTTGAAGGTCCAAGTCCCCTGACCGAGCCCCTATTCTAGGAGCTGTTCAAACTCCCTAATTTAAACCAGGAAATGTTCTAAAGGTGATTAATTCACAGATCTAAGACTGTAAACAAGCTACTCATGTTTATAGTCATTAACCTTCCTGTACCCTCTTTCTCCCGCCTACCCACCCCGACAGATTTCTCCTCTTCTTATCCTTTTTACCTCCACACACACCCAGTTGCATCATTATGCCATGATGTTTTTTTATTCTTCAAAGCGCCTGGTAATCTAATTATCATCTGTGGCACTATTATATATGTATCTCTCATTGTTCTCTGTAGAGCACTATATAAAACTGTTAAGTACATGTGATCCAGCGCGATATTAGCAAACAGCATTCATACACCAGATACTCACTTGGGCCCATACATTCATACTACGCTAATACTTACGCTGGGTTTTATCAGTTGTTACTCTCTATCAAAATCCCTGCTACCAATTACCTTCTGATTGAAGAGTAATGACTTACCAATGGATCCTTTGCTAATTGGGAAGTTTAAAATGAGTAACATTCATTACAGTACAAAATCCTGAAATAACCACTGAGTCAAGAAGTTTTAAAATGTTTATCTAAAGATTTTAGCAGAGTAAAATACAGAACCACACGGTACTTGATCGCAATATCCAAGATTAAGCATAGAAATTATTATTGCTAATCAATGACGGTGTTTAAAGAAAAGGAGAGGATAGAGATAGCAGCGCAACTAAAGGTTGCCTTATATTTACCTAAGCACGAGAACCAAACCCCTTAGCCAAGGAGTTGGAAAGAATAGGACCCAGGAAGGATGAAGAGCAAAGACTTCCTCCAGGATCAGGACAGGACCGGTGACCTCTCTACAACGACGCCTGCGTTGCTTCCCTCTCTGACACTCGGCTTCTCCTCGATTCTCCCGTGTCTCTCTTCTAATGGACTCCACCGCCCCCTCCTCAGGACCTCTTCTGGACAGGGATTCGGTCTGCAATCGATCAGCTTGGCAGTCTGGAGCTAAGAGCGCTAGTCTTCTGTGCGCACTCTGCGGTCTGAGCTCTTCTGTCTGTCAGCATGAACGCCTGTTCTCTGCAGCATCTCCTTCTAACTAATTTACTAATGCTATATTCTTTTATACCCGTCTACACCCATGTACCTCCCCATAATGTTGCTAAAATATGGGACCACTACTTCTGATTGGACAGGGACAGGGGGTGGATTCTCGCACCATATTGATTTGGCCTAAATTGTAAAGCCTATTGTCTTTAGATTCCCACCCCTTCAAATTAATACATTCGCTTTATTTCCCACCCGTCTCATGACAAATGTAAAACATTTTTCATAGACAATGTATCAATATACAACAGGAAAGGCAAGAGTACAGCATCTTCGGCCATCGGGTCGCGGCCTTGGACGACGTCCAGGTTGACTTCATTTGGCAGGCACACAAGACACATGCGCAGAACCATTTGCCTCTCGAGTTTCAGAACACCAACCCAGGCCCAAGTTTACGAACTAATAAAAGTGCAAGAAGAAAATATTAAAATCACAGAATAAAATGTTTCACTGTATGCCCACTTTTTCTACTCTATTCCCATTTAATTATAATTAGGGCTCCCGGTTTTCCGTTTAAACGGATTTTTACATATAAATACAGACGGAAAACAATTTTTCCTTTGTCTGTATTTATATGTAAAAACGGCAAAATACCAGCAAATTTTGCCGCGTGGCATAATTTCACGTAATTGATACTTTTGAGCTCTGAAAAATCCTCTCCCATTTTAGTGACAGGATGTTGATAAGTGTGCAGGAGTGGTTGTTGCCCCTGGTTACTCTGGTTAGGACTTGCACAAATCCATAGTCTTTTCCCTGCTGAAATACCCGCAGTGACCGAGGCATGTGGAGCGCGTATTCCAGCCTTTGGTTGGTTGGGGCAGGGCAGGGCCGGCTGCCTTATCTGAGTATGGGGATTAGAGGCGGGCATGGAGAGGGGGTCGGTAGTTTGTAGTGAGATGTCAGTCGGTCTTCGTTTGGGTGCACGAGATTCCATCTGACGGGACGGAATGCTCGCCATGTGTTTGTCGTGTTAACTCCACTACTGGTCTCTGACATTTACAAGGTTTCTTTTCTCCCGTGGACTTGAGTGCTTTGAATTAACTCTCAGCCTATAGTTAAATGCAAATGAGTTGCGTTCCGTGTACTTTACACTTGTTTTCATTGAACATGCCCCCTGGTATGCTGTTATCAGTGTTGTAGAAATCAAGGCCTTGCAATGAGAATGGGACTGATATCATTTCTGCCCCCCCTCCCCCTGATGCCTTTAGCCCACCCGCCCCCCAGACAGATGTGTTGTCTCTGGCTCGAGTGTCCATCACTATTGCCCACCCCTACCTGGCGCCCTTGGTTGCTCACCCCCCCTTTCTGTGTTACCACTCCGCATGTTCATGACATAATGACGTCGTGTAATCCCACAGCCTGCAGATCCCGGCAGCTCGAGCTCACGGCAGGCGCCCTGGATTCCACGCATCTCAACCAACCTCCACACCAGGCTGAGGCGCAACAAGAGCCAAATTTCGGGGGGGGGGACTAATTCTTCCAGCAATAGGCAGAGTGGAGATGCAGAGGCTCTAAGAAGCCTCGTTAACAAGTGAATGGTCTTTTAAAGACCTGTGAAGTACTCAGGTGCGGCTGGCAGCTCAAAAACTGTCTTTGTGTGTGCCCGGGAAGCTGTCTCAGCCCGGGCTGACACACACGAGGGAGGGGGGGGAGTGCTGAAGCCCGTTGACCCCAATGGGCGTTGCGCGCCTGACACCAGGGCTTTAGATGGAAATTCAGAAGCGCTGGCACATGTTTGCTCCTGATAAGTGCTTGTGCTTGAACGGGTTTTCAGTGGTCTTCATTTCATTAACAAACCAGAAAGAGCCTCAAAGTCTCTAGAAATGCACATGTGCTTGTACTACAATGGCAAAGTTTTCAGATGAATGTATTGTGTTGACCAATAACAACCGAGCGCATGTGTGCATTGTCAATTTAAATAAATGTGGAAAAATACTAGCTGTAGCGTCGTCTTTTGCTTGTGGCAAAAATAAATGTGGATAAATACAGAAAAAATGCCCAAAAAATAAATATGGATAAATACAGACGGAAATGGCAAAAAAATAAATACCATAAAACCGGGAGCCCTAATTATAATACTGTCCCGCATTAGTAGCGTTAAGAAAACGACAATTTAGTAATGACATGAGAGCAAGCTGAAGCATGTGAAAACATCAAGCAGCCATTTTAATACACACTGCGCAGAAGCAGAAATTTCCCACCAATCAAAGAAAGATGTCACACCATGTGATATGGTTGCGACATGCGCATTGAGGTTCCCGCGCTTTAGCGGCCATTTTGGATTACAGACAAGCGTTATTCATTAGTAAAACACATAGGCAAGCTTCCTTCCCTTTCGTGTCGTGAATGCAAAGGTTAGTATTAACAATACAAGTTTTAATAAATTACTACTGTGAGGAGGATTGAATACAAGCAAGTTTCGTTTATGAAACCTTGCTCCATCACATGAATCAGTCATCCCCTCGTCAGTATCCCAGCCCCATATAAACCTGCCATTAAATGTTGTATAGAGGTCTGCAGCAGGTGCTCTAATACACTGCACTAGCTTTTTTCTAACGAAGAAGAAACCATAGAGCAATTCTTAATATATCGTGAGAGTTAGTTCAGTGTGCTAAGCACCTGCAGCTAAGATTTGTGAGCAACCTGCAGGTCACATGTTTAAATCCCCTAAGGCCAGCTCAGCTCTCCATCCTTCAGAGGTCCATAAAACGAGCACAACTAAGTGTGACAGAAAATGCTTCCCGGGCACCATTCTGTGACAGCTACTCCTCCATAAAATGAGCTTCTTATGCCCTTTGAATCATGAACAGCTGCTGTAAATACTCCAGTCTTATTGCCATACATTTTGTTATGTAAAGGCTTGTTTTATGGCCCTGAGTCACTTTAGTGTATGCTGCATGAGCGAGCTGTCTCCACAGATGCCCAGACGGACTTCCTCAAAGTTCAGCACTGTTTCCATAGCTCTTGTCCTACAAACAAACGCAGGTCCCTGGTGCAGAGAGGTATCAGATGAGGGGGATGGCTCACCAGCGACCATCGTACAGTTAATGGGATTTACAGAAGGACAATTATGGTTTTTCCATATGTAGAAAATTAACAGAGTATGTTTATTAAAAGGTCACGAGTGCTATTTTTTTTTTTTAGTTTAACTCGGGGCCAAGCTGGAGAACGCCATGCAAGATCTTGCATAAACTACTCATAATAAGCATTGGTAAACCCAACTGATTTAACTTTGGGCTTTTTTGGCTTTGCCAATGCATTTTTGCAATGCTGTACGGCACCAGCAAAAAGCATTTTTGGCGATGGTGTGCAGCATCAGCCAAAAGAACAAAAAGACACAACAATGCTGCAGCATCATCTCACAGGCACTCAAGTGTCACCACACATGAGCGACCTATAAAATGAAGTTGTACCATATTTTTTGTACCTTTCTCAGCAGGAGCCGTTAAATTAAAAGCAAGTTAAATTGAAGTAGCACAACTTTCTTTAAGATAGAGGAGTCAGCAGCACTTTGCTGCCTGATCTCTCATTTTATTATGTTTCTTTCTCTGTTTGAATGTTTTTTTTTCTCTTTCTGACATTTCTTCTCCAATCCCTTTCCTCTTCTTCTTTTTTTTTAAATTTGTTATCACATCTCTAATGTCTTAACATCTTGCGTTTCGTTGTTTCTCCCCTACAGCCCTGCCTCCTCCTGCAGGATTAGGAACCAGCTCTAGTTCTGCATGCTGTATTCCTCTTAAAGCGCTCTTTGATGTGCCTAGTACATCTGGTGGTGGGGCACAAGAAGGGGGCAGAAATGCTTCTGGGGCAGGGCGGTATTTGACCCCCACAAATGAGGCCCTCAGTGGCTTGGATACAAGGTTAGACTACTCAGTGCGAGTACAAATAGACAAAAAATCCACATGAGTGAGTGCGCCTGGGTAAACACAAGGAGAGGATGGACGGAGTGCTGAAACTTTTCAGACACTCACCCCCCAGTCACAGATCTGGGTTGAATTCATCGTCATTCTTTAGCTCACTTCGCCACCCCAGTTTGGACCTAGCCATATGCAAATCAGTCTTGACCCTGTGCCTCATGGGACCAGTCCAGCCCAAACTACAAGGCCAGGTCCTCCCTGGACCGGAAACGAGCATCCTGGGACCGGTTTCGGGGTAGGCCAGGCTAGCTTAAATCCAGTGGCAAAGTGAGCAAGGGACCCACGTCTGAGCATACCCTGCTAACTTAGGGCGAACAAAGCAAACTGGAGTGCACTAAACTGGGTACAATAAATAACCGCACTCTGGCTGACTGGCGATGACCAAGAGGAGAACTTTGAGTCAGAGACATTTTAGGATATGTGCAAAGAGGCCATTCTCCCAGGGCCAGCACAATTCAGGGGACTCCCTGGAATTGCGAATTTTCTCTCTTGCTCACTTACGTGTATTTCTGTATCTTAACCTTTAATGTATAATTCAATATTGTTCGGTAATATAGGGCTTGAATTAGCTGAGTAATAAAATTCGAAGATGTTCTCGATAGAGACCTCAAATTTATTTCTTGCCCAGGACATCCAAAATTCTTAAGATGACACTGCTTTGAGCTCTGGGTAAATTCATATGGATGTTTCAGAGACAGAGCTTTCTGCAGCCCTAGCCATGCATGTCAATATTTGCACATGTGCTGAGGCTGCTCTGCCTGGTTTTATGTGTTGGCATGTACATGCCTGTCACTACAGGCCCAATCCTCACATGCCAGATTCTCTGATCATCTATACTGATAAAGCTTTCTGCCACAAAATCATAATTTGGGTTGCTGGAGATGGGAAACTGTAAGGCTGGTATAATCTCATGGATATGTCTGCTGCCTGAACCTGCAAGATGTTTGTAACCTGAGTGGCAACTATATTGTCTGAGCCTGTGAGATGTGTCTTCAGGGAAAGGGACTGGCCTGCAGTCCACTGCGGTTGGTGTCAGTGGCGGCTGGTAGGGAATGGTGGCAGGGGGTACGGAGAGGTGGGGGGGGTTAGAAAAAAAAAACGTACCTGCTGGTTGCCCATCACCAGCCACCGCAGGAACCAGGAAGCACACATGCTTCCAGACTCCCCTAGCCAATCACAGCGCTGCGTTACAGCAGCATTGTGATTGGTCTGAGCATGGTAGTTCGTCACTCAGAGAGGGACTGGGAGGCTGTGCATGTTCTCCACCCATGCTGTGCAATACAGCCGGTGGATAACATGCAAAGTGCGCATGACGGTTTGGCCAGCCGAAGATGGCCGCCCAAACCGCCATGCACACTTAAGGTGCAGCAACCACTTCTCCTCCCTCTAGGTCACGGGAGCCCAGCCCGCCCCGCCCCATTCTAATCTAATCTGGCTGCAACTGCAAGCTCAATACTAAAAATAAAATGATAATCATGTTCCATGATTATCATTTTATTTTTCCTTTGCACTGCTCTGAAAGCAGTGGGGCGACGCTCCTCATAATATGAGAATCAAAAGGGACAGGAGTAGGCTGTAAACGGTGGGGGTAGTTAAAATAGAGGAAAGCCGATATATACCTCTAGAAATGTGCTAGCCGCTTCAGCCACATTACCTTTAAAAGCTATGCTTTTTACCTAATTTCCTAGAGACATTGTTCTGAAAATACACTGGTTTGCTGCCATTTTGTATAGGTTTTCTTGGAGATGGACCCCTTCAACGAAAATGATTAGAGAACAGTGCTTAATCTGAACTAGTGGTTTCCAGTGCTCTGCACTGGCACTTAATTCTCAACACTGGTACTAATGATAGTCCACCACATGGTGGCGCTGCTGTCTGATTTCCGTGTTTAATAATTCAATATACATTAAAAAGGAATAATAGCAGCTGCCCACACCATCTTTACAGCTTTGGATGGCCTGGAATAGCCTGGATTGTCACACTTGTAGGTGTGTGATTGATAGCAGTTGTGTTGGTACAGTCCCTGGCAGAGCTGGGATGGGCAATGGGTGAAGCAGGCAGCAGTGACCTCCGGGGGAGAGCTCTTGCAACAACGATTTTACACATTAAGCACTGCTGGACAGGATTGGACTTACTTGGCAAACCTTGGCAGTATTGAAATATCACAGGGGTATCCATTCGGTGCTGTTTGTAAACCTTACAGCTTTTTTACGCCATTTATTTGAAAATTGTCCTGTAAAACATAACTTGTCCTCATTGTTTCAAACTTTTTTGTTGTTGAATAACCAAATTTTGAATCCTCTTGGGGGAGCTCTGTCTAAGTTGGTCAAATCTGGGTCAGTTATACTCTTCCCACAACTTTAAAAATTCACCAACTGCCACTGGAGTGTTCTTGGAGTGAACCACTCCTAGCAAGGATACCATGTATTTATCACAAAGTGAAATACAAGGGAATATGCCATGAGTAAAACTTATAAATGTGTAGTCAGCATCCTTTGAACAATGGTGTTGTACCATGCTCTGTAGGCCCTGACTTTACTCCACAGATGCCCTTGGAGGTGATCAAGCAGGAATCACTTTGCACTTTCCCTCACTTGGTGCAACTTATGCTGCTATTAAAACATTTTTCCAGACCTGCTCTGGTTCCTATTCCAGACTCCAGACCTGTATTTTCTCGCTGATGTTCAGTGTTCCAGTGAAATAACATCTCTGCTGCCACACTAACAATCTCAGAATGTGTCTAGGATTTTTCTGGTCACAAAATGTTTCTGATGGATGTTCCGTCTCTTTTGGTGCGGTGTCTCTTGCAGGAATGGAATTATAAAGTATTATATGCATTTATCGTATACATCCATGACCAAGATCACAGGTGTAGGGTGTGTATTTTCATAAACAGAACTCTGCATGGATGAACACAGATATTCTCTTTACCAGAGCTCTGGAGGAGTTTTGAATATAATCAGCAGTAAGTTATGAGTGAGTCTGTGCATTACTAAGAGGTTAAACTCGAGCCACACACAGCTCTGAGCAGTGTTGGTGTCCAGAGCAGAGGTCTGGGAGAACATGTCTTGTGCGCCCATGGATGTATCCGGGAGCCCCGTGTTTATCAGATCCAGCTTTAAGTCATACTGAAAGAAATGAATCTTCATTCCATAAGACTTTGGGTCTGATTACAACTTTGGCGGTGTGGCTGTGGGCCGCTGCCACAACGCCCCGCTTCCACCCCCCCAAAGCCGTACTGACACCGCCAGATTAGGCGTTTTATTCTGGTCTGGTGGGCGGTGCTTTGGCGGTCCCAGGTTATGAGCCTTAGAAAGCACCGCAATGGAACGCCAAAGCGAGTTCCTGCACAGCATGGACTGTTAAGTGCATGCCATGCAGGAACTGGGCGTGCATGCAGACACACCAGATGCACTCTGGCATGCATCTCCATGGCCCTGAGGCACTAGGGGCCCAGCAGGGAGGAAAGTCATAATATACTTGGCGGTGCAGTGCTGCACCACCAGTATATTACGGCCTCTGCCCGCTGCGCCACCACGAGGGGCTCAACGATCCTGGCGGTAGCAGTGGTCCTGTGGCGGTCCCGCCAACGTACTCGTACTTCGTACTGGACGTACTTCCAAGGACCGCCTCCACAGGTCCAGCGGACTCGTAATCGGGTCCTTAGAGTTGACTTTTCAGTGGTGGTTTCACCTGATTTGTAAGCATCAAAGCCAAGTAAAGGGAGAACATTCTCCTATGAAGGAGTATGTTGTATCCATGTGCTTGAGAACATGGAGTTATTATGTCCCAGTTTTTAAACATATTAGCATTGGGGGAGGTGACAAGGCAGTCCTCTCTGACCGAAGTGCCTGTGCTGTTTTCACGCCTGCTCATTTAGGAATGCCACAACTGTTGAAATCTCCAATAACATTGATGAAGCTTCTCTAGAAACTGCGAGAGCTCATTGGTGATTGATTAGTGAACCCTGGAAACAGAGGACGACTTGAAAAGTGGTGTTTGGGTGATGAAATGGACTAAGGGTGACCAACCGTCCGTAAATTTCACTGACCGTCCGTAATTTGGACCTCACGTCCGTTGTCCGTGAGGATCCTTTTTACGGACGCCTTTTGTTTGTAATTTTGGGCATTGCAGGGAACATTGCAGGGAACAGCACTGTTCCCTGCATGAAGCCTCAACTCCCTGATGGGGCGGCCTCGCACTCATCTTTGGAGCACAAGAGCAGCCCCTCCCGCCCATTGTCATTCTGTATGCAGCTGATTGCCACATACAGAATGACAATGGGCCAGTCTGGGCTGCAAAGCATGTGGTGGCCTCCCCCAGCCTATGTCTAGGGCAGGGCATTCTGTCAGACAGAAGAAATGTGCAAAAAACGCCAATGGTGCTACATGAGAATCCAGTAAAAGCAAAGAAGCTGGTGAAAGAAGTTAAAAAGAAGGGGCTAGAGTTCTTTCACAGTCTCACCATTTTAGAACTGATGCATTTTCAATATTATATTCAAGGAAGCCATGATTGCTGCTTTTTTATTTTATGCAGCTAACAACCATTGACAAAGCCAATAGTTCTGGCTTGTTGCAGGTGTAATATTACTTGTTGTGTTATGTATCTGGATACAATGACAGCAGAGGCAAAATACCAGTTGGGCAGCACACTATACTAAGCACAGATTCTTAGCTTAGGTGTTTTAAGCCACGCCCTTAATTACATCTAACACCCCCTTTGGAGAGACCCCCCAGTTTTTCATCCCACTTAAAGCCCTGGAAACAACACCATGTGCATCATGCATGACTCATGACTCAGATTGCCTATGTACAAGGGCATAGTGAACGCTACCCCCACCCCTTGCTTTAGGACCTACAGCAAGGGTGAAATTCTTGATGGGCCTCTTCTGTCTGCAACTCCGCAAACAAAGGCTCAGCTCATAATTAATATGAAAAGGTGGGTGAGTGAGTAAGTGAAGGGATGGGTGGATGGCTGGATAGATTAGTGAAAGGGTGAATGGATGAATGAAAGGGTGAATGGATGGATAATGAGAGAAAGGATGGATGGATAAGTGAGTGGAAGGATGGATGAGAGAAAAGGTAAAAAGATGGATGTATGGGTGGAAAGGTAGATGGATGAGTAAAAGGGTGGATGGATGAGTGAAAGGATGGATGGATGAGTGAAAGGGTAGATGATGGGCAAGTGAATGGTTTATGAATGAGTGAAATGATGGATGGATTGATGAATTGATAAGTGAAAGGGTGAATGGATGGACGGATGAGTTAAAGGGTGGATGTAAGGATGGATGAGTGAGTGAAAGGGAGGGTAGATGGACAAAAGGATGGATAGATGAGTGAAGGAGTGAAAGGGTGGATGGATGAGTGATAGGGTCAATGGGTGGATTCATGAGTGGATGAGTAGATGGATGGGTGGAAGGAAGGATGGCTAAGTGAAAGGGTCGATGGAGAGAGAAAGGGAGGATGGATGGATGACTGAAAGGGTAAATGGGTGGAAGGATGAGTGACTGGGTGGATGGATGAGTAAGTGAAAGGATGGGTTGATGGGTGAAAGGCTAAAAGGCTGGAAGGATGAGTGAATGGATGGATGGGTGGAAGAGTGGATGGATGAGTGTACCGATGGATAGGGTGAAAGGGTGGATGGAGGGATGGATGAGTGAAATGATGGATGGAAAGATACATGATGGATAGGTTTGCAAATGGTTGAATATGTTTGGATATGGATGGGCTTAATTATATTCTATTGCGCAACCTCCTCTGATGTGTCTGTAAAACTTACTTTTTGTCCTGAATTTTGACCTCCTGTCCTGAATTTTTGTCCTGAATTTTGACCCTTTGTCCTGAATTTTTACACTCACCGTCCTGCTTTGCACCCATGCCAGTTGGTCACTCTAGATGGACATGAAACATCAGAGCTACCTAGCTGCCATGCTATGCTCACAGAACGAGGACCATCTCAGCGTAGATAAAATCCAAGCAGCATTCTGTACCCACTCACTCGCTCGTCTCAGCCCTGAACCAAAGGCAGACATGCGTATCGAATGGTGTCTAACAGGCAGAGAGCCTCTTGGCAGGAGTACAGAACCGGGTGTGTCTCTGAAGCAAGCAGAAGTCTCCCTATCAAGGAGGGGGAGGGGAGGGCTCACATGCCGTACAGTCTCAAACATACAAGATCCTTTTTAGTGGGAACATTCAGTCACTTAGAGACAAAGCATAGACTCGGGATGGCATGAGGGGAGCATTCAGGACTAGAAACCAGGCCTCGTGCAGCGACATCAGGGGGGTAAAGCAGACTGAATTCGTGCTTAATTTGTGAAAAAGAAGTGCTGGGTCCTTCTCAAGAGGCTACTGCAGCCTACACACCCCATTGTTGCCCCTACCAGCGCTTCTAATGACAGTAAGTACCCACACAACATCTAAGGGTTGCACTCCCCTAAGTGGACAATTCAGACTATTCCCGGCCCCTAAAGCTATAGGAACGACTTGGGAGGAAGGTATTAGTCATTATTAGGATATATTGAATTAATAAACAACTTTTGTTGTGCTCGTCCACCATGTGGCAGATTATCATAAAGTGCCAGTGTTGACAATTAAGTGCTGGTGCCGAGTACCGGAAATCACCGGCTCAAATTAAGCACTGGACTAAACCCTCCCTTATGAGGTAGATAGAGTCACTGGAACTGGACGTGCTCATTCACTTAGAGTCAGTGCTAAACCTGTGGGTTATGCCGAAATGTTGTGATAACTCTTGGTATTGGCTTCATATTCAGGCTTATCAATGTAAAACATAGCAATGCCACTAGCGTTTGTGCATATTCACACCCTCTGGTACCACTACTTTAGTATTAAGCGCTGCCCACTCTGTGCATGACGCACAATTAGCGCGTTATTCGTAATAGGAGATCAGATCTCAAATTTGCGGTGACTGTTAATGCTAATTTTTCCATGCCTCAGGATCTATGGCCTCATGCAGAGTTTTGCTTTAATTCCCATGGAGCCAGTGCAGAAAGCAGCTGAAATCGCTGGGTAAAACCCCGGGGGACATGACGAATTATCAGGGGAATTCTCCAGTAATCCCTCATTTTCCAGGGTACCTCAAGGCTCAGTCTGTAATCCCAGATACATTTGCACATTCTGAGTAACATGTACATCATCTACACATGATTAAAAATGAGGGCTCTATAGACCAATCAAAAACAAAAACATGCTGACCCCTAATCTAAAGTAATCCCCGAATGCTATAAAAATCAGGTTTAATGAATGGATGAAAAGTCAAATTAGCGAAGACAGGATCCTCAGACAAGAACTTCAGGTGTTTTTTTAACAATTTATTTTCAAGTTTAGAATAAAGCACGGACATAAAACTAAGATTGAACATCTAGTGTCACCATACAAAGGCAGTATTCCAGGCTGCCTGTTCAATGTCCAGCGGGGCGGGTCCTCGTGGAGACTGTTCATTTCCTGAACCTTGGGGCGATGATAGGTCACATAATTGGGACCGTCTAATGGCTTCAGACATGTCCCCTGGATTGCCTCCCAAGCACCTGGAAGCGCTTCATAAGTGCTATGAAAGGGCGCCATGTTCTATCAAGTTTATACACCCTATCGTGCACCAGGGTAGATAACTTTTCCATCGCAAAGATGGTCCAGACAGTACTCCACCACTGTGTGGTAGGGGGCGCTACCGGCTACTTCCACATTTGGGAAAGGCCCAAATGTGAAATAATTTTCCGCAGGGTGTGGTGAGGGGGGGACTGCTGTCCTCTCCTGGGTCACCCAGTAGAGGCACCAGAGGCTGAGGTGGTTGAGATGCCCGTGATGAATTCAATCTGAGATAGAACCTCAACCCAGCACATTGTAATGTGAACGCGGCCCCACCATTCATGGAGAAGTGGAATCCTTTCCCACCGCAGCCCTTCCAACATAAGTCTGATCCCCAAACATAGCCTTTAGACGGACGGGAGGGGGAGGGTGGGGGGGTGTACCATCAAGTCAATAGTCTATATGTGTTTTCTTTATGTTGTACACAGAACCAGGCTTTGATCGCTAGGCACCAGACTGCTGCCCATGTGTCTTCCGGAATCCTCAAACCCAGATCCTGTTCCAATATTTGCAAATATTTATTGTAATTGTAATTGCATTTATATAGCGCTTACTAACCCTGACGAGGCGTTGAAGCACTTTTTTGGTGAGTAGCATGCTACTCTGGAACCCAAAAAGGATTAGTGGTGAATTAGAATAGGGAAACATGAATATAATCTGAGTGGTGGACATGTTATGTTTAGATTGGGAATGAAGGTAGTAAAAGTTCTTATACCCTTAAGGTATTTTAAAAGTTTGCGTTGAATTTTCTAAGAAATAAGCAAAAAAGACATAAAAAATATTGTATATTTAGCAACCTTCTAAAGTTCCCAGAATTGCCTAATGAAAACAAAGGACTTTCTCCTGGCAGCCTAGGCAAAGCCAATAGGTCTTGTCTAGGCAAGGTATTGGGTTTGTCATTTTTTTAGACATGTCCTACAGCATTGTGGCTGCATGGCAGCATGGCTGAAAGTTTAAAAAAATGCTTCTACGCAGCCAGTGTTGGGTTATAGTGCTTTTTTAAATTGCTGATGGCATGAGGCAACACGGAGGTTGTTCATAAAAGAAAACGGTATGACGCAGCCAGGGGTATCTGTGTCATAGTGTTTATTTTTTATCATGGTAGGTAGGGGGGCCAACACGGACAATGGAGGGTTCAGGGCAAAGGAACAATAGAAGTAGGCACGGCGAGTGCTGCAGGTCAAGCCAACATGGACAACAAATGGAGGGAAGAATGTTGGGGGCCATCCAACGTAAACAACGAACGTAGGGAGGGTGAGAGAGAGAGGAAAGGAGAGTGGACCAAGCCAACACTGACAACGAACGCAGGTAGTAAAGGAGGGTGGGGGCAAGCCAACATGAACAAGGAAGGGATGAAGGTTGTGGGCACAGAAGGAAGGCAGCATATGTAAGCCAACCTGAGCGACAGAGGAGGGACGGCAGGAGGGGGCAAGCAGACACACAGAGCAAAAACACAAAGGGGGACAAGTACACGAGGGAGCCAGCTGAAAAAGATGCTCTCTGGTAGAGTGCTTAAATCCAAAGAAAACAAGCATTTGCAATGCAATAGGTCTCACATTTGAGAGAGTTAGAGCTATTGGCATTGTAAATGACAATGTCTTTATTCTATGTGTTTTGGTTTGGAGTGGAATTAAATGGGTTGTATTGGAATTGTTAGTTGTGGAATTGTGTGGGGTGGAATTGTCAGGTGTGGAGTGGAGTTTTGTAGTGGAATTATGTGACATGGTGAATAGATGTGGGTGAGAGCTGCATAGAATAGATAGAAAGGAAGATAGAGAGTAATAGGTAGTTTGTGCACGAAGTGGTGAATGAACTCTAGATAGACGAGCAGAAAGAATGTTTGAAATAGAGAAAAAAGGGGAGACCAGGCCACAGATGCATAAAGCTGGTGCGCCTGTGTACGCAGAAGAGATCCTAAGAAGAGGAGGAGAGCGTGGGCTTGAGGGACTGAAATGTTGAAAAGGCACGGGAAAGAAATTGTGCTTGAGGATCTGAAGTGAACTAATATGAGAGTGATATGAATAGTGCATGAGAGAGAGGTGTGAGAGAGTACTAGAGAGAGAGAGAGAGGGACAAGTAGGAGGAAATGGTGGGAGGTGAGAGGTGGATTTTTGCACACCGCAAGGTGGGTACAGGAAGGTAGCATGTGTGAGCAGGCAGTATAGAGAGGAGACAGGGAGTGTGATGGAGGGATGAGAGGGGTTAGAGGAATTGCGAGATGAGCGAGGGTAGTGGCAGTGTGAGGGAGAGATAAGAGGGGCAGTGGGCTTGTGGGGGAGAGATGACAGGGTTGGTGGAAGTGAGAGTTAGAGATGTGTTGATTTGGAATTGTTTTTTGTGGAATAGTGTGGTGTGGGATTGTGGTATGGTGTGGAGTTGTGTAGTGGATTGTGGTACGGTGTGCTTTGGAATTATGTGAATAGTAATCCAATGGTATTAACTGTAGTGGAATTATGTAGTGTGTTTTTGTGTTATGGTGTTAATTATGTGGAAATGTATTGTGTGTTGTGTAGTAGCATGTTGGGGAGTTGAATTATGTGGTGTGCTGTTAAAGTTTGTGGCATGATGTGTACATTTTTGGTGTGTATTGGAGGTATGTAGGGGATTGTGGAATTGTGTTGTGTAGATGAAATTTGTAGTTTGGTGTGGAATTAGGTGGTATGTATTTGAAATGTGTGGAGGTTAATTGCACGACGTGTAACTGTGTGGGGTTGAGTGAAAAATATGCTTATTGGAATTATGTGTCATGGTGTCCAGTGCATTAATGTGGATTGTTGGTATGTGGTATAGAGTGCATTTATATGAGGTGTTTTTATATTGTATTGAGTTGAGTGTAAATATGTGGAGTTTCTTTTGTTGCAATGAGTGTTATGTAGAGTGTAATTCTGTTGTATGGTGTTGAGATGGTGGTGCTGCGCTGGTGCTCAAGTGATGCTGAGGTGGTGCTTAGCTGTGCTAAGTGATGCTTAGCTGTGCTAAGGAGATGTTGCACTGATGCTGAGGTGGTGCTGTGCTGATGCTAAAGTGGTGCTGCATTGGTGCTGAGTTGCTGCTGAGGTGAGGCTGTGCTGTGGGTGGTGCACTAATGCGAAGGTTGTGCTGTGCTGACACTGAGATGGTGCCGTGCTGATGTTGAGCTGGTGCTGAGGTGGTGCTGCGCTGGTGCTGCACTGATGCTGGGTTGGTGCTGCACTGGTGGTGGTGCACTGATGAGGAGGTGGTGCAGTGGGTTCACTGATAGAATATCGATGCCCAAAATATCCCCATACACAAATATCGATGCTAAAATATCGATGTCAAAAATATCGACATCCTATATTTAAAATTGTAAGCACAAAAATATTGAAACAAAAATATCGATGAAAAAAATATAGATGTACAAAATATCGATTTTTTTTGTTTAAATAAAAATTAATATTAAATATATTAAATAATAAAACTAACTCAAAAAAAATTATTTAGATTTAATATACATTTTAACAAATATAATAAAATTAATTTAGTGTAAAAAATATTTATACATACATATATAAAATGTAATATATAATATCTATTTACTTTAAAACAATTAATAAACTATTAATTTTAATTTATTTTATAATTTTATAAATATATACAAATTTACAAATAAATATATATATATATATTTACATACACTTATAACATAAAATCGGATTAAAAAAATTATACTATAAATTAAAATATTTAATAGTCTTTAAAATTAAATTTTACACTCCATTGAGTGCAACAGTAGGGAAAGTTACTATTCCCACTCCAGTGTGTTCAACAGTAGGGAAAGTGTTGGATAGCGGAGGGGTAAAATTTACTATTCCCACCCCAGTAAGTACAATAGTAAAGAAAATGTTGGATAGCGGAGGGGTAAAAATTACTATTACCCCTCCACTGAGTGCAACAGTAGGGAAAGTGTTGGATAGCGGAGGGGTAAAACTTAATATTTCCACTACAATGGGTGCAACAGTAGGGAAAATGTTGGATAGTGGAGTGGTAAAAATTACTATTCCCACCCCAGTGAGTGCAACAGTAGGGAAAGTGTTGAATAGCGGAAGGGTAAAAATTACTATTCCCACTCCAGTGAGTGCAACAGTAGGGAAAGTGTTGGATAGCGGAGGGGTAAAAATTACTATTCCCACTTCAGTGGGTGCAACAGTAGGGAAAGTGTTGGATAGTGGAGGGGTAAAACCTACTATTCCCACTTCAGTGAGTGCAACAGTAGGGAAAGTGTTGGATAGCGGAGGGGTAAACCTTAATATTCCCACTCCAGTAAGTACAATAGTAAAGAAAATGTTGGATAGCGGAGGGGTACCAATTACTATTACCACTCCAGTGAGTGCAACAGTAGAGAAAGTGTTGGATAGCGGAGGGTAAAACTTAATATTCCCACTCCAATGGGTGCAACAGTAGGGAAAATGTTGGATAGCGGAGGGGTAAAAATTACTATTCCCACTCCAGTGTGTGCAACAGTAGGGAAAGTGTTGGATAGCGGAGGGGTAAAACTGAATATTCCCACTACAGTGAGTGCAACAGTAGGGAAAATGTTGGATAGCAGAGTGGTAAAAATGACTATTCCCACTCCAGTGAGTGCAACAGTAGGGAAAGTGTTGGATAGCGGAGGGGTAAAACTTAATATTCCCACTCCAATTGGTGCAACAGTAGGGAAAAAGTTGGATAGCGGAGGGGTAAAAATTACTATTCCCACTCCAGTGAGTGCAACAGTAGGGAAAGTGTTGGATAGCGGAGGGGTAAAACTTAATATTCCCACACCAATGGGTGCAACAGTAGGGAAAATGTTGGATAGCGGAGGGGGTAAAAATTACTATTCCCACTCCAGTGAGTGCAACAGTAGCGAAAGTGTTGGATAGCGGAGGGGTAAAACTTAATATTCCCACTCCCGTGAGTGCAACAGTAGGAAAAATGTAGGATAGCGGAGGGGTAAAAATTACTATTCCCACTCCAGTGGGTGCAACAGTAGGGAAAGTGTTGGATAGCGGAGAGGTAAAAATTACTATTCCCACTCCAGTGGGTGCAACAGTAGGGAGAGTGTTGGATGGCGGATGGGTAAAAATTACTATTTCCACTCCAGTGGGTGCAACAGTAGGGAAAGTGTTGGGTAGCGGAGGGGTAAAAATTACAATTCCCACTCCTGTGAGTGCAACAGTAGGGAAAGTGTTGGATAGCAAAGGGGTAAAAAATACTATTCCCACTCCAGTGAGTGCAACAGTAGGGAAAGTGTTACATAGCGGAGGGGTAAAAATTACTATTCCCACTCCAGTTTGTGCACAGTAGGGAAAGTGTTGGGGTAAAAATTAATATTTCCACTGGAGTCAGTTCAAAATTAAAAACAAACAAATTAACAACACAAAAGATTTAAAAAAAAAAAAACATATATAAAAGTTTTAAATATTACAAAAGATAGAAACAGATGAGAATGTTAAAAAGATCTAACAAATACCTAGAAAGATTATTTTAACAAATTCAAAAATAATTTGAAAACAAAAAACTATTTTTAATAGAATTTTGTTATAAACAAAAACATTATTACATAAATGTAATATTTTTTATTTCCTACCCTAAAACACCACACAATTCACAACCCACATTTAATTTTTTTTAAAAATGTACCTCCATAATTAACATAATTAATTATCAATTAAACAAATATTATTAAATTAAAAAATGTAAAACAATTAAAAATGTATTTACTCCCCAAACATTACCCTATAAAACCAAAACACACACACAAAATAACAATAAACACTTACTATAAATATTTATCAAATGATAAATTAATATTAATAATCAACTAATTATTTATTAATTAAACATAAATTACTTTCCACCCTCTACCCTAACACCACAACCCACACCTAAAAATGATTACACAATTTCCATAACTAATTTTACATTAATAAATTAATATCAATTATCAACTTATTAATTAATTTAAAATAATTTATTTCCCACCCTTTACCACTTTAAACCCCACAACTTACATCAAAAATTAATTACACAATTGCCATATTTTAATTAATTAATTAATTAGCATTAATTAACAAACAATTATTAATTAATTATAAATAAATTACTTCCCACCCTATTCTCCTATAAACCCCACCACCCACTCCTAAAAAATGACACAATTAACATACTTATTTACAAATTAATTAATTACTAATAATTAATAAAGAATTAATACATATTTAATAATGAAATAACTCCCACAGTTAACACTATAAAATATAAATTAAATAAATATTAATAAATAAAAATATTAATACATTTATTATAACTAAATTACTTCCCACCCTATTCCCCCATAAACCCACAACCCGCTCCTAACAAAATGACGCAATTAACATAATTGCCAATTAATTAAATAATAACAATTAACAGCCAATTAATTAATTAATAATCAATAATAAATATTTCCCACAATTAACACTATAACATCTAAATTAAATAAATACTAATACATAAAACATAATTAATTTATTATAATTAAATTACTTCCCACCCTATTCCCCTATAAACTCACAACCCACTCCTAAAAAAATGACACAATTAACATAATTGCCAATTAATTAACTTAAAATAATTAACAACTAATTAATAAATAATTAATAATAAATTAATTCCCACAATTAACACTATAAAATCTAAATTAAATAAATACTAATACATAAAAAATAATCATTCATTTATTATAATTATATTACTTCCCAACCTATTCCCCTATAAACCCACAACCCGCTACAGAACTTAAAAACGCACAATTTAATTAAGATAAAATTAATAACTACTAAAAATGTAACACATATATTAAAAAACAAAACAAAATCTTATACAAAAAAATAGATCACATACTTTGAAAATACATACTAAAATACATAACACTAATTAAAACATCGATATTTTAAACAACAATATTTTTGCAAACAATATTAACAACTTCGATATTTCCAAAAACGATATTTCTTACCTGCAAGTCGATATTCTTGACCACGATATTCTTCCTGTCGATATTTCTGGATCACGATATTTAAAACTCGATATTTGTGTATGTCGACATTTTAAACTCGTTATTCTGTCTGTGCACTGGTGCTGTGCTGACGGTGCTGTGCTGATGCTGAGATGGGGCTGTGGTGGTGCTCTGCTAATGCTGAGGTGGTGCTGAGTGATACTGAGGTAGTGCTGAGTGATGCTGTGTTGGTGCTGAGTGATGCTGTGGAGGTGCTGACTCATGCTCAGGTGGTTGTGCTGCGCTGGTGCTCAGGTGGTGCTGAGTGATGCTGAGTTGGTGCTGTGCTTAGGTGGTGCTGTGCTGATGCTTAGGTGGTGCTGCGCTGATGCTGAAGTGGCACTACATTCGTGCTGAGTTGCTGCTTAGGTGGGGCTGCGCTGAGGTGGTGATGCTAATGGTGGTTTGCTAATGGTGATGCACTGATGTGGAGGTGGTGCTGTGCTGATGCTGAGATGGTGCTGTGCTGTTGTTGAGGTGGTGTTGTGTTGATGGTGAGGTGGTGGTGCGCTGGTGCCCAGCTGATGCTGAGATGGTGCTGCACTGGTGGTGGTGCACTGATGAGGAGGTGGTGCTGTGCTGATACTGAGGTGGTGCTGTGTTGGTGCTCAGGTGATGCTGAGTGATACTGAGGTGGTGCTTAGTGATGCTGAGGTGGTACTGAGTTATGCTGAGGTGGTGCTGAGTGGGGCTGAGGTGGTACTGAGTTATGCTGAGGTGGTGGTACTGCGTTGGTGCTCAGGTGACCTGGGACTATAAGGAGGTAAATTCATGTGGCGAGTACAGTACACAGTGAGGAGATACAATACACTGGGAGAGACACGGAACAGTGAAGAGGCACTTCTTAGGGTGGGAACATGCAGATTGAGTGGAAGGGAGACGAGTGCATAGGCTGGGGGCGGCGAGTAGCAAAGGAGGTTAGTGGAGAGGGAAAGATAATATTCTGAAAGGAAGAGTAGTGGAAGAGAAAGGGGATACTACGCAGCGAAATGGATGTGTGGTGCACGAGGATGTGGATGTGAGGAGCACGAGGATGTGCATTTGTGGTCCCCTCACATACACTGTTAGGAGCACTGATGGGATTCAACTGACCTTAAAAGCACAGCCCGCAACAAGTTTTAATGGATGGTGAAGTGGAAGATTGGACGCAGAAATTATATAGTGAAATGACTGCTCCCCCCCCCCCGTGCCATTGGCTGTGTACTCACCCATGGTGTACCCTCAGGTGGAGGGCGGACGTTCCCTGTGATCAAAAAAGGAAAAAAATGAACTAAATCCAACAGGATTCAGAATTTGTTTTAAGGGGAGAACATGGCAGTTACGCAGGAACCCTTTGATGGCACTGATGCTAAAACCTTGGAAATAAACTGACAAGTTTGACACAAATCTCAGATGCTGAGAGGGCAACACTAGTGGTGCTGCAGCACCACTAAATTACAGCTTCTTTGTACCCAAGAATGTGAGGCTACATGGATAAAAGCAAAAGACAAATAAATAGAGATTCAGCAAAGAGAGTTTTACTTAGGCTACTTTAAAAGTTGTTTCCTTCACAAACTCCTGGATACTTTGCTGTTGCTTTATAAATTTGGAACTACATTGCCAGAGATACCGAGACGTCCCATGCCAGGTGTGAATAGCTCACGCCCATTGCATTCTGGGACTTGCAGTTTTCTTCATGGAAGTTCCAGTTCACCAGTAGCAAAGGGTGTCTAGTGCATAGAGCTGCAGCAGTAGAGCGCGCGAAAACAAGCAGCAATGGATTAAACTCCGTAACAGTGGAGCTCAACAACACTATTTTTCTTTTTTTAAAGATGAGACAATATTTGGGCAAGAGCAGTGGGGGCAGAATGCCAAGAACGAGCACATTCAATGAATGATTTGAACTAATTACACTTTTAAGAAAGTTCCAATCACCTGTTGGGGGCTGAACACACACAAAGAGGTCAGAATTCAGCCCCGGCTTGTTAACACGTAGGCTCCAAACGCTGTGCCGCTGCTGGTCCGTCTGCAGAAATATTTAACACCTGGGGGTAGAATGTCGTCCTAGCTAGCCACTGTCCACCCCTGTTCCTCTGCCACACCCACTGACACTGGACGTTTATGCATTCACAATATCCCGATGTGGTCACCTGTGCAAGCACCACGTGTCCTTCTGACGCCAGGCTGCAAAAAGTTACATACAAGGGTCAGTAAAAGGAACAGGTTTCCCCTCACCAGCGGCATGCACAGGTTAGTGAAAGAGAACTAGTACCAGTAGGGCAGCAGGCTCCCAAGCGCCGTACACTCAGATCCAGTCCAGAGGAACCCCAGAAAACAAAAGTAAATATTGCACCGAAAGGCCCTGCTACCTGCTGCTCTCCGCACTACGCCAGTCATAAAAACAAAGGGCCCGATTCACAGAACTAATCTGAGACAAAATCCTAAACTTACTACTTTTGGTATTCACAAAAGGCATTTAGTAGTAGTAAAGAGAGTCCTAACTTTACTACTACTAAATGCCTTCTGTGAATACCAATAGTAGTAAGTTTAGGATTTTATCTCAGTTTAGTAGTAGTAAAGTTAGGAGTCCTAACTTTACTACTACTAAATGCCTTCTGTGAATATCAAAAGTAGTAAGTTTCGGATTTTATCTCAGATTAGTAGTAGTAAAGTTAGGGGTCCTAACTTTACTACTACTAAATGCCTTCTGTGAATACCAGAAGTAGTAAGTTTAGGATTTTATCTCAGTTTAGTAGTAGTAAAGTTAGGAGTCCTAACTTTACTACTACTAAATGCCTTCTGTGAACACCAAAAGTAGTAAGTTTAGGATTTTATCTCAGTTTAGTAGTAGTAAAGTTAGGGGTCCTAACTTTACTACTACTAAATGCCTTCTGTGAATACCAAAAGTAGTAAGTTTAGGATTTTATCTCAGTTTAGTAGTAGTAAAGTTAGGGGTCCTAACTTTACTACTACTAAATGCCTTCTGTGAATACCAAAAGTAGTAAGTTTAGGATTTTATCTCAGTTTAGTAGTAGTAAAGTTAGGGGTCCTAACTTTACTACTACTAAATGCCTTCTGTGAATACCAGAAGTAGTAAGTTTAGGATTTTATCTCAGTTTAGTAGTAGTAAAGTTAGGGGTCCTAACTTTACTGCTACTAAATACCTTCTGTGAATACCAAAAGTAGTAAGTTTAGGATTTTATCTCAGTTTAGTAGTAGTAAAGTTAGGGGTCCTAACTTTACTACTACTAAATGCCTTCTGTGAATACCAGAAGTAGTAAGTTTAGGATTTTATCTCAGTTTAGTAGTAGTAAAGTTAGGGGTCCTAACTTTACTACTACTAAATGCCTTCTGTGAATACCAAAAGTAGTAAGTTTAGGATTTTATCTCAGTTTAGTAGTAGTAAAGTTAGGGGTCCTAACTTTACTACTACTAAATGCCTTCTGTGAATACCAAAAGTAGTAAGTTTAGGATTTTATCTCAGTTTAGTAGTAGTAAAGTTAGGGGTCCTAACTTTACTACTACTAAATGCCTTCTGTGAACACCAATAGTAGTAAGTTTAGGATTTTATCTCAGTTTAGTAGTAGTAAAGTTAGGAGTCCTAACTTTACTACTACTAAATGCCTTCTGTGAACACCAAAAGTAGTAAGTTTAGGATTTTATCTCAGTTTAGTAGTAGTAAAGTTAGGAGTCCTAACTTTACTACTACTAAATACCTTCTGTGAACACCAAAAGTAGTAAGTTTAGGATTTTATCTCAGTTTAGTAGTAGTAAAGTTAGGGGTCCTAACTTTACTACTACTAAATGCCTTCTGTGAATACCAAAAGTAGTAAGTTTAGGATTTTATCTCAGTTTAGTAGTAGTAAAGTTAGGGGTCCTAACTTTACTACTACTAAATGCCTTCTGTGAATACCAGAAGTAGTAAGTTTAGGATTTTATCTCAGTTTAGTAGTAGTAAAGTTAGGGGTCCTAACTTTACTACTACTAAATGCCTTCTGTGAATACCAATAGTAGTAAGTTTAGGATTTTATCTCAGTTTAGTAGTAGTAAAGAGAGTCCTAACTTTACTACTACTAAATGCCTTCTGTGAATACCAATAGTAGTAAGTTTAGGATTTTATCTCAGTTTAGTAGTAGTAAAGTTAGGGGTCCTAACTTACTACTACTAAATGCCTTCTGTGAACACCAATAGTAGTAAGTTTAGGATTTTATCTCAGTTTAGTAGTAGTAAAGTTAGGAGTCCTAACTTTACTACTACTAAATACCTTCTGTGAACACCAAAAGTAGTAAGTTTAGGATTTTATCTCAGTTTAGTAGTAGTAAAGTTAGGAGTCCTAACTTTACTACTACTAAATACCTTCTGTGAACACCAATAGTAGTAAGTTTAGGATTTTATCTCAGTTTAGTAGTAGTAAAGTTAGGAGTCCTAACTTTACTACTACTAAATGCCTTCTGTGAACACCAATAGTAGTAAGTTTAGGATTTTATCTCAGTTTAGTAGTAGTAAAGTTAGGAGTCCTAACTTTACTACTACTAAATGCCTTCTGTGAACACCAAAAGTAGTAAGTTTAGGATTTTATCTCAGTTTAGTAGTAGTAAAGTTAGGGGTCCTAACTTTACTACTACTAAATGCCTTCTGTGAACACCAAAAGTAGTAAGTTTAGGATTTTATCTCAGTTTAGTAGTAGTAAAGTTAGGGGTCCTAACTTTACTACTACTAAATGCCTTCTGTGAACACCAGAAGTAGTAAGTTTAGGATTTTATCTCAGTTTAGTAGTAGTAAAGTTAGGGGTCCTAACTTTACTACTACTAAATGCCTTCTGTGAATACCAAAAGTAGTAAGTTTAGGATTTTATCTCAGTTTAGTAGTAGTAAAGTTAGGGGTCCTAACTTTACTACTACTAAATGCCTTCTGTGAATACCAGAAGTAGTAAGTTTAGGATTTTATCTCAGTTTAGTAGTAGTAAAGTTAGGGGTCCTAACTTTACTGCTACTAAATACCTTCTGTGAATACCAAAAGTAGTAAGTTTAGGATTTTATCTCAGTTTAGTAGTAGTAAAGTTAGGGGTCCTAACTTACTGCTACTAAATGCCTTCTGTGAATACCAGAAGTAGTAAGTTTAGGATTTTATCTCAGTTTAGTAGTAGTAAAGTTAGGGGTCCTAACTTTACTACTACTAAATGCCTTCTGTGAATACCAAAGTAGTAAGTTTAGGATTTTATCTCAGTTTAGTAGTAGTAAAGTTAGGGGTCCTAACTTTACTACTACTAAATACCTTCTGTGAATACCAAAAGTAGTAAGTTTAGGATTTTATCTCAGTTTAGTAGTAGTAAAGTTAGGGGTCCTAACTTTACTACTACTAAATGCCTTCTGTGAACACCAATAGTAGTAAGTTTAGGATTGTATCTCAGTTTAGTAGTAGTAAAGTTAGGGGTCCTAACTTTACTACTACTAAATGCCTTCTGTGAATACCAATAGTAGTAAGTTTAGGATTTTATCTCAGTTTAGTAGTAGTAAAGAGAGTCCTAACTTTACTACTACTAAATGCCTTCTGTGAATACCAATAGTAGTAAGTTTAGGATTTTATCTCAGTTTAGTAGTAGTAAAGTTAGGGGTCCTAACTTTACTACTACTAAATGCCTTCTGTGAACACCAATAGTAGTAAGTTTAGGATTTTATCTCAGTTTAGTAGTAGTAAAGTTAGGAGTCCTAACTTTACTACTACTAAATGCCTTCTGTGAACACCAAAAGTAGTAAGTTTAGGATTTTATCTCAGTTTAGTAGTAGTAAAGTTAGGAGTCCTAACTTTACTACTACTAAATACCTTCTGTGAATACCAATAGTAGTAAGTTTAGGATTTTATCTCAGTTTAGTAGTAGTAAAGTTAGGAGTCCTAACTTTACTACTACTAAATGCCTTCTGTGAACACCAATAGTAGTAAGTTTAGGATTTTATCTCAGTTTAGTAGTAGTAAAGTTAGGAGTCCTAACTTTACTACTACTAAATGCCTTCTGTGAACACCAATAGTAGTAAGTTTAGGATTTTATCTCAGTTTAGTAGTAGTAAAGTTAGGAGTCCTAACTTTACTACTACTAAATGCCTTCTGTGAACACCAAAAGTAGTAAGTTTAGGATTTTATCTCAGTTTAGTAGTAGTAAAGTTAGGGGTCCTAACTTTACTACTACTAAATGCCTTCTGTGAACACCAAAAGTAGTAAGTTTAGGATTTTATCTCAGTTTAGTAGTAGTAAAGTTAGGGGTCCTAACTTTACTGCTACTAAATGCCTTCTGTGAATACCAGAAGTAGTAAGTTTAGGATTTTATCTCAGTTTAGTAGTAGTAAAGTTAGGGGTCCTAACTTTACTACTACTAAATGCCTTCTGTGAATACCAAAAGTAGTAAGTTTAGGATTTTATCTCAGTTTAGTAGTAGTAAAGTTAGGGGTCCTAACTTTACTACTACTAAATGCCTTCTGTGAATACCAGAAGTAGTAAGTTTAGGATTTTATCTCAGTTTAGTAGTAGTAAAGTTAGGGGTCCTAACTTTACTACTACTAAATACCTTCTGTGAATACCAAAAGTAGTAAGTTTAGGATTTTATCTCAGTTTAGTAGTAGTAAAGTTAGGGGTCCTAACTTTACTACTACTAAATGCCTTCTGTGAATACCAAAAGTAGTAAGTTTAGGATTTTATCTCAGTTTAGTAGTAGTAAAGTTAGGGGTCCTAACTTTACTACTACTAAATGCCTTCTGTGAATACCAAAAGTAGTAAGTTTAGGATTTTATCTCAGTTTAGTAGTAGTAAAGTTAGGGGTCCTAACTTTACTACTACTAAATGCCTTCTGTGAATACCAAAAGTAGTAAGTTTAGGATTTTATCTCAGTTTAGTAGTAGTAAAGTTAGGGGTCCTAACTTTACTACTACTAAATGCCTTCTGTGAACACCAATAGTAGTAAGTTTAGGATTTTATCTCAGTTTAGTAGTAGTAAAGTTAGGAGTCCTAACTTTACTACTACTAAATGCCTTCTGTGAACACCAAAAGTAGTAAGTTTAGGATTTTATCTCAGTTTAGTAGTAGTAAAGTTAGGAGTCCTAACTTTACTACTACTAAATGCCTTCTGTGAACACCAAAAAGTAGTAAGTTTAGGATTTTATCTCAGTTTAGTAGTAGTAAAGTTAGGGGTCCTAACTTTACTACTACTAAATGCCTTCTGTGAACACCAAAAGTAGTAAGTTTAGGATTTTATCTCAGTTTAGTAGTAGTAAAGTTAGGGGTCCTAACTTTACTACTACTAAATGCCTTCTGTGAATACCAGAAGTAGTAAGTTTAGGATTTTATCTCAGTTTAGTAGTAGTAAAGTTAGGGGTCCTAACTTTACTACTACTAAATGCCTTCTGTGAATACCAATAGTAGTAAGTTTAGGATTTTATCTCAGTTTAGTAGTAGTAAAGAGAGTCCTAACTTTACTACTACTAAATGCCTTCTGTGAATACCAATAGTAGTAAGTTTAGGATTTTATCTCAGTTTAGTAGTAGTAAAGTTAGGAGTCCTAACTTTACTACTACTAAATGCCTTCTGTGAACACCAAAAGTAGTAAGTTTAGGATTTTATCTCAGTTTAGTAGTAGTAAAGTTAGGGGTCCTAACTTTACTACTACTAAATGCCTTCTGTGAATACCAATAGTAGTAAGTTTAGGATTTTATCTCAGTTTAGTAGTAGTAAAGTTAGGAGTCCTAACTTTACTACTACTAAATGCCTTCTGTGAATACCAAAAGTAGTAAGTTTAGGATTTTATCTCAGTTTAGTAGTAGTAAAGTTAGGGGTCCTAACTTTACTACTACTAAATACCTTCTGTGAATACCAGAAGTAGTAAGTTTAGGATTTTATCTCAGTTTAGTAGTAGTAAAGTTAGGGGTCCTAACTTTACTACTACTAAACTACCTTCTGTGAATACCAGAAGTAGTAAGTTTAGGATTTTATCTCAGTTTAGTAGTAGTAAAGTTAGGGGTCCTAACTTTACTACTACTAAATGCCTTCTGTGAATACCAGAAGTAGTAAGTTTAGGATTTTATCTCAGTTTAGTAGTAGTAAAGAGAGTCCTAACTTTACTACTACTAAATGCCTTCTGTGAATACCAGAAGTAGTAAGTTTAGGATTTTGTCTCAGATTAGTTCTCTGAATCGGCCCCAAAATCACTGACTTACACAATGGGTTCACTAAGGGTTAAAAATGCACCCACCGACTTTAGAAAGCATACAAAAAAACCTAATGCAGATGCACCTCCATCCTTCAGATGATCACGATGAGAAACTCAAGGAGGGATGTCCAGAAACATGTAGGGCTACGTTTACCAAACACTTAGAGTCAAGCATAGATACAATCACAAGATCCATTACACACCAATTCACTCACATGGGGGATACAGTCACAGGGGTGAAGGTATGAGCAAGTCCCCTGAGATAACCATAAAAACGGGGCCCAAAACTCCAGTTTCAGACAAGAGAAGAAAGATTTGCATGGTTTGAGATTAGAGACGGCGCATACACAACCTCGACTATAGAGATAAAAGCTCAGAGAAAGACACGCCAACAGACTCTCAACTCCTCATTACACCGAGACTCCAGTACAGACATACACCTGGTGGACCCAGGTCACTCACAGCCTGCACCACACTTTACAGATGGGCAGTACCTCACTCCGGAGCCAATCCTTCCACAGAGGCTGTCACCTACATCACTCTATTGTTGGTTTGAGCAAAGGAAAAGGCCAGGCTGTGGCAGGGGGCAGAGGGACACGGCCAGCCTGGGATGGACGGACCCCAGCACAGCCCAGTTTAAAAAGGCATAAGGGAGAGAGGAGGTGCCGAGGAAGAGAGATGAGACCATAGAGGACCGGCAGGGTTACTGAATTCCCATCTAGTAGCCCTGGAGAAACAACGGAAGGAGGATGTGACACAGAGGGCACGAATAATCAGAGGATGGGAGGGACAGAGGACGACCAAGGAAGAGGAGGGGGAAGCAATAAGCCATAGGGCACGGGAGGGGCAGAAAAAAGTCACTGAGGTGAAAGTAAAGGTATTCATCACAACATTAGCTAGCTGTAAACTTATAAGGAAGCCTGCTGCAAGCAAAGCACCAACAACATGGTCAATAAAGCACCTCGGAACTGAAAGTGTGAATTAGCTAGGGCATCAAGGAGTTGGGGGGTGGAGGGAATAAGAACGAACATAGGAGGAGGAGGAAAGCGGAGAGCCAGTTAGAAGCAGGTGGATAGAACTGAACTACCCCAGGTAGGTGATGGGCTGTACCACGAGGGATCGGGTCTGCAAGCAGCAGTGAGACCCTGAAGTACACTTTCTCCCTCGTTGCCTGGTGCGAGAAAGGGACAGCAGGAAGGGTAGAAAAATCTGGGATGGGCACAGAGAAACAGGGCAGGCATAAAAGACAAACTGGGGAAGGACGAAGGTAAACCGGGCACATAATGGAGAAGGATAGTGATGAAGAGGCCAAGGGCTCATGCAAATGGTGTTAGATAGAAGCCAGTCACAACAAAGGCTAATAAAAAAGGAGTGCGCAGAAACTAAACATATGGCAGATAGTGAAAGGATCCATGTAGCAAGGGCAGTTTCCAGGAACAAAACAGCCAAAAGGTGGGACAAATAGTAACTAGTCGCCAACGGCACCAAAGGAATTTCGAAAGGCAGACGAAACAACCAATGAAAAGCTCTGGACGTGTTCAAAGTCCACAGAGTGAATACAGCATGTCTCAAGACAGCGCATGCGTGCTGCCTAGGCTTGACCTAAAACGTAGCACCTAAAAAAGTGAGTAGTGGAAAGACACAAATAATGCGCCGTTGCTCCAGGTGAGGGATAAAAGCACGAACAGGAGGGAAGCCTACGGCAGCTCACCAATAAGAAGCAAGTAAATGAGAGTGACAATCAAGGCAAGCAATGGTAAGCCAGTGGGGTCTCTAAGCCCACTGAGAAAACAAAAGGTTTCAAAGAACAGCGTGTGCACTATGCAGACGAGACCAAAAAAGTAATGGAAATTACTTTTTGCAGGAGAACTATAGGATTTATAGTCCATGTACAGATATTACAGTCACCTACAGCTGCAATCATAATGCACACTCCCAGAATAGTGATTGCTTCTGAGTCATCAGGCCTTGGCATGTAGTACGAATGTTATATTTGTTCACTTCCATCCCAGATTACGTCTGGTTTATGAAACATAGCTTTGGGAAGTCAAGACTGCTCCTTATTCTACACACTGTACATGGGGAACAGTAGCAGGATTTTAATCTTATGCAGAAGGCTTTTCACCAGCTTCTGGAGAGGATGGGGACGGGGGGCACTGCTCCTCACCATTTTCTCCCAGACATTCTTTCCATAAATCAGTTAGGTGATGTGGAGTGACTCCAGATTAGAGTTCATTCAGTGTGTGGCGGTATTACTTCCTTTGGCCTAATATATCATTACTATCTATTAAATAGTTCTAGAGTGCAAGTGTACATTCCAAGGACCATCTTGGTGCTCACAAGGACTTTAACCAGAAAAAAGGAAAGAAGAGAAAGAAATGCTTTTGTAGAAAAGATTAACAAAACAAATGTTTTTTAAGGCTTTGTGGAAGGAATCAAGAGACTGGATTCGGCAGAGCTCATGCAGGGAAGAGTTTCAGAGTGTTGTCCCCAGATGTCCTAGAGATCCATAGCTGTTGCAAGCTAGTTTTGTAAAAGGACTTTGCAGAAGAATGTAGCAGATGATTGTTTGGAAACTCTCTCCTTGAGGCAAGAATTGTCAATGCCATTGGAGATTTTGTGCATTAGGCGGGCAACTATGAATGAAATTCTTTGTTTCGCTGCAACCAGTGCAGACCCTGGGCCGGCCTTTGTCACATGATCACATTTCTCAGGACGATTGCAGCTGCCTTCCTAACTGCTAAATTGTGAATGCGCTTATGTTTATTTAGGCTGTATTTAGAGTTTTATAGATATATGCTCTCACAATAGTCGATTTTAGTCCAGGTGTGTAACACAGGCCCCTGCAGCCCCTACTGTGCAAGAGCCCATCACCATTCAAGGGCCCCTCAAACCTTCAGACATCCCTCATTCAGCCCAAGGCCAATGACTATCTGTGCGATAAGGGAGACTAAGGGGCCCCTCTTCACATTCTGCAGGGGGCCCCATCATTTTGCGTTACGTCACTGTTTTAGACAGCACACAAGATTAAACTATTCTAGAGGAGGCGGGCTTAGGTAGAGAAGGTAACACTTCCCAATGAGGGTATGGTTGTGATTTCTCACACTGACTTGTGAGAACAAATAATTGTGAACCCCCTACATCCACGTTTTCCCTTTGAAATACCATGAATGTACTGCTGGGCAGTCCAGGGGGAGCTCGTCCATGCCATGGTGCTGGCTGTAGGCCAGTTTCTTTATTTGCTTAGATAGTTCAGTAGATTGAGAGCCTGCTGCAAAGATCTGTGTGTAACCTGCAGGACATGTTTTGGACTCCTTGTACCTTACTCAAGCTTCCATCTTTCTGAGAATGAAGTCAATAAAACGAGCATCATTCATTTTAGGAATAATAACATCTTGGCATCTAGTTTAGTCTGTGGTTTACGCTAAATAAGTGGTCCATTTTATTTGAGTTAATGTATTAATTATTGTTGTAGTCATTATTAGAAATTAGATGCTAATAGAGGGAGCCAGAGAAAGAAAGATATTAACTCACCTCCTTGTGCCCCCTCCCTTGCGGTAGTCGCATTCAGCTTCCCACTTGCCACCTGGTCCAGGGCCATCACAGGTGCCAATGGCCTCTGACTTTCAACCACCCACGGGGGCATTAACCTAAAAATGGACAATACAGTGAGCAGAACAGCATCGGGTTAGAAAGGCATCAAGCAGTGTTATTTTTAGAAAGATTAGATCCTTAAATGCATTGTTGCTTAGCTTTGACAGAGTAAGCAACGTGGGCGCCATTTTGTCACAACACTTTGCCATTATCAGGGCAGAAACTATACCACCTTCAATGTCGTCGACATAGACACGCAATGCACAGCTACTGTGGACAACAAGCATTTGCAATGCAATAGGTCTCGCATTCACACGATTTTGAGCTATTGGCATTGTAAATGACAATGCCTTCTATTTATGTTTTGGGTTTTAAAAAATAAATACAAGGCATTGTTATTTACAATACTAATAGCTTTAAAAATGCAATGAACCTCGCCATCTATACCAACAGAAAGGGCGCTTTAGATATATCAGGTCAAAGAGCAAACACCCCGACTGGCGCAGATAAAAGCACTTCAGAATACTGAACGGACAGCAACTTCACCTGAAAGCAGACATCGTTTGTCACAAAATGAAGGGACCCGTGCACACTTCCTGGTGTCTTAAATGAACATTAGACCCCCAATCTCTAGTTCTGTCTCCCGCAAACACTCTAAACGAGTTACGGTTCGTGTCAAAGTTTATCTTCCAACTTTTTCAAACTTCAGCAATATTTTGATATCTATGTATAGCGAGAAGAGCGATCTCGCCTGAACTCTGCGGTTGTAAATTAGGTAAAGAGGTTACATAGAAGGTAGACCATTTCTCCTTCACGTCTGTACGCACATACTCTATATGCAAATATGCTGCAACCTGCGTTATCAGAGGCACAGTTATATTAGCTGGTTACAGGAAAATAACCCACACCCTGAGCTCAAATAAGTCGCTCACTGACATCACGGAGCGCGAGGCGAGGAACTATCGTCAGGTTGAGATTACTGTAGTAATTAGTGATGATAACACACGTACAGTCACAATCTGTACAGACTCATACATGCACACGGACACATGCAAACACACGCTCAAACACCATGCACCCACACGCCACATAACCCACACATTAACTACACGTACATACGGACCATCGCAGACACACACCAGGAACAAAAACACAAACACCACAAGTAAACACACACGTACCACGTGCAAGAACCTGCACGATGTACACACACGCATACTACATAAACACGATACACACACACACTCTCACAAAGTTGTACGACAAATGAACACACCAGGCCCAGCCTTTACTAAACACGCACACACAGCACACATCCCCCTAACATATTACACACACAATGCACACAAACACCATACACACAATTACACAGAGAAAACACACCACATATAAACGATGTCAAACACTTCCAATGAATATATGATGATGTCGCTGTCGGCAGTGGAGTTGCTTCAAACATGCACACGACAGTAGCTATGAAGTAAATAGTCGAAGGGTGTCTTTAAGTGTGGATCAGGCTTGTAATAGACTGTGCTGGACTGTAATGCACACAACTGTGTTTCCGGTCGTGAACTTACTAGGCTGCATGTAACTGATGTGTGCCTATAGACAGCGTTCCCCTCCGACAGCGTTGCTCTTGACCACCATGTGTGTGCGAGGCAGCCATATGTTGACTCAGAAGAATGAATGCCACTGCTTTTGTTTTGTTCAGGGCAGGCCATGTTATATTTTATTTTATGGCGTACAGAACTGTACGGTTTGTAACTAATTACAGTGCCTTGTAGCAGCATGCTCCTGCATTACAGTGATGACATCCTCACTGAAGCCGCCGCTGTGCTGTGTGGAGTCTGCTGTGGGCTTCAGAGATCCCTCCCCGACAAGCCCTGAGCCCTCAGAATACCTCCCTCCTCGTGTTTATAAACAATACATTTACAAACAGCTGCGTGTGACCTCAAGTCACTGCCCCCCTCCCGCCGTCAGCTCAGTAAACACACATTTCACAATACAAGGCCTCTAGGCCGGACGTTCTCCCGTTTGACCTTTCTTTGTACATCTAATGCATCTGCATTGCAGCAATGCTGCCATTTGTGCACTGCGCAAATGATGCCGCTTTTAATGTTTGTTACTGGAATGTACTCACAGATTAAATGTGAGTGTGCTTGCTGTTGCACCTGGGGCCACATTTTAGTGTTTTCTTTTTATCTCCGGCGTATGTTGCCTTCGGGTGAAGTAAGCGCCTAGAAAAACTTGAAAACAATTAATGTAAATACAGGCAAATATCTAATTTTCACAAGCACGGTCATCAAGCGTATGTGCGCGTGGCTTCGCGTTTGTGTGTATGCCCCTCCCACCCCCGGAAGTGTTGTGGGTGCCCTCTGGTGTGCGAGCGCGCCTGTCGGTATAGAATACTGACTCATGGGGTCAGGTTCTGGACAAAAGCCACGACTCACCAATAATTCGCGGAGAAGAATCTTTATTTTTCATCAAAGCACCGCTCTTATAATTTTCTGGGAATGCGGAACTGGTGCAGCGAGCAGCCATCGGAAATTCGGAGTAAGGCGCTGTGTGAGGACACTGGTCCGCAGCCAGCCATTGAGAGCGCCTTGTGTCTTCTCGCATGCTTCCTTGTGCAGACTCCGGTCGTAACAAGACTTCGGAAACATGATCCGTCACTACACGCCTCCTTTAGATAAGAAATACCCTCACTACAGCCGTTAAGCAAATGATACAGTCCGGATGGGCCGTCCCAAAAGGAGACAGGGCAGTAACAAAGAAGCCTCATTTTCAATCGAAGGCCACCGTTTAGCATAAACGATGACGCCAGCCAATGAAAATAATGGGCGGGGCTTCAAGTCCCCTTCTGAAATCTCCTCTACCACAATATGTCTCGCAGAGCGAGCAGCGCATGCGCGCTGCAACGCTAGGCGAGACCTAAAAAGAACAACAAATACAAAAATACTACAGGGACCTGTCTGCTGTGAATAAGACAGTTGAAGAAGGAAGACATGCAGGCAGGGGGAAATGTAGAAACGGTCCCGACCTCCCCTTGTGAATGAGTTATGTAAAATAACTATTCCGGATGAACGGTGCCATAGAGGTAGTGCCCTAGACTCTCTCCTCACTTTGTACTGTGAGAAGAATGCTCTAGTCTCTCTCCTCTCACTTTGTAATGAGAGAAGTAGTGTCCTAGACTCTCTCCTTACTTTGTAATGTAAGAAGAAGTGCTGAAGGCTCTCTCCTCACTTTGTAATGTGAGAAGAATGCTCTAGTCTCTCCTCGCTTTTTAATGAGAGTAGTAGTGCCCTAGGCTCCATCCTCACTTTGTAATGTTAAAAGTGATCCAGACTTTCTCCTCACTTAATGATTAGTGCCCTAGACTCCCCCCTGGCCTTGTAAAGTGAGAAGTAGTGCCTAGACTCTCCCCTCACTTGTTATTATGAGATGTAGTGCCCTATACTCTCCCCTCACTTGTTACTGTGAGAAGTAGTGCCCTAGACTCTCCCCTCACTTGTTACTGTGAGAAGTAGTGCCCTAGACTCTCCCCTCACTTGTTACTGTGAGAAGTAGTGTGCTAGGCTCTCTCATCATTTTGTAATGTGAGAAGAAGTGCCCTAGATTACCTCCTCACTTTGTAATGTGAGTAGTGGCCTAGTCTCTCTGCTTACTTACTGACTTGTGCCATAGACTCCCTCCTGACCTTGTAAAGTAAGAAGTAGCGCCCTAGACTCCCTCCTCACTTTTTAATGTGAGAAGGCTCCTTTCTCGCTTTGTGACTAGTGCCCTAGACTCCCACTTCACTGTGTAATTTGAGAAGTAGCGCCCTAGAATCCCACCCAACTTTGTAATAGGAGAACTGCCGTAACCTCTCTCCTCACTTAGGGCCTGATATGAGTTAGGAGGAGGGGATAGCCCATCACAAACGTGACAGATATCCCGTCCGCTGTATTACGAGTTCCATTATATCCAATGGAAGATAATAGAACTCGTAATACGGCGGATGAGATATCCGTCACGTTTGAGATAGAGTAACCTGTCCGCCAAACTCAGAATCAGGCCCTTAGTGAGTAGTGCCCTAGACTCCCTCCTCACTGTGCAATGGGAGTAGTGCTCTAGAATCTTTCCTCACTTAGGGAGTAGTGCCCAAGATTCCCTCCTGACCTTTTAAAGTGAGAAGTAAGGCCCTAGACTCCCTCCTCATTGTATATATTAGTAGGGCCATAGACTCTCTCCTGACCTTGTAATGTTAAAAGTGCCCTGGGTCTCTCCTCACTTAGGGAAGTAGTGCCATAAACTCCCTCGTGATCTTCTAAAGTGAGATGTAGTGCCGTAGACACTCTCCTCAATATGTAATGTGAATAGTACCTATACTCCCTCCTCACTCTGTAATGTTAACAGTGCCCTAGACTTACTCCTAACTTTGTAATGCGATTAATGCCCTAGACTCTCTACTGACCTTGTAATGTTAAAAGTGTCCTAGACTCCCTCCTTACATAGGGAGTAGTGCCCTAGACTCCTTCCAGATCTTCTAACCTGGGAAATAGTGCTGTAGACTCCCTCCTCACTCTGTAATGTGAACAGTGCCCTAGTCTCGCTTCTCACTTTGTAATGTGATTAACTCCCTAGACTCTCCCCTTACCTTGTAATGTTAAAAGTGTCCTAGCCTCCCTCCTTAATTAGGGAGTAGTGTCATAGACTCCCTGCTGATCTTCTAAAGTGAGAAATAGTGCCGTAGACTCCCTCCTCACTTTGTAATGTGAATAGTGCCCTTTACTCTCTCCTCACTTAGTGATTAGGGCCCTACACTTACTCCTGATCTTGTAAAGTGAGAAGTAGCACCCTGGAGTCCCTCCTCACTTTGAAATGTGAGTAGTGCCCTAGTCTCTCTCCTCACTTAGTGAGTAGTGCCCTAGACTCCCTCCTGATCTTGTAAAGTGATACGTAGTGCTAGCAAGTGATGTGACTGTGCACCATCCATTGTACAGTGAATGGTATGCAGTTCTTAACAGAAGAGGAAGCAGGGATTCTGCTCTCTCAGGAGCAAGGACCATCACACATCTCCAAGGGGTGTCATGCTTTAGCATCGGGCAGCTCCTCGTTGGGCCAGCGCTGCACTGCACAACGGGCTCTGCAGCGGGGCTCTTTGTTGGAGTTCTTGGTGACAGAATGAGGGGTAGTTTGACCACTAGACATTGCTCGCAACTTACCGGTACTACCACTCTGCCATTCATGGTTGGGGTGCAGTTCCCCATACTTGCTCAGTTTTTATCCTGAAGGTATATTGTATACTAGTGTGATATTTTGAAGGATACGGCATAACCCACAGGTACTTGTCACCGACCCCCACATAAATAGATTAGGACCAGTGACGGCTGCCACAGGGTAGCACGGGTGGGGTGGGGGCCGGGGGGAGGATAGAAAAATACATTTTAAAAATTACTTACCTTGCTGCCGGACCGGATTTTTAGTCAATCTATGTTTTTAATCATAACAAGGGAACCCAGTTATTAAACATTGCCTTGGGTTTTCCTAGTTATTTTTACCTCACCTCCATACCAGTCTACTCACACTATCACACCCACACCACACCTCACTTTTCACATCAGCAAAAAACCTAAGAACTCCGGGAAAGAGCCCCCATGTGGGGCCCATTAGGCATTGCAGCGTCGGCCCAATGAGGAGCTACCCGATGATGAAGAATGGCACCCCTAGTGGTATGTGAGGGCCCTTACTCCTGAAGGAGCTTCCGACCTTTTCTTTTCCTCTTCTGTTAGGATTACCATTCACTATACATAGCCTGAGTGGGGGCGTGTATGCTGGACCTTTATTTGCCCCTAGTCCCCTCCTATATTGTTCACTGAGCACCATCCTTCCCACTCCACTGTCACATGCCTTTTAGCACAGTTTTGTCCCAGGGCATTGGCCGCCAGTCCACCTCACTGCCAAATATTGTGGGTGACTTGTGGAATGTCAAGAAATTGGGATAAATTGACCCCTGAATGGCAAGCAGAGCTGGGTAAGTGCCAGTCTGCCAGTCACATGTCAGTATAAAAGCCATTGGGGATGGGGCAAAGTAAGACTTATGTCATGCATGTAACTCTCGAAAGTCTAGCCTAGCCAGGATGCAATGAGCCCTAGTGCAAGTAAGGAAAATGGCCACTTTGATTGCTGTTTGGCTAGTAAACAGGGCCGGACTGGCAAAAGCGGGCACCGGGCATTTCCCCGGTGGGCCGCCAGGGTGGGGACCGGTTTTGGTCCCCTGTGGGGCCGTTTTTGTTACCGGGGTCCTGCAATATCAGCCCCCGGTAACAAAATCGGCCGAAACCGGCCCTTGCAACCAGCTCGGCTGCCCCCCTTCAGCCCCCCCAGGGGGGCCGGCCGAGCAGTTTGCCAGGGCCGGTTTCGGTTCCAGTCCGGCCCTGGTAGTAAAATACAGCAATTATCAGGGTTTAATTACTCCCTCTGGCTCTGGTCCCCGGTGCTGCAGCACCTTCTGCACCAATTGTAGCTGTGCCCATAAGTCAGTCACATGTCTTGCGTGGGTTAGCCCAGTAGAACTTGACTAGAATTGCCAACCTGAGGCTTGATACGTGTTCAATCTGTGCCTCAGAGCCACTGCCTTTCAGTGGCACCAATACTGATGGCCAGCTGAGTGCCCTGCTCTGCAGCCTGTTTGATTAACAATGCCCCATTTACATACATGTGGTTAGTGAATATCCCACCTCTTTGAGCATAACCTCATGTGACCTCCGCTCCAGCAATACCACACACAGTCAAGGTTTGCTAAATAGACAGGCAGGGAGTGTGATCAAGGAAGAGAACTCTCAGTGCAATGAAGATTACCGCTCAGTAACCAGGGCATTACCCCACTGTTGGTCTTCCCTTGGAAGGATCTATGCTCATGAAACCCTATGATGCAATAACACAGACTTTTACTCACCCCAAGGGATCATTATGGCATTCTCAGCTATATTTACTAGAAGAGATACTGACATTGCAACAGAGGCATCTGTTCAGCTGAACACCATGTGGCAAAACCTCTGGTTTCAACCATACATAACGGACTGGGTGACTTGAATTTGTGAGGGGTAGACCATGTGGCTGCTCTGCATACCTCTACAATTGACCCCTTTCAGAAGTTAGCTCACCGGCAGCCATGCCTCTTCTTGAGTGGCCCTGAAATACTTGTGCTAAAGTAGTCTGCTCCACAGGATATCTGGTCAGGATATATAGGTGGTCCATCAGCTCAAGGCAGCCACCCAAGAACCAGAGCCCAAAGTCAAAAGTGAAAGCAAGTCGTCCAACTTTCTAAAAAAGGCAGTCTACATAGAATTGTACCACGTGTCCCACATCAAGGAGGTCCTCTGAAAGAACTGAAAGGCAGACTCACCTCCTGACTAGGTGGAACACTGATCCAACCTTGGGTAAAAAGCTGGTAGAAGACAGAACACCAGTGATTTGGGAGTTAACACAAATATGGGGGTAAGTAGAAGAGAGGACAAGTTCTATCAGCAGGGGGGGCTCCACCGCTAAGGTGGAGGAGCGTCACCCCACTGCTCTCAGAGCAGTGGAAATGGGAAAAATAAAATGATAATAACGTTATAATCATTCTAATTTTCATTGCTGCGGGTCTAGGTTAGGGAGGGGTGGGGCTGGGTTCACATGGGGTGGAACAGTTCATGCACACTAAGTGCGCATGACTACTTGGCCCGCCGCCTTGGCCCGGTCAAACAGTCATGCGCACTTTGCATATTCCCCACCAGGCTGTAATGTACAGCCTGGTGGGGAACATTCACAGGCTCACTGTCCCGTGTGAGCGCCAAACTATGATGCTCAGACCAATCACAAAGCTGCATTGCAGTGTTGTGATTGGCTTAGGGGAGCCTGGATGCTTTCGGTACTTGTCAGCAATGGAGGAGAGCCGGAGGCAGCAGGGAGTAGGCAAGTGGTATCTTTTTTTAAATATTTAGTTCCCCCCTTCCGCCCCGACCCCCATTCCCTGCCAGACGCCACTGTCTATCAGCCTGAGTTAAGAAGTAAGAGTTCCTAAGAAAAGTGCTTTGAAGGAGAGAAACTACAGGGACGTCTCTGACAGAGGCTAAAAGGGGGAACTTTGAAGAGAACTTGGAACCACAGGCACCTTACAAACCCCTATGGTTTACCCCTGGATTCTCTACAGATAGATGCCAACTGTGCCCTGTGAGTAGATACTGACAGACCGAGAGTGATGCAGTCTGGAGGAAATCTCGGACCTTCATAGGAACACATGAGGGTAGTCCAAGCCCTTTTCACAATACCAAGAAGAGAAGGAAGTCTAATGCCCGCCTTATGATTTATTGTTTAAAAATATTTTGACTTCTGGACAGAAGCCAGGCACCTAGAGAAAGATACTGTGGTCTAAACATAGTCTGAAAAATATTGTGTACTAAATATCGTTTACAAAAATATTGACCCATGGAAGTTAACAATAGAAAATCTACACACAATGGAGTGATATTTTTTGTAAATAATATTAAGACCAAAATATTTATGTCAGACATATTTTTGTTATCTATATTCTGACATACAACCTTCCCTAGAAAGTTCCTTTGAGATTACCCCACACTGCTGAGTATTTCCAGCACCCCTAAAATTACATGTTGCTCTCTACTGATGAAGGACAACTATCCTGAGTTACGTGTCTAGAGATACACAACACTGGCTGCACCAACATGGGCGAAAAACTAAAGAATGTTACTGCAGTAAGTGTTATCATGAACTGTATTTACCATAATGCATTGGGGCGAACTGTGTGCTGGGATATAAGACCTGGCTCTTCGGCTAAACAGGTCTGCGGACCCCCCCTCAGCGCCTTGAGACCCTCACGGGTGAGTAGCACGCTTACAATTCCCTGATTGATTGATTGATATGAGGCAGTGTGCTCCCACGCTCCTTGTGTTTGAAAAGGCTCCTTTCGGCTAATGAACTGACAAGCTCTGATTGGTGCACCTGAACTCAGTGAGTGGAACAGAGACCTGAGAAGTCTTTGAGCAGCATTTTCAGCACCCCGCAAATGGTGTGTTGCTCTCTACTGATGAAGGGCAACTATCCTGAAACACGTGTCTAGAGATACACAGCAATGGCTGCACCAACATGGGTGAGAATTTAGACTGTTACTGAAGAAAGTTTTATCATGAACTGCATTTACCATAATGTATTGTGGCGAACTGAGTGCTGGGATGTGTGGTAGTGTGCTCCAACCCCACGTGTTATCTTTGTTATCTATAATCTGAGATCGACCCACGCCTGTGAGTCTTAGACTATCTACCTTAGTCTTCCAGGTGTGCTCCTACGCCTCAGCACTTTCCCAAAAAACATGCACTTGAAGATTTTACACTTATCAGTTTTTTTTTCTCCATTGACAAACCATTTTTCATATAGAGAAATCCTATCCTCTATACACCTCGACATTCTGGGAAAGTTTGGTGAAGTTTAATGCCCAATTTGCACACCTACATGGTCTCTTTAACCCAAGAACAAAACAAGCATAGGCAAAGCTAATAGGTCGCGCCCATGCGAGATCTATTGTCTTTACCAGTGTTTTTAGTCATGTTGCACAATACCGCAAGCTACTATGAAACATGGTTTGAAGTCAAGATTTAAGAGCACTATGACGTGACCAGCGATGACTGCGGCAGAGCTCCGCTGGAGCAACATGAGAGAGGCGCAGGGGAGCAGGGTGGTAGCAGGAACAAAGAGAGAGGAGAAAGCAACACGAGGGACGTGCAAGGGAGGAGGGAGGGAGAACCAGACAGGGGCAGCAACACAGAGAGGGGATGGGTGAGAGGAAAATGCAAGATAATACCTCCATCTCAGCGAACGCAGACAGACAGGCACTAATTAAGTTCACTCAATCTGAGCTTGGTCCATGCTCCACAGAAAGGAATGGAAGTGACACTCGGCCTGCACTGACCAATTTGGAGGCAGCAAAGAAGAGCGACGCTGAAGCTAACAAATAGTAAGCAATGGGCGGTCACCAAGCCCTTTATTGTAAACAATAACAACTCAAGTGAGAAAGCATGCAGCGCATGTGTTTTTGCAGACTCAACCTAAAAAAGGGAGCGAGTGGTAAAGAAACGTACCTAACAGTGGGTGGAGGAGGGTAAAATGCCCACAATTAAAACTTGTATCAAAATTACCCCCCTACAGAATTTTTGACACTAATGTTAAAAATGTCAATAGGGTATGAAAAATCATTAGGAATGTTGGTGAAACAACTTTTTTTTTGGGGGGGGGGGCTCCTAAACCTTGGGGGGGGGGGTTCCTAAACCTTGCAATGGGCAGCCTCTTATTTTTCCCTCTGACACTGATATCCTACTGGTCACTCTAAACTCACAACTGCACAAAACTTGCCCTAAAAGTGACTTTTCCACAGTAGTGAGTTCTGTCTGCTAACACAGTGGTCCCCAGATACGGGATCCATGAATCGGGCTCTGTCATTTACTCCTGCAGACGGCACCTTTTGTGTACCTAAGTGTAGCATACTTGTGCAAAACATTTGGTGAATCAGGCCACTAATATTGTGGACTATGCATGTCAATTACAGATAACCAGGAAGAAGCTGCTATCCCTAGCTTCCCTTTTGGCCCCTCTTGCACGGCACTTGCTACCCCTGGCCTCAGCAGTAAAGATTTCACCTTTTGACCTTCTCCCAGCCCCTCAGCAAACAGTAGGATACTGTTGAGGGGCTAAGGGTGGGGGAAAGGCTCAATTCTGTCACGTTATTGGAGATAAAAGTGCGCGTGATGGCACTTCTGGTACCCCAACGTCATTTCCTGAGGACGGGCCTTCTGATGGGACAGTACAAGGTGTGATTCTCTGCCCTCCACTTGAAAAATGGTAATGGTTGCTCACGGAGGGAGAGTAAACAAATGAAGCTACTGCAAACTGTGCGTGCCTAGACATGTTTACAGAGATGCTTTGTTTCTCTGCTGGGGACACCGAGCCCTGCTCGCGCCTCACAAGCTGTGACGTCATATCGACGTCCACTTTGCCTCGAGAGCTCTAGCACTGCTCTGCCGGTGCCTTTGGGCACTAGACACGTCCCGACAGAGACGTCACCCGCCTTCCTCTGAGTCACTCTTCCGTTGTGGGCACCTGTCAGGTGTGTTGTGCCCAGCCACGCTCTGGGTGTGACGCGGGGGAGCTGTCAGGGGCTGGGCCGATGGTGCTTTCTGAGACTCGGTTCTGCACAGGGCGTGAGAGCACCGTGACACATGATTGGAAAAAAAAGATGTACCTGGAAATAATATTTGGCTCTTTTAGGACCTGTAATACTGGATTGCAGACTGGCTGCCGATGACGCCACACCGCCACACGTGCGGTTCCTGGGGCATCAAAGCCACATTAAGATGGAGGGAGCGCTGATTAGAATTGCAAATTTATACATTGATTGTAAAAGACAAAATACGAGGAATAGAAAAAACAACTTTCCCCTTCAGGCGGAGTCAAAAACCGGTTCCACCATTACCCAAAATGTATACATTCAATCAACTTGCACAGGGTGAGACTTGTACATTTAGTTTCTCTTTGGGCGAATGGGCGGTAGAGCCTTCATCCTCATTATCGGGCGTGTGAGCCACCATATCTGAAGCCAGAACTTTTAATTCTCCCACCCCTCAGTAATCACTCTCGTCTCTGGAAATTTGCTATAACCTTACATCTTCTTCAATCACGAAATGGAGTAAACCATTCTAATATATGCGTCCCTCCCACTAACCACAGACGGATGTCCGCAGCCTCCAACCTAATATCACTACCACCGACCACCTTCTGCACATAACCTCCCAATCCCTGAGCAACATCGGCTCCCCGAAACCCAGAGGCGACCGCCTCCTACCAGCCAATGTAGTAAAACCCTAGAATGATGTGCTCTTTCCCTCCTGTGGCCTGCACCCCTGAGTAATTCTAAAACCTCACCCTACACAAGCCTCTCCTACGACAACTGCAGCTGTGCTACAGCCCCTAGTGTAGCACAGAAGCTACCACCATGACTGCACACAGACACTTGGGGGCATATTTACAAGGGAATTGCGCCACCGGAACGTCACTTTTTTGACGTTCTGGTGGCGCAATGCCCTGCACCATATTCACAAAGTGGCGTTAAAGTGGTGTAAATATGGTACCATTTCACTCAGTTTTCGACGGGAAGTGGGTGTTTCTATAGGCGTTTAACCGCAACACCCATTGCTTTTTGACGTTGACCTAGATTTACAAGGATCTGTAAATCTGAAGCAGCACCAAAAACTAACGCCAAGCTAGAGCAGGTGTTAGAGTGGCTCAACAAGCAGAAATACTTTCTCCTCGTTTTTGCTCTTTCTATGTGTGCTGCACTTTACAGCACATATAGAAAGAGCAAATCACCTTTAAAGATTGTTTATGTGCAGCAAGGTGTCCCTTCCTGCACATAAACAATAATTCCCTGCAACACAGACACCCTTGCACTATGGTGCAAGGATGCCTGTGTTGCAGGAACTGATTCCTGCAACCCAGGCACCCTTGCACTATGGCGTAAGGGTATCTGTGTTGGCGGTAAGCATCTATTTTTAGCAGCTGTGCGAGGGAAAACACAGGGGTGCGTTATATTTTTTTGAATATGGCGCACCCCTGCTTTTTTTAAATGAAAATTTGCTGCTGCGCCATTTCCTTGTGAATATACCCCTTGGTGTTCTGTAGTCTAGACATTCTAAAGTCAAACATTCTAGCCTTCCACACTGCATTTGATGCTAGATATGGTGACTCTCTAGTTAACATCCCATTCACTCAGGAGAACAAGTGGGACCAGCCCTGGCCGGGATGATGGAACCTCTACGATGTACACTGGGACTTGATTTCTGATCTACATCAGTGGAGATGATCAACTCACTCTCCTCCCGCTCGACTGGCTTCTGCTTGAAGATATTTAATCATCACATCATAGGCATTTGTGCTACCAAACCATCCAATACATAAACCCTTCTGATGTCGCTGAGGATTTCTCCTCTCTGGTCACAGTCCCACAGGAAGCAGGCCATTCATTGACTGGGGAACTTTGGCATCTGTAAGACTAGACCTTCGAACAACATCCCATACACGTGAAACCAGTCTCCCATCCACGCCCTTACTCGCTTACTACACCCTCTTTCACATGCTGTACTCTCTCTGCAGATTAAAAAAACGCCCCCTTCCTAAAAGTCTCATTAATTACTAGAATTTGGTTTTCGTGCTACTGTTCAAACTGAATTTCCTAATTCCTCTATTTAAAATATTTTTTAATTCCCCACTATTATAAATTATTTTGTTACAAACTACATTGCAATACTACCACTACAGTGGTACTTCATGATATAATAAACCCTCAAAACATTCGAATCTATAGTAGTGGCTGATGCAGCAATCTGTATGTAGCCGTAGGCATAGGTTGAGATTTCAGCAATGCCACCTCAGACGTCCATCCTTCCAAGATGGATGAAATGCGAGCAATTGAAAAAGATCTGACAAAAATCTCATAAAGATAAAAAGAAAATGTGTTACTCTCAATAGCTACATTGAATGTTTAACAGCCCATGAGTGCTCTGCTCTAGATGCGCTGTGATCATCACTTACCATACAAGACTTTTTGTCATAGGACACCAAGAACTCCAATCCCTGTAGGCAACCAATAATCAAGCCCTATGCATTCTAAGACTGCCAGAACTTCCCTCCCTTTTGGCACAGGCCGGTGTGCACCATATAAAAAGAGCCATATAGCAGCATAATATATATTTCATGATCATACACTGGCGATGAAGGTCTGTTCAGTGCTATCTTGGGTGCTCCTATAGTATACTTGTAAATCCAAGGTAACACAGCTCTCTCAACCGAATGGTTGAAAGGGTTTAATATCAGGGTCCCGATACGTTTTGCCATGGATATTGCTATATTCCCTTTTCCCTAATATTTTGCCATTTTTAAAAATCTAACAGAGGGCCTCCGACTTTTTTTTAATCTACCACTTTTTTTTACGCCATTCAGTTTTCTTCATGGATGGAAATCCTTTGTTTTCAACATATGTGACTTCTTGGTAACTCATTACAACCTACTCTGGCGCCCAATTTTAATAGGTTTAACAGGTGTACTGTGATGACTCTGTACTCTTCAAAGTGGACAGGTTGTCCTTTAATATCATTGTCACCTTTGTATCAAATAAAACACTCTCCAACTTCAGCAAGATTTGTCTGGACAATTTCTTCTAGATTTCCTCTTTATCTATCTGTGCCCACCTTATCAATCTTCTTGGACCTCTGTATCCTCTCCAACCCTCGATAGCCACAAGCCGGCCACTACATGGCCACAGTCTGTGTGATCTACCGGGCCTCCTATGAGTAGTTTTTGTGGGTTGCCCTTCCTTGTCCTTCATTGCCCTCTATGACCCAGGGGCAATCACTGATTGGCATTGCTCTTCATCTCCACCACCTTCTGCTCAATAAGCCACCTTTGCAATGCCGCTTCGATTCTCCTGCCCTGTCTTCAGCTGCTTCTAGCATCCAGCTCACAAGCACCACACCAGTGCATCCCTTCGCACTTGGGCGCGATGGTTGATGCTCAACGAGGTGTGAAGCAAGCTTACTCACAACATCATCATGCAGTCATGCTCTTTCCTGCTCCCTTTTGTTTGTTTCACAACATGTCCTACAATACAAAAATATACACTCATGTCTTGGCATGAATATGGCTACGGAGATGTTGCCAAAACTATACAGGGTCTTAGGTGTTGCAAGAGTTTGTTTAAAGATTTTCATGCTTCTAAGGATGTCTCTGGATGTCAGGTACTCTTCTGCCTTCTCTGCCAGGCCAGCGATGTTTCCCAGCAGCATTAGGAGCTTGAACTCCTTATGAAAGCTTGTGAAGCATAGAAACTGCTGCTGAATTCCTCTTAGTGGTAGTTCCATGTTTCCTTATACCTGAAGTCTGCCGCTTTGGCCACCTGGCCACTGTGCCCACGAGCTTAGAGCCTCATCTTTTGGGACCTTTTAACACCTTTAAAATCCACACAGGCTCGGTTCTGCGGCCAGACAAGTCTGGGAGGTTTATAGGGTACCCTCAGCTAGGTGATGCTGGACTGGACCCACACTCACTTGGCCTAGGCTGCGGAAATCTTGGCACCTGCCTTAGGTCCAGACCCTGGGAGTCTCATCCTATGCACCCCTCCAACTGGGCAAGGCTGCCAAGAAGGTGCCTTTGTTGTTGTAATCATTCAGCATTCGATCTGGAAGCTATTCTCGGCTCCATCAATAAACATTTCTGTATCTGACTTATTTATAATCCTTGTGTGAGACCTTTGGGTGTGTGACCCTTGTGATTGAGACCCTTGTGTGTGGTGTGACCTCTCTCCCTTCTTCTCCCATCCACACTGCACCTTTACAGATGGATGCTGCACTCCAGAGCAGCCGTCTCAAACATTCTCAAAAGGCCCAAAGTCACAGCATGTGAGGCAAGAAAACTAACTGCAACCTTCCATCCCACATAGCTCATGGGAATAGTTAAATACCCGGAGTGCCTCTATCTTAACGAAAGATCCCAATATTCAGTGTGCACCAAGCATCAACCCACTAAAGTACCAGCTTCAATTAATTATAAGTGCCACTCATGGTGTTTGATGATTGTCTCCGGAGGGCCCTACTGAGTCACTTATGCATCTGCAGCGATGCGAGTTATGCCCATTGCATGGCAACAATATTTGTGTCTCAAGCAATTGACGACAGCGAGAATTGTTAGCCACCTTGTAGCCATGTAATGGTATATTTTGACTGTATGGGTTTGGCTGCCAGGTCTGTCTTGATGTGTTCTGTTGTTCGATAGCGCTTGCTGTTTGGTTGATGTGTTCGTTAGCGCTCGTTCTGTGGTTGGTGTGTTTGTTATCGCTTGCTCTGTGGTTGGTATGTACGATAGCTCTTGCTTTGTGGTTGGTGTGTACGATAGTGATTTCTCTGTGGTTTGTGTGTTCAAAAGCGCTTGCTGTGTGGTTGGTGTGTTCGTTAGCGCTCGTTCTGTGGTTGGTGTGTTAGTTAGCTCTTACTCTGTGGTTGGTATGTACGATAGCGCTTGCTCTGTGGTTGGTGTGTTTGTTAGCTATTGCTCTGTGGTTTGTATGTACGAAAGCGCTTGCTGTGTGCTTGGTGTGTTCTTTAGCACGCCTTCTGTGGTTGGTATGTTTGTTAGCTCTTGCTCTGTGTTTGGGATGTACAATAGCGCTTGCTTTGTGGTTGGTGTGTTTGATAGCGCTTGCTCTGTGGTTGGCGTGTTCGATAGAGCTTGCTCTGTGGTAGGCATGTTCGATAGTGCTTGCTCTGTGGTAGGCGTGTGCGATGGAGCTTGCTCTGTGGCTGGCGTGTTCTATAGCGCTTGCTGTGTGGTTGGTGTGTTCGATAGAGCTTTCTCTGCAGTTGGTGTGTTCCATAGTGCTTTCTCTGTGGTTTGTGTGTTTGATGGCGCTTGCTCTGTGGTTGGCATGTTCGATAGCGCTTGCTGTGTAGTTAGTGTGTTCGATAGCGCATGCTCTGCGGTTGGTGTGTTCGATAGTGCTTGCTGTGTGGTTGGTGTGTTCGATAGCACTTGCTTTGTGGTTGGTGTGTTCGATAGTGCTTGCCGTGTAGTGGGGGTGTTTGATAGCGCTTACTCTGTGGTTGGTGGAGAGTTCTGCTGTGCTATCAAACTATATGCTGTATCTGTCCTGCCTTGGATGTGTGTCCAGTGAGTTGTCTAAAAACTACTGTTCGTAGTTGTGTGCTGTCAATGCCAAGGGTGGTCCCGGGAAAGTAGGAGTAACTCTGGAGACCAACCATGGAAAGGGAGGATGGGGCAGAGAAAAAGCAGTAGATGGCGGCTGTAAAATGGTGAAATGAATGAAATTATATACCAAGTCACCTGCTCAGTGGCGACCCAGAGTTACCAGGAAACTGCTTTTATGTTTTTTGTGTGAATCCATACATTTGGGAAGTGTTATTAGATGCCAGGACGCAAGCCACTGCAAAGAGGGGTGTGAGTGTTCCCACTGATGTCCTCACAGAGGCAGGGGAGCCCATCTGACTTGAATGCATTAGGGCCAGTGGCTCCCTCGTTACGTCACTGCTCCAGGCAGATCCGCGGATGCAGCTGAAGTGCCCCGGATCAGGCCTCGCGCTGTTCCCAACAGCCACGTCATGGGGACGCACAAAGATTGATCCTGACACGGATGAAGTGGCTTGGAGGGGATTACCCGGTGGCCCTCGGCTGTGACTGAAAGGTCCAGCCGGTATTAGCCTCGCACCTTCTGTTGGGATGTTATTAAAATCAACCACAGAGCGTGCACGTTTATTAAGGGGCACGCTGACCGGGTCACGACCCGCTGGATATTGCAATCATTCTGAGAACTGATGTCAAATGATAAAAAGGTCAAAAACATCAGAGGAGACATCACGCACCCTCTGACACCTCAATGACATCACACAGGTCTGTTCCATGCTCCACCCTTAACTGCCTCCCATTTGCTGCTAATAGGCTTTGACGTGTGTCGCATGCACATAATCCACATGGACCCACTGGCGTCGCCAGACGCCATGATAAACTACAGGCTGCACCGCACACCCACTGGGGAATACCTGAAACCCCGACCCCTCGGGCATCCCACATGGTGTTGAGGGTATATGACGCAACACAGCATCCCTCCTTTAACACGGAGTAGAAGGACAACTAAACAAACAAAACAGAACACTCTAGGTGAGTAGTCTATGGCGTCACCGTCTGATAATGCGCCATCATGTGCAAAGGGCGCTCTTTTGAACTGAGAGGTTTTCCTGGTGACACTCACGGTACCTTTCTTGGCGGTTCCCATGGTGCCTTTAATGTCTGTGATTGTTCATGGTGAAGCTCCAAAAGGTAGGCAGAACTTCCCAGCTCTGTGTCGGTCTTTAACCAGGACCCTATCTCCTACACGGAGAGTGCGGTACTTGGCACGCCGCCGTAGCGAGTCATATTCGTCGTTGCGGGCCCTTAAGGAGTCAGAGTGGGTCAGGGGATTTAGTTGATCGGCCCACAAGGGGTGATGGGGAATGGTGTCTGTTAATCTTTTACCAAAACAGTCTGCTCCCGGCAATGCAGTTGGTGGAGTGATGAGTAAGATGATATTCCCGTAAGAAAACGTAGACGGAGCTCTCCACATTCTTGGCCGCTGCCACAGCAATGCAGATGACTTTCGTTAATGTCCTTAAAATCATTCCACCTCCCCATTGGCTTGAGGCCACCTGGGTGTGATGCGGCGGTGCTTTGTGCTCCATGAATGTAGATCTTTGGCCCACTCATGACCATTGTAGGGTGGGCAGGTGCGGATCTCTCCGAATAGTCCATGGGCGGCCCTCATTTTTTTCAAATTTTTGGATGACTTCCAATGCTGAGATGGTCGGCACGATTTTCACTTTGGGATACCTGAAAAAAATCTTAGAGGATGAGCTTGTGTGAGCCTTCAGGGAGACTCCCAGAGTCCATGCTAAGACGTTGCCAGGGGGTGGTTCGCCCTTCCTCTATGATTATTGGTTCAAGAAGCTCCAGCTGCTGCTCGCTTGGAAGGCGGGGGAGTCTCTGACAACCTCCTCTGCTTGTTGATCGAGACCTGGCAGCCAAACCTTGCTTCTCAGCCTGTTTTTGGATTTTACTACGCCTTGGTAGGCTTCATGACCTAGGAGGACAGCTCGGTGCCTCAGACTGCTTGGAATGACTATCCATGGAACTCGCATGAGGCAGCCATAGGCTGTTACAGAGAGTTTATGCTGACCAAGGTGTAACAACTGGAGTGTAAACTTCACGTCCTCAGTGCGATGTGCAGAGGGGTAAGTGAGAAGTCGCCAGTCTCACGTTAGTACCACCTGTATGGAAATTTGCAGACAGCCATCTAGCTCTGTGGCCTCTACAACATCCGATATGGACATGAGGATAGACTTGGATCATTTGACAAAAAGGCAGACATATTCCTCTGTGTTCTGTGCTTCCTTGGCTTCAGATAGGGTAACTGGCCGAGCATGGCGTGACAAGAAATCGGCAGGGTTGCGAGTGCCTGGTCAGTACTTGACTGCAAAGTTAAACTCCTGCAAATGCAGGATCCATTTCGCAATCCTCGAACGCGCCTTGGAAGCGGACCCCTGGAACAAAGGAATCAATGGCTAATGGTCAGTGAAGATGGTACAAGGGTATCCGTACAAGTATATATAGAAGTGCCAGCACCCCCAATGAATCACGATGGCTCCTTGCTCTATTTGGGAGTATCCCTGTTCGGTCATCGTGAGTGTCCAGCTCACATGTGCAACCGAGGCCCACTCCTGAAGTTGAGACAGTACACCCCTAATCCTGAGGGACTGGCATCCACCACCAACTGAGACTCATTCTTGTGGTCATGGATGGGTCTGTGATGTCCGATAGATTCTTCATGAAGCGTCCGCAGTAAGTCACCATGCTAAGGAAAGTTTGGACTCCAGACATGGAAGTGGGTGCTGGGGCATCTTGAATGTCCTTCATTTTTTCTGGGTCAGGACCTATTCCTCGGTCAGAGAACTGGTAGCCAAAGAACCTTATGCTCCTCCTCAGAAACTCGCCCTTCACTCTGTGAAGAGTCAAGCTGTGAGTTTTTAGCCTAGCAAACACTGCTCGGAGGCGAGTGAAGTGGCTGTCTAGCATTGGGGCGGGCACCAAGAGGTCATCACTCATGTTCAACACCCCAGGAAGACCGGTCAAAACCTCTTTGTTAATGCGCTGAAAGACTTTGGCTGCGCTCAACATGCCGACATTGAACCGGGTGTACCGCCAAAGACCCATATGTGTGGAGGAAAGGGTTATGGGGTTGGAATCAGCATGCAATGGTCTCTGGTGGTAACCAGACCGAAGGTCCATTTTGGAGAACCGCCTCGATCATGAGAGTTTTACGATGATGTAATCAATAGTCTGTGTCAGGTGGCGCTCTCGTTTAATAGCCAGGTTGGGCACAAACTCCTGTGCCAGTCTGTCAATATCGCTGGCAAGGACACTGAAATCAAAGTGCACTAGCCTGAGATCTTGGGCGATTTGACAGCTCAGGAGGAATCACGCCCCTTCCTGGGACACATAGACTTTGGCCATCGTAGAGGTGGTGTCACGTGTGACCTCCGAGTGGAAAAGTCCTGCCAGATGCAGAGGTAAACAGTTGCCGAATGCATATACTATTATCTTGGTGGCAAGCAGAGCAGGCGGGTCTGGTAGGTTGTGGTACATGTCTACAGCCATAAGGTTAATGGAGGCCCCAGTGTCAATGAGAGCAGTGACCCGTTGGCCTGGGATTTCGAGGGGCATGTGAGGGCCACCTGGGGAGTGTTGCGATGTGCGTTCAACTGTCTGTACTACGTGGACCACCTCCTGCTCGTTATCGGCCATGTCACTCTATGTCAGTGCGCCAAGGAATGACAACAGCGCTGATGGCCTTTTTTGTCTGGGCTGCTAATTGTCTCTGGGCATACCTTGAAAAAATGATTCAGCTTCCCACAGGTGCCGTACATCTTTCCAAGCACTGGACAGTCACCTGAATGGGACTATGAGCCACCGCACCATCTGCAGGGTCGCTTAGCGCCTTAGATCTAGACGTTGCTTGCTTTGGGAGATGGGGATCCTTGCGGATCGCTTTGACAGGTTCCTCCTTGATGGGTGACGTTGTGCCAAGTCCATGTGGGCCGCTTGTGCGTCAGAAGTTCTTTGGACCGCCAAGGGTCAGAATGTCTCTCCTGGACATGTTAGGCTCTTGCAAAATGTGTTCTCAAAGACGCACATCCTTGTATGAGCTGCGCTCTTACTTCATCCTTTTCATCGGGCAGTATGCAATTGCTCGCCAGTACCTGCAGGAAGCAATGAAGCATGCTCACTTACCCGTCCCACCACTGCAGTGCTTGGCAGAGAAGAAAGCACTCATAGCCAGGGTTAGTGTAAGGCTCGAAAAGCGCCGCAATGGCGTTCTTCAGCGTCATGTGCGTGCATGGTGGGCCAGCTTCAACTACAGACTTAGAGATCTTATGCATGGCAGCCCCGCCCAGGTGATGGAATAGGGGTCTCTTTCTGTCATCAGCAATGTCCACAGCCTCAAAGTAGATCTTGAGGCAATCCACCTATGACTTAGACCGAGCAGCCTGCATCGCTGGGTGCCCAGTGACAGCAAAGGTTTCCAGGACCGGGATGGAAAACATGGCGGGGCAGCTGCAGTGCTCAGGGACAAATGTGGGGCACCTTCCATTCCTCCTGCACTTAGGTGCATGTCAGCCGGGCAGGGCAGAGCAGGTAACCCAGGGGCCACAGGTACTCACATGCATGAGCAGGAGGCCCAGGCAGCTAAGGCTGATGAAAGAGCCAGGGGCGCCAACAGCAGAGATGGGGCTGAGAATGAGTGTTAGGTATAGACGCAGCTCATCTGAAACAGGTGTGGCACCCTCAAGCCATTTCCTCTTGGGCTGGCACTAATGATCGGCCTCAGGGGCTGACCTGGCCTTCCAGCTGTGGCCTCAACGAGTTGCTGAACAGTCTGCGTCAGCTGCACACATGCTGAGCTTTCGGGAGCGAGCAGCTGAGTAGGTTCTCTGGGCGATGAGGCAGCCGTGCTGGGGACTTAACTTATTGCTGTCCTTCTTTGGTCAAGCCAGAATCAGTCAGTTGGCTCCTGTAGGTCTCATGCGATGGCAGACAGCCACTCCCTCTACCGCCTGGTTTACAAACCTGCCCAAGAGCACAAGATGCGTAAGATAGAGAGAAAGAGGACTTTTCTCACCAGCCAATAGTCTCATTGTCTTGCTGGCTGCTACTTAAGTGGAAGTATCATGGTGAACCCAGCACGAAAGTCACCGTACAAATTAGTTGGAGGGACGACTTATTGGAAAACATTGTTTATAATGTGGAAGCCATCCACACACGTCCAGCGTCCTCCAGTTCTTGTCGGCTACTGTCAAACAGCCACAAACTAGATCTGGAACAAGGGGAGGAAAAGTGAAGCCCATGAGGTTGGTAGTCATGTTTTGAAGATTAACCAGGGGTTGAGGAGTGTCGCCCCACTGCTTTTAAGCAGTGCAAATAAATGAAACATAAAATTATAATAACTTTGAGTTATTATCATTCTATGTTTCCGTGCTGCTTTGCGGGCAGGCGGGGCTGCTCTGCTCGTTCCGTCCATCATCCCCTTTTGTATCGCTCTGCTCTCGGAGCAGGGCAGGGGAGTACCGCTTTGCCCACTACTAAGTGAACATGACTGTTTGGCCGGCCGTATGGGGCCGGCCATTCAGTCATGCACACTTTCCCTGTCTCTACCAGGGTGCATTACAGCCTGTGCGGAGAACATGCCCAGGCCCCCATTCCCTGGCTGAGCTTCGAACCACGACGTTCAGACCAATCACAATGCTGCATTGCAGCGTTGTGATTGGTCAGGGGAGCCTGGGTGCTTACCAATCAGAACGCTGAATTGCAGTGTTGTGATTTGTCAGGGGAGCCAAACTGTGCTTCCTGTTCCTGGAGTCCGACTGAGGAGAGCTGGAGCGGAGAAGCGGGACCCTGCGGCAAGTTAAGTGTTTATTTTTTTTTTAAACGTGCAGTGCACACCCCCGCGCCCGCCCACCACCCACGAGCCATGCCAGCCGCCACTGAGATTAGCAATATGAAAAATAGCCATGAATGCAAAAGAGTGAATCATCACAATACAACACGAAGTCATTACTCAGGTGGTTTAAGTTTTTGCTGTTGAAGTATTTGTGCAACCTGCGCATCACATACTTGAATGCTGGTATAGCCTTCTATCTGTGTGAAGTTGCGAAAATGAGTAATATCAATCGATCAGTCTATATTATTAAAGCTAAAAAAATACACAAGATTTAAAAACTTTTAAAAATGGGTATGACACTACTCACAAAATACAAAAGCTAAAACATACCACGAGATTTCCAAAGAGGCTAAAAGGATAAACCAGAGCAGATATCGCCACCTCCTGGTAAGAGCAGATTTTTGCCTGGCTTTCCTATCCATCAATGAGCCTTTTTTTTCGTAACTTTAAGTAGGGTATTTGTGACCGACTGCCATTTACAGAGGCGCTTAAATGGCAACCGGAGTACCCAGACGCTACATAAAAAAATAGCAAAGATCTTTTCTGTTATTAGCCCCACCAGCCACCCCAGGCTGAAGCAGTGAGATCCTCCCTCATAAGGGTTAACTGCTGGACAGGTGAGAATTAGTGGGAGGGTCTTTGTTTACTAGAGAAGTCCCCCTTTCGTCCACATCTCTGCTCTGCACTTCATGAGATGATGGAAGCCAGAATTTGCCCCTCCCCCGGTGATGGTTAACCATCATCCAACGCCAATGCAAGGCTCTCCCCAACTGTGCAGTACACAGAGGTAACAAGAGACCTAGGCCCAATAACAACAACGACATGAAGAACGGAGGACACGTTTAACACCCCACACACCTGAGGTTGACGTAATCCAACATCAGAACCAGTGTGCGTCATAGCAAGCTGGCACACTCAGAGATGTTTCAAACATCACAGATGCCACCCAACAACCAACTCCAACATGTTTGCCGCAGTAACTAATGGCAATCAGAATCAAAACAACAACCCCTGAACCTGGGCTCCTGCATCCAGTCCTGCCCGGGTTGGGCAGATCGCCCAGTTGGGGCAAGCTAAGAATAAAACAAAGGACCTTCCAGTGTGCGGCAACACATGTTGCAGCAGTATTACTAATTTTTGATCTGGTTGAGTTAGAAACAATTTTTTGGGGTAAAATCTGCAGATTATGCAGCAGATGATGGATTATGTGGCATAAGTCATAATTATGTGGAAAATGCCACTGCCACAGAATTGCATAATTCCAGTGGCCCTGTGTTACAGGAAGTGAAAAAAGAAAGACTGTAGGATGTCAATTTGTTTCTAAAACACAAAAGTATGTATATACCTGTAAATAAACTCTACACATATAATTCATAAAATGTCAGCAGTTTTGAAAGAACAAACGAAGCACCTTTTTTTTGCAATTCTAAAGTGTGATGAAAAAAACTAATATTGTAATAGGATGAAAACAAATTTTGGTGATTCACAATTGATAAATATTGTATTGGATTATAATTCAGCCTTTGCATAGTGCTTATCACCCCTATGTGTGGCACTGAAGCGCTAACGTATGTACATAGAAAGCAAGCTACGCCGCATAGGGTGGTGTGTGGTGTGAAGGGTGTTGTCTTTGTTTTGTGTGATCCTATGTGGGATGTTTTTCCATGTTGTGCATGATGACCACTGAGGTGCGTTTATCATGTTATCGGATGCTGCGCACAGAAGTGTGGTGAATGATGAAGCGTGAGAGAAACAGATGCGCAGTTTATGGGTTTTCATTACACTGGCAGCTTTACACAGCTCTGGAAGTTCCTTCCTGGTATTTCTTATGATTATAGTCTGCTTAGTTGTGGACCTGAGCTGGCATAGATGGAGGGAGAGAGAAGTGGAGAGAGCTGCTGGGATTGGCTCGTATCTGAGTGTCATTTTGAGATGTAAAGAAGTGGCCATAGTGTATAGATATTTGGGAAGTGCAGTCATGGACTAGATTAAAGTCCTTTGATCGGCCCGCAGTGTGCGACAGATCTCTTCAGTTATTTCATGCCTATTCATTTAGTGATGGCTGGTTTATTGGCTGCACAGTAATGGGAATGGATTACCCTTATAGTAGATATGTCTTATATGAATGAAAGAAGTGTAAGTTACAGTTGGCTGCCGACTGCTGAGTGTTATGGTGTTAGTATTTGTGTGGGCCAGAAATGGTATATATGAAATTACATAACTATATAATACCCCGGCAAACCTAAGGATAGCCCTCCTTAACTTGCCTGCCTATCGAAAGTATTTTGCTAGTTGGGTTGTTTCCGATCTGTAGATTGTAAGTTGAAGATTGAGTTTGAGGGTGCGACTGTCTTTCTGGGTTCTGTTGTTGGGATATGGCATGGTGTATTGTCTTGGAAATAACCACGTTCTCAACTGTCTTCTGAAGTGTATAGGCTCCAGGATGCTTTGAATGCAGGCTGGTAGCGAGTTACGGATCTTGGCAGCTTGTACTGAGTAAGCGGTGCCTCCTATGGATTTCTTATGGTGAGGTGGTATGAAAAGTGGAGCAAGCCTGGAGTGCAATGTCCTCCTGATTTGTTTGTATTGATTTAATTTAGCTTATAGGTATAGTCAAATTTGGAGATTATGAATGTGAGGATGGCTTGCATCTTCTGTTGGTGTCTAAGGTATGGGAGGATGCACCATAGTGTGTTCATTGTGTAGAAGACACTCTGTTTGACGTTATTAACATGTGGTAACAAATATAGCTCTGAATCCAAGGTTGCCCCTACGCTTTTGACTCCTCATAATAGTGTTGGAGGGGCCTCGTGTTCCTCAGGCCATATGGCGGTAGGCTGGTATTTTTGCCATTGTCCGCAGGTGATGATCTCTGTCTTTGCAGTGTTTAGGTTTAGATGGCTATTTTTCATTCATGTGTTTATGGTCCGAAGACAGTCATCAAGTTTTAAATTGTAGAGGTCTTCCTGACCATCCATTTAAAAAAAGATTTGGGTGTCATCTGCAGGATTGTAAGAGGTGAGGGTGAATGATATAAGCTTTGGTAAGAGCTAAGTTAGAACTTGAATAATTGACAGGATATGATGGGCCTCTGAGGTATGCCACGGTATAGTGTGTGAGGAGCTGATGTAACAGGTGGTACCAACACTAGTTTACAGTCACTGCTGAGAGGCCAAGAATTCAATGGCATTAGCTGAACTCCCTTCTCATCTCTCATATATGGTATGACAAACAAGAATTTGCTGTGTGAAAAGATTGCACAATGGTACAGGACATTGAGTCATGTTGTTCTTAAGCCAGCAGAATTCATGACCATTCCTAGCTCTGATACGTAAGTGGGTGTGAATACCTAAACCTACTATCCATTCAGATGCTATGTCCAATCAGGAAACTACAGATTTCAATATGACATAATGCTTTGATTAGCCTATTGTACTGGGGTAGAGTCATCACAAGCCAGGTATGACTTATATTTGACTGATATTGCTCCAGTTTACAGCCTTTCTAGGGACACAGGCCTGTTGTGAAATAATGTATCTGCTGTAGAGATCTTTATTTTGTTTTCAGGTGCCAGATAGTTTGTTAGAGTAATGTGCCTATTGCACATGGCTGCAAAGACTCTAAAATGACTCAATATAGCTATGTCACAAATGGCTGCTATAACAGACTATCTGTCTTTAAAAAATGACTTAATCTCTTGATAACCCTGCCATGGTGAGAATTCACCCCTTGAACCAAATATTGTGGAGATGATAATCAAGGCATCTGAGTCTGAAAGCATTCACATTATAATTAACTTCTGTAGACATCCACACAGCACATCGACTAACATTTTCTGATTTTTATCTATTGTAATTTAAGATCTGTATGAGTCTGCTTTTTAAAAATGTATTGACACTGTTAAAATTCTGCTTTATCTTGATCTAATTCATGGTCATAGCATGTAAACTGATGTTATGAGGTCCTATGTAAATAATGTACTAAATGCATAGCACTTGGTGAACATAGGGGGTCGTGTTTATATTGGGAGAAGTATGGGAACGTTGGCTGGTAGGAATTTCTTGGATCTTTACAGGTTCTGAAATTTCTCAGAAGTATTCGGAAAGTCTGTAATTCAGCCAAAGTTTGGTGTTTCAAAGGCCTTCTGTGTAAGAAAAGGTATTGGAATCCATGCAAGCCACACCACTACCAGACTACCCTAGGTGCCTTACTTTCAGAAATATCTGGTCCTGGTAGGTTTCCCTGGGTCCCAACCAAGTCCTGGCCTAAACACAGCAGCTACCCACATCACCAGAACTGGTCAATTTGCAAGGCAAAATCTGCATGTTTCCTTGTGAGTTTGGGGGCTTAGGAAGCTTTTTCCTTACACAGGCGATAGCACAATCACACAAGTGGGGTACTATTGTTATCAGGAAAAGTGTAGGAACGCTGTTCAATAGGACATATGTGGATCCCCGCAGATTCCATTAGCATGGTCTGCTTTCACTTTTGTTTTGCTGTGTAACATCAGCGCTCACAGCATGCTACTTAATACAGCAATACAAAACACCAAACTCGGGACTTGTGGGAAGCATATCCTCTGCGTACCAACTTGAATTTTGGAAAAGCAAAAATGTTTCTGGTGTTTTTAGCAGAAACATTTTCTTTTCCAGTACTGTGAATCACCCATTGAAGTCGACCGCACTGTGAAGGTATTGTGATGGACATCAATGGGTCATTTTCTGCATTAAAACAGTTAAAACTCACCAATCCATGCAGTCTGATGTCCTGTCTAACAAGAATTGACAACAAGCTGCAGCGATATGATGGCCACATTGCACTTACTTCTTTGTTCTATGATCGTAGGGGACGTCTCCAGTTTAAGGAGGCCCCCAGGATGGTAAGCTTCTTGGACAGGGGAACAGTGAAAAACACAGTGGTCAAGGAAAGGTAGCAACTGTTGCTAATGGCCATACACAGTCAAGAGGAAGTTTCATTTGCCACGGAGAAGAGGGCCAGAGAGAGAATAAAAATGTTTGAGAATTGCAAAGACAATAGAAGAGAATTAGAGAGAAGAAGTTTTATAAAAGGAGAGAAGACTGAGAGAAACAAAGGAGAGTGAATAGAAAAGCAAGAGAGAGAGAGCAGGATAGACTGGAATGGGAAGATAGATGCAGCAGTAAACAGAATGGGGTAGTAAGGAAAAGGTTGAGAGAGTCAGTGGGGACAGAGATTAGGAGAAAGGGAGAGAATAGAGAAAGTAAGAGAGAGCCTAAAGGAGCAAAATGAGAGCTAGATATAAGTTGGAAAAAAGGTGCTTTGAAATTTTGAGTGAAATTTAGAGCTTATCACATTTTGGCCAATACACCTGGGTCAATGTGATTTCAATGCACAATTGTGCACTTTGCTTTCAAAAAGGTATCTTAGTGTAAGAACCAACATCACTTTGCATAATGGTTTTTTAAGTCCTATTAAGGTCTAAACATTGTCACTTGATCCACATTGCATTTTGCAAATTGCTTAACAATGGCACCCTCTTGTTATTTGTTACTATATGCTCTTGGTGAGAAGTGATGACGGCTTCTCTTTTAATGCATATCAGCCATGTTTACATTTGCTTGTATAGCCGCTGGAAAGTATAACCTACTTGCTGAGAGGAACAAGTTCTATTAAGGAGGTTATTTTGCTTTCTAGCGTACATTCAAATAAGGCAGTTACATAATATATAGCTTGAAGTTTATTTGCACCTGTAGTAATGTCAAACAATCCCACTACAAGTAAATATTTTCCATTTCGAGTCCAGATGGCAGGCTTCCATGCTTTCTACATTTATCACTCATAAAAGTGTATGCTCATCTTAGCAATGATAGCCACATAGAGGGTGTCACCTTGATTATTCTAAGCAAGGAGTCTACTGTATGCGAAAATGTGGAGAATGTCCATATTTCCAGTAGTGGAGGACTCTAGCACCCAAATGGGAGGTACCATACAAGCAGCATCAAAGAGAGATGTTATCACGGAGCAGAATCCTAAATGCAAACTGTGAAACCACCCCGCAGAGCCTTAGGGGAAGCGCTGCTGCCTGCCCATCTACGGCTCCTCTAACTGGAGATGGAGCTAGTGACCTCAGCCAGGTCACAGGCCACAAATGGACCCATCCTAGGTTCACACAATCACCTATCCTTTGCCATACCAACCTGTTGTGCTGGTTGATGTCTAACAAAGGTCTCCTTTTGTACAACCTGCCCGTAACTACGAGCGTGGTCAGGGCCAGACTGGTAACAGAAACCGGCCCTGGCAAACTGCTCAGCCGGCACCCCCTGGGGTGAGGGGGGAGTGCAGCCGAGCAGTTTGCGAGGGCCGGTTTTGGCCGATTTTGTTACAGGGGGCCGATATTGCCGACCCCCGGTAACAAAACCGGCCCCCACCCTAGCGGCCTAACGGGGAAATGCCCGGTGCCCGCTATGGCCAGTCCGGCCCTGAGCGTGGTATGCCAATGTCGGAGCCTCCTTCAAGTCCATGCAATTTTCACTGGTGATTTCAATCAAATGAAGCTAAACTATCCATCTTTTGTCACAACCTTATTTTGAAATTAAATGTGGGACCTTCCCAACTTCCCCTGTAAAATTACATCTACATTTTATATAGTTTTCAGCACTGTTTTTGCCCTGAAATGTTTAAAACCCACTGTTCGCCCCTAATTTCCCAAAATATTCTTGGATATGCTTCAAGTTGTATTTAAAGTAAATTTTAAATTAGCAGTGAGTTAAATTAAAACCTCACATACAAATTTGGGTAGAATTAGGGAACTCCACACTTTATGAAACAAATGAAGTTTCCTAATTTACGTGACGCGAGGTTTATCCTTTTTGGTCTTCCAGGTGTGATAAAGTCCCTGTTGCAGAATGTCCCAGGTAGGTCATCCTCAGACACAAAAATGTTGAGTGTGGAGGCTGGACATCCAGCACCTGGGGTAAAAGGCATAGGAGGGAGGGCTGTGAAATGATGCCAGCTTATTTTCATAATCTTTGTGTAGGAAAGTGCCCATTTTTGAAATGGTCACGCTCAGTTTTTGCCACTGGTACTGATGTTTTTTTACTTATGTGCACTGGGTCCCTGCTAACATGGCCCCTGTGCCAGTGCTCTTTACCTAAAACAAGGTAAAATGGACTCATTGTTAGACAATTGGCACCCACTTTGGCACCCCTGTAAGTCCCTAGTAAGTGGTACCCCTAGGTACCTAGGGCATGGGTACCAAAGAGGGTCCCTAAGGGCTGCAGTACGTATTATGCCACCCTAAGGTACCCCATACAAATTGCATGCAGTCTGCCATTGCAGACGGCGTGTCATGGTGCAAACCATGAGTGAAAACATGATATGGCACACTACTGTGTGCCATGCGAAAGTCACTGCATGGAATATATGTGAGTCACCCTTACAACAGGCCTTGTAGCCTTAAGGCAGGGTGCATTATATTGCATGTGAGGGCATATCTGCATGCCAGACATGCAACTGTGTTGTCTAGGTCAATTACTAAATGGTACAAGTGAATAGGGAAGCCATCATAAGTACATGTATTGGGCACTGGTCATTACGAGTTCCCCAGCTACATGATGGCATCACTGAAAACTTTGGTGTTTGGTATCAAACACCTTGTCTTAATAAATACGCACTAGTGCCAGTACAAGATTTAATATGACTTGCACCCAGAGGCACCTTAGAGGTGCCTCCTGAAAAACCCACCACTATCTAGTGTTTTGGCTGACTGGTCTCATCTAGCCTGCCACCACAGACATGTTTCTGGCCCCTGCAGGTGAGAGCCCATGCTCTCTGAGGCCAGACACAATGTCTGCTGCAGAGGAAGATGTTCACACCTAATCCATCAGGATGGCTAGGGATTTAGCATAACAAGGCCAGGGGCTTCAAAGCCCCTGCCAACTTCGATATGTGAATCTGGATTCCCTCAGACCTCAGAGATGTCGCCCCCTGCCCTGAGGCCCATTTTGCACCAGGACAGGCCAGAAATTAGCTGTGCAAGTAGGCGTGTTGCACTACCAGGCTAGTCACACCGCTAAGGTGTGCTGCCTGATGTGCTCTACGTAAGAAGGATTCTACCATCTTGCTTTTGGTGGAATTAGGAACTCTGGGACAGGGTTATGTCCACTCCCCACAGGAAGTGGTCATAATGGGGGGTGTAGTGACCCCAAGGGTAATTAGCCCATTGGCAACTACCCTTCACTCCCCATAAGCCCCTAAATTCAGTATTTAGGTGGCTCCCTGACACCAGGAGCTCAGATTGACCTGACCAAAGAAGAAGGACAAATAAGAGCCGAAGACCACAAGAACTGAAGACTAGCTGTGAGCTTGGCATACCTGCCTGCTTCTGTCTCAAAAATTGCAAAGACCCGACTCGTCCTGCAGCTGTGCATCCTCCAAAAGCCTTGGAGGGCTTCCAGCACTGTGCCAACCCATCAGCATCTCCCTTGAAGTGGAGGAGCCACTTGAAGTGGAGGAGTTTCACTGCAGCCTGCAGGCACCAACCGCAACGTTCAGTTCACCAATCTGCTGACCACCGGGTCCACCGAAGCAGCTACCACCCAGAAGGAGGTCACCATGCTCTAGGAGGTCAGATCCATCTCCCCACCAAGTTTGGAGATGCCAGGACCCCAGGAGCCGTCCTGCACCAATACCTGGTGTACTGGACCCCTTGCAGCAACCAAGGCTTGTTTAGTATCCAGCACGGATGAAGAAAGACCTACCAATGAGCGGCATCAGCTTCACTGAGGCCAGCACAGAGAGTGGCCCTGCTGTCCGTTTTGTCCCCATCTCCAGGTCAACCCCTAAAGTGAGAGCCTCCAACGCAGGGGTCTCCAACCTTTTCTGCAGTGAGAGCTACTTCTGATCCATGAAAATCATTGTGAGCTACTAAAGACCAAGCAACTTGTGCATTATTCCCAAAGTCCCTCCACGCCCAGCTTCCTTGACGAGGGATAAACAGATACCCATTCAGTGTCTGCAATGCACAATATGAAACCAGAGAGCCTGGTATTAGTCCTGGCTTTCCTCTTCAACAAACTGCGTACTCCTGACCTCTGCCATAACCAGCTAAGAAGACTACAATCATAAGAAATCATATGGACTTGCAGTGCTGTTCAAAGCTGCAATCATACCTGCACATCTGTCTCTCACACCTTTACATCCACCACACTACTACGTTTCATAACTCGGTAATCGAACCTCGGTAGTCATCACGCAAAACATGGAACACTTCCCACATAGGCTCACAAAATAAAGACAACACCTTTCCCACCACAAACTCTACATAGATTGGCTTGCAGGGTAGTAAGCACTAAACAAATGCTGCAATACAATTATTTTATTACATCATACCTCCTTTTTCTACATCATAACTTGACAAGACCTTGAAATGCATGACTTCAGGGTGTGCACTGTAGAAATTCTCTCCTAACAGACTATAAATTTGTTCCATGTGATAATAATCTATTCCACATGTATGGTGCACATGACTTGCCACTTAGTTCATTATTATAGAATTGTCATCAGTGATAGTGGGAGTCCATGATTGTTTCATGTTCAAAAGCTATTACTTCTAAAAATGCCTCTTAATGTAGTGCTATAATATGCTGTTCATACGAAATGCTTATGCATGTAGGAGAAATAAATGTGATTTTCTAACATTCCTTCATATTTTTGTATGACTTTTGTGCCACTATATGCATTATTTTCAAGTCTTTGCTCATGCAAGGAAGGGGCCTCAGACCTTAGCTTGGCCCATGCTCAGCTCTCCTTGTTAATTTATTGGCCTCGTTTACAACAGAAACATATGTCCACTGCAAAGGTGAGGGACTTTTTTAAATGGGATACAATTGAAGTGAACTGTGAAGCCATATATTCATTGTGCTTAAAATCAACATTTCATTTTAAATTTCTCACATGATATCATGAAATTAAAAGCATCGTTTTACACATATTTTGTTTTTTAAAAAGCACCTCTTGAAAGTTCTCCCTGGGCACAAATCTGAGCCAGTAACTTAATTTGACACTACATTTCTCCCATTATTTTATTAAAATGTAATGAAAAGACATGTAAAATTATGTTCTCAGTTCCGTTTTGTGGCCAGGAACAACGTGCAAGGTACACTATTTATTTCAAAATAAAAGATGCCTGTGAAACGCTGCTTTAATTTAATGATTAAATTAAAGTAGAGTTTCAGATTGATTTATTACTTGTTCAAAGTACTGCTCATGTTTTAGATGCCTCAAATAACGGCATGCACATGCATCTATTAAAAAAAAAAAAAAGTTCCTCTTGGCCACAAAACTGATGCCTGTCTGGTTCTGCTTAAGGTGGCTGGCACTGCATCTCCTGTATTGCAGCATGGAGACCCAATTATGCCTTTAAGGCTGCCGCTATGGCCGCAAAAATGCACAGGATCAAAGCACAAAGGCATGCAGCAAAAGGCGCGCATAGTGGTTTTCCGTGGGCAGCCAACCCTGCCCATGCGTTGGCTGACGTCAACCACTTCGCCCCGCCCCAGATAGGCTCAAATAGCAGCTGGTTCCTACGGCGGCAGACAAACAACTGCAAAAGGCCTAAAAAATAAACAAAACAACGATGCTAGGGTACTAAAGTGGAAGTCAGGCCGCGAGCTACTGACAGGGCATCTGCGAGCTACCAGTAGCTCGCGATCGACCAGTTGGAGACCCCTGCTCCAACGCAAGTGACCAGCCAGACAAAACACCTCTTCACCCGAGCCCCACAGCCCGAGTTTGAGCCTACTGACTGTGCACCTTTGCTCCAGAGCCCATCAAGAACTGAGCCCTCCTTTGGGTTCCGATGGACTTGTCCCCACTTGCGACTAACACCTCTGCACTCGGACACCCCAGCGCAGGTAACCCAAAACTGCTTTTGGGTCTAAGGACCTTGGCCCCTACTGATGTTAAGCCCTGAAGAACTACCCTGTAATCCATTTGCAAGTGACCCTATGCAGCGTACGTTTCTCCCATATGCTAACATTACAGCATTCAAGGCTCATGCCTCAAATATGACGACTGTATTTCCTAAGTGTTTTGAAAATCACTAACTCGAAAAGTACTTACCTAATTTCGTAGATATTGGTGTCTAAATAAATATTAAAATATATGTTATTTTTCTAAATTGGTGTCGGATTTCCTTATTGAATGTGTGTCTCATTTATTGACCCTGTGTGTTCAACAAATGCCTAACACTCCCCTCTGATAAACCTAAGGCTGCTCGATCACACTACCACAAATAGAGCACCTTGGGATTGTTAGAGCAAGCCCCTGTCTACTAGTAAGGGATACCTGGACTCTCTACGCAGTGCACCTCATTTTGGCACACTATATAGAAAGCCAGCTTTCTACACTTTGCATTTCACAAAGCTTGAACAGTTGAGAAAATACACAAAGGTGCGAGTCAGCCTACTTTACAACTTTGCACCCACTTACTTTACATCCCATCTACTTGTTAGGATTCAAGTTGGATTGTGGACAGTTGATTGAGAGTGTTTTATTATGAACCTAAAAAACATGTAATCCTTCACATAGAATCACACGGTGTGCAGCCTGAAAATTGAAACCAAATATTGATGGCACAGAATATCAAAGACAGAATATCCAATTCAAAATATCGACAGGTATGTATAGATTTTTCTTTACAGTACTCCACACATATGTACCTACGTGAGATATATATATATATATCTTCAAGGACATCTACATGTGGAGTTAGGAACAGTAAATGTATACTTCCATATATGCAATATATTTTGATATTCTATGCACAATATTCTTGTGCCACAATATTCAGGGATCGATATTTAGGAGTACAACCAGTATTTGGGAAAGAATGCACCAGTAGAGCACAGCTTTAATGTTTGGTTGCAGCCGAGGGCCACGCCCCCCCTAAAAATATACTTCTGGCTATGGGCCTGCTGCAGTGACCTTCAAAGTCAAACTAATCACCTGAACCCCAGTGTCTGAGCACTCACAAGAGGAATCTGAAATCAACTTGCTGGGGCTTGAATGTCTAACCTCATGCCACTATAGAAACAAACAAGAAGAAAAACCTGTTTCATGGTTGTTTAAGGAACTAAGTAGCAAAAGTCCCTAAAGAACACACCTCCTTTGTCGGTTCAACATTGCATTGGCCTCATGATCGTCTTCACGTTCAAAGTCAAGTTCAAAGTCTGCGAACACAGCATATATAACCCAGAAGCATCCCACTTCCTAGAAAATCTGCCTTCAATAATGCCAGACTCCCTCACCACCTTCACCTCACTGAGTCCAAAGCTGTGTTAAAATCAAGCTTCAAACCATCCAATGTTTCCAAGAGTGTCCCATATTATGTTATCATATGTTATGTTATGTGTATTTGTAAAGCACACAATCACCCGCGAGGGTATCGTGGACCGATTGTGGTTCAAGCAATTCACCTCAAGGATTTCCACAGACAACAGTCAACATCACAATACAACCTCCTTCCCCACATTTTTCAATATCACAGTTTGCGAAAGAGTTTCTTGTTGATTCCGGCCTAGAGAGCGTTGCCGTAGTCCAGTCTGCTGATGATGAGTGCGTGCGTGTCAGTTTTTCTGGATCCATCTGAAAGTATTTTGTGGAAACTCCATTGCTACACTTCCCAATACCACTTTCATCCCTACATTACTCAATATCACCTCATAGTTGGGCGTCTCAATACCACCTCAATCCCCTCACAATTCAAAACCACCCCATTGCTGGACTTCCCAATACCACTTTCATCCCTACATTACTTAATATCACCTCATAGTTGAGCTTCTCGATACCACCTCTATTCCGTCATATTTCAATACCACCCCATTGCTGGACTTCTCAATGCCACCTCCATGTCCACATTATTCAATATCACCCAATCTCTTGATTATTCAATACCACCTACATTCCTACATCACTTTATACACCTCCATCACTACACTATTCATTGACACCAAATCACTACGCTTCTTAATACTATATGCATCACTGTATTACTCAATGTCACCTCTTTACTTCTCTTTTCAACACCACCCCACCTCCACCACACAACACTAAATACCACAACATCATTTCATGTCTCCATATCACTGCCATTCCCAGTTACTCAATACCACCTCATCACAACACTTCCACATACAAGCTCTGTCCTCACATAACTCAATACCATCTCTTTACTTCTTTTCTCAATACCACACTACATTCAATACCACCACATCATTTGACGTCTCAATATCCCCGCCATTCCCAATTACTCAATACTACCTCATCAAAACACTTCTGAATACCAGCTCCATCCTCATATAACTCAGTGCCACCTTAGCAATACACTTCTCAGTACCAGCTTGATCATAATGCGACTCAAAACAAATTTCAGTCTTTATTATTCAACATCACCTCAATCACTACACTTTGAAAGCCACCTCCTTCACTACACTACTTAATTCCTTTGTCATAACACTTGTCAATACCTCCTACACCACTAAATTACTGTATACTGCCCATTCACTACTGTACTCAGTACCAGCTCTAACACTACATTCGTCGATACAACTTCATCACTTCACAACTCAATTCCTTCTCCCTCACTAGAAAAGTGTAGAATACCCCATCCTGGTTGTATGTCAGACTACAGTGTAGAAAACTACTGTGCTACAAAAATATTATAGCCAAAATATAGACTACCACAATATTGTAAGGTAAGTATATATAGGAATACAGGTTAAGAATAGGGACTCTCTCTTCTTAACTCCACCTCTCCCTAAATTGAAGATAACTATTTTGTAATGGTACTTATATGTTAAGAATAGTAAATCTATACTTAGCTATAAGTTATCTTCACAATATTGTGGTAGTTGATATTCTTGCTTTGATATTTTTGTAGCATAGTATTTAAATCAGAATATACTGGAAGAATGCCAAACCACCAGTCACTATTGTAGTTCGCGATGTACAATAGAGTGGAATCTAGTGCTAGGGAAGGTCTTGGTGATATTGCTCACTGCTGCTTTAACTCTAGGAAGGGTCCAGGATTCCCCAATGCACATGACGATCACCTCTCTTTGTTCAAGCCTTACTCACAGTTTCATATTACACAATCACCTAATAATGCCCATTGGCATAAACCAGCCTTTTTTGCATCTCAATACACCACGTGTCACGCTTCACATTGTTCACACACAGAGGTTTTATGCCTCAGTACATTTATTTACATACATTTACTATACAAATCTTTCTTACACCTGGCCTGGATTTGTTCAGTTGACACTTTAAATTAATCCACATCTGAACCAGCACTGCATACTTAAGCACACAAGCAAGTTTCAGATCCAACGGCAGACCCAACACTATCAGTAATGCTGTTCAATGTGTTCATGTGGCCGCAAGCCATGCTCATAGAGCTACGCCACCTAGAATTCCAGATGTGTGTAAACAGAACCTCGGTACATATCTGCCTGAGCGTAGGGTGGTGCTTGGAATCTGGAACATCTCTAAATGCCAGGACCCTGTGCATCAGTGGAAGAGGGAATGTTACTCATTCCTCAGTGGAGAAAACTGTGGAAATTCAATCAGACAATGTCCACAACATCACCCGTCTTTTTACTGGTCACAAATGTTGGGTGACATCCCCTACCCGTTGGAGAGAACTATCAATCAGGAAGTCATTTTTGACACCAAGCTATTCTTGAACCCACAGGGTATGCTATTGGACAGTGATGTCAGTCACCAATTTAATACTCTAAGAAAGATCCTACAACTTCTCATGGACCACCGCATAGGTCTCCGGAAACCCAATCCTTCCAATGTTCAATTATTTTATCATTATGCACTCAGAATATCTCACTTCTGAAAGGCACAAATGCTAAAAAAAACTATGCAGTGCAAATATACATTAAGCAATGTGATCACAAGTACATTAAGTGCTATGGGTCTGATGCTCTGTAATAACTTGAACCTGTCACTGAGGTCCCAGCTGAGCCCCCAATCATTAACAAGGATCTGGAAACCCTCCTCTTCATAGAAACCTTACTCTTCTATCTCAATGGGACGGGAATCATTGTCTGTTCACCCAAAGGAGGTTGGCACCAGTGGCACCAGTGAAGCTGCAGCTGTCTGCCTAAGTGAGAGCAGTCTCCTGAGCAACCGCAGACTTAGGAGTCCAGGAGTTTGGTTATTCTTGTGTCTAATTTTTATTACCCAGGTGATCCTGATTATTGGAATGCCTATAATGCAATTTCCTGTTTTCCTCACAGTTACTCAGATGACATACTTTTTTTCTCAGGGGAGACTTGGTCTGAACAGAAATGTCTATCAGTAATGGGGAAACCAGATTGGCGCCAGAGCCACAAGCGCTAACAACCTTCTCTACACGACTTACAGACTCTGAACTGACATATCTTGGGACTGGTGTTTTGAAAGCATTTTGTATGTGACTCCATACTTTTCATATTATTTTTGTGTAGACTCTTGTCCATGCTTAGCATAGGTAAAACTCTGAGTTCTTGTGAAAATTACACGTTACACGTGGAAAACACTGTACCTTTGCTCAACGCTTGTTGTGCTCTGGTGGAATTGCCAGATTGAGACAGGTGCAGAAAGGATCACCAAGACCTTCCCTAGCACTAGATTCCACTCTATTGTACATCGCGAACTACAATGAATGGCAGCAGACTCCAGGGCTGTAGTACCAAGTATTCCATTAATGCACGCTTACTCATCTACCCCGGTGTAGTATGAGAAGTGTCAGAAAGTAGGTTATTTGGGAAGGGAGGGCCCTACTAACTTATTAATCACACCTTGGATAGGTCTCCACCCCTGGTAGCTGAGGCACAATTAGCAAGCAGGTAATTCCCCAGATAAATGCTGACGATACACAGCTGGTCGTGGCATTGAACCAAGTTAATCAGTCACCCACCGACCTTCACACTTGTCTAGCAGAAGTGGCAAAATGGATGAGTTTCTCCCATCTCAAACTCAACGGCGAAAAAACTGAAATAATGCTTCTGGGTAACCACCATAGCACTAACCTGAATGCCATCTGGCCAGCCTGCATGGGCATTGCCCCGGACCCAAAGCCAGAAATAAAAAGTTTAGGCATATGGCTGGACCAAGATCTGACCTTTAAAACTCAAGCCAGGAAGACGGTTGCCGCCTGCTATGGCATGCTTAAATCGATCCGAAAAATCCTCCCGGTACTTCCATTCCTAGCCAAAAAACTCCTGATCCAAGCCCTGATCCTATCCAGGATCGACTTCTGTAATGCCCTATACCTTGGGGCCCCCAAAGCAGTGATTACCAGACTTCAGACTGTCCAAAATTCGGCAGCCCGATTACTCACTGGTACTAATCGTCACTGCTCGGCCAAGCCTGCGCTGCGCGCGCTGCACTGGCTCCCGGTGCAGGAAAGGATCAACTTTAAGGCCCTTTGCGTGACCCACAAGTCTTTGGAGTGGAATGGACCTCCCATTCTTAAAAATCTGATCCATCCGTACAAAGCCTCTAGAAATCTTCGATCCGACTCCCTCCGTCTAGCCAAAATCCAAGAATTAAGAGAGCTAGAAGTGGTGGTAGGCTATTCTCCTACAATCCGAAAAACAAAAAGAGAGCGAGGATTTTGGGGTACGTCCTAATCCCCTGGGTAAAGTTATAAAGAAACAATATGGACGGACCCTGAAATAGTGGAGATCTATCAATCACTATGTGTGGTAAGTCCAAGGACCATTAGGTATATTTAAAGACCCCTCACACACCAACCTAGTTGGTGTCATGCTTCATCATTGGGGTCCCAACCGGGAGGCCTAATGCCGCCCGGTTGTGCTACGACGCCTGATTACAGCGGAGCAGGTGTAGTGTGAAGATGTGATGTAAAAATTAAAAATACCTCTGAGAATCCTTGCCCAGTAAATTTATTAGTGGCGGCTCAGGGTATGGTTAAAAACTATGTGAAACCGACTAACAAGAAATATTCATCTGTAGTGGTTTAGGTGATGCGGTCTACATGTTTCAGCCCGTCAAAAATTCAAATGGGCTTTCGTCAGGACCTAGAATTCAAGTGAGTGGCAAAGTGAAGGCCACGTGAAAAAGTAAAGTACCAACACACGCACTAAGGTGTGTGGACCCGGTGTCGATATACTTACAGACACCACTCAAAAACCTGTTAGGGAGAAAGAAATAGACAGCACAAGACATATAACGTTTAGCAACATAAAATGCAATCTTTTAAAGCAACTCAAAATTGCAATCTCCAACAAGCCGTCAAGAATGACCTAGCCACCATCGTGACAGTGATAGTGTAATGATGATATAGCATGCACGTATCTAAGGCATGCTAGGAAATTAGATAAAGCTGAATGAACACATAGGGACGTCATGTGCTAAGACGTGTATTATATAAACCATGTGTCCATGCTAAAGCGTGAATTGAATAATCACATCAAGGCATGATAGAAGCCATGTGCTTGTATGTATCCAAGCAGCGAGTGAGAAATACGCGCTGCATGCCGAGTGATGGTAAAATAATGCGGCGTGGCACGACAGTGGCGAGTTGCATGTGCGGCCGATCGAGCGCCTGTAAATGCATGTATACTTCATGGGTTGATCCTGACAGAATATTTAAGAACTAACACTGCTCCAAGAGGCTTGATCGTTACTAATGCGCCACGTATCTTTTTAGACGATGCAACTTTCCGCAAGGATTGGGCTCAGATAGCGTGGCGCTGTACACGTGACTGGATGATCCTAATCATACAGACCGCTACACGCCTCTCAGAAGCCATCCTTATTGATATCCAGTTGACAGAGACACATTTCAAGGCCACCCTAACTTCTTTTAAGAAAAAACTAGATGAAACTAATAAGGAAGTTAATGAATACAAGGAGAGCCTAACTCAGACCAAGAATTTTTTGACGGGCTGAAACATGTAGACCGCATCACCTAAACCACTACAGATGAATATTTCTTGTTAGTCGGTTTCACATAGTTTTTAACCATACCCTGAGCCGCCACTAATAAATTTACTGGGCAAGGATTCTCAGAGGTATTTTTAATTTTACATCACATCTTCACACTACACCTGCTCCGCTGTAATCAGGCGTCGTAGCACAACCGGGCGGCATTAGGCCTCCCGGTTGGGACCCTAATGATGAAGCATGACACCAACTAGGTTGGTGTGTGAGGAGTCTTTTAAATATACCTAATGGTCCTTGGACTTACCACACATAGTGATTGATAGATCTCCACTATTTCAGGGTCCGTCCATATTGTTTCTTTATAACTTTACCCAGGGGATTAGGACGTACCCCAAAATCCTCGCTCTCTTTTTGTTTTTCGGATTACTACGCAGCGCACAGCTGTGAGAGCTATTTTTTCATCTTCTGGTAGAACTCATTACCAGCGTATCCAACCATGGCAGAAAATCAAGGCTTGGGTTTCACCTTGGACGATGTCACCAACATTCTATCCAACCCTCCTCTATTGGCAGACTTCAATGTATCGACATCTATTGCACAGACAGCTGATTGGGACAATCTCAACGAGAAAAACGAAATCGCATTAGGATTATACTTCATGGGTTGATCCTGACAGAATATTTAAGAACTAACACTGCTCCAAGAGGCTTGATCGTTACTAATGCGCCACGTATCTTTTAGACGATGCAACTTTCCGCAAGGATTGGGCTCAGATAGCGTGGCGCTGTACACGTGACTGGATGATCCTAATCATACAGACCGCTACACGCCTCTCAGAAGCCATCCTTATTGATATCCAGTTGACAGAGACACATTTCAAGGCCACCCTAACTTCTTTTAAGAAAAACTAGATGAAACTAATAAGGAAGTTAATGAATACAAGGAGAGCCTAACTCAGACCAAGATTAATAAATTCCAGAAGGACCTTAAAAGTTCTCTTACACCAAAACCTATCCCTACGCTGACAGTGACTATAAACCACCAATACGAACAGATGCTTCAGGGGATCTTCGGATGAGGACTCTTCTGGCAGCAGCGGTTCAAGTTCCAATAGCTACCGCAGGGAGACCACAGAACAGGGGAAGGCACACAGGCTGGCAACAACCCTGGGCTCAAGGACCGCCGGGTGCTAACATGCACTTCATGACCCCCTATCCTCCAATGCATCCACAGTATGGATATGGCTGGAATCCGCCTCTTGCTCCACCACCATACTTGAATCAGAATCAACAGTTTCCTTTTTTAGGAAGGGGTCCCGAGGCCGTGGAAGAAGACGAAGAGTAAATCAAGTGCATTGGGAAGACGATCAAACCCAAGGCACTTTGACAAGGAGCAAAACAAAGGATCTACAACCGGGACCCAGCACGAGATAAGTCTGGTTACCAACCTCTCAACTTATGCTCTATCATCAACAGACCTGTCAGTCCTAGAAAAGGGACTCGGTTTTTCACCAACGGCAAAACTTGACAAATTCCGACTACACTGCGAATTGGCAGAATTCTTTCGTAAACTCAGACTAAAAGCCTGCTTCGAAAGTACACCACAGCTCACAACTGATCAACCGGGTGACACCCAATTTCGTGATTAAATCCACCTACATGCCACCACCATGTGCAATACCACCAGAAATCACTGTTTTTGAGCAAGCTGTTTTTAAAGGCGTGGAAAGTCTCCAAGACAAACATACCTTCCAAAACTTCAGCAGTAAGGAGTATCAGGCCCTGGAATCACTAAGAACTAACGATGCTATCATCATAAAACCGGCGGACAAGGGTGGTGGCACAGTGATCCTTAATCTTGAGGACTATCGACAGGAATGTGCCCGCCTCCTTAACGATCCCAAGAACTATGAAAAATTGACACAAGATCCCAGTGAAAAACTTAAAACTCGCATCCAAACACTGGTTGATGATGCTGAACACTCAGGTCAAATCACAACCAGGAAGCTAAATTTCTGGTTACGACTTCTGGTAAAATACCTTACTTTTACATTTTGCCCAAAACTCATAAAAACAAGTTTCCACCTCCGGGACGTCCCATAGTATCGGGCATTGGGTCCTTATTGGAGACCCTTATCACGTTATTGTGACTTTTTCTTTCAACCAATGGTACAGTCCACCAGTACGTATCTCAAGGACACAAAGGATCTCTTGAGACTCATTGACACTCTAGCTTTTAATCCTGATAATTCCTTCCTGGTTAGTCTTGACGTGAGAGCCTTTACACCAGCCTCCCGCAAGGCGACACCCTTGAAGTATTGAAAATAGCTCTTAATGAATCTGACTGGCAATACCAGACCCCGAAGATATTCATTCTGGAGTGTGCTGCTTTAGCACTCAAAGAGAACTTCTTTGAGTATGAAGGCCAACTCTACTTGCAGAAATATGGAACTTCAATGGGAGTGTTTTTGCCCCCAGCATAGCGGGACTCTATGTGTACCATTTCGAATCAAGATATCTATTAGACAACCATACGCCATGCATCCCTCAGATCAAATTTTACAAACGGTATATTGTGACATCTTAATGATCTGGGAAGGAGACACCGAATCATTGTTACTCTTCTGCACATGGCTGAACACTTGCGATCCCAACCTAAAATTCACATACAGTTTCGATCACAATAAGGCGACGTTCCTTGATCTGGATATTGAAGCAGAAGGAGGTCTTTTGAAAAGCAAAACCCATTTCAAACCAACGGCTCGCAACTCACTTCTCCATTTCTCTAGCTTCCACCCCAGACCCCTGCGGGAGAATCTTCCCTATGGTCAATATCTTCGCCTCCGTAGGAACTGCAGTGACATAAGAGATTATAAACAACAAGCATCCGATCTTAGCACTAGATTACGGCAGCGAGGTTACCCTCAGCGGATCACCGATAAAGCAAACAAGCGTGCTACGCAATCAAAATCGTGAGGGTCTCATTGAAGCACAGAGTGTGCATCTACCTCCATCCCACTCACGTGCGTCACTACTTATAACGCTGTCTCTCACGCGGTGTCTGATATTATAAAACGACACTGGCAGATTCTTAATACAGGCAACCTGAACTGGGAACCTCCACTGATGTCACACAGAAAAGCTAGATCTATCAAGGACGCTTTGGTTTCCACACGACCTGCTCCCCAAAGGAAACCCACTAACACTATTCTCAACGCATGGGGGCTCCCTAACATTGTGGGCCACTACCCGTGTGGAGATTGTAGTGTATGCCATTTAACAGTGACCACCAAAAGTCTGAACCTAGAACCAGGCAAGACCTGGCATTTAAGGACACACACGAACTGCAACACAGCTCACGTCGTATATCGTATCACCTGTCCTTGCAATCTCTCGTACATTGGGATGACTAATCGGAAAGTGAAGACTAGGATTTGCGAGCATCGTAGCACAATCAGATGCAAAAAGTCAACAACAAGACTGACAAGCCATTTCCTTGAAGTTGGACATACCACTAACGACATCAGCTGGGTAGTCATTGAGGTCCTAGATCCTAACCTACCTAACATACAAAATCGTCTACTGGAGAAAGAACAAAGATGGGTTTATCGCCTATCTAGTCATCTGACGGGACTTAACGATAATATTCCTTGGCAAAGTCTCAGGAGACAGTAGTCCTTTCTCCACACTCTTATCAGCATAGGAGATTCACTTAATAGCCTTCTTTTCTGACAGAATTTAGATCAACTGCTATCTGTCTTTGAAATTATTAGCTATTCATTTAACAGAATCCATATCTATCTTCTATCTGTCTTGGAAATCATGCCCAATTGTGCATACTGTGCTTTATATGTGGTCTTTTCCCACACTATTTTGGTTGAAACACGGAGCGCATTCTATGCTCAGCGCTATCCGTCTGTCTGTCCTTTATCTTTATTTTTATTTATATTGCTTGGTGCACCACCCTCTAAACACATCATCGTGGGCATCATTTACCCCCATTTTTTCCCCCTTTTTTCATTTGATATAGAGCACACACTATGGCTCTCCTGCATCTATATCCTGATCTTTTAACACTTAAGTATGGCCGCCACTGTCTATCTCGCTTACTTCGCGAGTTTTCCAACATGGCCGCCGCACTTCTGCTGTGTTTTGTCTGCAATACACAGACCAGTTGTTCCCTGCTAATGCCATCTCCTTACGTAGTGTCGTCATTTCCTTGTATGACGCCTGTAGTTTGGATTTAACTTCGTTCTCCCACCGCGTCCCTCACCAGCCGGGACTTCGGGAGACCGCAGTAGGTAGTCTCATGGGAATCCTCACGGAACCAAGTAAGGTTTTGTAGTTGTGGACGACGGGCATTCTGCCCCATGACTCTTTGGCTTTTTCACTAAAAGCCGCTTTGCACTAAAAATCGATCTTCTGTTTCTCTCCATGTTATCCCACAGATCGGTTGATCGGTTGAAACCCTCTCATGCCCCGATTAGCTGCTTTCTTTTTCTACTAATTGTAATTATGACCCTTTTCATTTACGCTGCCACCTGTTTTTCTACCATTTTAACACTTGCTTTTTTGCATAATTTGTAATACATGCATTTACAGGCGCTCGATCGGCCGCACATGCAACTCGCCACTGTCGTGCCACGCTCGCATTATTTTACCATCACTCGGCATGCAGCGCGTATTTCTCACTCGCTGCTTGGATACATACAAGCACATGGCTTCTATCATGCCTTGATGTGATTATTCAATTCACGCTTTAGCATGGACACATGGTTTATATAATACACGTCTTAGCACATGGCGTCCCTATGTGTTCATTCAGCTTTATCTAATTTCCTAGCATGCCTTAGATACGTGCATGCTATATCATCATTACACTATCACTGTCACGATGGTGGCTAGGTCATTCTTGACGGCTTGTTGGAGATTGCAATTTTGAGTTGCTTTAAAGATTGCATTTTATGTTGCTAAACGTTATATGTCTTGTGCTGTCTATTTCTTTCTCCCTAACAGGTTTTGAGTGGTGTCTGTAAGTATATCGACACCGGGTCCACACACCTTAGTGCGTGTGTTGGTACTTTACTTTTTCACGTGGCCTTCACTTTGCCACTCACTTGAATTCTAGGTCCTGGCGAAAGCCCATTTGAATTTTTGACGGGCTGAAACATGTAGACCGCATCACCTAAACCACTACAGATGAATATTTCTTGTTAGTCGGTTTCACATAGTTTTTAACCATACCCTGAGCCGCCACTAATAAATTTACTGGGCAAGGATTCTCAGAGGTATTTTTAATTTTTACATCACATCTTCACACTACACCTGCTCCGCTGTAATCAGGCGTCGTAGCACAACCCGGGCGGCATTAGGCCTCCCGGTTGGGACCCTAATGATGAAGCATGACACCAACTAGGTTGGTGTGTGAGGGAGTCTTTTAAATATACCTAATGGTCCTTGGACTTACCACACATAGTGATTGATATTCTCCTACAATGCCTCCAAATTATGGAACTCCCTCCCTCTTCATCTTCGAAGGGAATCAAACCATCTCGGCTTCCGGAAGCTGTTGAAGACATGGCTATTCCCCTAACCGTCAGCCCGACCTCTCTTTCACCACATAGCGCTGGGATGCTCCAGGGTAACCACGCGCTCTACAAATCCCCTTTTCATTTCATTTCATTTCATTTCATAAATCAGTGTCAAGTTGAAGCAATGCCAACAATTTTAATTAAAAAAAAAATAAACACATCAAAACCCCCAAATTAATTTATGAAAAAGGAGAAACATCTAACAAGCAAAAAGTCCCCAAAATGATGAAAATCTGATAAGGGAACTAGAGATATGAATTGTGAACGATTTGAGAAAAAACCTACCTAAAAAAATTGGAGTCAATGATAAGTATTAGTGGTTGATAGGGACCTACCCTCAATTTCAGGTTGTGCACATTGAATCGGAGGTCCATGGTTGAGTGTCGAAACATATTAAGAAGAAAATGTGTGTTGAAGCCTTCAGCAAATGTGTGATTAATCATTCAAGTGCATCAACGTGAGACACTTATGGACTTTATATGGTTACTGAACTCTCAGAGTTTACATATGATATAGAGATATATATACCTCATCCTTGGGGCCAACATATAACAAGCATTGGCATAGCCAATAGGTCTCGCCTTTGGGACCTTATAAGTGTTTAGCCATGCAACAGTTGATGTTGTTGCACCAAGGATATTGTGCTGGATAACCAAACACTTATAAGGTCCCAAAGGGGAGACCTATTGGCCAATGCTTGTTGGATTAGTGGGAGCTTAAAGCTTAACTCCCCCCATAAGGTATACATGATAAATGTGCGTCTTTTGTCTCAAATACCAGTCTTCAGATACTAAGTGTTTGTACATTCACCTGGGAGGAACAAGAAAATAGCTAAAATATAGCTACATTTTGGTTTATTTGAAAAAGAAAGGAAAAAATGTAAATAAGTGCTGTGTAAGAAAGCATTTTTTTCCTGGAACGGACATCAAAAATAGATTCATAGTGCTAGGATCACTATGTTCCCAATTTTCAGGAACAAGAAGAGATTTATCCAAAAACCTTTTTTCCATAGTTTTTTTTGCATTTTCGTAAGAGGTAGTTTTTTTCAACTTTATGGTTTTAACCTATTTGAAAGATACTGGGGGGAGCATGAGAATCCATTCTGGTATGCTTTGTGTGGCTGTTAGGACGGTTTCTTATCCGCAATGCCCAGCAAACCTCAAACTCTGCTAAATCACATTTTGATCATATGAAAACTTTCAGAATCTGCAGGGATCGACAAAATTCCTACTATCCATTGTTCCCACACTTGTCTCGTTAAAAACGTTGCCCCATTTATGTGGCTTGGCACTGTGCCAATGACAGGAACTTATCAAACCAGACACAATGAGAGTCCTCGAAAAGGACGCTCAGTGTCTACAGGCCTCTTGATAGCAGCAGAAAACTATTATTTTCTATGCTTTAAGTTGCATCAAAGCGCAACGTTGCAACCATCTTGAAAGAATAGCAAATACAATTCCAGATGGTGGTCCACCACTATTGGCTTTGCGAATGCCAAAGCAATTTGAAAAGCACCCAGTACTGGCAAAGCCAACAGCAGCAAGTTCTGGTGGTAAAGGGGGGAGAAAAAAAAGTGTAGAGGAGAGAGGCAGAGAAGAGGAAAATAAGCCTGACACGAAGCCACAGCAGTGCTCTGTGTTGGGGCGATCTGACAATACAATATCACTGAAGGGAGTGAAGATAGAACGAATTAGGCAGGGGGAAAGAAAGAAAGAAAGAAAGATAGAAAGAAAGAAAGAAAGAAAGAAAGAAAGATAGATAGAAAGAAAGATAGAAAGAAAGAAAGAAAGAAAGAAAGATAGAAAGAAAGAAAGATAGAAAGAAAGAAAGATAGATAGAAAGAAAGAAAGAAAGAAAGAAAGAAAGATAGATAGAAAGAAAGAAAGATAGAAAGAAAGAAAGATAGATAGAAAGAAAGATAGAAAGAAAGAAAGAAAGAAAGGTGACATGCAAATTCCACGAAGTGCTAAATCACAAACCGCAAGAAGAAAATATAGTTCTGATGTCAGCAGTGGAAGGACCGAACTCATCCGATAAAATACTATGGTAGAACACAAATGCTCCAACGGCGAGACGAACACAAGAACAGTGAGGAAAGCTAACAAGTAAGGAGATGGAAAGGAACAAGCAAGCAATCCAATCAAAAGCAAGGGGCTGATTGAAAGCCTACTCTAAATAGTCACTGGCGTAACGAAACTTGAGGGGGACCCCATGCAAGGTAGGTGAGGGGCCCCCTCCGGACTAAATCGGGAGCTCTCCGGCCAAAGTTAAGTGCTGAGGGGGGCCCCTGTTGCTTGGGGGCCCCCCGCACCGCGGGGGATGCGGGGGCCTGTGTTACGCCACTGTAAATAGTGCTGTGTATAATGCTGTGTGCGACAGACAGATGACGTGATATGTAGCAATATTGCAAAACACATTTTTCCATTAGTGTGTCACTGTTGATTCGGCAGTGCTGCTTGCATAGTGATTGCGCACGTGGCGGCCATCTCAAAATGGTAAAATAACAGTTGACGTAGAAGATCATTCCGTAATGGCAGCACCTGGGGGGCAAGAAGTGAAAAAACATTGGAAAAATGGATGCTACAGAAAATAAAGCAACAATTGTTTTCCTGTAAGAGCCATTGTCAGATTTTTTTTCTTGCCAACACTAACCAACAAGCTGCTCAACAACTGATTTAAGATGCAAAATAAACCCCCATGCATTCTATTGAAGCACAAGAACACACTCAAATGGCAAGCAGAACAAGCATTGGCAAAGTCAAAAGGTCTTTTTTGGCTGCCAATACATCGGCAAAAAGAGGAAAAACATTTTTGTTTCTGATGCTGAGAAAAAGAAAGAAAGCACGCAAACGTCATGACGCTCCAGTGGTCAGCCTAATTACATAAGTGCATGAGTCACCATGTATGCACATGCATACATCATTTCTTTCGCACCATTTTTTTTTCTCTTAACGGTCCAAGACACCAGTCTCGGAGCTGTTATTAAAAAAAATTAACCCGCAAAGTGCATTTCAAACAAGCATTGGCAAAACCAATCAGGCCTTTCCGTTGCGAGAGTTATTTGCTTTCCCAATAAATTTTAGCTGTGTTATACACTGCTGTAGCTTCTGTTCAGAATGGCTAAAATATAGTGGCATGGAGGAGTGTGTAGTGGTGTGACATGCAGTGGACTGTCGTAAAGTGGAGTGTTGAACTGAAAAGTGGCATAGGATGGAGTGGAACAGAGTGGCGTAGGGGCGGAGCAGAGCGGCATAGAGCGGAGTGACCTCTGATGCCTTTTTAGGTTTAAGATAGAATAGATCTCAGACGAGTTCTAAAAGGAATCATTTGTTTGTCAAGCGCACATCTTGAGCTTAAGTATTTTAAGGTGCACCCCATATATGCTAATGAGGTAATTGACACGAGAGCGCTGTGCAATATATATGCTCAGGATGTGAACAGAAAAACAAAAAAACTTTTATTAAATTGATTCTTTTTTGGTACAGCGTACATCGTGATCTTAAGTATTTCAAGGCACTCTCGTATGTGCTTATGATGTTATTAACACACGAGAACTCCTAAACAATACGTTAGCACAGGAGAAAAATAATTTGTATAGCACACATCCCGAGCTCATGCATTTCAAAGGCGCTATCATATGTGCTAATGAGGTAATTAACACATCTGAGAGCATCTGCCTATATGGAACCACAGTGTGAGGGCTATACAAACAAGCATTGGCCGCGCGGCCGTAAAAGTAACGCCGCGCGGCCGTGAAAGCGAAAGTCATCGCGATCGCGGTGAAAGCAAAAGTGATCGCGATGACGCGCGCCAGCAGTGATTGGAGAGGCGGAGCGGGCGCGCGGCTTGTGCGCGTAACCGCACGCTAGTGGCCGGAAAAAGCCTCTTTGGGAGCACTTTCAAAGCCCCTTACTAAATGTCTCGCAGCGCATGCGCTGGCTCAGCGAGACCTAAAAAAGGGGAGTGGAGCTGCACGCCCCCTGCCCTGAGCCTTAAATAGGCCCTAAGGACCCCATTTCCCGGGGCCATCACTTTAATTAAAATGGAGGGTGGCCAGGCAGCACTCCTCCCTGAGCCGTTAAAAGTCCCGGCACACCAGGATGCAATAACTGGAAGCCGGCTCACTTACTGTGCCCTGGGGATCCTACCTCGGGACACAGTAGTTTTTCAGCCTGCACTAGTGTGAGCAGGGAAACATGTTTCTCCCGTCTGGTGGGAGCATTTTTAAATCAACACTAAGGGGCCGATTACGATGGCGGAAGGACCGTCACCGCCAGCCCGTCTGTGGCGGTCCTTCCCACATCGGACCGCGATTTTCCCACCGCCAGATTATGATAGCGGTGGGATCCAGACTGCGGCGGACGCAAAGACCGTCCGCCACGGTACCGCCACAGGCAATCGTTCCGATTGCCTGGCGGAGCGGTCTGCATCCGTAAAATGGAGGCGGTGCCTAGCAGACACCATCCTCCAAATTACGATGCGGTCTCCAGCCAGCCTTTCCGCGGTGGGTAAACCGCCATTGAAAGGCTGGTGGAGATTGGTTTCGGGGGCCCGTTGCAGGCCCCTTATGTGTTGGGGGAGTGTTTGTGCACTAGGGGGGTACCCATGGTACCCCCCGACATTTCACTGCACCAAGTGACAGGCACCCTGTGGTGCCTGCCATGTAGTGCAGTGAAATGCACAACATGCATTTTTTACATCGCGGCGGTGCTTGCTGTCAGCAGCACCCGCCGCAATGTTAAAAGTGCTAGGTATCCTAATTTGGTGTGCGGAACCGCCGCAGGTATTGCGGACAGTCCCGGTCGCCACCACCATGGCGGACGGACTCCAAAGTCTGCTCCCAGCCGACATGAAACTTAAAAACACTGGCTGGGAGCTGACTTGTGCTCTGTTTCCCTGCCGCACTGATGCCCTTTCCTTTTTTATATGGCCTGGGGCCTGATGAGTCTCAGGGAGGGGGCTACATGCTCCCCTGCCCCTTAGAATTCACGCCCTGGGGATGGGTTCCCCAGGGCCTATTAAGGCTCAGGCGGGGGAGCGATACTATAAAGCATCATTAATGATATCACACATACAACCCCCTTAGGTGAAGCAAGCTTCTGTTACGTGTAACATTGACCGTATATCATATACTACATGGGTATTCGAGCTCATGTTGACAAGCAACTACACAACGATGGGTAACCCCTACTGCACATGGTGTTCAATCTATAAAACTGTTCAGGGAAAACCAACTTCCTCTAGACACTTAAGCCCTGTTACATAACGAATGACCTACTACAGACAGCCTTTAGCCTGTATCAAACCCTTCTCAGTTAACAAACCTTTCGTGAAATATAAAGCGTACAGGAGTAGAAAAGTGGCTAAGGTGAGTTAATTACTTGCCTATTTGTAGGAGCTTGAAGACAAGCCGGGAGAATGCTGGCATACTGATCAGGTAACAATGTGGCATGTTACTCTTAACGACTGTATGACTACATGGACCTGCTTCCCACTCCCCGTGTGCTAGGGAAACATTCCCAATTAGGGAACCATGATCCTACAAATAGGCGAGTAATTAACTCTCTTTGCATGCAAGTTAGCTTTGCATGCTTTACTCTAATTGAATGAGTGTCTTGCCGGAGTACTGGAATACTGACGTCCTGACGAAAGCCCTGGGCCCAAAAGGCCTGAGCATAGGGGCTGAAACATGTCGACGGAAAATTAGGGTCACAACCATAATTTCCTTACCCCCATCAAGATAATTTTTACTTATGCCTAAACAAACCGCTAATAAAAGGAAACCGTGGCTTGTTAGAGGTTTTTTATCTGAACTAGGTACCCCGAATATATTCAAAGTGCTCTCTGGAATATGGTTGAGCCCAAACTGGTTTTTAGGGATCAGGATGAGAACCGATGATGAAACATGCCACTACTAGAGTGGGTGAGGGTCTAACATCAAGAAAAGTATTTATTTTTCTTGGAAAATATAAGACAGGGTATCTGATTAAGAAAGAACAATATTTTGTAGAGGCAGGAGATACCCTTTTTGTTGTTAGTTCTTTTACTATCTCCAGGAGACGTTTCCCTACTGCCGATGCCTAGGCTGGGACTCTCACAATTCTGCATTGGCTCTTCCCCATTATGCTTTGTTCTCAGAATGGGAAAGTGAATGCAGGGGATTTCTGTCTGGGACCAGGTCTGACCATTAACTTCCTTGGTTTTGGCATGGGAGTTATTTACTTCCACAATTTAAGCCCAGGGGTATTTTTACTTCTCAAAAAGGGGAATGACAGCTAACATGTTAGAGCTTAGCATATTATGAATTCATCTCTCAAAACGTTATCTAAAACTTTGCATAAAGACTGAACTTATGTCTACTGTGCACATGCATTGCCTGAGCAGATGTCTCTTGACACTATTGACGAATGAGAGAAGGTCACAGAATAAAGACTTATTGTAGCTTCAAAAACTAAGAGTAAACAGTAGAAATCAGTGTCTTCTGCCATTTCTGGAATTTTAAGGGAGTCTCATTACATCAAGTCAGGCAAGAGAATTTTATAATTAAACCCTCAATTCTGTGCCACTACTCTAATTGTATGGAACAACGGGATTTTGAGAGGAAGTTTGAAAGTGGAATGCAGAGCTGGATCAGTCAGAAGCTTTTACTACCACCGCATGTTTATGGAAAGGGCTCAAAGAACTCTGTAGTAGAAACTTCTAAAACGAACCTGCTTCTCGGCGTGCATAAAATGTAGTAAGCATTAGTATGGTGACGTAATCACATTTTCTCAGTCCAACTAGGATCTTGTATTTTGAACATACTCCAGTTTCTGAATGTACCTTATGAGTCAGGTGAAGATATGTCCTTCTGCCAAAATCTAACCTAGAAGTTAAAAAGGCTTTGATAACAGCACTCTTGTGATGAAAAGATAAGACATACAAGAACCTACTCAGATGGTCAAGGTGCAAAAGGCAGCTTTCAAGACCACCGAAGTCTGAGGGTGCAGTGACATTCCTGAATCGACCAGGATTCTAAGCCTTGGCTGATTGTGCCTTACTCAGCCAAGTTATCCATTTGTCACCTTGAGTGCAAACTAAGCTTTCTAATGTTGAAAGTACCTCCCATTGGTAAACAAATGTATTATGATCCTGGAGATTATTGAGTTATCGGATCTAATCATAATTGTATTTCAGCTCGGAAGGAAGCCAAAAGAGAGCGGAAATCAGTACTTATTCTGTAAAAAAAATAAGCGCCAAGGCCCTTGTCAGGAGGCATTGCAGCTTGCAGCATCCATTGTCCCTGCCAATGACGGTACCAACACAACTACTAACCACCAAATTATTTCAGGCCGCCCAATGGTGTAAGGATGGTGTGGGCATCAGTTATTATTCATTTTAATGTATATTGAATGATTAAACAACTTTTTTTGTGGTCATCTCAAAAGTAGAAAAACAGCGCCACCATGTGGCAGACTGTCATAAGAGCTGGTGTTGAGAATTAAGTGACGTGCCGAGCACCAGAAACCACCGGCTCAAATTAAGCAATGGCAGAAATACATAAAGTGTCATCCGGTATATCATAGGCAACAAGTTTTAAAAAACCAATACAAAAGCTCTCCTTCGCTTTTCAGTCATCAATGCTCCGGTAGTGCAGATTAAGCCCAGTTGTGCGGCCAGGCGTGAGACGACAGCGAGTGTCCCTATTTGTCTCTCATGTTCCATCTCTCTTTTCCGAGGCCTATTGTATAACTCCACGATAGTGTTGTGGAACTGGGTGTGGTTTTGGTGAAGTGTGGAAAATATCTTGGCTTCTTTCGGATCCTTATTTCCATGGTTGTGTGTCCTGACATGGCTTCAAAATGCAATAGTTAGCACAGTAGCTAATGCCCATGTCAACTGGCACTTGTTCTATCTGAGTAGACCTGAGCCGGGGAAAAACTCAGTTTTCATACAAGCAAACTAGCTTCCCTTCCAATGTTCAATGTTTTCTGGCTTATGAAAAGCAAGTTCACCCTCACAACTGTCTCATCTTCACTTTTAAATGTTCCTCTTCCTCTATCGCACTTCCTGATTCTCGCTCTCACCTACCTTTCCTTCAGTCTTTTTTAATCTGCCTAGTCATAAAGCCTCTGTTCTTGTAAACATTCCACTGCACTCCACCCTTTTCTGGGCATGGCCCAGTTTTCCTTCGCCCACTCTGGTCCTACCTCTGACATAACAATTCGAAACATATTTCCTTTTCTAACTTCCTGTAGCCAAAGTTCCTTGTTCCCAGTCTGGACTAGGCTGCACAAATATGTAGCTTCCTTATTCTCACATTAGCATACAATCATGAAACATCAGAATCATTTGCAGGAATATGTATAGAATACAAAAGCTGATGCTTGCAAATAGTCTAAGCTCTGACAATTGCTCAGGGCAGCATCCCAACACATCATTTTTCACCCACTATGCCTCTCTAGACAGAGGCCCACGTTCTACAAATCAGTACTGACCCTGCGCCTCATGGGAACAGTCCATACCACACAGTGGCATAACAATAGCTCCTCGCAGCCCCTACGGTGTGGGGGAGGGGGTGGCCCAAGCTCCAGGGCCCCCCCTCCAGCACTGTGCATGGCCGGGCCTGAGAGCTCCTGACTGGGTCCGGAGCGTGTACGGCCCCCTCCATGCACTTTGCAGGGAGGCCTCCGCAAGTTTTGTTATGCCACTGATCCCACATTGCTAGACGAGCCAACCTACAGAAGGGAACATGAGCAATCTCTGACATGTTTCAACCTTGTTGGGCCTCATCAGTGAGGTATAGCTTGGATCATATGCCACAGCGAGCAAGGGGTTCACGTCTGGGCCAGCCCAAAGCTATAAAGAGCATTACATGACACACATAAAAAGGTGATGGGAAGACTGCTTGCAAATAGTCTAACTACTGGGAATTATTCTGGATAGAATTCTAACCCATCGTTTTTCGCCCACTGTGCCACTCTCAACAGTAGCCCACCCAATGCAAATCAGAACTGACCCTGGTCCTTGCGGGAACAGTCCATCCCGCATTGCCAGGCGAGCCCATCTCCAGAAGGAAATACCAATTTCGGACCTATTTCGTCCTTGTTAGGTCTCATCAATGAGTTATAGCTTGGATCCCGTGGCACAGTGAGCAATGGACTCATATCTGAGCATACTGTTGGGCACTTAAAGCGTCACCTCAAATACATTAGAGGTGATGGGAGCAGTGGCACAGTGGGTGCAAAATAATGGGTTGGAATGCAGACCCACAACGCTAGCCAGTGGTGAAGATATTTTTAAAGCGTTGCTCCTATCACCTTTTGTGTTTTGTATGTTCAGAATACTCCATCTGGGGCATTGGTCTTCCTTGGTCAGCCTCTGGTGTCATCTGGTGTAGCTGTCCAACCAACACTCTAAATGGCCTCACAACATCCCATGCAGCATTATACTTAGTGTAGAGCAGGATCACATAGACACAGCACTTCATGTCAACTCTGACCAATGTGCATCTCTCTGTTAAACTGGAATTGTGTCCAGTCTGACAAATCTAATAGAGGGGTCCATACCGATGCCAAGCACTCCTTAGGTGCCCTGGGTACTGGGAAGGGGCGGTCGCAAACATTGGGTGTGCAAACAGACCTACTGGTTTCTAATCTGTCCCATCATGAATCAGGCCCTTTTAAAGGAGCAGCAACCCTGTGGAAAAGTAGAGGTAAAGTAATGCAAGCCCTGGTAAAATCTGATTGTAAACTATGCTTTCAGGCTTAGGCATGCAGCCTTGAGCCTAGGTCGCAGAGCAGGCCCCCTACGTCTCCTCGCCTGCCCCAACCTTGGTGTGCCACCCATTGCCCCGCGCGCCATCCAGTGCCAGTCAGTCTTCAGAGCAGAGATGAGTCACGGGACGCTACGACAGCCGTGAATCAGGGGCCCCAGTCATTGGCACTGTACAGCAAGTTCTCTGCGCCTTCCCAACGTGCTACCACTACGCTCCCTCACCTCTCCATAGAGAGGCCCCGGATTGACGCTGTGCTCCAGTCCCTATGCCGCCAAAGAAAGCACTCATCACCAAGGTCTCTAACCTCTTCACCCCAGCCACCTCGTTGGTGGTCAAAGTGGGGAGGTCCCAATGCCGACATAATACATACTGTGACCCTTGTCTGCTGATTACATTACTAAGGGCCCATTTGCCGCAGCAAATGTTTGGTTGGACCAGTGTCTTTTGCCCTGCTAACCTCGACGCCTCTTGACCGCACATTAATCGGATAACTTTGTTCGATTACTGGAATATGTGCCCCCTTCTTCTTCTTATACTTCTCCTCACTACCGCTACCCTATTGGCACCTTCCTCCTCCCCCCACCACCCTCCTCCTCCTCAATTTCCCAACATGGCCATCTCTAGAGTTAAGTCTGGAATTAACTGCTTCAAAATCATTTATCCCCCTAATCTGTCTAAACTCTAAAGCTTCAGCAAAACGGTTCAAGCATAACACCATTGAACGTTTTCCTGATTCCCTCTTTGTTGACCAATTCTACAATGGTCATCCTGGGAGGCTCAAAAACGACTTCATTTTTTTCACTCATGACATCCCCTCCTGGTCCACCAGCCTCTATAATTCCCTCAACGTCACCTCCTCCTCATCTATCCCACATGAGACACCGCTAAAAATTTCACCCTCTACTTGTTTCAACGGCTCCCTCACTATCTCACTTTATAACAATGGTACTGTCTTGATCCAAGCTAAAGACACCTGTCTCCCTCTCTTTGACCACCTCTTCCCCTCCCTACTCTCCACCCCTGCAACTGGGATCTCCCTTGATTCTTCATCTAGCTCCACCCGTTACTCCCTATCTCCTCCCCTGACCCCCCTATACTCTATTAGGCCGCTCCACTGGGAGGCACTGGCCGAACCTCTTCCCCCCTTCCCTGTTCCCTCCTCTCCCATTCTTCCCCCCACCCATTGTGCACCCCCCCTCAACACGTCTGCCATACCTCTAGCTAACACTCTCTTCTTCCACTCTGCACCGTCCCGGTATTCCAATTTTACCTCCTCCCCCCTACCCCTACCTGCCACCCCCCCTATTTAGTCCTCCTCTCCTACAACCTGTTCCCCAAGCTAACTTTCCATACATTCCCCCTCTTCCCTCCTCTTCTCTTCTTCTCTACCCGCTCCCCCCCTCGCCTTGTACCCCGAATTCTTCAATAACCCCTTGCATCTCTCTTCATCCCCCCATTCCTCCAGTAATGCTGCTCAACCCCCTATCCCCCTCGGTAATCCCTTCCCTTTCCCTCCTTCGGACCCAGCAGAACCACTTTCTGTCTTCAACTACCTTACAACCCAACCCCCCCCTCACTCTGCCTGGGGCCCGTTCCCTCACATCCACCTCTCCTAGCTTACGGGACCTTTCCAACCACTTCCCCTCTCTTCTACCCAAACCTCCTGCCATTCTATGACTCCCCTCTTTCCCCTCCTTGCCGCCCTCCCTCCTCGTTCCGCACCAATTTCCCCCTAATTACGACCTCAATTCTTATCCTCCCTACAACATCAACAAAGATAACTCTCTTTTCACCTCCGATGCACCAACAACCGCTCTCAACCATCATCTATCTCCACCTTTGAACCTTGTACCCCAACACCCCCCTCGCACTCCCACCTCTCCCTGCCCTCCCTCGCCAATTGCACTCCCTCCTGTACCCATAGAGCCACCTAACTTACCATGTTCAGCCCTACTCTCTCTGGAAAATAAGTTAGGATCTCTCATCACCTCCATCTCCCAGCTTGAAGCTACCATCTCACTCTTAAGCACTAAGATTTCCACCTTTCCAAACACCCCAACTCCCTTGGCAAATACTCACTTCCCCAAACCCCCGAGAAACACCTCGCCCCCACGCCCCAAAAAAGCCAATATAATCTGTCTTCTGCAGACATCACTAACCTACTGGCAAGTTACAAGACCTCGAACGCCACCCCCCTTCCACTTTCCTCTCCAAGTAACCCTACTATCTACACTATTCCGACCATATCTTCTGTCAGAACTAATCGTCTGCCTTCTTCCTCCCGGGCACCCTCTTACAAGAACAATATCCCCATCACCCCTCATAGCCCAATCGCCCCTGTCACCAAAACAGTCCCGTCAGAGTTGCGCTGTTTGCTCCACAACTGCAGATCTGCAATGAAACACAAACTGGAAATTTCTGACACCATCATCCTTCACAATCTCGACATGCTCTTCCTCACAGAGACCTGGTTCAACGACACCTCTCATTCTATGTTTGATCTTCTGTTACCTACCGACTACTCTATCTTTGGAAATGACAGAACAGACAAAGTTGGGGGAGGTGTTGCAATCATCTTTAGAAACTCCCTTCAACTTAAGGCTTTTCCTAACAGCTCCTTCCGTTCATTCGAATGCTTATCTCTTGAGCTTCAAGTGCAACGCTGCTCACCATTCAGATTCCATGTCATTTACCACCCGCCTGGTGGCTGCTCTTCTTCTTTTTTAGAGTAACTCACCGACTTCATCAGCGACCAATACTCGCAAAGTGACAGACAGATCTTTCTGGGAGACTTCAATCTTCACTGGGGCTCGTTGGAAGATTCCTCTGCTAATATGCTGGCCACCTTTCTCTCAGCAAACGATCTTATCCAACACTGCACTGAAACAACACACTCTAAGGGCTCAATTCTGGACCTTGTTATTTCTAAAGCAGACATGCTTACTATTGCGATCCCTATTCATGTAGACTGGTCTGACCACTTCCTCATCCCCTTCTCTCTTCACCTATCACACTCTATTTCTCTTGGCCAACCTAAAAGGTCTACTACCTGGTTCCGTAACACTAAAAACATTGACCTCGATACGCTCTGTGATTCCGCTATGCTATCACTTCCAAGGCTAGACCCGAATTTGGATGTCAACGATCTCACCTCCCAATGCCTCTCAGTCCTTGCAGTCGAAATCGATAATGTCGCTCCTCTCCAAAGCAAAAGGAAAAGGCCTATTCCCTCAGCTCCCTGGTTCAACAAATCCCGTTATGAAGAAAGGAAGAACCTGAGAATCCTGGAGAAACAATGGAGACAAGCTCCATCCACCACTAATCTTGCTACGTTACGTTCAGCAAGATCCAAGTACCACAAACACATCTTCCTTGAAAAAGCATCACACTTCAGAACCCTCCTCGACTCAGCCAAAAACAGACCCAAAAAACTATTCGATCTCATCAAAAATCCGAACTGCTCTCCCCCTACCTCCAAGCCGGAGGATTCTCCAAAAAAAGCAGCGGAATTTGCTATATTTTTTGACGAAAAAGTGAAATCATTGGTGGATCAGGTCATTCATCCTACCCCTCTAGAGGAGCATAAATCCTTAGTCATTTGGAAGAACTTTGACGCCATCTCTGAAGATGCCCTCCTCAAATGCATCCTCGAAACAAAGCCCTCCAACCATTCTCTTGACCCCATCCCTAGTGACATTGCCATTGACTTCTACACCCATACTCTTTCTTATTGGACCAGTCTGATTAACCTCTCCCTCAGTCAAGGCTCCCTTCCTGTTACCTTTAAAACAGGACAGGTTACCCCTCTTCTTAAAAAACCCACCGCTGATGCGAACGACCTCAACAACTTCCGCCCCATCACTAATCTCCCTTTTCTTTCGAAAATCACAGAAAGATGTGTAGCGAAACAACTTTCCCGTCATATCAAGGACAATGATCTTCTTGACAATTTCCAGTCTGGTTTCATTCAAAACTGCAGCACTGAAACAGCCCTGCTGCAAGTGATCGACGATGCGCTGCGTATACTCGATTCAGGGGAGTCTTGTCTTCTGATTCTTCTTGATCTTTCTGCCGCCTTTGACACTGACAATCACAACACTCTCCTTAACACTCTTCAACAGAGAATGGGTTTGGAAGGCACAGTGCTTAAATGGTTTGCCTCTTTCCTTTCGGACAGATCCCAAATGGTCAAAATAGCGAACAGTCTTTCATCTTCATTGGTGGTAGGTCAAGGTGTCCCTCAAGGCTCTATCCTTGCACCCACATTGTTCAATCTCTATTTGGAACCATTGGGAAATCTCCTAAGTAAATCTGGGATCCTCTACCATCTTCTATGCGGATGACACCCAAATCTACCTTAAGGTGTCCTCCACAGACGATCTCTCAATCCTCAACTCTACTCTCTACTCTATTCAAAACTGGATGTTAACTCATCAACTCATTCTGAATCCCTCCCAAAACAGAATTCCTCCTCCTCTCAACCTCTCTCTCTCCTCCTCCTGTTCAATCTTGGATGGATCAGCTGAATCTACTTAACAATAAACCTATCGTTGTCGACAGCGCAAAATCCCTTGGTGTCTTACTCGAAAAAAGGCTCAATCTACTCTCCCACATCAACTCCATTGCAAAGAATGCTCGATACCAACTGCGCCTTCTTTGGGGGATTCAACGCTTCTTCCCGGAGCAAGACCTTAAAACCCTCGTCCAATCGCTGGTTCTCTCTAGATTGGACTACTGCAATTCTCTTCTTACTGGCCTCCCCAAATCCCACCTTTCCTCTCTTAAATCCGTTCTCCATTCAGCGGCTCGTTTTATATTTGGGGCCAAAAGAAGTGACCACATCACACCTATTTTGTCTTCCCTCCGTTGGCTTCCCATCGAGGCAAGATCAATCTACAAGACGGCTTGTATCACCCACAAAGCCTTGCACACTTCCTTCCCTCGCTACCTGGCGAATAAACTGAAAATCTCTGGAGGCTCTAGACCATCTCGTAATGCGGAATAATTACTGCTTGAGCCTACCACTTTCAAAAGGGAAAGATCGATGGCTTAATCCTTCTCAGGCAATGCGGTGAGAATCTGGAACTCGCTTCCGCCGCAGCTCCGCACCACCACCTCTACCCGGACCTTCAAAACTGACCTCAAATCTCTTCTCTTCCAAAGACACTTCCAAGAACTAATACACGCCCTTTCAAGTCCCTCAAGGAAGTTCTTTCCACTATTGTAAATCTTGTATTCTGTGCCTGTACAAGTGTCATCCCAGTGTGTTTTTGTGTTTTTGAGTGACTGTCTTCTATTGCTGTTTTATACCTCTTCTTGTATTTCATTTGCTTCTGTAACATGTACATTTGTAACATTCTCCTCATGTAACTTAACTGGTCCTATTGTGAAGCGCTCTGACACCTTTGGGTAAAGTCCGCGCTATATAAAAATGCACAAATAAATATTGCAGCACTCCTGAGTAGTACCAATTAAGGGTTTGATGTACTAAAGGGTAGATCACAATGCCGTTGTGTTTTTGCACAGAGACTCGTGACATTCAATTTGAGTTGAAACTGATGTACTAAACAGTTGCAGCACAACATGAGGGTTCTCATATGGATGCACAAGCTCCTATCTACTGAATATTAACGAAGCGGGAGGCACGGCGCCACGCCCCTTGTGAGCCTGAGAATGCAGGCCTGCATGTAAGAACAGACACCCGTCCCTGCATCCATACTCCTAGCAGCAAAACACCAGGACAGGGACAGGTATTGTTCCAAATAACACTTTCCTGAATGAGATTGTGTGGAGCATGCACTGGTCCCCTAGACCGCACTCTGCTCTCTGAAGGCTGGGATCAATGATTCTGAGAGGTGGAGCTGCCCCACAGGGCCGGTACCAGATGATGGATTTGCGACTGGAATGATACTTCCCTTCACGAAACAGGGAAGGAATGCCTGGGTCTTGCTACCTCCAAATTGTCATTCGGAAGGGTTTCCAAAAGACCTTTTTTACGAGTTACAAAACCTTTTTCGACTCAGAAAATGACTTTGCTACATTGTAAAAGGTGCTTTGCGATTCTAAGCCCTGTATTTGTGGAAATCACATGTTTTGCAGCCACAAAGCACCTTCGTACATTGGGTTCAGAAGTGCTGATAGGTATCACCTCTTACCTGAGTAACATGGCTGCTGCCCGGTGGAGCTGCTAGACAGCTATAGAGGAGATTGACCCTGGTTTTCCCCCTTGGCCGTCACCTACCCAGCCGGTCATTGGGCACTGTTCTCCTTGTCTCCCTGCTGTGTGTCCTTCCTCCCCCTCCCTCCGACGAACTACTGTAACCTTGTTTTTTTGCCTGTGTTTTTACTATGCTCTTGTAACGGATGTAATTTGTATTTGTAACTCAATGTTCCTCATGTAAAGCGCTCTGATAACCCCGGGTCTAGCCAGCGCTATATAAAACTCTTCAAATAAATAAATAAAATACTGATAAGTGCTGGGGAAGTATCGCATCACTGCGAAGAAGTGTGGGTAGGAAACCGAAATCCTGCTAAGAAGTGCTGGTGAAGTAGTGCAGCCCTCTTAAGAAATCTGAGTCCAGTAGCCTTGCTGAGAAGGGCACTTTCTGTTTAGGAGGACTTCCAAGAAGTGATACTGAGGTATTGCAGCAATGCTGGTAAAATATTGCAAAACCAAGCCCTGGTTAAAAAAAAGATGACGGGTAAAAAATGGCTGCAGGCATGCTGTGAAGAGGTGCTAACACACTGCAGTTTTGGTTACACATCTTGGGCCTGTGGAGAAGTAGCGGTACAGTAAGGCAGCCATGTTGAGTAGGGCTGGTCAGATACTGGAGCCCTTGCAGAGCTGCAGTCCTTGTGGTCTCTGAATGTTCTCTATTAAATATGAGAGAGGCTGATGCCAGCTCGAGGAGGCCCCTCCTTCAAAGGCTAAGAGGCCAGGATAGGCACCCTAGGGCTGGTGAGCTGTGCCCTGCAGCAAGCACTGATCACACTGCTGTGCAGCGCCTAGAGTCCTTCATTGCGTGCAGGTCAGGACTCCACAGCACGCTAGGCCTTCACCAACAATCGCATGTAGGACAAGAGAGGTGAGTATCTGGACTCTGAGCAGGGTTTATGCACACTTTGTGCCTCGTGAACCTGCACGGCCAGGACACCACGAGGGGGCAACGATTTAAAGCCCCTGGTGACTGCTTGTGACCCCGGTGATGTCACCCACCTGACTACTGGGCTTTAATTAGTATCTATGTACATGACGTTTCCTGGGTTTAATGGCTGGTTCTTTGACCCTGTGACAACCCACTGTTAATTGACATGCGGCCGCCTATAGTTTTCAACAAAGACTGTATAAAAACAATAGCTCCTCTCTGGGGTCAGAGGTCATGCGATGTCCCTTCCTATGATATCACTAGAGAACTCGCCCAAGAGTGTAATTACATCACTACAGTTGTTATTATGATTTAGGCAGTGGCTGCCGCTGCCAATCTAAAGTTGAGCGGCGGTGCAGGGGGTGGGGGCTTTAAGGGACTATTAATACATTTTTAAAAAAAGACATACCTGCCACTCGCTGACGCTGCAGGCCACCTCGAAGCTCTTCTCCAGCTCTCCTCCCAGCAGTCCATGGGCTACAGCACAGGATCCCCACCCAATCCAGACGCTGCTCTAATGCTATACCTAGCATGAGAGAAGAGTCTGGATTGGCCTGAGTGGGCTGGTCTGACTCTCGCTCAGGCCTGTGGCTTTTCTCCAACCTGGTTGTACAACACAGCTGGGTCGGAGATATATAAATGGGCATGCCTGTCTGGCCGGCCAAACTCACATGCACACTTCTAAGTGCCCACCACTCCTCCTCCCTGCCATGGCCCGGCCGGGGCCCGCCCAAGAATCCATGGCTCAGTCAGGCTGGTCACGCAGTGATAAATAAAATGATAATAATTTTTTTAAATTTTATTTTTCATCTGCTGGCAGTGGGACGACACTCCTCTGCTATTACGGAGGACACGCGCCTAGATTTTGGTGAAATGACATGGAAAATGGTGGACGGTCAAATGATGCATCTGAAAAAGTCCCACAATAATCTCATCAGATTTAAAAATGTCAGAAGTTTTACTAAAGCGGTGCAATGTTCTGAATTTTACTTAAGAGTCTCTCACTGTCATTACTTGTAGGACTCTGTGATCTCCAGTCAGGGGTAGTGGCACTGCATATAATCGACAAGAAAGTCTGTTGCATCACGTCCTCAGGCGCAGGCTGGGCGGGGTCTTGCTAGTGCATCGAGTCCTCAGGCGTGGGCTGGGTGGGGTCTTTCTAGTGCATCGAGTGCTCAGGCGCGGGCTGGGCGGAGTCTTGCTAGTGCATCGAGTGCCTAGGCGTGAGTTGGGTGGGGTCTTGCTAGTGCATCCAGTCCTCAGGCGCGGGCTGGGCGGAGTCTTGCTAGTGCCTCGAGTGCTCAGGCGTGGGTTGGGCGGGGTCTTGCTAGTGCATCGAGTCCTCAGGCATGGACTAGGCGGGGTCTTGCTAGTGCATCGAGTGCCTAGGCGTGGGTTGGGTGGGGTCTATCTAGTGCATCCAGTCCTCGGGTGCGGGCTGGGCGGAGTCTTGCTAGTGCCTCCAGTGCTCAGGCGTGGGTTGGGCGGGGTCTTGCTAGTGCATCGACTACTCAGGCGTGAACTGGGCGGAGTCTTGCTACTGCCTCGAGTGCTCAGGCGTGGACTGGGTGGAGTCTTGCTAGTGCCTCGAGTCCTCAGGCGTGGACTGGGCGGGGTCTTGCTAGTGCATCGAGTCCTCAGGCGTGGACTTGGCGGGGTCTTGCTAGTGCATCGAGTCCTCAGGCGCGGGCTGGGTCCTGCTAGCAGTCTTTGCAGAGTGCAGGCCTTGAAAGGAGGTGCTGTTTCGGTGCAAGTTAAATGACTCCCTGACAAGGAGTCATTCATTCGTGATGGATGGCAGGCTGGGCTGGCCTCTCATGTGTGGTCTCAGGTGGTCTAGAGCTGTTAGATCATTACTAAGCGAATAGGCCTCTTTTTCCTGCTGCCCGTCACCCCGCATGTTGTTACAACGCGGTCGTTACAACGACCGAGTTGTAACAACGCATACCATTACCACGCAAGTGGAGAGGTGTGGTGCAGCGGCCAGGGCAGCTGACTTCGGAGCACAGGGTTCACGGTTCGATCCCCGGCTCCGGCGGCAGCTCAGCTCAGCACCATGTGACTCTGGGCAATAGCTCACTTAATTTCCACTCCGGCCCCCAGCGCCTTGAGACCAGTAAGGGTGAGTAGCTGCGCTATATAAAAACGGACTTACACGACTTGCGGAGGGGGGCTCTGGATGTTGGAATAGTATAATTTACTATTCCAACTCCAGTCTGTGCGGACAGTAGGGAAGGTGTTGGATTTTAAATCCAACACCTTCTCCCCCCTCCGCAAGTCGTGGTTACGACTTGCGTGGTAATGGTATGCGTTGTTACAACACGGTCGTTGTAACGACCGCGCTGTAACAACATGCGGGGTGCCGGTTTCGTGTTCAGGGTTGTTTACCTTACTAAGCTAGTTCTACCCCATGCTTTAGAGGCAGGTGGATGCTGTGAACTATTACTAAGCTAGTTCTACCCCATGCTTCGGGGGCAGGTGGATGAGGGAACTGTTACTAAGCTAGTTGTACCCATGCTTCGGGGGCAGGTGGATGCTGTGAATCATTACTAAGCTAGTTCTACCCCATGCTTCAGGGGCAGGTGGATGTTGTGAACTATTACTAAGCTAGTTCTACCCCATGCTTCGGTGGCAGGTGGATGCTGTGAACCATTACTAATCTAATTCTACCCCATACTTCAGAGGCAGGTGGATTCCATTAACCATTATTAAGGTAGTTCTACCCCATGCTTTGGGGGCAGGTGGATGCTCTGAACCATTACTAAGCTAGTTCTACCCTATGCTTTGGGGGCAGGTGGAGGCTGTGAACCATTACTAAGCTAGTTCTACCCCATACTTCAGAGGCAGGTGGATGCCATGAACCATTATTAAGCTAGTTCTACCCCATGTTTTGGGGGCAGGTGGATGGTCTGAACCATTACTAAGCTAGTTCTACCCCATGCTTCGGGGGCAGGTGGATCCTGTGAACCATTACTAATCTAGTTCTACCCCATACTTCAGAGGCAGGTGGATTCCATTAACCATTATTAAGGTAGTTCTACCCCATGCTTTGGGGGCAGGTGGATGCTCTGAACCATTACTAAGCTAGTTCTACCCTATGCTTTGGGGGCAGGTGGAGGCTGCGAACCATTACTAAGCTAGTTCTACCCCATACTTCAGAGGCAGGTGGATGCCATGAACCATTATTAAGCTAGTTCTACCCCATGGTTTGGGGGCAGGTGGATGGTGTGAACCATTACTAAGCTAGTTCTACCCCATGCTTCGGGGACAGGTGGATGCTGTGAACCATTACTAATCTAGTTCTACCCCATACTTCAGAGGCAGGTGGATTCCATTAACCATTATTAAGGTAGTTCTACCCCATGCTTTGGGGGGCAGGTGGATGCTCTGAACCATTACTAAGCTAGTTCTACCCTATGCTTTGGGGGCAGGTGGAGGCTGTGAACCATTACTAAGCTAGTTCTACCCCATACTTCAGAGGCAGGTGGATGCCATGAACAATTATTAAGCTAGTTCTATCCCATGGTTTGGGGGCAGGTGGATGCTCTGAACCATTACTAAGATAGTTCCACCCCATACTTCAGAGGCAGGTGGATGCCATGAACCATTATTAAGGTAGTTCTACCCCATGCTTTGGGGGCAGGTGGATGCTCTGAACCATTACTAAGCTAGTTCTACCCCATGCTTTGGGGGCAGGTGGAGGCTGTGAACCATTACTAAGCTAGTTCTACCCCATACTTCAGAGGCAGGTGGATGCCATGAACCATTATTAAGGTAGTTCTACCCCATGCTTTGGGGGCAGGTGGATGCTCTGAACCATTACTAAGCTAGTTCTACCCTATGCTTTGGGGGCAGGTGGATGCTGTGAACCATTACTCAGGTAGTTCTACCCCATGCTACGGAGGCAGGTGGATGCCATGGACCATTACTAAGCTAGTTTTACCCCATGCTTCGGAGGCAGGTGGATGCAGTGATCTATTGGTAAGGTAGTTCTGCACATGCGTCAGAGGCAGGTGGATGCTGTAAACCTTTCTACCCCATGCTTCAGAGGTAGGTGGATGCTGTGAACAATTACTAAGCTAGTCTACCCCATGCTTCGAGGGCAGGTGGTTGCTTTACACCATTACTCAGCTAATTCTACCCCATGCTTCGGAGGCAGGTCGAAGCTGTGGACCATTACTAAGCTGGTTCTACCCCATGCTTCAGAGGCAGGTGGATGCTGTTAACCTTTCTACCCCATGCTACAGAGGCAGGTGGATGCTGTGAACCTTTCTACCCCATGCTTCAGAGGTAGGTGGATGCTGTGAACCTTTCTACCCCATGCTTCAGAGGCAGGTGGATGCTGTGAACCATTCTACCCCATGCTTCAGAGGCAGGTGGATGCTGTGAACCATTCTACCCCATGCTTCAGAGGCAGGTGGATGCTGTGAACCATTCTACCCCATGCTTCAGAGGCAGGTGGATGCTGTGAACCATTCTACCCCATGCTTCAGAGGCAGGTGGATGCTTTGAACATTCTTCTAATAAATGCCAAGTAGTTCAGTGTGAAAGATGCATTTAACACTGGCAAAGAGGATGAGACTGTGAAGGGGGCCGAACTGAGTTATTCCATGACCGAGAGGGAAGCATCGGCTGATTGGTGGGGAGTTAAGAATTTCAGGATATAAGTGTGGGGACCTCCTTCAAATTAAGAAGCGATCACAAGTTGCTTATAGATGTATTCACTACAAAAGGTAGGGGAAGGGCAACCTCTCACATAGACAAGTGGCTGTGTAGAAGTATTCGTTTGAAGTTAAGTAAGCTCTGGGGCCGAGAAATGTGAATGCCGAGTATTTCCAAGGCTACCACCAGAAGTTGAAGGGTCGGAGGGGGGTGATGCCTGGATGGTAGCCGAGATAAAACAGATGTGTCAAAGGGCCATGCCTGAAGAGAAATGGAGGAGGGAGGTTTTGGATGACAACGTTTTTATAGGTTGTGATGAAGCACTTATCAAAGGGGAGGACTATAGCATTGAGTGAGGAGAGAGATTTGAACAGTTTCAAACGTGTGGTCGGAGCTGTCAGTACATGTGGATATGGACAGAAGAGGTAGCAGTTTAGTTGTGCAAAAAACTTTGAGGGAGGGTGAAGAAATTGATGCTTGAAGGACTAGGGGGTTTGTCCTTCTGAAAATTAGGTAGGATGCAGTTCTGGTGGCGTGGCATGGATTATGAAATTGAGATATATAAGGGGGTGCATTGCATGTAACCGTATTGATAAGTCTCGTGTAGCAAGCAAGACTTCCATAGTGCCTCTGGATTTTCCTCAACGGCTGTGACCGAAAGTTGGAATGGACATCTGTGATCCTTTTGGTAGTCAGGGCGTAGAAGGGTAGTATGCAAACCTGCTAATCAGTTGTTATTCTATGTGGGCAGAGTAGGATTTATGAATGAAGCCAAGTCGGCCAATATTGTAACTTTTTTTGGGGAGATGTTTAGAAGGGAAAGATGCCCAAAGGAGCTCATTACAGACAACGGACCTCGATTTATTTCACAAGCATTTAAGGAGTTTCTGCAGCAACATGACATTAAACAGTGTAGGACTGCCTTGCACCATCCCCATGAGAATAGACTGGTGGAACATTTCAATAGAGAGTTGGGAGAATGTCTACAATTTGCAGTGGAGAATAGTACAGACCGGAAGTAGGAGGTAAGAAGATGTGGGGTTATTGGACTATTCTACGCTCTTTGACAGAAGAATCTCTTTTATTTCTGCTGAGGGGCAAAGTATTATCATACACTGCATTCTCTCCTGTGCGGATGGGTATAACTTCAGCTCACATGACGGACGAGGCACATCTGAAAGAAGTACTGCAGTCGAGGCAAAGCAGGAATGACAAAAAAAATAAAACAAAATCAAGGGGTTCAGAAGACATGCAAGGTTGGGGATGTGGTTTGAATGAGGTTGGGTAATGCGAGAAGGAAGGTACATCCAGGTGGTTTGAGCTCGAAAGAGTGGTTGAGGTGAACAGCAAAGGAGTGCTGAGAGTCAATGGAAAGAAATGGAATGTAAGAAGGATGACAAAGTAAGTGACCGTAGAGTGAAAGAATTGGGAGCAGTGTGAGGAAGTGATTGTTCCTCGATGCAGGAATGAGGATGTCACAGCCACGACTATTAGTCATGGAGTGAGGACACCCAAGAGATACCATGATTATGTATCTGAAATGTTTTCATGTGCTCGGGGTTCACATAGTTTTTTTAATCTGTTCTTGTTTGTAGTCTTCATCGTCTAGAGTAAGTTTTTTGTGATATATTAAATTAATTTTGTCTGTTTATATATTTTATCCTGTAGGAAGCAAGTATGTTAGACATTATTATGCTAATATTCTGTTTTCTTTATGTGGCCTGAAGAGCTTGTGGAAACAAAGTTGTTGTGATTCCAGCTGGGCGTTCTGTGGGGAGTCAGTTGCATCTTGCTCAGACGTTGTGAAATCTCTTCTAATAATGGCGAGTATTTCACGTCCTCCAATGTGCAGGACGCTTTTAACAGCTTTATTTATGCAGTAGAACATGCTTGTTCAGAAAAAGATGTTACATAAATATCAGGACCTCCCAGTCATCAGGGAACTATGAGATAATTCCTCAGGCCAATCTTGACCAGTGCGATGGAAGTGACCATGCATATATTAATTGAGAAAGAGCTCCACATTTTTGAAGCGTTTCTCAGAAAGGCGCTCCTCTCAGTGCAGATTTTTTCATAGTTGAGAAGGTCAAGGTGTAAGGTGGCCTTCTCTCGTGGGTCTCAGCTTCCTCCAGTTAAGGTCAGTTTTTAGTCCGGTATCACAGATAAAGTGTTGTGCTGTATCATGTAGTGGCCTGCCAGTGATAACATAACGTGTATTTGGAAAGCGCATGTACACCCGTGGGCATCTTGTTGCTGAATAACAGATGTCTATCGTTACCCAACTCAATGGTACTCATTTTATCGACCTCAGAAGGATGAAAGGCTGAGTGGAGTCGCTAGGATTTGTACCTGTAACCATGAAGCCAAACACAGGCCTCTTCAGTGGCAGTATTAGTCCACTAAGACACCAGACCCGCCAGTACAGACAGGCAGTCTTGCATGCGTTTCATATAACATGTTAGATGGTGGCGAGCTGTACGGTTCCGTACCACATTCTTCAGATATTCTGGGCGTTTTTCGGCCAATAGCCTACTAGACATTGCTTAGGCTTCTGAATCTGGGCTCTTATTCTACTAGAAGGCAGCTGAGTTCTTTCAAAGATGGCGTCACGTGGTCTGCTTTTGTTAAACTCGAGCAGAGTCTACTCATTGGATTTTAGATTGTCTTGAAATTCTGCATTTCTTCCTTCGGTGACCCAGCAGCCACAGTATCAAGGCACCAATGAAGGGTGCATCTGCAAGAGTGGGTGAAACCTTACCATCACATGAGTTGTTTGTTGGAATAGTTTCGTGGCGTTGTGGTCTGTTGTGTGGCCCAGACCCTAAGATGTTTCAGCAAGGAGGAGGAAGAAGGAGAAAGGTCACAGGGCAACGGTTGATGAATGGAGGTCATCTCAGGAGATCCCCCAGTGATCCTAATCTCCTTATTTCTGACATTTAGGGGCATATGTACAATAAAGTGGCGAAGTGTGTCGTTAAGCCAAGAAGGCTAACGACACGCTTCGCCACTTTAGAAACGCAGGGCTGCACCATATTTACTAGAATATGGTGCATCCCTGCGTTTCCCCCTGCGCTGGCGCTAACTTTAGCGGCCTAGCGCCAACGCAGGCACCCTTGCACCATAGTTCAAGGGTGTCTGCGTGCAGGGGAAGATTGTTTATGTGCAGGAAGGTCCCCCTTCCTGACACAAACAATCTTTAAATGCCGTTTTGTAACTTCTACGGGTGCTGCTCAATGCAGCACACATAGAAGTAGCAAAATGTTTTTTTTTTTTTAAATGATTGTTTGTGTGTAGGAAGGGGGACTTTCCTGCACAGAAACAATCATAGGCAATTTGCTGTTTCTATGTGTGCTGCACAAGGCAGCACATATGGAAACAGCAAAAACAAAGAGAAATAAAGCATTTCTCCTCGTTTCGCCTGTTTAAGACCAGGTCTTCCCTGTCTTAATTTTGGTGCTGCCTCCTATTTACGCTGCTCTTGTAAATAGGGGGCAGTGTCAAAATCAATGGGTGTTGCGGTGGAACGCCCACCACAACACCCATTGCCCGCCCCTTTCACGTTAAGTGTAGCGTGAAAGGGGGCCTTATTTACAAGGCAGCGTTAAGCCACGTTAAGTGGCTTAACACTGCCTTGTGAATAAGTTGATGCTCCTATCACCATCACAACGTCACTTTGGCTATAGAGGCTTGTAAATATGCCCCTTAGTCCAAGTTTGGAAACAGTAAATACCACGACCGCCGAAACAATACGTTGCCTTTGCAATACGAGCGGAACAGCGAATGTGTCTGAACCACGCATTCCATTTACAACGCAAGTTATTACAACGACATGTGTTAGGTAAAGCAGTGTTGGACTTTAAAGTCCAACACTTTCCTTACTTTTGCGGGGACTGGAGTTGGAATAATAAATTTTACTATTCCAAAGTCCAGCGTCCCCCTAAGGCAAGTCATTGTAACGACTTGCACTGTAAATGAAATGCATGGTTCTGACTCATTTGTTGTTCCACCCGCGTTGTTAGGGAACGCGTGGGAAAGGAAAGCGTGGTTGAGTCATACAACCGTCCAAGGTAGCTCGCCTTCATTCAGTGGTTTTTGTGTCACAACTTGTGATCTCACTTCTAAGTCTGTCAGCACCATAGCTTGGGGGTCTGAAGGAGATGTCTTCGATGTTCTGATGAGGTCACCAGGGGCAAGCGTCCAACTTCAGTTTAGAGTTACACTCTGGATATTTTTCATGCTCAGAAGTCTGTGATTTTATTAGCTAGCTTGTTGTGCCCTTTTGTTCAAAGCAATGGGGACCACAGGAGAGCCAGAGGGATTAGGTCACATTGTGGGAGTAGCTGAAGTTACATGCACAATTATCACAAGGGACTCTGTGACCACTTCAGACCGCCATCAAGAGGCGCTAACATGTCAGAGAATGTGTGGGGGCTCACTGTAAGTTGTACAATGTCTGGCGGCTGTCCATAAGCATGGGCACCAGAATTATGCAATTCTGTGGCTACTGCATTTTCCACATAGTTATTGATTTGCAGAATTTGCACACAAACCATCATCTGCTGCAAAATTTGCAGATTTTACCCCAAAAAATTGTTTTGACCTCAAATGGGTCTAAAAATGAGGCGAGATGTGTTGCCGTGCAGTGGAAAGCCCGCCACAAAGGTTGACTTAGCCACCTTTCAGTTGCTTATTACGTCTCTGTTACTAATCAGGTGAACCTTTACGTGGGCAGTGTTAACGTGTAAAAATGACAAAATAATGAAGTAACGCTATCACAAAATGTGCTGCATCAAGCCGCATAGTTTGCCTTTTCTTGCAGCATAGTTTAGGCAACCCGCCACATAATTTGGTCCTCCTCTGTTGCATAATTCTGGCGACCCTTGACCCTGTTCTCAGGCAGGTCGCTCCCCACGCCGCACAGCACCACCTGTGTGTCCGCACCCCCCTAGCCCACTGCTGCCGCTGCCAGAAGTTCGAGGCCAGTGGTAGGCCGTAGGTTCTGTGCCTGTTTGCCTTGCTGTAATTTTGCCTCTTTTACTGTGTTGTATTGTGTCTCATTCTGTGTTTTTATTCTGTTTCATTCTATTTTTACTCCCCGTTTTCGTCTCGTACTGTACTGTGCCCTTCTGTTGATTTCTCTGCCCGTTTCTCCCGCCACTGCGTCCCTGCGGCCCGCCCCCTGCTAGCCCATTCGCCGCCCCGCTCCCGCCTCCCAGCTGCTCCTCCCTCCCACCTCCCCTTATATGGCGGCCGCTGCGCGGTGAGGAGAGCGACCCTTGACCCTGTTCTCAGGCAGGTCGCTCCCCACGCCACACAGCACCACCTGTGTGTCCGCGCCCCCCTAGCCCGCTGCTGCCGCTGCCAGAAGTTCGAGGCCAGTGGTAGGCCGTAGGTTCTGTGCCTGTTTGCCTTGCTGTAATTTTGCCTTTTACTGTGTTGTATTGTGTCTCATTCTGTGTTTTTATTCTGTTTCATTCTATTTGTACTGTGCCCTTCTGTTGATTTCTCCGTCCGTTTCTCCCGCCGCTGCGTCCCCGCCCCCCTGCTAGCCCATTCGCCGCCCCGCTCCTGCCTCCCAGCTGCTCCTCCCTCCCACCTCCCCTTATATGGCGGCCGCTGTGCGGCCGCACCACTGGCGCACCGAAGGCGCGCCTAAGGCAAGCCCGTCTGCGCCCGTCCGTGCCTGGACCGCGCCCAGCGCCAGACCCCCTGGCCCCCGCAAACGCAACGACTCCCGACGCCGCTACGACGCCAGCACCCTCCACGCACTCAACACCGGACGACTGCACACTTGCTTCCTGGCCGCCCCGAAGCACACCAAAGGTCCCTTCTCCTGCCGGAGCTGCAGCTTCACCAGTCTCCAAGCCGCCAACCAGGACAGGACGCAACCACCTCAGATGCATACTACTGAACACCCGCTCCGCATGCAAACACGCTGTCGAACTCTGGGACCTACTCGACACATCCTCCCCGGACGTCGCCTTCCTGACAGAGACCTGGATGAACGACTCCTCGGCACCGGACATCGCCATAGCCATCCCGGACGGCTACAAGATCACCCGCAGAGACCGCACCAACGGAGTAGGAGGTGGAATCGCCATCATCCACAAGTCCACCCTCAAGGTCTCGACCAACGCCGACGACACCCTCAGCACCGCCGAACACCTGCACCTCCAGATCCACACTGATCCCAACACCACCCTCAGAGGAACTCTGATCTACAGACCCCCCGGACCCCAGCCTCAGTTCAGCGACTCCATCGCCGACTTCGTCAGCACGCACGCCCTCGCCTCCATGGACTACATCCTCCTCGGAGACCTGAACTTCAACCTCGAGAACAGCAACGACACCAACTCCATCACCCTGATCGACAACCTCGCCAACCTCGGACTCAGACAGCTCGTCACAACGCCCACCCACTCCACCGGACACACGCTCGACCCCATCTTCTCCGCAAGCTCCCACGTCTCCTTCAGCCACACCACCGAACTCCACTGGACCGACCATCGCTGCATCCACTTCACCTTCCGGAAACCCACCACGCACCCAACAGATCCCCCGCCGCTGCTGGAGCAAAATCACTGAAGACCAGCTAAGCACCGCCCTCGCCCAAAGCCCACCCGCCGACCCTACCGACCCCGACGCCGCCGCCAGCAACGTCAGGTGCTGGATCGACGACTGCGCCAACACTCTCGCCCCGATCAAGAAACCCTCCAACAGACGCACCAACAAGAATGCCAGCTGGTTTTCTGCGGACCTCCAGACTTCCAAACAAACCTACCGAAAACTAGAGAAGAAATGGCACCGCGAACAGACACCGGAGAACCACGCAGCTCACAAGAACGCCATGCGCCAACACCATCACCTCATCAGATCCGCCAAAAGGACCTCCTTCAAGGACCGCCTTGACAACAACGCACAATACAGCAAAGGGCTCTTCAACATCGTGAAGGAACTCTCCAACCCCAGCTCCAACACCAACGACATCCCACCATCGCAAGACCTGTGCAACTCCCTGGCCACCTTCTTCCATCGCAAGATCGCAGACATCCACGACACCCAACGACACCTCAGACCCCACGCCACCACCCACAACGACCCCCTGCTCACCTGGACTAACATCAACGACGACGACACCATCAAAATCATGAATACCATCCACTCCGGCTCCCCGTCAGACCCGTGCCCACATCACATCTTCAACAAAGCCAGCGCCACCATCGCACCCCATCTCCGCAAGGCCATCAACATCTCCTTCGAGACCGCGACCTTCCCGGAGAGCTGAAAGCACGCCGAGATCAACGCCTTGCTCTAGAAACCTAAGGCGGATCCGAGGGACCTCAAGAACTTCCGGCCCATCTCCCTACTCCCGTTCCCGGCAAAGGTCATCGAGAAAACCGTCAACAAACAGCTGACCCGCTACCTCGAGGAGAACAACATCCTGGACCCGTCCCAGTCCGGGTTCCGCAGCAACTACAGCAACAAAACTGCCCTCATCGCCGCCACCGATGACATCAGGGCCTTGCTAGACAACGGCGAAACCGCGGCCCTCATCCTCCTGGACCTATCAGCCACCTTCGACACTGTCTGCCACCGCACCCTACGCACACGCCTCCACAACGCAGGGATCCGAGACAAGGCTCTGGACTGGACCACCTCCTTCCTCTCCGGCAGAACCCAGAGCGTCCGCCTCCCCCCTTTCCGTTCCGAAGCCTCCGAGATCATCTGCGGCGTACCCCAAGGATCATCCCTCAGCCCGACATTGTTCAACATCTACATGGCCCCGCTCGCCCACGTCGCCAGACTGCCCGACCTCAACATCATCTCCTACGCCGACGACACACAGCTGATCCTCTCCCTCACCAAGGACCCCCCCACCACCAAAACCAACCTCCACGAAGGATTGAAAACCGTCGCCGAATGGATGAAGAACAGCCGCCTGAAGCTGAACTCAGACAAGACGGAGGTCCTCATTCTCGGCTCCACCCCCTCAGTCTGGGACGACTCCTGGTGGCCGACCGCCCTGGGAGCAGCACCGACACCCACCGACCACGCACGCAACCTGGGGTTCATCCTCGACTCAACGCTCTCCATGACCAAGCAAGTCAACGCCGTCTCATCCTCCTGCTTCAACACCCTCCGCATGGTCCGCAAGATCTACAGGTGGATCCACACCGACACAAGAAGAACGGTCACCCAGGCCCTCGTCAGCAGCAGGCTGGACTACGGAAACGCCCTCTACGCGGGAGCCCTGGCCAAACTGTTGAAACGACTGCAACGCATACAGAATGCCTCGGCCCGCCTGATCCTCGAAATCCTCGACACAGCCACATCACACCCCACCTGAGAGACCTGCACTGGCTGCCCGTCCAACAAGAGGATCACCTTCAAACTCCTCACCCACGCACAGAAAGCACTCCACGACACCGGACCAGCATACCTCAACAGACGACTCACCTTCTACACCCCAAACCGCCAGCTCCGCTCCGCTGACCGCGCCCTCGCTACCGTCCCCCGCATCCGAAGAGCGACCGCCGGCGGCAGATCGCTCTCCTACCGCGCCGCCAAGACCTGGAACACCCTCCCCATCCTCCTACGGCAGACCCAAGACCTTCTTACCTTCAGGAGGCTACTCAAGACCTGGCTATTCGAGCAGTAGCAGCACCCCTCCCCCCCCAGCGCCTTGAGACCCTCACGGGTGAGTAGTGCGCTCTACAAGTTTCCTGATTGATTGATTGATTGCCCTGTTTGTATGTGATCTAAGAAAAAAGAGGGGTGTCCTAGCCGTCACATTCAAATGCTGCTAAACCAATTTAACAGACTAAAGGCCATCAATTCAATTGATATGGGCTTGAAGCATTTATTTGCTACTTCGTTCTGTACACTTTACTCCACATTTAATCATGGGTCAGGTAAGTGCAGATACGTTTCAGTCAAGAACAAATTATACATAATAAGGCAACAAATAAAGCAAAGACATACAGGCTTTGTGATAAAGTAATGTGATGTAACAAACAATACATGAAGCGTGATGCATAACAACAATTATCTAAACATTATATCACCAGTCTTAGTTCACAAACGGAGCAACTACTAGGACAACCTTTAGCATCCACATTGTGTAACAAAATCAAGAAGCTGCTACCCACGGGGAAAAGAGACATTAGGCCCAGTAGTGAGACAATTCAAATAACATTTCTACTGGGGGAAACCTAATTAAAAGCGAAAGTCCCCGCGTTGTGTAATGCCGACGCGTTTCGATTCCCAAGGTGGTTTGTGGGATTCTCTTCAGGGTGTGGACTGGTTTATTTGATTGAATAGAGAAATAAATTTGCACGTTGCAGGCGAGAAGAGGCAGATTAAAATGTGGATGGCACGATTTGCGCAAGACGGGCGGTGCTTTTACAAAAGGTATAAGAATGCTTGCTGTCGGTTAAATGGAAACCTAGTTGTACTTTGGTTTGACGACTTTCGCCATGCCGGCAATGTTTTCTTTGATGCTTCCTTTCAGCTCTCAGTCGGTTCAATAGCTGAACATATAGATTAAACAGCGCCGCTCCGCTGCAAGTTTCACAAAGCGGTAAAAAGAGTTGCTTCCTTTAAAGGTCGCACAGAAACGGACCGCATCGCGTCTCTTTGCAATCGGCTGTGAGGTCATCTAATGGTGTCTCATTCCCAGTTTCTCTCTCTGTCTGTATGTGATGGCATGAATTGACTCCATCTCATTCATTACAAACACCTCACATGACCTTCTCCTGACATTCTTTTTTCTGTTCCGTACTTCGCAGAGATGGTTCTTCGCTGCCAGCAGAACTCTTCAGTACATTGTAAATCTCGGAACTCATTGCTTAGAATGATACCCCTCCCTTCGATATAAAGTGCTATATTAACGTGTTGCAACGTATCCTGTGTTCAATCAGGGCATTAATAAACTGGACCTGCTAGCCTCATAGTCCGCCTTAGTGGCTCTCTGTGTATCAGGGAGGACTTGCAGAGTTTGGATCAACCTTCACCACCCCAATGAAACTGCAGTATGTGTACACCTGACTCCCCAATCCACATGCCACCTCTAGGGATCTAGTAAATCTACTTCTCCTGATTTCAAGGATGACAGAGGTGCCCATGAGCACCTCTCTGTGAACCTTTCCGGTCACCGCACATTGCTGGGAGTGTGAAACCAGTGCTTAATTTGAGCTGCTGGTTTCTGGTGCTAGGCACTAGCACTTAACTGTCAACACCGGCGCTTGTGACAGTCTGCCACAAGGTGGCACTGTGTGGTTAAGTTAGAGATGACCACAATAACAATTAATTATTAATTCAATAACTGGTACAATGGGGAATGTTGATCAGCCAAGAGTGAACTTATTGTGGCAATTAAGTCAAAATCACAGCCAAAGTACTAAACAAAGAGAAATGGGAATGGGAGAGTTCACTATGGTTAAACCTGTGTGAAGCACTCTCCAATAAGAATAATAAGTCTTTCTGGAAGACAGTTGTGGTTTGCCTAAATGGTCGTAAACCCACACTTGATTTCTGTATTCAACCACATGAATGGATGGCACATTTTGGACAGCTCTATTCTACCAAATGTGACACTGCCTAGGGTGCTGTTATGGCTCCTCTAACGAGTTCCTTCTCATACTCTAATAGTTGGAAATTTTCATTAAATGAAACTCTAAAATCCATCAATTCTTGTATCCCTGGCCGTGCGACGGGCCCAGATAGACTGCCTAATGATCTATACGAGAAAAACCCAGAAATCTGGGGGCCTTCCGTCAACCTGCTTTCCAACTCTATCCCAGCTGGTATGGAGATTCCCCTTTCTTGGAAACTAGCTGAAATCATTACTGTTTACAAGATGGGAGATCGGGCAAATCCGGGCAACTACAGCCCCATAAGCCTGATTGATTCTTTACAATAGAAATTTGCAAACAGGTTCTGGCCCATACACAAACCAGAAAAGGGGAAGAGGCTATAACATACCGCACCTGACAACAAAGTTTTTTATGAAAATGTAGCAATTAATTCCTATTATTGCTGAGTGCAAAGAACCTAGGAGCACTCCCTTTACACTCCTAAATAGAGAAAAGATTCCCTTAAAACATGACACATTAGGTTCAGCACCCCATAGATACGTATATCATAATGTATTAAACAATGTGTACACAAAGAAAATTCCAATTTGTAGATGCGATCTTTTCTTGTATAAAACTGTTCTTTATTGTGTTTTCATTAAAATGCACAAAGCCATAGCTAACGCGTTTCGTCTCACACAGAGACTTCTTCAGGGCTGATATTTGGCAAGGTAACAGAAAAGTAATTAAAACTCCACTCTTATATCAGGAGTAGGACTAGAGGACGATTATGAAGGTCAGTATTGATTTTTCAACCATCAGCTTGATATAATGCAACGCCAGATATGTCAAGCCGGTTCTTGCGCGTATACTCAAATTGGCTGTTCGCGAACGTCCTCACATTTTGATATTCAAAGGTGATGCCACGGAATCATTCCATCTAGATGCAAGCAAACTGTGCATTGGAGTTGGCTGTGGACCTTCTTGTGAGGCAGTAAAATTGTCACTTTCAGTGAGCCTTCTCGGGGCTTGTTCCTTGCTGAACAAATTAATTTCTCTGCATTTTCTTTGTTCTTTAGCTCACGGCGTTCCAACTTCTTCTTTTCTGGCCCATATTCAAGACTGGATAAGCAATGAGAGTGTGCTGTCAGACTGGCAGGCGCGTTTTAGGTCGAATGTGAGCACTGTAGGTCAGATTATTCGCTTCGCCTTCATTTATTGGGAGCAGGTGATTATCAGCAAAGATAAACTTTATGTTGCCTTTGTCCGTCTTTGCTCAGCTTTTGATCTGGTTCCCCGAGCCAAGCTCTGGAGGGTGCTCGAGGAGATGGGGGTACCCGCCCACTTTTTGGGCATCTTAGTGAGGCTACATGCTGACACCCTTGCCCAGGTGAGGTGGGGGGAGGATGGGGACCTGACTGACCCTATCCACATTGACCGGGGGGTCAGGTAGGGGTGCATCTTGGTGCCTACTCTGTTCAAGCTATATATTAATAGTGTGATCGACTTTTTAGACAGAGACGGCTGTGACGCACACAAGATTGGAGGGCGGAGGGTCCCTGCACTCGTCTTTGCGGACGATACTCTGCTTATATCTAAGTCGCCGCAGGGTATGCAACAGCTCCTGAACTCCTTCAAATGTTTTATGTTGAGCGGGGCCTGGAGCTTAACAGCTCCAAGACCAAATGCATGATTTCTACTAGACAGAAGTCGACTCTCTGTAAGAGGAGGATGTTAGTCGGTGACACTCTCCCAGCTGTGGCGCCAAATTTTGAGTACTTGGTTATTAAACTCAGAAAGAATTTATGTTGGGCAATTCAGGTGGAAAAAGCACAGTTGTCCCTGGTTCAACACACTGCATACTTGGGGAAAATACACAGAAAAACCTCATCTAGAAGGGTGGCTCCGGCGTTAGAAATATACAATGTGAAGGCCATAGGGGCGGTATTATATGGAGTAGAGCTCTGGGGTTGTACACAAACCCTGTGCCTTCCCATAGTGGAGCATAGGTTCATTAAAACTCTATTGAATCTTCTGGCAAGTACACCATTGACTCCACTATATTTAGATTTAGCCCAAAAGAAAATGGCCCACAAGATTGAGTGCAGACTCTTCATTTATTGGTAGCGGCTATGGACAACATCCGGCCTAGAGTCTTATCGGGAGGTCATTAAAGACCTGCTGGTCCCACAGTGTGTCGGAAAAGTCTGTGGCTTTGTACTATTAAGGCACTACTTCAAAGGTTGAACCTAGATAAATATTGGGTCTTCCCTGAGACCATGTGTTCAATTAGCAAAGCCAGCATTAAAGCAATCTTTTGGGAGAGTGTTGCAATTGATAATGTTATGCTGTGTAAGGGCTCCCTATCCGTGGCATTTACTGACCACAAACCAGTGGCTCTTTATGAAAGTATCATTGATGAAACTGTTTCCCCCTTAGCTAAAAAACTCTACTCATAGTTTAGGTATGAAACTCTCCCTGTAAAATCATTTACCAGTAAACGGCAACAGGATAGTGGTACAAGCGATGATCTGTGCGTAGGTTGCAAAGGGGGTCCCGAATCTCTTACTCATGTTTTTTTTTGCCCTCTCTACTAACAACTGCATGCAAAATGGATTGATCCCCTTTGCAAAAACTTGGGCAGTAGGGAGTACCAGGAAACATTTAGATTACTGCAGTGTGATACCAGCCGGGTCGTGGTTTTTTGCAGGCCAATTTTTTAATGGCAACCTGGATAAAGCACTTGAAACATGTACAGTCAGTTCTTAATTTATTACATGAATTATCCAACGCCTATGATGTATTGTGGTTGGATGTGTAGGCCACAATCTTTGCAGCTGTTTTTCTTATGCATCATATTAGTGGTCTTGTGCTTATCATATTTGTTGGTTTATATTGTTTTTTTCAGTCTTATTTTAAAGGTGCTTTTTGCACATTTTACAGCTATATTTATTCTTATTTATACTTGTATTTTTATGTATATGAGTGACACTGGTTGTCTTGTTTGTCTATACTTTTATGATCCACAGTGTTCGAAATAAAGTTCTATGATGATGATGATTAATTCAATATACATTAGAATTACTATTATCTCCCATCAACCCATTCTTATAGCTTTGGGAGCCTGGAATAGTACGAATTGTCACACTAGTAGTAGTGTGATAGTTAGTAGTTGCATTGTTTCTATTAATAGCATCATGGCAGGGGCAATGTGTGGTGCAGCCTGTAGTAGCCCCCTAACGATAGCCCTGGCACCTATTTTTTTTACAAATTAAGCACTGGGCTGGGCTCAACATGGCCTATCCTATGACACGAACGAGATGTGCCAAGGCCATTGCAGAAGGCCCAATAGCTCCACAACCACTGTGGGACTATGAGCAAGATGCAGCAGGTCAGCAACATGGCAGTGGTGTGAACACATCACTGTCAAGCTGCTGGCCTGCTGCCTCTCCCTCAAGGTCCCACAGGAGATAGTGAGAGGCAGGAGATAGAGAAAGGAATGGCTGTGGTGTATACATACCGGGCCAAGAGATGGTGAAAGGCATGGTTGTGGTGTAGGCATACCGGGCCAGGAGATGGTGAAATGCATGGCTGTGGTGTGAGCACATCACTGCCAAGTTGCTTACCTGCTGCCTGTCTCTCAAAGTCCCACGGGAGATGGGTAGAGACAGGAGATGGTGAGAGGCATGGCTGTGGTGTATGCATACTAGACTGGGAGATTGTGAAAGGCATGGCTGTGGTCTACGCATACCAGACCAGGAGATGTAGGAGGCATGGCCTTGGTGTACCCATACCAGACCAGGAGCTGGCAAACAGCATGGCTGTGGTGTATGCATACCAGACCAGGAGATGGTGAAAGGTATGGCAGGGGTATGAGCACATCAGTGCAAAGTTGCTGTCCTGCTGCTGCTCCCTCAAAGTCCCACAGGAGATGGTGAGAGGCAGGAGATGGTGAGAGGCATGGCTGTGGTTTATGCATACTAGACTGGGAGATGGTGAAAGGCATGGCTGTGGTGTATGCATACCGGACCAGGAGATGGTGAAAGGTATGGCAGGGGTATGAGCACATCACTGCCAAGTTGCTGTCCTGCTGCTGCTCCCTCAAAGTCCCACAGGAGATGGTGAGAGGCAGGAGATGGTGAGAGGCATAGGTATGGTGTATGCATAGCAGACTGGGAGATGGTGAAAGGCATGGCTGTGGTGTTAACATTACAGAACAGGAGATGGTGAAAGGCATGGTTGTGGTGTATGCATACCGGACCAGGAAATAGTGAAAGGTGTGGCTATTGTGTGAGCACATCACTGTCAAGTTGCTGACCTGATGCCTTTCCCTAAAAGTCCCACGGGAGATGGTCAGACACAGGAGATGGTGAGAGGCATGGCTGTGGTGTGTGCATACTGGACCAGGAGATGGAGAAAGGCATGGCTTTCATCAATGCACACCAGACCAGGAGATGATGTAAGGCCTGGCTGTGGTGTATGAATACTGGACCAGGAGATAGTGAAAGGCATAGCTTAGGTCTACGCATACCAGACCAGGAGATGGGGAAAGGCATGACTGTGTTCTATGTATACCGAAACAGGGGATGGTGAGAGGCATGGCTGTGGTGTGTGCATCTGAACCAGGCGATGGTGAAAGGCATGGCTGTGGTCTACGCATACTAGACTAGGAGATGCTGAAAGGCATGGCTGTGGTATACACATACTAGTCTAGGAGATGGTGAAAGACATGGCTGTGATCTACGCAAACCATACCAGGAGATGGTGGGAGGCATGGCTGTGGTCTACGCAAACCATACCAGGAGATGGTGAGAGGCATGGCTGTGGTCTACGCACACCAGACCAGGAGATGGTGAAAGGTATGGCTGTGGTCTACGCATACTGTACCAGGAGATGGTGAAAGGCATGGGTGTGGTCTATGTATACCGGACTAGGAGATGGTGAAAGGCATGGCTGTGGTGTACGCATACCGGACCTGGAGATGGTGAAAGGTATGGCTGTGGTGTACGCATACCGGACCTGGACATGGTGAAAGGTATGGCTGTTGTGTGAGCACATCAGTGCATAGTTACTGACCTGCTGCCTCTCCCTCGAAGTCCCACGGGAGATGTTGGGAGACAGGAGATGGTGAAAGGCATGGCTGTGGTGAGTGCATCTGGACCAGGAGATGGTGAAAGGCATGGCTGTGGTCTACGCATACCAGACCAGGAGATGGTGTAAGGCATGGCTGTGGTGTATGCATACTGGACCAGGCGATAGTGAAAGGCATGGCTGAGGTCTACGCATACCATACCAGGAGATGGTGAAAGGTATGACTGTTCTCTATGTATACCGGACCAGGAGATGGTGAGAGGCATGGATGTGGTGTACACACACTAGACTGGGAGATGGTGAAAGGCATGGCTGTGGTGTACGCATACCGGACCAGGAGACGGTGAAACCAATGGCTGTGGTCTAATCATACCAGATCAGGAGAGGGTGAGAGTCATGCCTGTGGTGTATGCATACTGGACCAGGAGTTGATGAGACTCAGGGCCGTGATGTACGTGTACTAGACTGGGAGATGGTGAAAGGCATGGCTGTAGTCTACACATACCAGACCAGGAGATGGTGAAAGGTATGTCTGTGTGGTGTGTGCATACTAGACTAGGTGATGGTGAAAGGCATGAATGTGGTCTAAGCATACCGGACCAGAAGATGGTGAAAGGTATGGCTGTGGTCTATGCATACCAGACCAGGAGATGGTGAAAGGCATGGCTGTGGTCTAAGCATACCATACCAGGAGATGGTGAGAGGTACGGTTGTGGTGTATGCATACCGGGCTAGGAGATGGTGAAAGGCATGGCTTTGGTGTAAACATCCCGTAACCGAAGATGGTGAAACGCATGGCTGTGGTGTATGCATACCGGACGAGGAGATGGTGAAAGACATGGCTATGGTGTAAGCATACCGGACCAGGAGGTGGTGCAAGGCATGGCTGTGGTGTAGGCATACCGGACCAGGAGATGGTGGGAGGCATTCGTGTGGTGTACACATACTGTACCAGGAGATGGTATGAGGCATGGGAGTGGTGTAAGCATACCGGACCAAGAGACACTGAAAAGCATGGATTTGGTGTATGCATAATGAACTAGAAGATGGTGAAAAGCATAGCTGTGGAGTAGATATACCGGACCAGGAGATAGTGAATGGCATGATTGTGGTGTACGCATCCAAGACTAGGAGATGGTGAAAGCATGGCTGTGGTGTACGCATCCCAAGGCATGGTTGTGTTGTGCGCATGCCGAACCAGGAGGTGGTGAAAGGGATGGGGGTACTGTGTGCATACCGGACCAGGAGATGGTGAAAAGCATGACTGTGGTGTATGCATACCAGACCAGGAGATGGCGAAAGACGTGGCTGTGATGTGTGCATACCTGACCAGGAGATGGTGAAAGGCATGGCTGTGGTGTATCATACAGGACCAGGAGATGGTGAAAGGTATGGCTGTGGTGTGTGCATACCGGACCAGGAGATGGTGAAAGGCATGTCTGTAGTGTATGCTTACCAGACCAGGAGAAGGTGAAAGGTATGGCTGTGGTGTACGCATACTGGACCAGGAGATGGATAAAGGCATGGCTCTGATGGACACATCCTGGAGCAGGATATGGGGAATGGCATGGCTGTGGTGAATGAATCCCGGACCAGGAGATGGTGAAAGGCATGGCTGTGGTGTACACATACCAGACCAGGAGATGGTGAAAGGTATGGCTGTGATGTGTGCATACAGGACCAGGAGATGGTGAAAGGCATGGCTGTGGTGTGTGCATATCGGACCAGGAGATGGTGAAAGGCATGGCTGTAGCATACGCATATGACCAGGAGATGGTGAAAGGTATGGTTGTGGTGTACACATACCGGACCAGGAGATGGTGAAAGGCATGGCTGTGGTGTACGCATACCAGACCAGGAGATGGTGAAAGGTATGGTTGTGGTGTACGCATACTGGACCAGGAGCAGCTGAAAGGCATGGCTGTGGTGTATGCATACAGGACCAGGAGATCGTGAAAGGTATGGCAGGGGTATGAGCACATCACTGCCAAGTTGCCATCCTGCTGCTTCTCCCTCAAAGTCCCACGGGAGATGGTGAGAGACAGGGGATGGTGAGAGGCATGGCTGTGGTAAAAGCATACCTGGCCAGGAGAAGGTGAAAGGCATGCTTGTGGTGTATGCATTCCAAAGCAGGAGATGGTGAAAGGTGTGGCTGTGGTGTGAGCACATCACTGCCAAGTTGCTGACCTGCTACCTCTCCCTCAAAGTCCCATGGGAGATGGTCAGAGACAGGAGATGGTGAGAGGCATGGCTGTGGTCTACGCACACCAGACCAGGAGGTGGTGAAAGGCAAGGCTTTGGTGTACGTATACTAGAGTGGGAGATGGTGAAAGGCATGGCTGTAGTCTACACATACCGGACCAGGAGATGGTGAAAGGTATGGCTGTGATGTGTAATTACTAGACTGGGAGATGGTGAAAGGCATGGCTGTGGCCTACACATACAGGTCTAGGAGGTGGTGAAAGGCAAGGCTTTGGTGTACGTATACTAGAGTGGGAGATGGTGAAAGGCATGGCTGTAGTCTACACATACCGGACCAGGAGATGGTGAAAGGTATGGCTGTGATGTGTAATTACTAGACTGGGAGATGGTGAAAGGCATGGCTGTGGCCTACACATACAGGACTAGGAGATGGTGAAAGGCATGGCTGTGGTAGGTTCACAGCTAGAATATCGATGTCACAAATATTGTTGATCTAAATATCGAGAAAAAAATATTGAGTGCAAAAATATCGACTCCCATACCTTAACAGGTATCGACTCAAAAATATTGAGGTAAAAAATATATATAAAATAAAATAATATATATTAAATATATTAAATACTAATATTATTTTTAACAAAATAAATTCAATTTAATATACATTTTAACTAAATATAACAAATAAACTTTATTAAAAAAATATAAACACACAAACATAATAATTTATACATATATTAACAACATGCACTGTTTCAGGAATATGATGTTGATCATAATTAAATATGCTAAACAAGACATTGAAGAGATTCATAAAACCATCAATTCAATAGAAATTCAAGTTCAATCATTAAAAAAAGAAGAAGAAATAAACAAACTAAGAACAGAAATGGAACAGAGACTGGATAAACATGAAAATGAAATTGAAGAAAGGAAACAGCGAAAATTCAAAAGAGATGAGCGTGATTATAAAATTGGCACAATTTTAACGTTTGCTAAAAGATTTGATGTTCTAAAACAGCAAATGAAAAATCAATCAATAACTGCGACTGAATCAGACTATACTATCAGTGAATCAGATACAGAAGTGAGGGTGAACCAAGTACATCTGGAACCCGGAAGACATCTTTTTTAGAGGAGATGAAATTGTTATATATAGACCAGAGACCGGGAAGAGGCAGAGGAAGAGGGAGAGGACGTGGCAGGGAACAACAAAAAGAAAGATCACAAAGTCGTACAAGAAACGAAAAACCATAAGAGGAAGTGGCAAAAAGAGACAAATACCCTCTCCGCAATCGACAAAAGAAATGAACACAACATCGCAAGAAAATCTTATAATCAACCTATCAAAGATACATCTCAGTCATGATCAAACTACTCTCCTTAATAAAGTTTAACCTTCTGCCCTGAAATACACTATGACTTCACAGAAACAAAAATAGACATTTACAAATTCATTAGAAAATTAAAACTCGCCAAAGTATTTGCAAAGAAAAACAGCAATGTCAACAGAGCAATAGAAGCGGAAACCTCCTGAAACTAACATCACAATAGAACAAATACCAGATGTAATCACAGCTTATGAACTAATGATGAATCTGGGAGACAATGAAATATCCACAAGTCAGGTTCTTAATACTCTGGAGATTGACACATGTGGTCATCCAAACACCAAACTCAAAAGCAACTCAAAAGTAACTCCAAATGTTGCCCAAACTTACCACCAGGGAATAGGATTGATACGTATCATGAATTAGTAGTGAAACTTACCACCAGGGAATAGGATTGATACGTATCATGAATTAGTACTTCACTTCAAAATACTTTATTTCGGCCTATAAGGCCATAAATGTAGAAAGCAAAAAAAATACAGTACATACATAGGAATTTAAAATACACTCATCCGTTGCTCGCTAAAGCGCACCAGAATACATCTGTTTTGAAAAAAATTCACAATAGCTTTAAATAAGGGTATCACCTGTCCCACAGGGTAGCCTCAACAATATACAGATTAACCTATTGTCATACTAATATAAAGTGCTTGTGCAATGCAGGAGCAGCAGAATGCTATTTATCTTATACCAAGCATCAATTTCAGGTAAAATGCATATACAATAGATGTGAAATGGCGCACTTGTTACGATAATGCATTACGCTCGACCATCATTGTAAACTAGTTGAAGTGCGTATACAAAAGGTGCAAGGGTTAATGGCGTTTACATTGCTCTTAAGAAATAAGTTCAATAAAACTGCCTATATAAAGCAGGTCCTATCAATTCATAAGATCATCAAAATATTTCTAAAAATATAAAAGACTTATAAAAATGCATAACTGATAAAAAATTTTTAGTGATTACACAAAAACTGTCAACTTCACTTTCAATGCCATATGAGCTTAGACAGTAGCCTTCCCAGTGTACCTTCCCCAGTAAAATAGTTGTTTGGCCATCTTCAGTGCCTATCAAGTCAACCTTTTCCAAAGATGTAGGGTTCTTATCTTCACTAAGTGATAGTTCAAGGGCAACAGTATGATGCATAGTTAAGATGTCTATTCCCCTTCGAATTATTTTAAGCATAACTAATCCTACTAAGTAATACACCATGGTCACTAAGTACAAGCATCGGCCCGGCGTCCTGCCATTAGAATTAAAATGTTTGCCCTCTCTTTTTCCTTATAAAATTAGTAGCCAGTAGGAATCTGCTGAGCCCAAATACTATGAGGCGGGAGTTATCTGTTTTTAGTATTCGCAACATTTAGTTCAATTTCCTGACATTAAGACACCTGCCTATCGGTTTTATCCATTTCCTTCTAGGGATTTTGTACGCCGGGCAAAAGAACAAAACGTGTGGGATATCCTCCTCAACTCCCAACTGGCATAGGCTACAGTGAGACTCCCCCTCCTTAGAGTGTGACGTTGCCCATTTGGAGATAAAAGTGTTTATCTGTAACATTCCATATCTGAATTTCAGATATAAACCCTTTGCCAATTGTGGTTCTATTTCATCCAAAAATGGCTCGAAACAGGGGGTCGTTTTAAACTGGAGGAATTGCATAGTGAGCCTACCCAATGTACTGTTTGTAGTTACCTTGTGCCTAATAAAGTTCCAAAATATATGTTTGATCTCACGTTTTGACTCAGGTGTCAGCAGACTCGGATTCAGCCAGTATCTACTCAGACCTAGATCAAAGAGCCATGTTCTAATATGGGCCGACCAAGGGAAAGTGACTTGGGTATCAAGTTCCAACAGTTCACTAAAAGATTCTCTGTACGTTGCTAATTCCGGTGTTGTCCAAATTCTAATCCAGAATGACAAAGTTCTCCAGATAGCTAAATGCTCCACGCGTTTGATGCCCAAGTAATAGGTCAGAGGAATCAGTGGGGTGTGTTGAGGAAGGGCCACAAGCATTCTCAGGATTTTGTTTTCGCCAGTGATTAGGGATTTGAGAGTCCCGCCTCCCCATATCTCTGAGCCATACAGAGCGGCAGTTTGGGCTCTGGCCTTATATACTTCCAGAGCGGGAGTAACGGCTTTTGAGGACGTTGCAGCTTGTTTTTTAACAATGGGAACAGAGTTTTGCATTAAAATGGCCTTTGATTTCTCTATTTGTGGGGCCCAGGAAAGTTTAGAATCTAAAGTGACTCCCAAGTATAGAAAGTTCGATACACGTTCCAAAGCTGCGCCATTCAGGAGTATGTTGTATTCTGCTTTCCTATTACCTTGTCCTTCCTTTGTGTCAGTCTCTACTTGTCTATGTCATGTCTCTGTGATGTCATACAGTTCCACCTGTTGATGTTCAATGATATTTGTCAGTTATCTGGAGGCTGAGCAGGAAGGTACCTGCTCCCGGTGGGGTTTCTTACCAGATTACATTTCTACTGACCAGGAAAAAAAACAAAGGGGGAATCCTTAGAATGCACAGCGCTTGCGAAGAACTCCTACGTCAGAATGACTCCACTACGGTAAGGGAAGCGCAGCACGAATACAAAGTACAAACTGGCTGCTTGCACACGCGCTACCAAGGCTTGCTCCTGATTTCCGAACCATAGCACACCAGCCCATTGAGGTGTAATCAGGCGTCCACGTCACAACAGGATTTTCGCCTACAGTGCAGTCTTCAACTCTGCTGACATGTCACAGCCGATGTTGATGCTGCCGTTGAAAGGCGCGCGGGTGAGTCCTTTAAAATTTCAAAAGTCCACAATATGGTTTACACCAGCGCTGTGAATCCCACATTCAGCCAAACACTTTCACGGGCCTAACTATGCCCCCGAATACATTGTTGTTGTTAACGCCAAAGCAGACAATGTCCCACATTGGTGCACAATTTACACGCTGCTCAAATTACAGGTTCGTCTCTTGAGTTGCATTGCCGCATGCATTCCCAATTATCCATGGCCAAAATATGAAGGTAATTGAACATGAGTCTTTCTGTCAGCTGTGCCAAAGATCAAAATTCGCAAAAATAATTCACAGAACAAGTTCCTTCACAACTTGCAGTGCCATTTGTATGTTAGCATTTCTGGTTGGCTTTAAATATACTTTCAGTTCCGAGTTGCCGGTTGGTTTTACAAGCTATCAATTCATTTCACTACTGTAAGCTGTCTGTTTTCAAACATCATAGTTTAAACGTCCGGGAGGCCTTTTCATGGGTATTGACAGCTTCCCCTCATTTGCACTCCTAAACAGCCGAATTCCCAACAGTTAACAGTTCCACAGGTCTAATGGCAGCAGCTTCCAAATAGAATAATAATCTTACATCCGATGCGAAATCACAAACAAACGCTCAACTTACTTTGGCAGGCTGTCAGATGTTACCGACACCGGTGGGGTGAAGAGAGTGTTGAGCAAAAGGTTCAGTTAGTTTCTTCTAGTTTCTTTAGCAGTTTCTTCTTTTGATCACGCGTGGTTTCTTTCCTTAAATCGTCGCCAGTGTTGCATTCAGTAAAATAAAGATGAGAAGCTCTTTGTAGTAACGTCAAGTAGAGTATTTATTCTTGGGATTAGATGGTCAGGTACAGCATTCAAGTAGAAATGTAATCTGGTAAGAAACCCCACCGGGAGCAGGTACCTTCCTGCTCAGCCTCCAGATAACTGATAAATATCATTGAACATCAACAGGTGGAACTGTATGACATCACAGAGACATGACATAGACAAGTAGAGAATGACACAAAGGAAGGACAAGGTAATAGGAAAGCAGAATACAACACCCTATTTTATTCTTGAAGCTCCTATGTGGCCTCATGGTCATATATTTTGTTTTGGTTGGATTAATCTCAAGACCTTTTGCTTTACAATATTTATTAAGGCTATGAAGTAGGTTCTGTAGACCACTGGGTGTTTGGGACAGCAGGATGGTATCATCCGCGAATGTTAGAGCGCAGATATGATTACCTCCAAGCTTTGGCGAATCATGGGCAGATTTTTGAAGGTATTCAACCAAGTCGTTTACGTACAGGAGGAACAGAGTCGGCGCCAGGACACAGACCTGGTGCATGCCCCTCTTGACTGGGATCTCGTCAGTAAGTTTGCCTCCTTTACCCCAGCGTACCTTGGCATAATTGCCTTCATGTAGCCTTATAATTTGGATTAAGATCTCGTCAGGGACACCCTGTTGGTGCAGATTTTCCCACAGCTGAGCCCTTGGAATAGAATCAAATGCTGCCTTTAAATTAATAAAGGCAGCAAACAAGTGGCTGGCTCTTAACCTTGTGTATTTCCAGGCTAAGACCAGAAGCCTAAATACTTGGTCTATTGTACTTGTTTTCTGCCTGAAGCCAGCCTGGCACGGTGAGAGTATATCTTCTGCTGTGATCCAGTCAGTGAGCCTAGTTAGAATTTGCTTTGCATAGACCTTCTTAAAACATCTATCAAACTTATGGGTCTGTAATTTGCAGGCTCTTCCCTACTGCCCTTTTTAGGTCGCGCCTAGCGTTGCAGCGCATGCGCTGCTCGCGCTCTGGTGAGATCTATTGTCGCTGTGTTTCTGTCCGGGTTTCTTTGGAAGTGGGGTTGGTGACCGCCCGGTCTCCCTTAGGCCCCGCCCACCCGGGATGCGCGCTGCATCTGGACTCCTCGTCAGGGCAGATACATGCCCTCCAGCACTTTGTTTGATGTCTGGGCTGCAAATTGCTTAATCTTATCTATACCACCATCTACTGTGCGCACTTAATTAGCTGCTAGAAGCAAACTGTTGTAGTTTGTAAACCACATGTGCTGCGACTTTTTTCGTGTTCCTGATGCATACCTTTAATTCTATTGCAAACAACAACGAAGCAGACTAGAAGACGCCTTGCGCGCATCTACCCGTTATTTCCTAGTTTTTTAGCATTTACTGGGTGTTATATGTCTGCTTCCATCTTCATAAGGCTCCCACTTCAGGCCATCGCGTGGTTTTTTTTTTTTTTTTGCGTGCCTTTTCCTGATATTTTTGCCGCTTTTGCTTGTGCAATTGCGGGGTACATTTTGCAGTCTGTAGCTACTTACATTTAAGACGCTTTTGCTGTGACAACATTAGCTTATTATTTGACGGCAACTTATAAAACATTGCAACTTTTTTTTTTTTTTATACAAACATTTTTCGCTTTTTTTGCCACTTTTGCCTGCACAACTGCATCGGTATATATTTCAGTTTGGCATTTCACTTTGGCGTGGGTTACCTTAAAGCCGCGTAAGAAAATATTTTCACGCGAAGTATATATTACAGATTACAAATAAACAGATAAAGGGAACCACAACGTGCAACCCACGGCGCTATATTATATAGCGTGTGGTTTCTAACATTTTCACAGCGCTTCCATTACACATTCGCACTTTTGTTTATAGTGCATGCCTCTTTAAAACCACTTAGCGCATTTACTTTACCAACACACAACACTTTCTTTTCAGTATGTGGTGTTTTACAACTTTACAACGCTTTTGTTTAATCACCAATACGCAGAGTTTCATAGCAACTCACGGTCTAATTACAGCTGGTCTTTTTCTTACATCTACGTATAAGCAGCATCTTAGAACTCCGCCAAAAATATCAATAATATAGTCCATTCAAACACAATAACTGTTGCATTTATTCTAAATCTACATATAAGTTCCATCTCGATATACTGTTATACCTTACTGGTTATGGTATGTTAAAATACTTTAAGCGTAGCCAAAGCCTCTGGGTGGCGGACATGAAAGGCGGTACGGTTATTCCACCTCCGTCTGCTAGCAAACAGGCAGATGTTACCGAGTCTAAAAACATAATACCCGCGGCTGTTCACTTGCCACAAAGGCATCTCCGCATAGGCACTGCTGTCTGTTGCAGCAATGATACAAAGGAGCAATCAGGTTAAAGATGTGACCCCCCTTTCCTTCCGCGTGCCCTTTGTAGGATGGGTGCATTATCTAGGTGTGTTTCCCGATAGCACAACTCCAAACATGCATAGGGTGCAGCGCCTCTATTACTCGCACTAAATGTGTCATAACCCTCCTACACCCAATAAATATACCTCGCCCACAGGTTAGTATCAATATGCACCCATTCCCAGGCCGCTGTGACAGAGCTCCTACTGCGCTAGTCACAGTTTTGCTAAACGTTTCACTCTATTACAGTATGTACCGAATCGCCCCACTGTTGTGTAACAAACTGTGTCTGCAAGCAGTAGCCAAAGCCTCCAAGTAACTAATATAGGAAGGGCTATGGTCATTCAATTTCTGGCAGCTAACAAACAAGCAGATTTTACCAAGTCTGGGAACAAAATGCCCGCAGCTGTTCACTTGACACAAAGGCATGTCCGCATACCCACTGCTATCTGCTCAACCAATAATACAACGAAGTAGTCAGGTTGAAGATGTGACACCACCCCTTTTGTATGCACAGTGTGTGGTAGATGAATTATCGAGCCGTGTTTAACAATAGCACAACTCCAAATGTGCATAGAGTGCAGCACCCCTAATACTCGCATATAAATGTGTCATAAACCCTCCTACAAACAAAAAAAACCTGTACGCCATAGGAACAAAAACATTAACCAAAATGTGAAATACAATGCCAATAACTCTACCTCTAACTGATGCGAGACCTATTGCATTGCAAATGTTTGTTATAGATAGGGACTATCTCAGCGTCCTTCCAGGACACTGGGATCAGCTGCCCCCTAGCTATTGCATTCGATAATTCATTTATGTATGGCACCCACACTTCCGGGGTGTGTTTGAATAGATCCCCTGGTGTTCTGTCAGGGCCGGGTGCCTTTGATGGCTTAATGACTGCTATAGCAAGCGCCGTGTCCTCCATGCTAAACTGTAAGGGTGGTGCTCGTCTTGATGTCAAGAACTCCCAAAGCTCGCTTGTGGGCTCTTGGGCTGTGTCCGATTCGGTGATGGTATCATAAAGGTTTGCGAAGTGTCTCTGCCGGTAAACAGCCATTACAACGAGTTTTTTACTTCGCGATACCATTACAACGCATGCATTACCACGCATGCGTTGTACATCGCGAAGTCCTTACTACGCATTTTTTTAGAACGCATGGTCATTTACCACGCATGCCTTTACAACGAATTTCGTTGTAAAGGTATGTATAGTAAATGAACATGCGTTCTAAAAAAATATAGACGATCCACGTCGTTGTAAGGAAACAGAGGCTGTTCTGTTTCCTCATAACGACATGCACCGCCCCCCAGAGACGACGTGAAGCAGGGGGTTACTTTTTTAGGGTTTAGGGGGATCGGAGGGTCGTGCTGAGGGTAGTGTTATAGGGTTTAGGGTAGTTTTGTGGTAGTTTTGTGGTGTTTGTGTAGTGTAGGGTAGTGTTTTAGGGTTTAGGGTAGTGTCGGGGGTCGTGCAGGGTAGTGCTTGAGTGTAGGGACCAGACTGGGGGTCGGAGGGTCGTGCTGGGGGTAGTGTTTAAGGGTTTAGGGTAGTGTTGTGTAGTGTTTTAGGGTTTAGGGTAGGGTCGGGGGTCGTGCAGGGTAGTGTTTGAGTGTAAGGACCGGACTGGGGGTCGGGGGGGTCGTGCAGGGGGTAGTGTTTTAGGGTTTAGGGTAGTGTTGTGGTGTTTGTGTAGTGTAGGGTAGTGTTTTAGGGTTTAGGGTAGTATTGTGGTGTTTGTGTAGTGTAGGGGGCCGTGCTGGGGGTAGTGTTTAAGGGTTTAGGGTAGTGTTGTGGTGTATGTGTAGTGTAGGGTAATGTTTTAGGGTTTAGGGTAGTGTCGGGGGGTCGTGCTGGGTAGTGTAAATGTAGTGAGAGGACTGTCACTTACCTTAGAAACTTTAACCACAACTATACCTTTACCACGCATGTTTTTGCGTTGTAATGGCATGTGTGGTAAAGGCATAGTCGGGGTAAAAGTTTGCGTTGTAATGGTATCTCGTTGTAATTGACAACGCGTACTAATACCCGCGTTGTAATGGTACGCTTTGTATTGGTACGCGTTGTAACAAGTGCTATTCGTCTCTGCCAGGTGTTGGGATCTAGATAATAGTCAGAAGCTGTCATATCTAGCTTGCTTCCATGGGTCAATAATTTCCAAAACATGGCTTGGTCCCGGTTTTTTGCAGCTACTATAAGCTCTTCCCAAATGCTATCTTCCCAGTTTCTTTGAGCTGTCTTTTGTGTTTTCTTGTATTTTAATCTTTCATCATGTATTTAATCATGAATTAGTAATATCAGATCTAGATGAAAATGAAAAATAAAAGAAATACGAAAAAGGAAAATCTTACTAAAGGAGAAAGGAGAGCATTGGAGGAACGCATCAAAAACGACACAATAGAACCTGCAGATAAAGGAGGTAACATAGTTATCATGGAAAGATCGCAATATATTAAAGAAGCAAAAAGACAACTGAATGATACAAGCAAATATTAAAAACTTAAAACCAATCCAATCAATGACCTGACCATCAATCTCAACCAAAAAATCACCGTCTGGTCAGATAAAGGCATCATTACCCATGAAGAAGCATGTTACCTCAAGAATGAAAATCCAATTATTCCAACTCTGTACTTTCTCCCTACGGTGCATTAGACACTGGTCAACCCACCGTGCAGGCCCATTATCTCCAGCTGTGGGTCATTATATGAAAATCTATCTGTATATATAGATAATTTTTTTGGCAACTATAGTTACAACACTAAACTCGTATATTAAAGATACAGGAGATTTCCTGAAACATCTAGCTGATATGACCTGGCATAACGGTTTGCTATTAGTCACAATTGATCTAGTATCATTATATACGTCAATAAATCATGAGGTAGGATTAGAGGCAATGAAATATTTTTTTGCCCAAAGAAATGTACAATATATGAAGCAATCAGAAGCATTATTGGAGATGACAGTATTGTGTCTAAGTAATAATATTTTCCTCTTTGACAAATGTACAGATATACTTGCAAACGTGTGGAACCGCCATGGGAGTTGCCTTTTCTCCAAGCTACGCTAATCTGACCATGGGATGGTGGGAGAGAACTGTGGCTTGGGGAGAGGGCAACGAAAGACACATAGAAAAAGTGCACCTATGGCTATGTTACATAGATGACTTATTCATCATTTGGAATGGCACGAAAAGCAAATTTTTAGACTATTTCTCATGTTTGAAGCAAAACAACGTCGGGCTTTCATTTACATGTAACATTAGTGAAAAAGAAGTACAACCTGCAGTCCCCCCTGTCCAAGCCGCCAGTTTGATACATATACTCATTATTCTAAATACCTCGTTACGCTGCTTTGATGACTCTTGTGGAGGGCCCCTTGTCGAACCACAGGGTTTCAGAGCACTTTTGGAATTGAGCTTGATGTTTGACATGGACGGGTTCACCCATCAGGAAGAGTGCAACAGACGCTTAAGGTGGAAAGTGGACCATTATGATAAATGGGGTGACCCAGTATAAAGTCAAAGGCCCTGGGTATCGATTGGTAAAGGAAACAGTTGGTCCTAGACAAAAGTATTTTCTTCCAATCAATGAGAAAAAATGCCACAGCTTCAGGAAGAGATTAAATCATCTAGTGGGGAGAGTATGTATTACATAAGCTCATTCCACATCGGTGAATTATTTTAAAGGAAAAGGCACCTAAGAAGCAGCTTGATTATTACACATTGGTTTATTTAAGGACGAATCCTATGCATTAAATGAAAAACAAACATAAACAAAGCGTCAAGCATGTAATGTTCAAAAGGTTACTTCCAAGGAAGGAAAGGGGAGTGAAAGTTTGTGCTCATGTGAGAGAGAATGGGAAGAAGAAGATCATCAAAGACATTGATAAAAAAGCAGTTCAAGATCCTTGATATTTGAGGGATCTGGCTCTGGTTCCCAATGTGGCCAGTAACCCTACTGTAGTGGGCCTGCCCCAAGATGTTGATTTACAATACACTTTTCAAAGGTTATTCTTTAATCAAATGCACAGCGAATTTTCATCTGTGATATGGGGTAGAGGGTAGGGGGGGTTACATATAGAGTGCAGGCCCGATTGGTAGATGTCGACGTTTCGACCCTAGTGCAAAAGGGTGAGTGTACTTCTCTGCTGCGGGTCTTCCTCAGGACAGGGGGATGGGAACCTAGGGAGTAACCATATAGTCAATGGGGGCGCCTAATCCAAAAACACCAAACATAAATAAAATTAAAGTGGCGACCAGCCGCCATGTGTACTGACCTATGTAAATCGTGTCATGTACGATGCCCCTGGAAGGTGGGTAATCTGTAAGTGGAATGTGCAGTCATGAGTCTCTAATATGATCAAAGTCATGAATCAAGCAATATGTACAAAGGATAAGAACTGACGCACTCACCCGAATTGGCTGTAGTATGATCAAATCAAATCTACTAATCCCAGTCAAGCCGTACTGGGACAAAGGGAATAAATCCCTGGAGTTCTAAAAATAAACATAAAACAAACATGGCCACAAATCAGGACTAGTGAGACTCCAAAAAACCTGTTATGTTATGTTATGTTATACTACATTTATAGCGTGCACAGATACTCTAGAGTGTCCCGGCGCGGAATGCTAATAGAAGGCAGCGGGGAAGGCTAAACATAACAGGCTTTAGTTGAAAAGTAGGGTTTTGAGATGTTTCTTGAACAGTCTAGTATCTTGAATGTTGCGTAGTTCCAACGGGAGGGAATTCCAGGCTTCTGCCGCTTTGAAAGATAGGGAGCTGCCGCCCATCCGAGTGAGGCGGAAGCGAGGGATGACTGCCAGACGGTGAACGGCGGAGCGTAAATGTCTTCGTGGAACATAGAAGGTGAAGCGTTTCCTAAGGTAGAGTGGCCCCTCACCGTGTAAAGCTCCATGCGCCAACGTTAGAGCTTTGAACTGAACACGGCGGGCCACAGGGAGCCAATGAAGGTCCCGAATATGTTGCTTCATGCTTGATCTTCCTGGGATTCCGAGCAGAACCCTAGCTGCCGCATTCTGTATGGTTTGCAGTCTTCTTAAATGGTAACCTGGCAGGCCAATATATAAGGCATTGGCATAGTCAATACGTGACAGGATAAGAGCACGAGTCACCATTTCCTTAGCTGGCCGGGGTAACAGGGGAAAAAACTTTCTGAGGGATTTCAGAGTACCAAAGCACACTCCCGCCAGTTTTTTGATCTGCATAGAAAACCTGAGGTCTTCACTGAACCAGACCCCCAAGTTCTTAACCGGGTTGCCGACAGAGTTGGGTGGGGGGTAATCAGTAGGCCAGATAGCTTCCCTAAAATGCGGGGGAAAGGATCCGTACAGGAGAACCTCTGACTTGTCTTCATTGCACTTCAACTGTGCCAGTGCGAGCCATTTAAAAACAGCGGAGAGACAAACAATGTGCGCTAACATCGACACACCAAGACAGACAAACTCACCCGCTGTTTGAAAAACGCGGCGTGAGCCCTCCAATGTAATTGTAACCGGGAATTGATTGCTCCTGAAAAATAGACCGGAGGCACAAAGTAAATCATTGTACACGGGTGAATACCTCAACCTCCAAAGCAGGATAAGTGTGGAAGGGCAAATTACCTCAGAAAAACCTACGCGGAGTCCATCCGCATCCGTCCGTGTCTCCGACAAACAAGGACGTTAAGCAATCCGGCTCGGCTATTTGAAGCCGAGAACGCCAGTGCTACACGTGCACGTAGCCGGCAGACGCGCACACTGTCATCTAGCGTGTAACGATCTATGTCGGGGAAAGACTCTGTTCCCGTGTGACCGGCCGGGCTCGTCAGTAATAGAAAACAGACTAGCGGGGGCACGTAGGAGATATACAATGCCACAATGCATGAATTTGAGTTGGACAATACCTAAGTGAACATCACGACGCATAGTGTAACACATATACAATAAATAAAACTGAAAGAGATATGTACATAATGAATGTAGTGTAACCCACATAAATCATTGACAGTTTTCGTTTGCACAGTACAATGTCCATAATCCATGTGTGTGGTGCAATAAGTACATGGTACATTCATGTAAAAATGGGATGTTGCGACACCACGTACATCATATTTAGGTTATATACAGTTGTACAAGGAACAAATAATGTGATACATTATAGAGGCACAAGTCCAAGAGGGACATAGTAGTGGAACAAATGTGATTGTAAAAGGAATAAAATATTTACACAATCAAGTACACATATCATGTAATAGACTCAATTAGCCATAGTTTAATGAAGCGATTTGTCTATTGATTTCTTCATATTCGTTCAGGCCCTTGTGTACGGTGTCAAAAATGTGTATCCACTTACACTCCCTAGTGTTCAAAATGTTGGTGAAGTTACCTCCACGTGGGTTAGTGGTTACCTTTTCAATCACCCACCACCTCAGACTCTCAGCCGAGTGACCAAAGGTTTCAAAATGTTCCACTAGTGGTGCACCCTGGACCTTGCAACGTATCCTGATTTACTTTGTGCCTCCGGTCTATTTTTCAGGAGCAATCAATTCCCGGTTACAATTACATTGGAGGGCTCACGCCGCGTTTTTCAAACAGCGGGTGAGTTTGTCTGTCTTGGTGTGTCAATGTTAGCGCACATTGTTTGTAGTTCTTGTAAAGGTTTTTTGGAGTCTCACTAGTCCTGATTTGTGGCCATGTTTGTTTTATGTTTATTTTTAGAACTCCAGGGATTTATTCCCTTTGTCCCAGTACGGCTTGACTGGGATTAGTATCTTTGATTTGATCGCACTACAGCCAATTCGGGTGAGTGCGTCAGTTCTTATCCTTTGTACATATTGCTTGATTCATGACTTTGATCATATTAGAGACTCATGACTGCACATTCCACTTACAGATTACCCACCTTCCAGGGGCATCGTACATGACACGATTTACATAGGTCAGTACACATGGCGGCTGGTCGCCACTTTAATTTTATTTATGTTTGGTGTTTTTGGATTAGGCGCCCCCATTGGACTATATGGTTACTCCCTAGGTTCCCATCCCCATGTCCTGAGGAAGACCCGCAGCAGAGGAGTACACTCACCCTTTTGCACTAGGGTCGAAACATCGACATCTACCGATCGGGACTGCACTCTATATGTAAGCCCCCCTACCCTCTACCCCATATCACAGATGAAAATTCGCTGTGCATTTGATTAAAGAATAACCTTTGAAAAGTGTATTGTAAATCAACATCTTGGGGCAGGCCCACTACAGTAGGGTTACTGGCCACATTGGGAACCAGAGCCAGATCCCTCAAATATCAAGGATCTTGAACTGCTTTTTTATAAATGTCTTTGATGATCTTCTTCTTCCCATTCTCTCTCACATGAGCACCAACTTTCACTCCCCTTTCCTTCCTTGGAAGTAACCTTTTGAACATTACATGCTTGACGCTTTGTTTATGTTTGTTTTTCATTTAATGCATAGGATTCGTCCTTAAATAAACCAATGTGTAATAATCAAGCTGCTTCTTAGGTGCCTTTTCCTTTAAAATAATTCACCGATGTGGAATGTGCTTATGTAATACATACTCTCCCCACTAGATGATTTAATCTCTTCCTGAAGCTGTACCATTTTCTCTCATTGATTGGAAGAAAATACTTTTGTAAGATGGAAAGTGGAGCGGAATGTTATTGAAAGGCGTTTGCACCGCCAGGACGGAATCTGGGCACCACCGCCGACGAGCGTCGACAGTTATACAAACTGGGGGAGACACGGCCATTTGACCAGCTCCCGCGCTAAGTGCTCTGAAACCCTGTGGTACGACGAGGGGCCCTTCACAAGAGTCATCAAAGCAGCGTAACGAGGTATTTAGAATAATGAGTATATGTATCAAACTGCCGGCTTGGACAGGGGGGACTGCAGGTATTTGCCAGCACAGGATGATACGAACTGTGTACTTTTAGGAAGTGTGCCCATGCAGCGGCATAATATTTATATGTGTCATGCAGAGGAGAATACAAAGATTCTGTGCTCCCCAAAAAAGTTACCATTGGACTTTATAATCCCTGTATGAGCTGGATGTGAAAGGACATTTATCCGAGATATAACAGTCCTCTTTCTCCCTTTACAGGCTGCATCCAATGAAATCACTTTACCTGTTTTAATGACTGCCACGATAGTGCTGTTGTATTCACATGCAAGCTGGAAGAAGGCTAAATGCCATAACGTGTCCTTGCGAATAAATATTTTGGAAGTGGCCCCGCGAGTGCAGCGTGTTTCCTTTTGAAATTGAGCGTGATGTTTGACATGGATCCACCTCCATGTACGGGTGCACCCGTCAGGAAGAGTGCAACAGACGCCTAAGGTGGAAAGTGGAGCGGAATATATATATATATATATATATATATGTATATATATATATATATATATATATATATATATGTGTATATTTTATTGTTTTTTGGTTAACTGAATCAATTTACTATACACATTATTTGGTCAATAACACGGCAAAGAGATACCTTATTTGCATGAACCTATTATCAACTGTTACGGATCGAGGCAAAGTGTATATATGTATATATATTGAAGTTATGACTACAAATCGCACAATGCCTCATGGTGGGTTAATGTGGGAGTTTATAATGGTAAAAGAAAGAGGACTTACCCAACCGTGAACAAGCCCTTTTTGGAGAAACGCGTTGGTGGTAGTGGTGTAATAAACAAACTTTGAATCATATCTCTGGAGTGCGGCACTTGCTTTGCTTAAAACAAATATATATATATACATATATTTACTTAAAAATAATTTATTAACTATTATCTTTTTTAATTTTAAACCTTAAAATTATATGAAAATAATATATATATATATATATATCTCAATAATTAAAAATAAAAACAAATTCTATAATAAATTAAAACATTAAACTATTTATAAAAATTGAACTAGCATTTCTCAATACAATAAGTGCAACAGTAGGGAAGGTGTTAGATAGCGGAATAATTACATTTACTATTCCAACTCCAGTGAGTGCAACAGTAGGGAAAGTGTTGGATAGCGGAGAGGGAAAAATTACTATTACCACTCCAAACAGTGCAACAGTAGGCAAAGTGTTGGATAGCGGAGGGGTAAAATTTACTATTCCCACTCCAAAGAGTGCAACAGTAGGGAAAGTGTTAGATAGCGAAGGGGTAAACATTACTATTCCCACTCCAGTGAGTGCAAAAGTAGGGTAAGTGTTGGATAGCAAAGGAATTAAATTTACTATTCCAACTCCAGTTAGTGCAACAGTAGGGAAAATGTTGGAAAGTGGAGGGGCAAAAATTACTATTCCCAATCCAAAGAGGGCAACAGTAGGGAAAGTGTTGGATAGCGGAGGGAATAAAAATTACTATTCCAACTCCTGAGAGTGCAAACTTAGGGTAAGTGTTGGATAGCGGAGGGATTAAATTTACTATTCCAACTCCAGTGAGTGCAACAGTAGGGAAATGTTGGATGGCGAAGGGGTAAAAATTACTATTCCCACTCCAAAGAGTGCAACAGTAGGGAAAGTACTGGATAGCAGAGGGGCAAAAATTACTATTCCCACTCCAGTGAGTGCAATAGTAGGGAAAGTATTGGATAGCACAGGGGTAAAAATTAATATTCCCACTCCAAAGAATGCAACAGTAGGATAAGTGTTGGATAGCGGAGGGGTAAAAAATGTTATTTCCACTCCAGTGAGTGCAACAGTAGGGAAAGTGTTGGATAGCGGAGGGGTAAAAATTACTATTTCCACTCCAGTGAGTGCAACAGTAGGGAAAGTGTTGGATAGCGGAGGGATAACATTTACTATTCCCTCTCCAGTGAGTGCAACATTAGGGAAAGTGTTGGATAGCAGAGAAACAAAAATTACTAATAACACTAAAACAGTTGCAAAAAAACAAAAAATATTTCAAAATTTAAAAAATCATATTATTAAAAACAATATTTAAAAATATAAATGTAAATATATTAAACATATAAAAAGGGCACATATTATAATATTAATTACATATAACAAAAACCTACAAATAATATATAAAATAAATTATAAAAATATTTATAAACAATAATTATTCAAAAGTAGCAAATATTAACAAACAAAAACATTATTTAAAACATAAATGTATTTATTATATTTCATATAACACCACACCAATAACAAAACACTTCAACATTTTTATTTACATTTAGTTCCATAATAAACATAATTAATAATCAATTAAAAACTTCTTATTAATAAAACAATTAAAAATAAACATTAATTGAGTACACAACCTCTAACACTATAATATCCACAACACACACCTAAATTAAACTATAAAATAATAAAACACAATTATATATTATTTTTAAAGAAAAACTATTACTATTAACAACTAATAATTAAATAACAAAATTGTATTTAATACCCACCCTTTACCCCTTTAAAAGTAAAAACAGAACACAAAAAAATAAACATTTACCCAAAATAAATATCAAATAATTAACATTAATTAACAAGTATATACTAATTAATTAAACTCAAATTACTTTCCACCCTTGACTCTTATAAACACCACAACACACACATAAAATTAATTACACAATTACCATAATTAATTACCAATTAATTAATTAAAATTAATTAACAACTAATTATTAATTCATCAATTAAAAATAATTTACTTCCCACCCTTCCCACCCTTTACATCTATAAAAACTACCACACACAAATATATTATTTAATTACACAATTACCAAAATTAATTAACTAAAATTAATTAACAACCAATTATTAATTCATAAATTAAAAATAAATTTCTTCCCACCATTTACAACTATAAACACCACAACACACATCGAAAATTAATTACACAATTACCATAATTAATTACGAATTAATTCATTAAAATTAATTAACAACGAATTATTAATTAATTAATAATAAATTAATTTACACATTTAACACTATAACATCTCAATTAAACAAATATTAATAAATAAAAATTAATCAATAAATTTATTATAATTAAATTACTTCCCTTCCTATGCCCCTATAAACCCACAACCCGCTACGGAACTAAAAATGCAAAAATATATATTTTTTTAATTATAATTAAATTACTTCCCACCCTATTCCCCTATAAACCCACAACCCGCTACGGGACTAAAAGCACAAAATTCAAATTTAAAAAAATTCATAACTACTAAAAATTTAACACATATATTACAAAAAACAAACAAATCTTATACAAAAAAAGATACATCACATACATATAAAATATATACTAAAATACATAATAATAAAAAACTATATTTTTAACAACTATATTTTTGCAAACGATATTAAACACTTCGATATTTTTAAAAACGATATTTCTTACCTTAAGACAGAGGTCTTCAAACTTTTTGATGCCGAGACCCCCTTGTCAAATGTTTTTAGGCGCAAGGACCCCCTTCTGATGAAAATTTCTAGAACCTGGTACTCCTCATCATAGACAACTATCGACAACCATAAATGCCCACAATTTCCACAGCAAATAATTTTTACGGTGGGGAAATAATATTAAACACTGTTTAGCAAACCAAAGGTCAGTGAGCGTGGGGGTGTATTCAAAGGTGTAGCTAAAAACAAAGGGCCTTATTTATGAGGAATGGAGTAGGGCAGCACCGCAAGTCTTCTTGCTGCGTTGCCCTATGCCGATGTGAAAGGGCAGAAATGCACAGTATTTATGAAATACGGTGCATTCCTGTCCTTTTCCTTTGCGTTGGCGCATAAATTGCTGCCTAGCTACTAACATAGACAGGATTGTTTTTGTACAGGAAGGGGCACCTTCTTTCAAGAAAACAATCCCGAGAGGAGAGGTGTTTTCCTCTTTCGATATGAGCTGCAGAATGCAGCACACATGAATAAGGAAAAACGAGTAGAAATGAAAACATTTCTCCTCGTTACAGCTCCGCTGGGGAGGCGTCTGTTTTGGAGCTGCCCCAGGTTTACGTGATTTTGTAAATATGGAGCAGCATCAAAATCCATGAGTGTTGCGTGGGAACCCCACGCAAAGCCCATAGACCACCTCCTTGGACGCAGAGTAAGGCATTGCAGTGACTTGCGCTGCTATGTCTTACTCCATATCTATGAGGCCATGCAAAGCCATGCAGAGTGACTTTGCACAGCCTCATAGGTATGGTTGAGATGCTTGCGCCGCTGGAGCATAAAAAAAAGTGATGCTCTGGTGATGAAAGCCTCTCATAAATAAGCCTGAAAATATTTTGTACGTTTTTTAGGTTTTTCATTATCAGGTATCTACATATAAAATAATGGGCATCGTAAATGAAAAATAAATTTAAAAAATTGTTACTCAGTGGGAAAGGCACTGTAGGACATCACAGTGTAAGATAGAGTGCTGCAAAACATGCAAATAGTATTTCAGTAAAATGGTGCTTCCAAAATGTAGATTTTAGTGATACCAGAGCGTATGTAATGCAATTTTCTTTTTACACCACTGTCCCTTCAACACACCTTTGGAGGTACTAAGGGCTCTGTAAATGCAGTTAAAATTAAAGCACACACTTCAAAGCTCAGTTATTAACTCTTTGCACTACCACTAAAAAAACAAATCTTTGTCATCACAAAGCTTGGAGTGATTTGATCAAATTAGCGAGAATCAGCCCCATAGACCACCTCCTTGACGCAGAGTAAGGCAATGCAGTGGCTTGCGCTGCTATGTCTTACTCCATATCTATGAGGCCATGCAAAGCCATGCAGGGTGACTTTGCACAGCCTCATAGGTATGGTTGAGATGCTTGCGCTGCCGGAGCATAAAAAAAGTGATGCTCTGGTGATGAAAGCCTCTCATAAATAAGCCTGAAAATATTTTGATACGTTTTTAGGTTTTCATTATCAGGTATCTACATATAAAATAATGGGCATCGTAAATGAAAAATAAATTAAAAAATTGTTACTCAGTGAGAAAGGCACTGTAGGACATCACAGTGTAAGATAGAGTGCTGCAAAACATGCAAATAGTTTTTCAGTAAAATGGTAGCTTCCAAAATGTAGATTTTAGTGATACCAGAGCGTATGTAATGCAATTTTCTTTTTACACCACTGTCCCTTCAACACACCTTTGGAGGTACTAAGGGCTCTGTAAATGCAGTTAAAATTAAAAGCACACACTTCACAGCTCAGTTATTAACTCTTTGCACTACCACTAAAAAAACAAATCTTTGTCATCACAAAGCTTGGAGTGATTTGATCAAATTAAGCGAGAATCAGCCCCAAACACCCTTTACACTTGCAGATTAACTTAGGCACATTTGCATTTCACTCAGCCAAGCCCACACCCTGCACCAAAACTTTTCACAGCACAAGAGACTCAATTGATGGAATTTCAGCTGATAAAGATCTAAATTAGCCTTCCCAGGACTGCTGTCTTTATCCAAAATGAAAGCAAACGTTTTGCATTGCAGGCACAAGTGAAGCTGGGGAATGTGCGACCCTCTTCCCTGGCCTCCGCGGCCCCCCTGGGGGTCGCGCCCCACAGATTGAAGACCTCTGCCTTAAGACGATATTCTTGGCCACGATATTCTTGCTGTCGATATTCCTGACCCACGATATTAATGACTCGATATTTGTGCAACTCGATATTTTGAACTCAATATTCTGTCTCTGCACTGCTGTGGCGTATGCATACTAGACCAGGAGATGGTGAGAGGCATGGCTGTGGTCTATGCATACCAGACCAGGAGTTGGTGAAAGGCATGGCTGTGGTGTACGCATCCTGGACTAGGAGATGGTGAACGGCTTGACTGTGGTGTACGCATCCCGGACTAGGAGATGGTGAACGGCTTGACTGTGGTGTACGCATCCCGGACTAGGAGATGGTGAAAGGCATGGCTGTGGTGTATGCATCCCAAGCCATGGTTGTCTTGTACACATGCCGGACCAGGAGATGGTGAAAGGCATGACTGCAGTGTGTGCATACCGGACCAGGAGATGGTGAAAGGCATGGCTGTAGTGTACGCATACCAGACCACGAGATGGCGAAAGGCATGGCTGTGATGTGTGCATACCGGACCAGGAGATGGTGAAAGGCATGACTGTGGTGTACGCAGACCAGGAGATGGTGTAAGGTATGGTTGTGGTGTACGCATCCCAAACCAGGAGTTAGTGAGACAAATGGCTGTGGTCTACGCATACCAGACTAGGAGATGGTGAAATGTATGGCTGTGGTCTACGCATACCAGACCAGGAGATGGTGTAAGGTATGGCTGTGGTGTACGCAGACCAGGAGATGGTGTAAGGTATTTGGCGATGCAGCGCTCACAACGAAATTCGTTTTATTTATTTAAATGTTTACTTACCTGTATTAGGCCTTAATCCGTAGTTTACTACCCCCCACCCTGCCCCTCCCCCGCCCCACGTCACCGCCCGACTGGCACTCCTACCACCGACCGCGCCTGCCCAAACTTGAAACAGGTTATCCATTCCTTTTTTTCTTTTAGGTTTTATATAGGGGGGACTCGGCCCAGGGGCATTGGAACACTTTACATAACCACCATTTACATTACACAAACACAAGGTCAGATTCATTTTTGTATATATATATTTTTTTTTAGGCATTGGGCGATTAACTGATTCGTCCAGAATCACACAAAGTTGAGCTGACGTGAGGACTTGAACTAGGTTCCAAAGTAGGCAGCTCTCGCCGTTAGACCACATCTCCTCCCTTTTAGACAAAAATTCGCTCCAACGTGTTGCCCTCATCTTTTTGCAGCAAAGGTGCTCTCATCCCTAAGCTGCTAAGAAAAATTAACCCCTTGTTCTTTTTTTGGAGTCAGAGTCAAAATTGTGTGTTGCCGCACAGTGAAAGGCCCTTCGCAAAGCTTGACTGGTCACCTTTCTGTTGCCTTTTGCTATATGTGGGTATTAAACCAGTATTAATGAGGTGAAACCTATGCCCAGATAGTTTTACTCAATGCAAAAATGACAAAATAACAAAGTAAATGTATCACAAAATGTGCTGAATAATGCCACATAATTTTCATTTTCGTGCCACATAATTTAGTCAACCCTGCCACAGGATTTGGTCCTCACCTGACGCATAATTCCAGTGACCCTGGCTTTAGTTGGCCACTCATAATGCTGGACCCTGTGCAACTGGTTAAGCAACAATTATAAAAGCTGCTGAGGAGCTAATTTATGCTTTAACTGATGAGTGCTTTTTGCCAAAGGCTCGGAACTTTTAGCTCTATAAATACTCAAGTTACTATTCCCCACTGTGAAAACCAGGATTACATTCAGCGACTCTCTGGTCAGACAGAAATCTGCAGTGATTTCTTTAGCTAACTGAGGTTTATAATGTAAGACAGTATAGGTTCCAAAAATTAATTTCATTTGCTTTGTTTTTTCATTTATTGTATGTGCGTGTTTTTTTTTTATATGCAATTATCTGAAGGTGAAAAATTACATAGTTACTCAGTATATTGTATTTAGCCTTGAACCCCGTGACCCTACTCGCTGGCTCGCCCCGGTACACTCAGGATTACAATTGCACATTTTTTTATGCAGTTTAACTTCTGCATATGAAAGAAGACATCCTTGAGAACGCGCCAGATAAACGTCGCCGCTTCCAGGCCATTTTCATTTATAAGTCCTTCCTTGCAGACGCAGTTGCGCCCTCCTGGGAATGCAGTCATGGACCCCCCAGCCCCACAGCTTAAAGACCTGTGATCTAAGGTGTTTTATGCAGCGCTACTCTTTCCCCTGGGGGCGTCAACAGGGCCCGACTGGCAACCGAAACCGGCCCTGGCAAACTGCTCGGCCAGCCCCCCCCTGGGGTGAGGGGGATGCAGCCGAGCAGTTTGTGAGCGCCGGTTTCGGCTGATTTTGTTACAGGGGGCCGATATTGCTGACCCCCGGTAACAAAACCGGCCCCCCAGGGGCCCAAAACCGGCCCCAGTCTAGCGGCCCACCGGGGAAACGCCCGGTGCCCGCTACGGCCAGTCCGGCCCTGGGCGTCAATGAGCTTTACAGACAACAGAACAAACCAAGAGACCAGAATATCTCCGAATATTTAGATCCATGTGAGGAGAGGAACACCGGATTATGATTAAACTCGAGGCCCACAGGAGGCGTGGACGTAATACCGCAACTCCTGTGTCCGGACCAATCGGTATTACGAGCCCGCGGTTTTGTCGTCCAAACCATTGGTTTCTGGGGACCAATCCTCTAGGTCAAACACAAGGTCAATTACCGGCCAATGTTATTCCAAGTCACGCAGTGGGGTGCAGCGGATAACTCGGAATCCTTTGATAAAAACTGCTAGACAACATTACCAACGCCCCCATTATATGTGTTACCGCCCTGTAAATACAGCGGGACTCGGAGGCCTTAAAGTACATTATCCTTGACAAAAATATTGAACTAGGAAGAAGGCGGGGACGGGGGCAGAGTACAGAAAGGTGGTAGAACAAAGGACGGGCCAGATGAACGAGTTAAAAGAGGCGCCCTATCCCTGCCCTCTCTGCCTCTGAAGGTCTCACCCTTGGTCTGGAATGTGGTTCAATAATTTCCCGCTTATAGATACAGTTTGCGTTGCCCAAAGTTTGAAAATGAACCCCGTTTACGGCACGTGCTGGATCGAGGGTTGGTGAACACTCACATAGGGCCTCATTTATGAAAAGTGACGCATCGCTGCGTGAAAACAGCGATGCGTCACTTTTCATTGCGCCCTCCTTGCGACATGCTGGATGCGTCATATTTATAGTATGACGTATCATGGCGCAAGGAGTTACAGATACGTCAGTATTTCTGATGTATCTGTAGGCGCAAAAATGACGCATTGCTGGAGTGTGTCACAAAAGTGACGCAACCCCAGCAATGGGTCATTTCACATGAGCAAGTCACATTTCAAATGTGCCTGCGTCAGTCTTACGCCTGCTGTGAGGCAGGCGTAAGATATTGGCGCATTTGCTTCCTAGAAGTGGCACAGTGAAATCTCCTATGGGCAGATTTACAAGGACTGGCGCATCTCTGCATATTAGCAGGGATGCGCCAGTAAAGATGCGACACGCAAAAATACCCTTGCGCCACCACTGATGCGTCGCATTTACAATGCGGCGCACCGTGGCGTAAGGATAGACAGATACGTGTCGCATCTTTTGCCGTAAGGGCAGCGCATTGCTGGAGTCGTGTCGCTAGCGCGACGCAACTCCAGCAATGCTCAGGGGCGGCCTATACCTATTGTGCTGCGTCACTCCTTACGCAAGGTTTTGACGGAGCGGCGTCGTAAAAGTGACTCAGTGATGTAGATTTCACTGCGTCACTTTTACGAGGCTTTCTTGCGACGGAACGCCCACCCTGCATACATTATACCTGACGCAGGTATAATGTAAGGCAGGGCTTTACAACGTGACGCATCTCCCTAGATGCGTCACGTTGTAAATATGTCGCATAGTGGCGCATTGTTTATGATGCCGCTGTGTCACAGAATTGACGCAACGGTGTCGTAAAGATGTCGCATGGGGCTTGTAAATCTGCCCCATAGATTTCACTGCGTCTCTTCTACGAGGCTTACTTGCGTCGGAACGCCTACCCTGCATACATTATACCTGGCGCAGGTATAATGTGGCGCAGGGGTTTACAAAGTGACGCATCTACCTAGATGCGTCTTTTTGTAAATATGACGCAACATGGTGCATTTTTTACGCCACTGGTGTGTCACAAAAAGTGATGCACAGGTGGCGCAAAAGTGACGCAAGGGCTCATAAATAAGCCCCATAATATTGGAGAAAGGCGCACACGAGTTGATGGCTCTTTCTCTATGAAATGCTGAGTCGGTGGCGGCGTGGGGGTGGGTAGGAAGGAACACACACCTCCCTGGCATGAGCTGGTCTGTGTGTGTGGCACAGCTGTTTCCTCTTTGCTGCTCTCTGCTCTGAATGCCTTTACTTTTGGCAGAGCTGTGTGTCCCCCTCTTGAGGGGTTGTCAGCCCAGAGCCCTCGCTGTCCGGAAGTGAAGCGAACATGACGAGTGATAAACTCTACTCCCACCCCCCTCAGGGCGGTGGAAACCTCACCCTATACCCATCGGCCAGCTCATCTCTGCCATGGAGTGATGTTTGGATAGGAGAAACGGCTCACTCTTTCTTTTACAACATTGCTGTCGACAAGAATCGCCCCCCAAGATCCGGAGCAAGAAATTAGAGACCCGCTGTCAAAATTACATTTTGAGTTTTGCGCACTCAATCCCCTGTAGCACCAGGACCATGCTTTTTTTATGACCTTTGTGGCAATGTAGTCTTTTGGCGCCCTCTTGTGGCCTCTTGCGGTGCTCGTTGAAATGCAGACCCAGCCTTACTCCTCTCCACAGGACATCTCGCCTCTTCAGCTCTTCATCGAAGCACTTGACCTGAGAATCGGGGCACATCTAAGATGCCACCTGGCAAAAGATATGTCTCTTCAGAGACCTCCAGAGTCACCAGGTAAACTAGCAGAGTCAAGTCTTGATCTAAAGGCAGTAGCATTGTATTGGATCTGTCAGAAAAATACAGAAATCCCTCAACGAAGTTAAACACTGAAAAACGTGTTTATCTGGTTTTGGGTCCGTCAGTGATGTTCACAGATTTCAAGAGTGCTAAAGCTTGAGGGGTGAGTGATACCAAATGAGTGTCAATACAAAGGTGATAAACACCCCTTTCATGTAAGGTAGAAAATGGGTTCTGTACGGTCATGTCCACAGCATGTGGTGCTAAGAAAAGCGGGAGTGTGGCTAGCCCACCAGGGGCATCATTGATGGAATTCTGGCTAGGGCACCAAAGTGAAAGGGAAGGAATGCACCGTATTTATGTAATAGAGTGCATTCCTGTCTTTTCCCATGCACTGCAGCCGTTTTGACAGCCTAGCGCCAACGCAGACACCCTTGCACCATGATGCAAGGGTACCTGTGTTCTCCGCAGCATTGTTTAAGTGCAGGAAGGCGTTTGTGCTGTAGAATGCAGCACACATAGAAAGAGGAAAAAACAAGGAGAAATAAAGATGTTTCCTCTTATTACACCTGCCCTGGGGAGGTGTAAGATTTGGGCACATTCCGAGGCTTACAAGTTCTTGTAAACCTGGGGCAGCGTCAAAGCCCATGGAAGTTACTGGGAACACTCACCGCAATGCCCATGGAATGCCTCCATTCGCAGAGTAAGGCAACACAGCGATTTGCGCTGCATCGCCTTACTCAAGATTCATAAGGTCACTCAGAGCCACGCAATATGGCTTTGTGTGGCTCATAAATCTGCCTCTGAGCCTTGCGTCATGCATGTACCACTTTGAGTACTGCAAACGTGACACAAGGCTCTCATAAATATGCCCCCAGGTGTCAGCAAAGGGTCAGTAGTATCTTTTGGTGCACTCCGGTCATTATTACTTTAGGGGAACACGTCTTCCCTGGCACTGGGGGTGTACAGGAAACACCCGTAGAGGAAGAGCTGATGATGAGCGAGATGTCCCTCGCCGACTCACTCTTGGGATAGTGGGAGATGGCGAGGGACATCTCGCTCATCATCAGCCCTACTTCTACGGGTGTTTCCTGCACATCCCCAGTGCCAGGGAAGACGTGTTCCCCTAAAGTAATAACGACTGGAGTGCACCAAAAGATACTACTGGCCATTTGCTGACACCTGGGGCATATTTATGAGAGCCTTGCATTACATTTGCACCATGCAAAGAGGTACATGCATGACGCAAGGCTCAGAGGCAGATTTATGGGCAGCTGCCGCTCTTTGGGCAGACTGCCTCGGAGTGTACGCGGACTGCCAGGACTTATGACTGGCAAATAATTGGGGATCTTAATTCGTTTTACCTCAGGCACCGGCTGATTATTTCCTAACGGCCCGCCCATGACACCACAGGCTTAGATCTTAAAGACTACCTGAAATGTATCAGTAATTCAGAGCCTTCTTGAAACATTCAGACATTCCGGCAGCCTTCCCTCAGCGAGGGACGCCTAAGGGAATCTACCCCCACGATGGGCTGTCATTCTTTTCCCTTGTCCTGAAGAAGACCCGCCACAACACTTGTTCAATAACGCTTTTGTCAGGGTCGAAACGTCGACGATAGTGTATGGCTCAGCTCTAACAAGTCTCTTGGTATCAAACCAATAAGCAATTGTGCTATTTACCAGAGATATTGTCCTCTTCGTTGTTCTGACCACCTTTAACTGGATTTCTCTTGCTAACTTGTACATTCACCCTTGTTCATATGATATGCACTGCACCACTGTCACTGAGCCCTCATTGTCACTATAATATATGTCACTCCAATATTGCATTGAATATTGACAGCCTTGTAAATACCTGTAAATATACATGAATATTGTTCTATTTAATATAAAATAATACTTTTGCAAGCACTTATTTGCCAGTGTTTTTGTATTCCAACTGCATTGAATAGACGTGCTATCTTATGATTTATTTATTATTTGTAAAGCAATTGCTCTTTCCCGACAGAACCATTGTAGTTTTTGATGTACGTACCCAGGTTCTGAGGGACACAGGGTTACCCCATTGTGATTACACACGCTCTCTGGGCAGCAGCACCTACCGCTGCTGAATGACAACATCACTTGCCCCAGTTGCCAGCGTCATTAACTCATAATCCATACCCGTTGAATATAATGGGCCGCCTTCTAGACACCTCTGAAGCCATAAACCACCCAGTGGCTGCCAGGTGGGCAAAGTACGCCAAATGGCTCAAAGTAAACCAGGCAAGCAAACATGCCAACCCAGACAGATCCGTGGGAGAGAGTTTACCTCTGGGAAACAATGTGGATAAATTCTGCACTGTGAAGCACACATTTTCAAATTAATTGCATAAAAAGTCACAGTTTTTCCTGACAGTTTTGAAGTAAGACTCATGAACTATTCCAGTGTGCAAGATCTGCCAAGTAAGCCCAAGCGACCCCTAGGATTCATGGGGCTTTCTCGCTCAAAAACAGCTTGAAAAAGTTAGTTAACATTGTTTGTTTCACAGCATAATATACCAACAAAATTGTTGCAAAGCCACAGGTTTTACAGGCAGCATTAGTAATCTGTGAATGAAACTCGATATGACCTTGCATCACTGTCAGAATGTATAGCACATCTCTCTTACCTCTTATTGGTCACATGCCTGTCCTACGATTGAGAATTGACTTGGAAGGGTTGGGAGGTCGAAATTAGAAATCCCCAAAATCTCCCAATCTCAGACCTTTGATACAAGGGATTTCAGACCCATCGCCTAAGGTCAGGCACACTCTAGGGCCTTCCTAAACAGCGCTATGTTATGATTTGGGCTCCCGGTTTTAAGCCATTTATTTTTTTGAATTATCCGTCTGTATTTATCCATATTTATTTTTTGCTAATTTTATCTGTATTCATCGATATTTATTTCGGGTTTTGTGAAAAACATTAAGCTGAAACTAGTATATTTCCACATTTATTTAACCAATAAATATGCAGTCATTCTTGAATGCCTGAGTGATTTCAATGATATGAAAACCCACAGATGATAAGTCAGTGCACTTATTGGAAAACATACACATTTTAGTATCGACCTTGTGCATATCTACTGCTGTTTAAGCCTCTTTACTAAAATTTCTTTCTCTTTATTAACCTCCTTGACTGTCATTCCGCAGAACTATTTGCTTGGCAGCCATGACTGACAGCATTTAGAATCACTCAAAAAACAACCCGATTTCAGTTTTCATGAACATTTAAAAAATAAATACAGACAGGAAAATAAATGGGTTTCTGTCTATATTTATCTGTGAAAATAAGTAAAAACTGAAAATAGGGAGCCTTAGTTATGATGGAAAATCACATAGACATAATGTTCAATATTTCTTCTGGCTGAAGAGGTTCACAGCATCATTCCTATATCCAGCGCACGCCTTCCCCGCCAACTCCTTCTGTCACAATATTCCATTATGTCCTCCTTTTATAGCTTCACTACCCGTCATTCTGGTTGCAACCTAGAACCATACACAGTGGCGTAGCGAGACCATAATCAGCCTATGGCGGTCCCTGCATTTGACGCCCGCGGCGGGCGCATGTAAGAGCGAGGGGTGTGCTGGCAATTCCTGCAACCACAGGTAAGAGCGGGGGTGGGGTAAGCCGCTGCCCCCAAAACAGGTGCTGGCTGGGGCGGACCGCACCCCCACCCCAACCCCTTTTTGCTATGCCACTGACCATACAACACACCATCCTTTCTTTACCAAAAGAACATACTGTAACATTCTACACACAAAAACCCCTCCTACTTTACAAAATAAATATCATACATTTTAGTAAGTACATGTGAATAAAACAACTTAAATAAAATACTAACCAGGACTTAGAAATCACAGTATAATAAAATCACAAACTAAAAATGTGATAAAACAAAAAAAGAAAATTACAACCAATAATTATACATTGCCTAAACATAATCTTCTTACCACTTAGGAGGTTTTCTGCAACTCTTGTCACTAGTTACTTGCATCCCATCCCCTAAGTTACTCTCCAAACTCTCATCCATTTCTTGCATATCAGCACCTCCAAAAGACTCCGGGGCTTATTTACAAGCCCTTGCGACGCCGGTGCGACACTTTTAAAATGGGAAAAAGTGACGTACTGGCGGCGCAAGGGGCTTGTAAATAAGCCCCTCCGTCTTTTCATGGTAATCTATACCAATAGACTCAGTTCTCGCCTGATTACTCACAACCTCATTTCCTTCATGGTTATCCATTTCACTGTTACTGTCTTCACCAACAACCTCACCAAAAGGGTCACACACATGCTTATGTGTATCCTCATGAAATTTACTCTAAATCTCATTGGAACTTTAAGCCACTCTATTAAGATTCCAAACCTTTCCACTCCTTAGTGCAACTGTGTTCAGTAAAACTACCAGCACGTCTTCGGGCTCATAAAAAAAGACTTTCACCTTTAGACACAAAACCAGTTTTTTTAATGCACACCTAATCTCCAACCTTGACAAATACTTCCTTAGTCCCATTCTTCAAATTATAATGAAATTTACTTTTCCTATAATTTCATTTACTTTTTCCGAACATCTTCAACAAACCATATTTTTACCCCTGTGCTGAATAACCAGCCTGGACAATATATATCAACTATCTTCACCATAGGCCAACGTGAAACCAAATCAATTAAAACAAGAATATACTTTTGATACAGACCAATAGGACCTGCATTTTCCACAGCAACTGCTTCCTAGGGATAATTTGATGTAAAACCCTGGGACATAGGAGATCTCATTGTTTGCAGAGAATTGTCCACCATGGAACAACTTGGCCACAGTCTCATAGATCTTTCAATGGCAAAATTCACTAAAGACCACCAAAGTCACCGCCCACCGGAAAAGTTTCTTTATTACTGACTTAGTCCTAGCTATACAAAAATTACCTTCATGTCCCAAACTTATGATCAATTCACACACGGAATAAGGTCACCTCTTAAAATTGTGCCATAATCTATCATTTATTCAGATCTGACCTCATAAAAAGGTCTAAACTCTTCACCCAAATATTCCTTCTTTGGCCAACGTCCGCAGATATAAGTCATAACATCCAGCAAGATCTTATCCTTACTGTACTCAGCTTTCCGTTCTTCGGCCTTGATAGCAGGCGTTCCACAATCATGTACTAAAACTACCTGGAATTCATTCAATTTGTCATTCTCACACTCTTCTAACTGTACAGGCATTCTTGATAGAAAATCCGTAATAACATTTTCTTTCCCAAAAACATATACAATGTGGTGTTGGTACTCCTGCATCCACATATATTGTCTAGTAAACCTAGAAGTGTTTACAATACCTTCCGATGTTAAACTTTTAACCAAAAGTTTGTGTTCACAGCGAATCGCAAATTGTTTATCCATGAAAACGCTCTAAAATGACCCATAGCCCATGCATAAGCTACATTTTCCCTCTCAATAATGGAATACCTTTCTTCAGCATGGGACCGGGATCTTGAAGCAAAAGCAATAAGATATTCCTTGCCAATCCAATCAGTTTGGGACAAAACTGTACCATGCCCTTTACTACTAGCATCTGTGGTGATGATGCTTGCAGCATTTGTTCAAAACAATTCAAAGCTGATACACTTGCAATAGCCTATTTTATACAACGGGAATCGTTTTCACACTCATAAGACACTACAAACGTATTCTTAGACTTTAACATCTGCCTAATTTGATATGACTTCTCAGCACATTTTGGTATTCATTTCACACAATATTCAGCTAAACCCAGAAAAGATCTTACTTTGTCTTTACTAGAGGGTGAAGATGCACACTCAATTGCACTAACAAAAGACGGTTTGGGTTTGACACCATCTTCACCAGTACCATGACCAAGACAGGCTACATTCCTTTCAGCAAATTTGCATTTAGAAAATTCAGCATTCCAGTCATTCCATTACAAAATACGTATTACTGTCTCAAAAATGTCATCATTATCCTTTTTGTCACATCCAAATACTAAAATAGCGTCTTGGAAGAACAGTGTGCCTTCCATCTTCCCAATCAACTTAAACATCAAGAGTTGAAGTATTGCTGCAGCCAATGCTATTGAACTGCATACACTTAAACTGAAAACAAACTTCAAGGGTGATGAATGCCATAAGTTTCATCAACTCAGCAGCCAATGAAATCTGGTGATATGCCGAAGATAAGTCAGTGGTTGAAAACCGCTTTGCCCCCTTGAAACGTGTCACCATTTCATTTACCTTCTGTAATAGAAACCTCTCAACAATATATTGTTGTTAAGATGGTGTAGATCTACACATGACCTGATCTTACCATTGCTCTATCTAGCTACCATCAGTGGAGAAATCCAGTCTGAGGCTTCAGTTTGTTCCATTACTACCAATGTGACCAATCTCTCCAATTCTTTAGAGACCTACTCTCTCACATTGACAGGAACATTCCTTACCTTGTGTATTTTGGGAGTAGCATTTGTTTCCAAAAGAATATAATGTTCAGATCCTACTAGTTTCCATAAATTGTTGCAAAAGCTTTAGGAAACTTACTCAGCATGTCATTACCTACATTCACACCATCATCTACCACCAAGACTTGTTCCTTACTGTTTGGGTCTAGTACAATATGTAAATTTCTTTGGTGAACCACCCCAATACTAGAGGTCCTTTCTTAGTGACATACAATTTTCCGCGAGTACTTCTATTCTTAAACTTGAAGACAAACCATTGGAATCCAATCATATCAATACTAGGTCTGGGAGAAATTTTAATCACTAGACCTGAAAGTAATTTCAGTACTAATGCATTACTCTTGTGATGCGAAATGACCTAAATTATGTGATTACTCCAACTTGAGTATTTAAGAGTAATTTGGGGCAAACATCTTACCACATAGTCCTAGGAACAATGATCTAAGAGAGAGTGAGTGGCTGCTGGCTGCTGGCTACTGCTCTTTGTGTCCTGTAGCATTTAGTGCTATTTTCGTAGCTCACAATGCATTTTTGGGTCCATTTTGGATGGGAGGGTGCATTTTGCACTAAGAAAATAGTGCTAAATGCTAGATTCGGATTCTAAAGTAATTACGCATAACTAGAAGTAATTTTGAGGTAACTACACTAGAGAGAATTGAACCAGTTACACCCACCCCTAATCAATATATCTACTTCTACACCCCTCTGGATGAATGTCAGATTCACATAATTCTTTCCCAACTTTCTGTGCAAATGTTTCTTTCCATAACTCTTCATTTATGATGGTATATGGTGATCCTGAATCTGAAAATATGTCTCATTTTACACCTCGAATGGTCATCCCGCACTCTGGTTTAGTTTTAACTGAATCTTCATTGATATTCCTCCAAAAATGTTTATCCCCACTCGCTACCTTGCTACCCCATTCATCACCCTGGTCCAATTTTCCATTGTCTTCCTCACTTATTTCACCACCAACACACTTAATATGGTACTTCCTTCTCCTACATACCTTAGCAAAGTGACCTACAACACCACAATTACTGCACTTTTGTTTGGTGACTGGACAGTTCTTACTATAAGCCATATGGTCCTTACTGTCACAGCTGTAGCACCTCAATTGTTCCCTAAACCTTTGCTAGGAATTGCATTAGGTTTAGTATAAATGTTACTTATTGTTTCACATTCCTTGGCCTCCTGCGTCAAGGCTCCTGCTCATCTTTTCCAAGATTTCGGCCTTATATACCTTTAGTTAACACACGATCACAATAAAGCTCCCAGCGTTTAAAATGAAACAACGAGAGGTCCACGCACTTCTTAACGCGGCATGCTGTACTAGTATCCCGCACAAGTTCTTCCTCAGGCAGCTCATCACCGACAGTTATGGTGAAAAAACATGTAGCCATAATGGTGTAAGAAGCACAATATTTATTATACCTGAAGAGGTTCAGAGCAGCATTTCTATATCCAGCGCACGCCTAGCCAGCAAACCCCTGTCCCAAAATCCCATTGTTTCCCCCTTTAGTAGCTTTACTGCCCATCATTCTGGTTCCAACCTAGAACCACAAAACACAATACCACTCAAGAAACCAAACGTTTACAAGGCAAGGCCTCAGGGCGAAGGTTATATGGTGGTACCCAAGTGATAATATGGTTACACAAAGCAATCAATACTGACTCAAAAGATGCAATGCAATAACCACTAGAGCAGTGCAAAACCTTCCTTTGCCATCGACAAAGTGAACCCATAACCTCGGTAACAAGTGGGCCAAAATCAGCATCAGCAATCTTAATCAAATGTTAGCTTTAACTATATTTGAAATGCACTACTTTTGGTCCAAATCTCAGGTATAAATTACAAGTTTATAGAGAATTGTCTTTAATGCTACAACACATTTACTGTACCCAAATTCCACATTTCGATTTTCAGAAAATGATAGCAGTTTGTCCCCAAGCACCTGCTTGCAATTTTCTAGGAATACAATGATTTTGTCCCCAAGATTATCGCTCGGTTTTGGGTAATATTCTATTGTTTCGTAATATATTCGTTTGTCATCGTTTGAAAATACATAATTGTCCCCCAACATAGTCGTTAACACAAAAGGATCGTTATCTCGTTTTTTTTAAATACACAGATTTTTGTACTCGAATACCAACATTATTTTATTAGCAACTGCAGTAATTTCCTCTCCCACACCAGGTGTCATTTTCAACCAATACTATAATTTCCTACTGCTGCATTTGGATAGAGATTGGCTAAGTCAAATTCTCTTATTCCCATGTTCCAGACCAGTAACTCGAGATAGGAGCAGCTCTACGTGTCTTACGTCCTCCTCACATGCACGGGCTTCGCCTTCCACGTTCACGCTCGAAAGCCCAAGTGTTACTATTGTATGTGATGGACGGCCATCTTCATACAGTGATGGGCATCGCTTGCCAGGGATGGCCACCACATGATAGGCATTGTCATCTAATGCAGGGACGGATTGCAATAAAATGCCCAGCAATGCCATCGTATGTCAGGCAATGCCAATCACAGGTCCAGTAATTCTATGATATGGCCAGAACTTCCATCATAGGTTAAGCATGGCATGGTGTGGAGCTGCATGTAACAGTGGTACGCAATGCCGGAACCTGCCTAGTTCAGACCATGTGGTGAGGCCGTGGGCACTAGCATGATGTTTGCCCCTCCCCCGACAACCTCTACCACGTGTGCCAGTTGACTTTATCTACCTGCACATACCTTTGCCTCACATTATCGTAATCCTTTCTCTTTTGCTTACAATAAACCTAATACACTCTTTTTTCCTCTAAGCCATACCCTAGCACTAACTTTAAACTTCTCTTTACTCTAACCATAACCCTTACCATTCCATTTACTTGAACGCCAAATCTATCCTAAACCTAACTCTTACGATTGCACCAACAGTAGCGCTCAACCTGTTGTTTCCCTAACCAGAATCCTTTCTTTTATCTTTATATTCTCCCCTACCACTTCCCTAACCTTAAACCCATGGACCAATGACCCATGGGGGACACAGGGGATTTATCCTCCCCAGATATTGGAGAGGGGATGGGGTACAATGGGCAATATCTGCCCAGATTTTGAATTGGAAACAGAGCCTGTCTCGCTGCCACGCAGCACACAGATCTGCTCTCCTTGAAGTGCTATAAATTTAGGAGCAAACTCTGCGCGGGCACCGAGACCTCTTTGTTTTGTTAATTATTTAATTGCATTAATTTAGGTCTTGAACCTCTCCTAAAATCATTCCAGATGAGCCATCAGAGTAAGGATCGGCAGGAGATGCTTTTTTAGGTCTCGCCTGTGAAATTGTATGCGCTGTCAATTGGGAAGTTCTTTTGTTATTAACAACTTCTCAGGAGGCCTGCCCATTGCTCATCATTGGTTGCCTTCGTCGTCAGTCTCATTTTCTTGCTTCTCATTGGTCAGTGTGACCAGTTTCCCATTCTCTCTTTCTCTGTTTGCCCATTTGATGGAGCATGGACCAAGTACTGTTTGATTTCTTTTTAGGTATCCCTCCAATCTAGCGCTCAAATTGAGGATTTTTTCCCCTCCCACCCTGTTGCTTCGTGCCCCCCGTCACTTGATTGTAACGTCATATTGCTTTTCATTCTTACTTTTAGTCAGGGCTAGGGAGGTAATTTAACAATGAATATGCGCAATGAGCCACAGATGCACCAGTATAACCTTTTAGCAAAGAAAGTTTAGCATCTGTAGAGGGTGGGAAGGCAGTTTGGAATCATGCCTTAATTGTCTGGCTTAAAACGCGGTAAAACAAAGTCTGCAATTACACGTCTCCAGTAAACACGGACTTTTTAACTCGAATGAAAATATACAAATATTTAGTACGAAGGGAGTTTGCATCATCTCTAATCTGAGCTGCTAAACCGACATCTTGAGCTGTCGAATAGAACTATGGAAAATTAACAGTACATGATTTTGAGTTTTAGGTGTTCTGGTTTTACAGGTTTTTTTTACATTTCCATTTATTCATATTTATTTTCATTTCATTGGTAATATTTTTCAGAGAAAAAAATTAGTTGCAAGTGGTTTGTTTCCACATTTATTTAATTGATGATTGTACAAACACTATTTGATGTCGGTTCAGTAAGGTAGTGGTATGCAATAAAACAATGCTATTACGCTAAAACATCAGCAGTGTATAGAGAACACATCTGTATATCTGCACAGAGCAGCTATTTAAGCTTCACTGAAAATCGTATTCCTTTGTTTTTAAACTTTCCATACGGTCAATATGCACATATGACTGTCATGGCTGACAACATGACGAGACGCCCAAAAGAAGATCACATTTCTGTATTTTTCCTTTTTTTAAATAAACACAGACAGAACAACAAACTGTTTTTTGTTTGCAATGTGTAAAAATCAATAATAGAAAATTGGGAGATTTAAGGGATATGTAACATACATTTCAAGGAAACATAAACTAAAATTATTCGGAAAAAAATTATAGCAAAAAGCTGTACACATGTTCTTTGGTTCTGCTTGAGAAATTTGCTGGGTCCATATTGTGCCCCAAAGTACAAGGGGTGTTTGCACTTGCTTTTTTCACCCTAGCAGTTTAAGTGTCTGCAGCCCCTGCTGTTATGTGGATAATGCGGGCTCCCTCATGCCTGTTCCCTCATTTTCATGGATACGCTGCCACGTGCAGATGAGGAAATGCAGTTGCCTGCATGCCCACACCATATTGCCAAAGTCGGTGGAGGATCACCGAATGTGCACCACTTGAGAAATGGAACGTATTCAGTGCACCCTCTTGAGGGCATCTTTTGGGGGGGAGCACAGGTGTCACAAGGGCCCCCAGTCACTCCACATGTGCTTTCACAGACAGTTGTCACCTGCTGTCTAAGCCCTACCCCCTCATCAAATCAGTCAGTTTGTTTCCTGCAGTGTCAGATGTACAAATAATTTGAAAACACCAGTCCGACAATCACAGCCCTGGCCGCGTCATACCACTTTTTTTCCCCTAATGTTAAGTCATGCTGCACTGCAGCCGCACTGCCATACAACATGCCTAAAAGACATTGACAAAGCCAATAGCTCTCATAGGCGAGACCCACTGGCTTTGCCACTGCTTATTTATTTGAATAGTACTGCTGGCTCTGCTGATTTGAGAAAATGAACGATTTCATGAGAGGCTCAGCACCTCAATGACTGCAAACACATAATTAAGAAAAACCAAGAAGTCTTGGAACCGCTACAGAGTTTGCTCTGACATGTCCTGGGTAACTAGCGGCAAAGTCGTTAAGGGATGGAGGATTTCTTAAAGGCTTTCAGTAAAAAAAATGTACTTTCAACGAATATCACTCAAATGAGTGATATAATCATATGCACTTAATAAAGACACTGCAAAATGTTGAAAAATATATATATATATTTTCATTTTAATGTCTTATCATATTTTTTCATGACATTTGTTCTCTGGTTTGCACCTTTCAATGATTTGGCTCGTGCTTTGACTCTCAGAGCCAAGACAGACTCCAGGGTTGGCTCTCCCTTTGAATGTCTGTGTCCCTGCCAGAAATGAAGTGTCTCCTACACCATTGCATAGACATGTCGCCTCCCCTCTCCTTCTTACGTTAAGTTTTATTTCAGTCAAGGTCATGGCAATATCACGTAAATGGTAATGAGGCACAGGTCCTGGACAAGGTGTTTCAAAAGATGAATTTGATGAGGTAGAGATAATTGTCTTTTTTCAGGAAGAGGCTCGTTGTAGCACAGTGCTTTGCACTGTACTTCCACCAGCCGCACCATTAGTGGTGTCAGGGGTTCTCAACCCTTTGCAGTGCAAATGGACTTTTCACAATGACTGTAGAAATCGTGCTTTAAGTGAATTAGGTTAACTTAGTGCCTGTCATCCATCTTTGATGTGATGTTGTACTACACCCCGTGACTAACTTGGAATGAAAGTTATTAGAACATTGAAATGTTGAGCACTTCATTGAAGACAATGGAGTGCTCCGGGCTGCTAATGGCTGGTAGAAGCCCGGAGCTCCAACATTCCAATGTTTGTTCATAGCTGTTGCCGTGAACAAAAGGCCTCATGGAGCCCGAGGTAATTTCAACCCCATCGGGCTCTGTGAGGCCCTTATTTTACAAATTAAAACATTCTGCCCTCTGGGGCGGAATGTTCTAATAGCCTTAGAGCCCTTCATAGCTGGCTCTACTGGCCATTAAAGGCCTGTTCCCTTGTTAGAGGGAGCGCCTTCGGCTCAGGCCTCTAACGCTGGAGGGGGCATTTAATGGCCGGTATAGCTCTAAGACTATGTTAGACTCCACTGAGCAAGTGGAAGGCTTTGTTGAATGTTTTAAACTAATTGTGATTCACAAAAGCACACTATATAATCATTGTGTCCCTATGTTCCTGACGCTGTGAACAAAGAATCCCATGTAGTGTAATAGTGAGGACATCCTCAAATATATTGTGTTGAAAACATTTCTCTTTGCTTGATTTCTATTGGTTGGGAGCATGAGAACCATGTACTAATGTAGTGAATGTATGGTTCTTTTATGTGAAATCCTATTAAAGAGTGTAATTTTACGATGTAAGGAGGAGTCCTTTCCCCATTCTTGGAACTGGAAGGCGAACCTCTTCAAGTTTTGTTTCTGAACTTTCTTGAGTTCACATTTTTCTGTTACTTTTGGGCGCAGTACACTGATTGAACTTGTGCTTTGAATATTTTAGAATTAAATCTTAAACTTGAGACTTTCGTGTTTGTCCTTTTTGAGCCTAACAAGGCACTACTGACTTTCTGTTCACAAGTGAGAAAGGTCCATCAGGGAATACCAAACTCTGTATTAAGACTACAACGCCCCCTTCTTGGAAAATCAGCGCGCCAAGGGTAAAGAAAGGTATGGGTTTGCACGCTGACACCTACTTCATACATATAAATGGGGATGGAGTCGGCATGCAAATTGTTGCCAAAAAAAGGCCTGCATGGGACAGCGGCCCTCATCCTGGCATGTGCATTCACAATGTGCCTGCATTGCAAGCCCTGTCACTGAAGGGACAGTGGGCTCAATGCCACAAACAGTGTCACACTGTGATGTATACTCCGAATTCCTGCATGGAAAATTGACCTTAGCTTACTCCTGCTTGATTCCTCTCCTGTCTTAGAGTGAAGCTCCCTCTTCTTTTTAAGCTCCACAAAAGTCCATTTTTATAACAAGAAGACGTTTATTTGTAGACATAACGACCCCCAAGGCACGGGAGTCCTACTCCCTCAACAACTGCTAGCTCTCTGTCCCCTGAATTCCACACTCCAGAATCCAGTGGAGATAGCAACCAGAATCCAGGGTAACTAGGATACAATTGCCTAGATACAATGCAACAACAAAATACAACACATCTTCCCCCTAAATTTAAAAAAAAAAAAAAAAACATGAATCTAAATATACATGAGACAAAACATGAACAGAATGGAAAAGAAAGTCTAGGTACATAAATAATTTCTGTGCTAGCCCGGTTTGAACCTGATACGAACCGGCCTCCTTTCGCCCTCAAATTCATGGGGAACAAAAGTACCTGACTCGCTTCTCTTTTTTAACCAGACATCACGTTCTAAGTTATTGCACTTGGTTACCTTCCGCATATTCCACCTCCTGCCATCATTCACCCAGACACTGTTACCAACAACCTTCAAAACCTCTTTGGGCTAGGACCATTTAGACAAACCAATTCTTTGATTTCCCACAACAAACGTCCTTACCCAATCACCAACCCTGAAGTCGCGAGCACAACTCTTTATCCTGTCATTGTGTCTGCAAGTGTACTTTTCTTGATAGTCATGCACTCAGCGTTCCAACTCATGCTTACTGACATGTTTGTAACTCACTTTGCACATCCATGCCGGTGTCACTTTGTTGCTTGCCAGACGCCCCTTAAGAAGTACAAATGGGGTTTCCTGGGTGGCAGTATGGGGCGTATTGCAGTCACTCTAAATCATTTCCTTTACTGCTCTTTTACAATCTAGACCATCCGCATCAGCCAACTGCACACATTCCTTCAACACGCGATTAAATCTCTCAACCATGCCGTTTTCCCTATGATTGTAAACAGCAGTGGTACAATGCTTCACGCCACACTCCCTCAAATATTCACCAAAATCATTAGCTAGAAACTGTGGACCGTTGTCAGTCGTGACACTCTCTGGATAACCTTCTCTGTGAAAAATCTCCTCACAAAAGTCTATCACGTTGGATGATTTGGTCTCCCTCACGAACGCTACTTCGGGCCATTTGGTGAAATAGTCCATCATGACTATGGCATACTTGTTTTCAATACCTCTGGCATTGAACGGCACACATGCCCATGGCAAGCTTTTGCCAAGCCTTGTCAGGCAAACTGGTAGGCGAAATGGTGGTTTCCTGTGATTTGTGGGATTTGTCACTACACATACATGCTACACAATTGCGCACACATCTCTCAATGTCGTTATCCATCCCAGGCCACCAGAAATCACACCTGGCTCTCCTCTACATGCCTGACATACCATTGTGTCCTTCATGCAGTAGTTCCAATAATCTGGTGCGTAACACAACAGGTTTTGCGTTGTCCTTTACCTTGTTCACTGTCTGTTATAGCGCCGGGAAACCCCATTTAGGGTAGCTGCGCGCTCTACAAATGCCTTTTATTATTATTTATTATTATTATTGTCTACCCTACTGACCACGCCACTCTCAACAGATAGTTCTGACCATACCATCTTGTACTCAGAAAGTTCCTTTTTAATCAGCAAGCCTTGTCCAGTACTGCCAGATAAACACAATATTAATTGTTGCAGCGTTGCATCCTGCAAAACGCCTGTTTCCACTCTTCCTCGCTCACAGCACCCTTGCACGACTCACTCACAGTAGCCACCAGCCATTCCTCTTCTTCCTCCTTAACATCCTCTTCCACACGTCCTGGCAAAGGTAGACGAGATAAACAATCAGCATTGATGTTTTTGATACCAGGCACATATCTCAACTGGAAATCGTACTCCTGCAACCTGTACAACCATTTCGCTATTCTGGGAGTAGCCTTCCCTGCACCCTTTGTAGTGAAAATGTCAATAAAAGGTCTGTGATCGGTCCTTAATTCGAAATCCATTCCCTATATGTATGTCTTGAAATAATTGGTTCCCCACCAACAAGCTAGGGCCTCTTTCTCAATGACGGAGTAAGTAGCTTCTGCCCCCTTGAGTGTTCGAGAAGCGAATGCTACCACCCATTCTCTGTCACTTTTCCTTTGCATGAGAACTGCCCCCAAACCATATGCACTAGCATCCACAACCACAATGGACTTGTTGTGGGGATCATAAGGTTTAAGAGCCACCGTCTTGGTTATGTCAGCTTTTATGCTGTCAAAAGCTGATTGACATTCCTGATTCCATATAATTGATGTGCCTTTCTTCATCAAAAGCCTTCAACTGTGTACCTTGGTTGCAAAATGTTGCACAAATTAAGAATAATATTCTGCTAACCCAAGGAAAGAACGTAACTGTTCCTTGTCTGACGGTGCTGGAGCATTTTCAATGGCCTCAAGTAAGTTTTTCTTAGGTTTGACACCATCTCCAGAAAGTGTGTGTCCCAAATAATCAATCTGTCTTACACCAAATTTGCATTTTTCAGCAGACACAGTTAATCTTGCATGTTGTAATTTCATCAAAACATTGTCTAAAACAGCATCATGGTTATGTCTGTTATCACCCCAAACTAGAATATCATCCTGAAATACCATCATGTTGTCAACTCCCTTCAAAACACTGCTCATGAGTCTCTGGAAAACCGCTGAAGCAGTAGCTAACCCGAAGGGCATTCATAAGAATTGGAACGCACCCTCATGTGTTTTAAATGACGTTAGGTGTCGAGAATCAGGGTGTAATTTCACCTAAATTACGCGTTGGAAAGGTCAATGGACGAAAAATATTTAAAATTTTTGACACTAGCCATCATTTCATTAATACGTGGTTAAGGGTGGCGATCAACCCAGATATTCTTGTTCAAATCTCTCAAGTCCACAAACATGCGTAACTTGCCATTCGATTTGCATGCAAAAACAATCGGACTTAACCATTCCAATGCCTCAATAGCCTCGATAACTTTGGCATCACATAACCTGTCCAATTCTTGCCTGAGTTGTGATGGCAAAGCGAATGGTACATTCCTGACTTTATGAACCACGGGATTAGACTTTGCCTTTAACACAATCAGGTGCTTGAATTTGTTTAAACATCCAAGTTAAACAAATCCAGATATTTCATGTGCCACTTGGACTTCTCAAGGTCCTGTGTTAGGAGAACCTGATCCGGGTGATTGGGATCAAGTATAATGCCTAAACTCTTTTGCTCCTTCCAACCAAGTAAAGCTCTTCCCTTTTCTACCACATACACTTTAGCTTGTGTGCTCCTATCTTTGTACAAAATGTGGCCCATAAAGAACCCCAACAAAGGAAGTTTGATACCACAATATCCCTCAGGCTCGATGTCCGGTGGCACCAAATTGCACTTGCCTGTAGATTCCCAAATATTCTTATCAGTCAGTCAGTCAAAAGAAGCTTTATTTCGACCATACAGGCCATAAAAGCACATACAAAAAAAGAAAAAGAACAATGTATACATAAGAGAAAGATAGAAAACAAGACTACTATTTATAATTATAAAAACTACTATATCCTTGCTATATACTCTTTCTAAAGTTGAGGTAGGCCAAATTGTAAATTCATTAATTTACTCTCTATTTAAGGTTTTAAGGTCACTTAAAGTGCAATGTACATGATATTTCTAATTTCTCTAATTGTTTACAAGGTAAAATGACACATATTACAACTTTAAAAGCTAATACATTAAATAAAATGCCTGTTGGTTGCAAAAAACATTTAAACTTCATCTGGAAGATATTTGTAACAAATGTTAAAAAGAGAATAAAAACAGATAAAATTCAATGATTAAAAAGGCCATCCAAATAGGTTAGTTAGAGGGGGTGGGAGCCATAGTGTGAATATGTGCAAAACAGCATTATTTTTCCCTGTTGTATAGCTTTTCAGGACATGTAACTATGGAGATTACCAGTAACTACAGATTTCCTAAAGGAGTTTGCTTAAGAATAGCACTACGGGTGCACCACATAGAGTAAATAAATCGTGAGATGGCAAACACAATAGGTAAGTCAATTCCGTACTTAAGGAGCCTGTATGCTTCTACGCAGTGTCTAATCCCCATGTTTCTACAAAGTTGTAAAATCCACCGTGACCTGGGTTTACCATAGGCAGGGCATAAGAAGAGGACATGCATTTCAGTTTCCTCGGCTTGATCACACCCAGGGCAATCTAAAGTGTGGGCTCCCTGCCATTTATTCGTAAATGCACGGAGCGGAAGTGCCCCGTGTCTGAATTGGATATAAAGTTTTTTTGCAAGAAGCGGCTGTATGCTGTCAAGAGCCGCTTCTATCCTGTATTGCAACTTAATGTCCAAAAACCTGGAAGTTAGACAGCCCGGCTTAGTCCCCCGCCATAGTAGGTCCAGTTTGAACTCTCTATAGGAGTCAAGTAATGACCTTCTGGAGATAGTTGGACATATCTCATCAGGAATTGTCCACATGTTTGACCTCCCCAAGGCCTGGCATGTGTTTCTAATATAGGCTAGCCAAGGGAGTTTCCCTGCACCTTGGATGTACATGACATCTTTTAATTCCTCTCTATATTCCACCAATTCAGGAGTACTCCACAGGCGTCGCCAGTATAGGAGTGGTCTAGAAGAGACCACATCTGCTATAGGACTAATTCCTAGGTCCATCCTGAGCGGTGTTAAAGGGGAGCTCATGGGGAGGCCCAGCAACTGTCTCAAAAATGTGGTTTCTGTCATTACGAGAGAAGTGGATTGACAGTGGCCCCACAATTCTGCCCCATACAGTGAAGCTCCCCTAGCCTGAGTTTTATATATTTCTGCTACAGGGCCTATTACTTTTTGCGTGCAGCTCTTATAGACTTTTAAAATGCCTCCCGAGGTTTGTGTCAATTTGAGACTGGCTTTCTTTATTTGTGTCCCCCATTCCATTTTTTCGGTTAGTGTAATCCCGAGATAATCAAAAATGGACGCTCTCTCTAAGGGCCATCCGTCTAATCGTGGAAATGGACAGTTCGAGGTGTTAGCGTTAAAAACCATATACTTGGTTTTTTGTAAGTTTATTTCCAGACCCCGATTTTTACAGAAGGTACTGAACGCATCAAGGACCCTCTGCATGCCCATGGGGGATTTGGAAAGTAAAAGCGTATCATCCGCAAACATAAGAGCTGGTATTTTGCAGTTAGTCAACCTCGGCGCATCAATGTCTTTCCCGTCCAGCAGGGTTTCAATTAGGCCATTTAAAAAAAGGGAAAAGAGTGTCGGGGCCAGGACACATCCCTGTCGTACCCCTTTCTCGACAGGGAAAGGGGCAGACAATTCACCATTTTTTCCATATCTTATTCTCGCGAAATTGTCTTGGTGGAGACGTCTCAGCTGGTGGCAAAGGTATTCCGGAACTCCCATATCGAGCAATATGCCCCACAGCTGATCCCGCTGCACCAAGTCAAAAGCGGATTTGAGATCCACAAATGTGAGGTAGAGGCTGCCACCCTCTAAATCCACGGTTTTCCAGTGGATAAGCTGTAATCTAAAGATCTGGTCAATGGTGGAGGTCCTAGCCCTAAACCCTGCTTGTAAGGGTGTTAGTACGTTATTCTCTTCAATCCAGATTTGTAAGCGCTCCAAGAGTACACGAGCAAAAAAATTTTGGGTGACATCCATGAGGCTTATGGGGCGATAATTAACTGGATTGAGGGGTGAACCCTTTTTATAGATAGGGATAATTTCTGCCCCAGCCCACGTAGAGGGCAACGCCATACCTTGAAGAATGGCATTAAATAGTAACCAAAGGTAGGGAGCCCAAACTGTGGGTTCCGAGCAAAATAGATCACCAGGAATCTTATCCAGCCCCGGTGCTTTGGCTGGGAGGAGCTTACCCAGTGCCTCTGTAATTTCCTTCATGGTGCAGGGTGGGGCATCTAGTTTTGAGGGTTCCTCGTCTGGGGTGAATGTTTCTATCCTGCCCTCATCTTCTGGTGTCCTAGAGTATAATGATTTAAAGTGGGCTCTCCAGACTTCTTCTCCCAGGTTTGGTACTATGGCCTGTTGGCCTTCAGATTTCCCTGTCTTAACTAGACTCCAGAAGGCCCTCATATCATGATTGTCCAGTGCTATCTTTATTGCTTCCCATTTGTCACTTTCCCAGTTCTTTTTGGCTTTGGCTAGAGCGTTTCTATACTTAACTCTGGCCTCTTTGGTCCGTGATCTATCATTTGTTTTGATGGAAAAAATAAGGTCATGCTTTGCTGTCTTACACTGTGGATTAAACCAGGGATGTCTTGGTTTGGATTTCGGCATTGTCCTATTACTTGAGTGAAAAAATTGGGCCAGGGTGGAAAGGAGATCCTGATGATTTTTGGCAATTATTAATTGGGGGATGGAGTGCTAGTAAGCACTGATGGTTGGAAGACGGCTTCTAGTAAGGGAAGAATTTGTTTGTATAGCAAGACGATTTTGTCCGGTGCTTGAATAAGTTCTCCCCAACGCACCCGCCTTCCCCCTGCAGCCACTACTAAAGGTGAATTCAAAGTTAAGGGTGTGGTAGTTTGGCCTTCAGCAAATGGTAGTGATATTTCTAAAACCAGAGGATCGTGATCACTCTCGTGGCGAGAAATGATCTTAAAGTCGAGGACCCTGTGCCATAAGCTAACATCTACCAGGATATAATCTAGTGTTGAAGCCTGCCCCAGTCTATTAAAGGTAGAATTCCCTGAAGAGTCGGATGGAAATCGACCATTACAGGCCCTCAGTGAATAGCTTAGTGTAAGCGCATTCATTTGTAGAACCAAGGGAGTCCAAGCCCGAATTGCTGGAGTGTTGGGCTCAGGGATAGACCAAGTTGAATCTTCTTCACTTGTAATGCTAGATGGTAAGCCACTTAGGGGTTCAAATTGGCAGTTAAAGTCCCCACCTAAGATGACCCAGCAGTTCTCTGGTAGACTATGGAGAAACAAGGATAGGCAGTCTAGCATGTGGGAAGTTTGCCCATAACATACAGGGCGTGAATATACATTAATTAGGGCAATGCTTCTGGATTTAGGAAAAGAAAGAAGGATACACAGAATGTCAGGGGAAAGGGTCTCTAGTTGTTTGGCCTTACAACCCAAATGCACTCTGACCCAGGTGCACAGGCCCCCCGAGGGTCTTCCCCTGGCCCCCTGGACAGCTGGAGCATAATACGACGCGTAGCCCACTCTATGTGTGTCTTCCCTTGACCACATAGAGTGGTCTATAAATGCCCCCCAATCTAGGAGCTCCAATTTCGTTTTGAGACCTGCTATGTTCCAAGAAAGAATCTTCGAACTTTGTGGTCCTACCTTCTTGGCCACGGGAGCCTGGGTGGTGGGACATGCCTTTAGCGGGGCCAGATATATACAATCGGGCCGTTCCACATCCCTAGAACTACATCCATTGGCACCATGGGGTTTGCTAGTTAAGGTAGTATTTGGATCTATGGGGCCACCCACGTTAGTCTGCTCCTTAACTCTTCCCTGTTCCCCATTCCCATCGTTTGACACTAGGCCATCATTATGGTGTACGGAGATCATGAATCGGCCCATAATGATACCTTAACTTGGTTCAATGACAGAACACATTTGGGAGGATGGTACTTTTCAGACACTTCATTAACCTCATTTTCCCATATTACTAATACTTTCACATCGCTGTCACTTTCATACTCTGATGCGTCCTCATTACCACTAACCATATTCACAGATCGTTTCCAAACTTCACTATTCCCAGATCTACACATTTTGGAAAAGTGTCCTAGCTTGTTACATCTGAAACAAGTGACTTTACCACTGGACACCTTATGGCCTCATCAGTTTGTCTAAAACACCCACACCTAAAACAGACCCAAGACCTGCTGACCTTCAGGAGGCTACTCAAGACCTGGCTGTTCGACCAGTAGCAGCAACCCCCCCTCCCCCCCTCTTTTCTCCCCAGCGCCTTGAGACCCTCGCGGGTAAGTAGTGCGCACTTCAAATTCTGTGATTGATTGATTGAAAACAAACTCGTCTGTTCTTGCCGGATGACGCCATATCACTGGAAGATTTCAGTCGAACCGGAACGTTTGCCCGTTCACTGGAAGAATTAGGTAGAACATGGATGTTCATACCTTCGTTCACGCTCTTGATTTTGCTAATAGCATTGCTAACGACACTAACATCACCTTTCTCCTTCCCTTGTTCACTATGAAGTTCTTTGACATAGCATGATATGTTTTCCACTCTCCTGGCTATGTCAATGGTTTTTTGTAATGAGGGATCCTTCAATTCCAATAATCTCTCTTGGATTTTGGAATTGTTGGTTTTATTTATGAATTGGTCTCTGATTATTTCTTCGTGGAGGTCCCTGAATCTGCATGAAGCAGCTAAAGTTCTTAATACAGCCACATATTGCTCAACCGTCTCTCCAGGTAACTGCTCTAGAAAAAAACTTGTGTCTTTCAACTACAATGCTGTTTTTTTCCCCATAATTGTCCTCCAAAGCTTTTAAAGCCTCAAGATACTCATCAATTTCTGCTTCTCCTGAATTAGAACCTCTTCTTCACCCTCACCTTCACGGCTGGTTGAATTTGCAAGTAAAGGTTTGGGTAAAGTTTTCAAGACTTTCCTGCCTTCAACACCTAGATTGTGTTTTATAGGACTAATTTCCAAGAGGCTACAAACGTTTCTCCACCAATTGCCTCTAGATAGGTCTCAAACGATTCTTGCCAATCTTCCCATACCATGGAGGGAACACCGGGATTCTATAAGAATTTGGCTGGAGCTAACACTGAAGTGGTATCATTAACTACTTACGAAGATATAACCTTAATAAAAATGCGTGTATGAACACTCCCCGCAATGTTATTGTGCACAAGTCACTTCCCACAATGTCTCGCTAAAAAGTAACACAATTTAAATAAATAAATAAATAAAGTAGTCACCGTAGACTCCACACAAATATGAAACTTCACAAAGATAATGCACTAGAGAAATGTGTAAATCCAGAATCCAGATAATAAACTGCACACAGGCACAAAGCACAGACCCGGTTGGTGAAGTCCCTCAGCTTGGCAACACAACAAATCAAAACAACAAAAGTAGCCACCGTTGACCAAAATATGCATGAATCTTGCCAAAATCAGCTTGCGAAGCAGTTGTTCCTGCAGATAGTCCACCACTTATGACTCACCTTCTTAGAATATATACTACTCACAGTGTGCTGCACCTTGTCCAAACTTGTCTAGTTCACGCCGCAATATGCAGTATGCAGCAATTAGTCGAGTCGTTTCCTGAAATAAACTCCGACGTGTCTCCGTGCCTCCAGCTGAACGCTGAACATTGCCTGGATACCGACGCCGATGCGTCTCCCCGCTCCCAGATGGACGCTCTACCACGTTGTGCGTTGTCGGGCAGGCGCGATGTTTGAAGTCAGGCAAGTTCAAATCAGACATTACGTCAACGCGACGATTCGCTCCGACACTCCAGGGACAGGTTGCTAGGTAACTGGTAACCACTAGTCGTCACAATGGTCAGACGCGCCCTTCTCGCACCACAATTTAAATGTCAATAGCAAAACCGAGGTAAGCGCGAGCTATTCAACGCGCAGTTTCCGCACTGTTCAACAGCCACATGAAGGCTCTGATTTAACACATTAGTGGCCCTACCTCCTTGAAAGGTGTGATCCTGGGCAACATCAGATCGCGTTGATTCTTCTCTCACAGCATAGAGTCTTCACACGGCACAAACTGTAACAGCTCGCCCCAGAGGTGGTCGCATATAGTTGCTTCAGTTCCCAATTTCCTTTTTGCACGGCGGGGCAGCACAACAAGGGCATCCCATCCTTGTCGCCACTTTTAAGGTCCACAAAAGTCCATTTGTATAACAAGAAGAAGTTTATTTGTAGACATAACAAACCCGGAGGCACGGGAGTCCTACTCCCTCAGCAACTGCTCGCTCTCCGTCCCCTGGATTTCACACTCCAGAATCCAGCGGAGACAGCAACCAGAAGCCAGGGTAACTAGGATACAATTGCCTACATACAATGCAACAACAAAATACAACACTTCTTACTTTTCATTCTCTGTATAACTTCTATTTCTAAGAATAGCCTCCTCTCGGTCTCATGCCTGCGTGCCTCAACCCTTCTTATTGAAAGTCCTGCATTTGTTTGACACCCCATTTCATAGTTCACAACCTCGACTCTTTAAAACCCTATCGCTGTAATCTAAAATTGCCTAATCTCCAGCAGCCTATCTAGCTCACCAATCATTCACCTGAAACCACAAAGCCACCATTAATGGTCACACCTGCCTGGTATTAATACATTAAAAAAGTAACTGGAGTAAATGCATGCAATTTTTTTTGATAAGACACAATTGATCGCAATAAAAATAATAACCACTAGATTAACCACTAACCTGGGGTTTTGAAGTAGTGCTGCCATCTTGCTGTAAAGCGCTTCAATGCCTCCTCAGGGGTGGTAAGCACTATATAAATCCAAATAAAATTACAACTGCAATTACAATATGACGTCAGGGCATCATGCAGGAGCTTTCTCAGGACCTCCTGATGTCCCCAGACTGAACAAGCCAAAAATAAGCTGTAAAATATGGACATATTATGCATGCAAATGGCTACCACCAGTCCTCAGAAGGCACTTACCATTCTATGCATTGAAACCACATAAATGGGCACCATTTTGTTTGCCATTGAATGACAAGGGCGCCCTCTCTATGGATTGCATTGCGCGCACTGGTAATTAGGAATAGCAAAACAATTTTGTGAACTGTGAATTAAGACTTTGTATTTGGAAATGTAGCTGCACTGACTTTACAAATGCAGTTTTTTGAGCATCAGGCCTAATGTGGGCATGGTTTTAGTCTGCACCATTCCTGGAAATCTTGCTGGTATTTTCTCTTCATTTCTTGGTACTTTTTCAGCTTTTGCACTCAGGGGAAATTAACTCAGAGAGCTCACGCTCAGAGAAGGCAGAAGTGAGCTGTGTGCCAGCAAAGCCTTAGGGGGCATTGTGACTTTCATACCCTCTCATAATAAATTATTACAGATAGCTTATTGCATCATTCGCATGCCAGAACTCACCTGTAATATTACAATAAGTGTCAGGGCCACTTATTTTCAGTTAGTCCTCTAAGGAAGCCATTAGACTCATGTGTTGTGTAAAACCAGGCACGCATGTAGTTTGCTAGTGGTTTAACACTAATTCGAAATAGGAGATAAGTGAAAACTAAGCTCTCTCCTAGGGCCAGATGTACGACCATTTCATTTTGCGTGTCTCTACTTGCGATTCTTCACGACTCGCAATTAGAGACTCACAAAATAAAATATAGCAATGTGTCTCAGACACATTTAGCGATTCCCAATGGGGTCGCAAATGACCTACCTCATCAATATTCATGAGATAGGTTCGCAAATTTTGGATCCATTGATAATGGCCTGCCCGCACAGCATGGTGGCCTGCTGGGGTCAGCAGACCACAATGTCTGTAATTGCTTTTTAAATAAAGCAATTTTTTTTAATGCAGTCTGGTTTCCTTAAAGGAAAACAGGATGCATTTAAAAAAGAAAAATGAAAAGTTTCCTTTTCAATTTTTAAGAGCAACCTGCTCTTAAAAAAGTTGGCGCCCACATCCACAAAGGGAAAGAGGTCCTTTGGGGACCCTTTCCCATTTGCGAATGAGTTACCACCTTCTTCAAGGAGTCGGTTAAATATGAATGTTTTGCGACCGCATTCTGGTCGCAAAACATTCATTACATGCCACTGTGACTCGCTATTAGGCAGTGTTGCCCTTAAAAAGCCCCTTTCTAATAGCGATTAGCTAACACTATTTTGCGAGACGGTAATAGGTTGCCAAATCGCAATGTAGGGTTGGTACATTGCACAAGCCGTTTTAGTGATCACAAACGGTCTAATTCTCCATTATGCAACCACTTAAAACGGTCGTACATCCTGCCCCTAGACTGTAACTGACTGTGCATATCGGAGTGCAAATGGGAATACAGCTCGCAGAGTGGTAGCACGGTATTCCCCATTCATTGTGGCTAGTCTGAACAAGAAAAAAACCATCTTTCCTAAATCGATAAAAAGTACAATGCTTCCACCTAGAGGTCTAAGAGAAAACAACATACACCTAAGTGCGATCATTGGTAACAAACCCCTTTTATCTCACAGAGCTAACATGACATCTACATTGTTGAAGTCGTTTCTCCCTCATCTTTTACCTATTCCCATCCCCCATGCACCGCTCCTTTCCTATGCATCCTTTCTCTTGCACTACACCTGTTTCAGGTAGAGGTAGACTTCGCTGTGGGAAAGTGGCTCAACGCACTAGAGCGAGGCATTGGTGTAATCTGTCTTGTAAATACTCAGCCGACTGTAGCGTCCTCCCGAGCTTGGAACATGCAAATGAATACTGCACACACGGAGCTCTGTAATAGATGTCTTTATTTCTCTGCATACGATCACACACTGCACACCCATTACGTCATAACCGTTAATAACCATACCTTAACACCTCCCAGCAAGTTATGTAATTCCTCTGTTGAGTCTACCCAAAACCACAAGGTTCCTAGCGCACATAGTCTCACAAATCTACATCTCTCCTTTTATTAAATAAAAAGTATAAACAAAAGTCACATCATAGTTCTTCAAAAAGTCGTTGAGGCACTCGCACACGTCGGTTAGATTGAGTTGTATGAGGTAGTTGAGGTGTACTCTTATTGGGCACCGATTCTGATGATTGATCTGGACTATCAGGCAGGGTCGCCTCATTTAGGATTGCAAGAGCTGACAAACGTGGAGGTAGCTGCTTAAAGTGTGACGAGTCCTGTGGGATGGACTTTCCGGGGCTATGCATCATCGCCATGTGCCTTTTGCACGTCACGATCCTCAGTCTATTTTCTGCATTTCGCTTCTGCTTGATCGGGACCCAGTCACCTACATCGAAGACTGCTTCCTGTTGTTGATGATAACTCCTCTACTAAAGGAAAACGTGAATACTCATCAATGACCACCATGAGAAGATGTCGGTTTCCAATTGGGCCCAAAGAAATCAACTGCAACTGTTTCTCACGCATGTGCAGGAAGGTCAGACATTGTCAATGGGTGCTGCATCACTTTGGGTGGAATAGTTGCAAAGATGGCACTTTTTTAGTTACCTCTTAATTCGACATCTAGGCGCGGGAACCACACTCAGTCTCTTAGGGCTCTTTTGGTGGCTACAATGCCACGATGTCCTTCAGGTGTTAGTTCAATGACATGCTGTCTTAGGCTCTCAGGTATGACGATTCTTGAGCCTTTCAATACAACTCCTTCTTTGGTAACGAATAGTTCATCCTGTACATTTTTGGATTTTTGAAATTCAACTTCTTCAGCAAAAAGTCGAGTACTCTTCTTCCACAACTGAGTTGAAATGATGTCTTTGAGGATAAGCAAGTTGTTGTCAGCATCAGTGGTAGCAATCTGTTCGACATATAGGGTTGTGTGCTGGACCTCACAATGAAGTTCATGTACTCCCCAGCCGTTTTAGATCTCGAACTGTGACGATGTAGCGGTACACACGAAGCTCTGTAATAGACATCTTTATTCCTAAGCATACGCTCACACACTGCACTCTCATTATGTCATAACTGTTAAAGTCTCATGAACCTACACCAACCATCGAATTTCATGAGTGCGCAACAGATTTGACTTGTTTAATGAACATGGCCGACAACTAGCTAACGCTATCTCTGCAACTGGCTTACCTGAGCTTCAGAGGACATCGGCCTGTCAGAAGTCAGCCAGAAATCTAAGCTGGCATGCTAGGCCCTGCTGTCCTGGAATCTCTTCTGGACAGGGAGCCAGTGGCGGGTTCCGAGGTGGGGGGTGATGTGGGTCCATTTGGGGAGGTTGAGGATGAGTCTGGCGGCTGCTTTCTATATGGTATGGAGTCTCTTGAAGAGTTGGGTGGTGGTTCCGGCATAGAGCGCGTTTCCGTATTCCAGCCGGCTGGTGACGAGGGCTTGCATGACAGTTTTCCTTGTGTTGACAGGGATCCCTTTGAAGATTTTCCGGAGCATGTGGAGGGTGTGAAAGCAGACGGAGGAGACTGTCTTGACCTGGTGCTTCATGGTGAGTTTGCTGTCCATGATGATGCTGAGGTTGTGGGCATGGGCAGTCGGAGAGGGTGTGGGTCCGAGTTCGGAGGGGGGGGGACCAGGTGTTGTGCCACAGGGAGGTGTTTTTCCCAAAAATGAGCAACTGTCCTTCCTCTCGCCCTACTTTCAAACCCTTCTGCATCATTAGGCCCAGCATTTTTATGTATTGATTAGTGAGGTGGAGGAGGAGGACACTCATGTGTTTGCAGATAAATATTTCAGTTGGGCAAAGACACAAGTGCATAGAGACATTGGATTTCATTCAGCACAGTGTAAACATAGCAGGAATGCAGAGCTCTGTCCCAGGTAGGGGGACACAGAGACAAAGAGGCCCATTAGAACCAACATAGGAAAAGAACAAGAGACACAGTCACTACAAGACTCTGACACGCAGCCGATTAAATAATTTGGAAGGACACAAGCTCTATCGTCCACACACAGCAACAAATGAAAACACAGCCACAGCTGACACATGTGGACCAGGGCTGTAAGATCTGAACCGACTTTGCAGAGCACCCAGCAAGGATAGAGTATGAAGTAGCTCACAAGCAAGGACTACTTGGGTTGATGGCAAGATCTGCTCCCTACAAACAGTAACAGAGAAAACTCTTCTCTTAACAACCACATCACTCCACTTACCCAGTCCAGGAGAAGGGTTGGCCCCTCCTCCTCGACCACCATGAAGACAGCCCATCCGTAAAACCCACAATCACACACATGAGGAGTTTGCTCACACATATCTAAAGCTATCTCAAGGGATGTGCTAAAGAATAAAATGTGCCAACATATATACCAATTCAGCATAAGCCTGTCTGCCTCTGGAAACAGAGTCTATCTGTAGGGAAAGGGATTTACCTCCTCTCAGCTGTCTCAAAAGGAGCATCCACTCTTTACCCTATACCCAGCTGGACACCAGTTCATCCCTAAAAAGGTCCTATTTCTGAGCTTTAAAGAGGATGCGCACCCCAAGTAGGAAGTTGGTATGGTGTGAATAAAGGGGGTGTGCCAGTGAGTTCCTTCCACATCTTCTACATTCAACTTGTCACATCTGGCGAATGTCACAGCTACGAAAGGATGCTCCTGGCACTTGTTGGAAAGTGAAAGCTCTGTAGTTTCATTATTTCCTGCAGTGAATTGTGTTCATCTTGTAGACAACAGGTTTTAATCCTGGCAGAGCTGATCCAGAGTTTCATTCTTTGGTGGCTGATAATAGAACTCATATTCCTAAACTACAGAGAATACAAAACACGGTAGTCCTGTTAGTTTATGACCTACATAAGTTCAATCATGTATCTGCAGGATGTCGTGCACTGCCTGATGTACTGTCAGATACATGAACCTAGGAATGCAGGCCCGAAGTTGCATTCTAATATGATATCTATTTTCATGCCAGCAAGACCAAATAGTTTTGCTCTGTTACTTTCCTGAAGGCCCCTTGGTACATAAAAGTTCTTTTGAGATCATGTAGCCCAAACTTAGAACCGTCTTCCCGCTTGACTTGTCCCTGACTTCCAACTTAAATGTCTTCAAGAACAAGTTGACCTACCCTTGATCTCTGCTCTTTCACCTTGTCCACTCACCTCCCTTTATTATCTTTTACACCATGATGCCCTCGGTTGACCGTGCGCTCTATAGATAATGTATATTGGATAACAGTCCCCCTGCTGTACATTATAAGGATATTGCAAGTCACACAACAGTTCCATGACCACATCAACGAACATAGCTAAAGGCAGAGTTCCTTCAGAAGGCTATGGTACTCCAAGGTAAATTGCAATATCCTTATAATGTATGGCACGGGGTACGTTTTTCCTTATGATACATGGTTACACCATCAACCTTCCCATGTCATATAAATCAGATATGGTGTTTGCAAACATGAACAGTTTTAGATAAAACCTCTAGTGCAAACATAAATGCACCAAAAAGCAGTTAGATATTTGTTGCAAAAAGATATTAGAATCACTTTATTACAAGTCAAGACTGTAAACACGACTGACAAATTGGTGTTAAGGGGCAGATTAGATGCTTTCCCTGACCTGGCTGTCTCCACCTGGAGCATGAATAGCAGGAAAGCAGGGGACTGAAGAAACAACATAAAAACATTGACCCCTCTACGTAGACTCATAAGTAGCAGCTCAGACAAGTCTCACCGTGCCATGCGGGAGCAAAACAGAGTTTATGTCTAACTTTTTAATTTGCGTTCTGCTACTTGTAGTCTTGTTCATCCCATTTTAAATTTAGAACAACATGTACTGGAAGAGAAAGAAAAAATGTGGACTGATCACCTACTTTCACATGAATCTGGGGAATTTGAGATCTCTGTGTTATATAATACACTTTACCTTATCACATTCCTGTTGGGAATGTGAGAAGAAAGACAGAATGTGAGAGTAATGCACAATATTTACAACATTTTTAAAAATATTCTGCATTGTAGGCCTGTGCCCTCCCCCATATGGAGTCTTTATGCCCTATCAGGTCTGATCTGAGTTCCTTGAGGGGAGGCAGGATTCCTAAACCCTAGAGTGGATCTTGCACTACTCATCTCCATTACGCGGGAAACGACCTTCACATCGCAGTCATTACACCGCGATGTCATTACAACGCGGCCGTTACAACGACCGCATTGTTACCACGCAATGCCATTACTACGCAAGTTATTACATTGACTTGCAGTAGATGGCGCGCTAACATTAGGAATAGAATAGTTTACTATTCCAACACCTTCCCTACTGTTGCGTAGGCTGGAGTTGGAATAGTAAATTATGCATTTCTAATGTCAGCGCGCCATCTACTGCAAGTCGATGTAATAACTTGCGCAGTCATGGCATTGCGTGATAACAACGCGGTCGTTGTAACGACCGCGTTGTAATGCCACGCGATGCAATGACTCGTGTAGTAACGAGTCATATTCCCAGTACGCGACCACAAAGAATATACAGCCCTGATCTTTTATTTGCAAAGCCAATGCATTCTGGTAGATGTGGTCTTTTTTCTTTTGTTGTTAAGTAAACTGCTGAAATAGATACTATGGGCCATATGTAATAACGTTTCAAATTGCGAGTTCCTAATTGCGATTCCATGCGAATCACAATTAGGAAATCGCATTTTCAAATTTCATTTACTATTCCCAGTGGTTTGCAAATAGACCTACCTCATTAATATTCATAAAGTAGGTCGCAATTTGCGACCCATTGGAAATCGTTAAAAATATAGGTATGCTGGTCTGCTGTCTGTGTGTGCTTTTAGTTAAAGCAATGTTTTCATTTTTAGGTCTTGCCTAGGCAGCGCTTGCGCTGCCTCTTCGAGACATGCTGTATTCAGGTATGGACTTGAAGCTCCTCCCATTTTCTGCCGACCTTTACAATTTGCTCCTCTTCCTGTCCTTTTTAAATAATGGCTTTTGATTCGTGAATAGGCTTAGTAGTCCTTAAGTCTCTTCTGTAGTTACCTCCCATAAGGACATCCCCTATTACATGTGTCTTTACACCTTAGCTTTCATTAGCAGGTAGGAAGCACTATTTACTTACTTCAAGTCTTGCTGAAGCAGATACGACAGAGCGCATAGCAATGGTGTCATTCTTGTTTGTATTTTCTGCGCGCCATGTGAGCTTTCACTTTAATAAGGGCTGCTGCTTATTTTAAATGCAGCTCCACACAGAACTCGTGAGACGCTGGCTTCTGCAAAGCCGCACACTTGTTTGCATTTGTAGCGCGCCATGCGTGCTTTCACTTTAACAATAGATGCCGCCCCACACAGCACTAGCGGGATGGCAGGACACGAGTGCTGTGTGGGATGGCAGCTATTTTTAAGTGAGACTGCGCATGGTGTGCTGTAAATACAAATAAGCGCCCGCTATTGCTGAAGCTGGCATCCCGCCGGCTTAACAGACGGGGAGTGCAAAACAACGGAACACCGGCTACGGCAATGGCGGCCGCTTGTTTGTATTTTACAATGGCTCCCGCCCCACACAGCACTCATGGGGCGCCGGCTTTGGCAGTAGCTGCCGCTTGTTTGTATTTGCAGCGCGCCATGCACGCTTTCACTTTAACAATAGCTGGCGCACCACATAGTACTCGCGTTGTAAAGTGAAATGGCGCATGGCACGCTGCAAATACAAACAAGCAGCCGCCATTGCTGAAGCCAGAGTCCCGCTGGATTAACAGACAGGGAGCGCAAAACAACGGAACACCAGCTTCGGCAATGGTGGCCGCTTGTTTGTATTTTACAAAGGCTGCCGCCCCACACAGCACTTACGGGACACCGGCTTAATCTTCCTGTGATTATGTATTCCACTGTGTTGAATACAGCTATCTTGAAGTTTCAAGTCTGGAGCTTGGCCAGGCAACATACAATGACCCAGTAGTAACTTCAGGGGACTTTGGTTGATTACTGTCTGTAATTAAGCTGTGTCCATTTAAAATAGGAAGCTGGAAATCGGGCACCAATTCTTTACTTTTTCAGTCACCCTCACCACTGCACCAGGTGTCAGATTTATGAACATCTATGCAATGCACCCCATACTGTAACCCATGCATGATCAAACTATCTGCACTTTGGAACATTTTCTTCAGACGTGTCTGACCCGTTTCACGCCATTTTAAGGAAAGACATTTCGTCTGCATGATAGCACCTAGCTGCTTTTGACATTTTGCATTACGGTACCCTGCACCAGTCCAGACAACCCTTATGGTGATTTAAGAGGTCTTAGACAACCTTAGAAAGCTCTCTCAGTGGTAGTTGTGGAGAGCAGCCTTCAAGCTTAGTTCAGAAGGAGTGTAAAGCAGCTTAGCTTGTTTTACCAGAATGCAATCTTATAGTATAGATTAAGTGAAAAAGAACCACACAAGGTATTTATAAACATATGTATTTATTATATAGTACTTTCTAAAACGTTTAGATATCTCCTACCCGAAAATAATCACAATGCACACAATACTTTGCAAAGAAACACTGTAACTAGCACAGAATACACAGTAGGCCCAAGTGGGGGGAACAACCCATATACTAAGAAAGTGGTAAAAGAACCATGACTCGGGTCAAGACAAGGTCGAGAGGACGTAGAAGTGCTGCGGACCCAAGGTGAGTAGATAGGGATCCCACAGAGAGCGTGTGCAGTCTGGGAAAACGACTGTGTGCTCCGTACAACTCTACGTGTAAGTCGCGGTTGGAATTTGAAAGATTAAAGACCCTCCCCAGTGGACCCTGAAGAAATCCAGAGAAAGACAGAAGGTTAATGAGCCACCTCACCCGTGGATACCCTAGTACCCATGTTACCTACACTAGGGAAGCCGGGTGCATAGGTGCGAAGTGGTGTCGGAAACCGCTGTTGAACCCAATGGAGGACTTCAGGAAAGTGCCGTTGTGGATTTTAGTTGAGAGGTACCTGCAAGCAGAAGGGGACGGAGTCTATGTCACTCAGGAGTGACCAGGAGATCTGGAAGACGAATGCACACCATCATCAGGAGTTGCAGGAGAGTTGACGAGGACCTTGACTCTGCAGCTGTGAGGACCAGGCGATGCTGAGGAAGACCAGGAGCCGTGCATGAGCTGTCCCACTTCGGATGTCGAATGCTGAGGAGTCGGTGTCTGGCGGTAGCACCAACAAGCCCTGGCAAATGCAACCCACACAGAAATCAAACAAGGTGCAATGTCGGAACCAGCAAGGTCCAGGGGACTCACCATAAGCAGGGGAGTCAGGGCAGGCCCCGAGCAATCAGGGGAGCCCAAAAGAAACAAAGGAGACCCTCAAATAGACCCACAGGCCGGAGGTACTGGAGTTGCAAGAGAACCTCAAGCAGCTCACCAAAAGATACAGGCCACAATGCACACCGATGCAGTGTGGCCAAAGATTCAGGTCTCTGGAGATGCTCGCGGTTGGGGCTGCTTGGATTCCGAAGATATTCTTGGAAGGAAGCCAACAAGCCTTTGCAACTGCAAATTGATGCGGTGCACAGGGGTTCGGTTATTGCAACCCGACAAGGGATACTGGCCTGAAACTTGGTGAGAGGTCAGGGCAGGCCTCGGGAGCTGTGGAAAACCACCACCTGTGTTGCAGAACCTTACGGAATCCAGAGGAGCTTAGGATCAGCAGACCGGTTGACTTAGTTGCAGTGTCTGCGAATACAGGGAAGTGACTCCTTCACCTTTCAAGGTAGATTTCTTCAGGTGTCTTTGATGCCCACAAACCTTGGAAGGTTCCTGTATGGTGCACAGGCACAGACGAAGCAGCAGACTGGAAGGGAGACGAAGTCGAGCCCAAACGAAGTCCAGCGAAGTCCAGAGTGCCCAGACGGTAGAAGAAGAAGTGGTGTGTGATTTGAATCTTGTCCCACGACGAATCTAGGGACCCACCCGCAGGTAAGCCCTTAAGTACATTAAGGCAAGGGTTGGGACGATTCATGGGAGCCTCCCAGGGGAGGGTCTAGACAGTGGGGAGGTTACTCCCATGTCCTTTGTCCAGTTTTGTGCCAGAGCGGGAGCCAACGGCTCCCAGAGCTGGTTTTAACTGGACTATGCAGGGGACCCCAAATGTGCCCCTCATGCAGACTGAGTGGCTCTGGCAAGCACACCCACCCTGCCCCAATACACTAAATCCTGCCTGGGAGGTGGTCACACCTCCCTGTGACAGGATGCCTATTGTTGTGCTTTCCCCTGCTCGACCTTGGCTCAGCAGCAGGAGGGCAGAAACATGTCTCTGGACGGCAGCAACCATTTTGTGCTGTCCAGATCAAGAAGGCTGGTACCGGGAACACTGAGAGCCTAACGGAGGGCTCTTCCAGTGCTTGGAATCTTTGGAATCATACCTACACGGTGTGGGGGTATGATTCCAACATGTTTGATACCAAACATGATAGGATTCGTTGCAGCCAGTTTCGAGATGGTCATCGCATAATTACGCGATGCCCCTCTATATAGTATATGGCTGCTTCTCTTACAACCCGGGAGAATGGACTCTGTAGGCTGCAGTGGTGTCCTGCTCACGCAGAGGCACCCTCACACTTAGAACTAAGCACCCTGCCTTCAGGATTGCAAAGGCCTGCTATAGGGGTGACTTATAGGTTTTAAGTGCAGTGACCCTTAGATATAGGAAACCTATATCTGTAGTAAGTGGTGCTAACACCAGCTTACACAGGCTGCAATGACAGGCCTGTAGTTACAGTTTGAAGTGTCTCCCCTGGGTGGCATAATACATGTTTCAGCCCATGGGGGACCTCTGGGGTACCTATGCCCTGGGTACCTTAGTCCCATATACTAGGGACTGATAAGGGTACCCCAGTATCCAATCTGGGATGTACCTAAGTACTGAACATACCAATTTAAGGGAGAAAGCAGGTAGACTGGGGTCCTAATCAGCAGGATTCCAGTCAGTCACAGCTTAGCACCAGGCAAAAAGTGTGGGTAACCATAAAAGCAGATCCTACTTTCCTACATGGATGTGCAAACTTCAATTTTAAACAAGGTGAATCACTTAAACTAATTTTGAAATATTTTATTACCTGAATCAACCTGCTTCATGTTGGCAGTGTGCGCTAAGGGCCGTGGTGTGACATTTCATGAAAATCTGTTCAGACGTAAAGCTACCAATCAATTGGATTGGCTGCAGATAACCAATTGAATTTTAAACACATTGCTACACATGACGAACAACACCGCACATTTGTATATATGAACTAATACTGCAGCTGTTACGTTTTATATGTAATTGGGAAGTGCAATCGAGAACTGCTTGTAGTTCTACAGAAACCTCAAAAATACTAACATAAGTCTAATGCTGTCCTTCTTATTGTCAATCAATCAATCAGGGGTTTGTAGAGCGTGGCTACTCACCTGTGAGTGTCTCAAGGCGCTGAGGGGGGAGGGTGTTGCTGATTCGTATGGGTGTGGAGGTTCAGTCGAAGAGCCAGGTCTTGAGGTCCTTCCTGAACTGGTCAATGACGCGGACTGTCTGGTCTTGAAGGCGAGGTAGGAGAAGGATCTTCCCCCGGTTCTGGTCTTGTGGATCCGTGGGACTGAGGCCAGGGCGAGTTGGGCGGAGTGGAGTTGTCTGGTGGGTGTGTGGAAGGCGAGGCGGTGGTTCAGATATTCTGGTCCTGCGTAGTGGAGACCTTTGTAGGCATGTATGAGGGGCTTGTAGGTGTTTCTCTTGCTGATAGGGAGCCAGTGGATTTATCGGAGGTGTTGTGTCATGTGGTTGCGACGGGGAATGTCGAGGACCAGTCTGGCTGCGGTGTTTTTGACATTCTGTGTTGTCTGCCGGTGTTTGTAGATACCAGCAAGTCTTGCATGGTTCCTCAAACTTTACACTCTTTTTATAGAAGTCTGTGTCCTAGCATTGTTAGGGAGCTGTAGTTTGTTCTCATCCATCATTTGTGAATACCACGCAATTCCACAGCACCCAAATGCACACCATATAATTCCATTACACCATTTCAACATCTCATAATTCTACACCACACGATAAAACTCTACATCATTCCACTACATGCCACGTAACAATTCATAAAATTCAACTCCATAAATTTCCACTCCGCTCCATGCCGCATAATTCCACTTCACATAATACCACTCCATGCAACATAATTCAATTGCATACCATGCAACACAATTAAAACTCCATATAATTCCACTACACATAATTACACTCCAAACTACATAATTACACTTCACGCAACATATTTACACTCCACATATATCCACTCAGCTCCAAAACACATATTTACACTCAACTAAATTCAACTCTGCAACGTGACCCATATTTAAACTCCACATACTTTCACACCATGCAACACAATTCCACACACTATCACACCACACAATTCCATATCAAACAACATGATTTCACTCCACTTTATACCAAATAATTACACTCCACATAAATCTACTCCATGCCACATAACACTCCACATAAATACACTCCACACCATGGCACATAATTCCACTTTACATATTTTCACTCAGTGCCACACAATTCCACATAATACAATTCAACTTCACACAATTCCATTCCACTGCAGAAAATTCCACTCCACAACACATAATTCTACTACACACCGCATACATCAAATCCACATTACACAATTCTACATCATGCCACATAATTCAGCACCACACCACATAATTACACACAATACATGCCACCTTACAACACACAATACCACTACACATAAGTACACTACACTTAATACTACAGCATTACTATCCACATAATTCCATTACACTACAAACAACATACCTACACTCCACTTAAAAAAAAAAACATGAGTAAAAAATAATATTATTTACAACGCAAATAGCTCTAACTTGCACAAATGCGAGTCCGATTGCATTGTAAATGCTTGTTTGAAATTCAGCCAAATTTCCTTAAAGGGAATGGGATGTGTTTCAAAAAGAAAAATGAATCGCTTCAGTGTCAATTTTTAAGAGTAGGTAGCTTATCCAACTTTTTCACCACAGATGGCTTTTTTTTTTTTACTCAAATGTAAACAATTTTTAAATAATGTGAAAAAAATGAAAAATGTGACATAGCCACGCCACCAAGCCAGGCGGTAATTTACTTCAGAACGGTAAAAAGTCAATTGAGTTACACTTAGATTATAACATGTGACCTTGCCTGGTATGGAGTTTTGTAAATCACAGGTACCTTAAGTCAGTGCCCCCCTAAAGCAGCCGTTTACTTTGAGACTTGAACATACATTGATGAATATTTTATCTAAATATCGGGGGGGGGGGGAGATGCAAGCGCTAAATTCACGCTTGAACTACAACACCCATGGTGCACAGCGGGATCACGTGATCTAGCGTCACTTCATCGTGAGGAGACAGGTCACATGACCGGCTGAAGATGGCATCCCTGGGAGAGGAGGACTTTGCAGCTCTGCAGATTCTGCTGAAGGTACGGTGGATAGTGCTTCTGTGGCGGTTATAGTGCTTGGAAGAGGCGTGTTAGCGCTGCTGCCATCTCTCGTGCTGTGTGTGATCACTGCGGCTGACAATGCACTACCCTCGTGATTAGGGGTGCCATATCATGATTACTTCTCGTCACCCGAAGGCACAGCTTTCCAGCCCTGGGCTGTCAGTTTGCAGCGAAATGCATTATGGGAGTTGTAATCTCAGTGAATTTCAGTCGAACGTTTTCGACAAAATATACATGCGTGTAGGGAGTCAAGGGCTCCAATTGCAAGCGATACCTTGTGTCTGCATTTGGCAGTTCTCACTGGAGGTGTTATCACTGCAGCTGTCGATGCATGCGGGGTGCATTATTGCAGCTGGAAATGTCTCTGCAGTGCTGCATGACCACAGCTGGCAATCCCCAATGCATACATTTCGGCACCAGATAGCAATGTTTGTTTGCATTATGTGTTACCCGGTAATGACCGTACGCTGCATTATATCTCCTGTTAGTAGAAGTCATTGGTGCTTGGACCATGCACTATTGCAGCTGGGAATGTATGCGCCTTGCAGTGAATGTTGGCACTGCATTTGGTCGACTGTTGGCAGTGCTCATGTGATGAATTATCGCTGCAGTGTAGATACGGGTGAAAATTCCAGTGCAATACATTATTTCTACGATTAGCAGAACTTCTGCTTTGAGTTATCTCTGCAGCTGACCGTGCTCGTTGCACGCCTTATTTTCACAGATGGCAGCAGTGACGGGGGGGTGATCTTTGATAGTGGTGGGGTGTAATAATGTAGATTTTCCTAGTAATTTATGACGGAAAGTCTTAATTTTGTTAAAGTCACGGTGGCGAGTATTATGCTTTCTTATCTTGCATTTATTCCAATAGCAGCCAAGATAAGTGACAAAAACTACAGTTCCCAGAGGGTCAAGCGAACAGCTGACCAATGGGAGCTTAGAGTGAAACACAATGCATAACCAATAAGCGCCAAGCGCAGGGTACAACGTCACAACTGACTGCGAACAGTCCTCTTTTCGTTGGCGAGCAGATCAGAAAGAGTCCATAAACAGGGGAACAATAGAAAAAACAATAGAAAAAGCTAAAGTCCAAGAAAAAATGTCCTGACTACAATTCAACCAAGACGATCTTGCAACAGGAACCAAGGTGGAAGCGGCAGAAGAATAGGAGGAGGAGGCATCACGAAGGGGTGAGGGGCCTTTTGACGGGTGATAAATTCCATCACGACGATGCAGGAGGCAAAGCTGGAGCCGCTGTAGGGAGGGAGAAAAACACATGTTATATGTGTTGAGGCGGGATAATACTCGCCTCCGTGTCCTTAATAAAATTAAGACTTTCCGTCATAAATTACTAGGAAAATCTACATTTTATGACAAGACCGGAGGCTCCTATTATGCTTGTTCAAAGCATATCTACAACTAAAGAAGCAGCAGTAATCACAGGTTTGCAGTAAAACATACGGAAAACATTATCGTTAGACCAATCAGCCGATCTCAGGATGTCCTCCAAACGGGAGCCTGCCCTAAAGGCTTTGGAAGCCATGGCTCCCCGAGTGGAATGGGCTCCGAAAACGGAGACATCAATGCCCGCAAGGGACGTGACCCAACGAACCCACCTGGCCAGGGTAGCAGAGGAAACAGGACGATGGGGTTTGCGAAAGGAAATGAGGAGTTGGGAGAGGGAGGACGTTCTGAGATCGGAAGTCCTTTGTTCATAGACTTTGAGGCATTGTCCCACACATAGCTTGGGATGTGAAGGAAAATATGGATAAAAAACAGAGTTCAAATTTGTTTTTGTACGTCTGTTGACCTGGAATAGGACACCTGTAGGAGAAAATTGACGAGATGAAATATCAAGTGCTTTAACATCAGAAACACGTTTGATGGAGACCAGACAAAGTAACATGGTAAGCTTCGCAGAAAGCATTTTGAGGGAAAGGGCAGAATTGTCTGGCCAGTCAGAAAACAAATTAAGGACCAAATTAACATCCCATAAATGATTATACTTAGCCAACGGGGGTTTAGAGAATCGCACTCCTCGAAGCAGCCGACAAATCAACGGGTGAACACCGACGGTCCGTCAATAGGAGAATGGTTAAGGGAAATGGCTGACCTGTATAAATTGACAGTTCTGTATGATTTACCTGCACTGGCTTCAGAAGCCAGGAAATTAACAACAAAGTTTAGAGGGGATGAAAAGGGATCGATATGTCTTTCCAGACACCAGCTTGTCCATAAAGACCAGGCGGACTTGTAGGCTTTGGAGGTCCCTGGAGCCCAGGCCTTGCTGATAAAGAGAGAAGCTTCTTGCGAAAAGAGGAGGTCAGGAGAGACAGGCTGGAAACCTTCCAAGCAGACAGAACTAGAGAATTGTCGAGAATGAGGTTGTGGGGAAGGCCCAGCGGGTTGAGAAGTACATTGTCGGAAACTGGAAGAAGGACAGGGAAGTCTACTGTCATTTCTAACAGGGATGGAAACCAAATCTGTGATTGCCAAAAGGGGACCACAATGACCAGAGTTGTCAATTGGCGACAAACTTGTGAGAGTACCCTGTTGATCATGAGAAAAGGAGGAAAGGCATAATTGAGGTGGAGGGACCAATCCTGCAGAAAAGCATCTGTGGCCAGTGCCAGAGGATCCGGGCGCCAGCTGAAGAAACGAGGCAATTGGGCGTTGAGGCGAGAAGCAAAAAGATCGATATGAAAAGGACCCCACATTTGTGAGAGAGAGAGGAAGACGGATAGAAGAAGCTTCCAGTCGCTGGAGTCTCGCAGATAACGGGAGTGCCAGTCTGCTATGGAGTTGAGATCTCCTGGAAGATACTCCGCTTTGAGGGACAACTTGTTTGTCAGGCAAAATTCCCATAGGCTCTTTGCGAGTTCGGCGAGAGGTTTGGATTTGGTGCCACCGAGATGGTTGATGTAACGGACCGCAGAAACATTGTCCATACGGAGGAGGATAGAACATCGCACTTTGTTCTTTGTGAGGCTTTGGATTGCAAAGGAGCCTGCCAGCATCTCTAAACAGTTGATGTGCAATTTCGACTCCTCTCGAGACCATGTACCGCCAGTCGAGATTGGTCCACAACAGGCGCCCCAGCCCGTCAGGCTTGCATCAGATTCTAACACAAGATCTGGGTCCGAAGCGAAAATAGTTCGCCCGTTCCACGCATCTAAATGGTCGATCCACCATTGAAGTTCTAACCGAGATTCCTGATCTAGAGGAATGAGGTCGGAATAAGCCAAGCCTTGACGAAGATGACGGATTTTTAGACGTTGAAGGGCACGATAATGAAGAGGTCCTGGAAAGATGGCTTGGATAGAGGCCGAAAGAAGACCGACGATCCTTGCCAGAGATCTGAGGGAAATCAGAGAGAGTTGAAGGACTTGAGATATTTCTGATTTTATAGATGCGACCTTGGAAGGTGGAAGAAGAAGAGATGCAGTGGTGGAATCTATGAGAAACCCCAGGAATTCGATGTGTTGGGAAGGAGTGAGCATAGATTTTTCGATATTGAGAAGGAAACCTAGATCTGAAAGGAGGGAGCGTGTGGTATTGAGATCGGAAAGGATATTTTCCTTGTCTGAACTCACGATCAAAATGTCGTCCAGGTAAATGATCATCCTGATCCCTAGGGACCGCAGATAAGACACCACAGGTTTCAAGATTTTTGTGAAGCACCATGGTGCTGACGACAGGCCGAAAGGAAGAGAGCAAAAACGGTAGGCTGTTCCCAACCATATGAACTGAAGAAATTTGGTGTGAGAGTGGTGAATAGGGATAGTAAGGTAAGCGTCCTGAAGGTCTATCCTGACCATCCAATCGTTTAGACGGAGGGTATCTCGTAAGTGGATGATGGTTTCCATCTTGAAGTGGCGATAGACCACAAATTGATTGAACTGCTTTAGGTTTATGACTGGACGCATCTTTTTGTTTTTCTTCCGAACGAGAAAAATGGTGCTGAGAAAACCTGAAGGATCTCGAGGAGCGATCTGGATAGCCTGTTTTTGGAGGAGGGTCTGAACTTCCGAGGAAATGAGGAGAGACATTTCCTCGGAGAAGACGAGAGAAGGAGGGAAAACTGTCTGGGAAGGTGGCTCGTAAAACTCTATAAGATAACCTTGGACAGAGTTTAACACCCAGGGATCTGCGGTGATGGAGCGCCACTTGTGAATGAACAATTTTAAACGACCCCCGACAGGAAGAAGAGCACCTACCTTGTTGGTTGTTGTGGCGGAAGTTCCGTTGACCTCGACCTCGAAAGCCACGTCCTCTTTGAGTGTAGAATTGAGGCTTGTATTCCTGGGAACTTGTATTGAAGGAGCCTCTGGAGCCTTGATTTTGATAGGAGTGGCCGGAAGAGCGACCCCTGCCTCTGCCGGCCCTCCCAAAAACCTGAGGGGAAAATACTTTTTTGATTGATTGTTGTGCTTTGTCCAGCGAAGCAAAGGTAGATACAAATCTGCTCAAGTCCTTGACTAGAGTGTCACCAAACAGAAGGCCGTCTGCCTTAATACCGGGGTCCAAAGGAGCCAAATTAGCCAGTTTGGGATCAAGCTTGATCAAGAGGCCTTTGCGGCGCTCATGGGTGATGGCCGCGTTGGCATTACCCAAGAGGCAAAAGGCGCGTTGGACCCAGGAAGAGATGTCGTCAGGGTCGAGCTCAGAGCCGTCCAAACGAGCTGATTCAGCTAAATCAAAAATGCGGGCCAGCGGCCCCACCACGTCCAAAAGCTTATCCTGGCAGGTGGACCAAGCTTTATCCACACCCTTGCGCGGATCTTTGCCGAATTTAGAAAAGAAGGTAATCAGAGGTTGATCGATGGAAGGTGTCACAGTAATATTGGAGGAAAGGGAAGGTTTGGGGCATTCTGATTTCAGTTTAGATCTAGCTGACTTGTCTAAAGGAAGGCGGAGGCGAGCAGAGATGTAATCGCCCACATGCGAAGCTGGGAACCATTCAGTGGAGTTGGGATGACGGATAGAGGAGGGATCGAACATAGGAACACCCTCAGAATCTAAAACGGGAGAAAAGGAAAAGGAGTCGGACTTGGACTTCTTAGCAGGAGAAGAAGATGGGTCAGAGACATCAAACAAATCAAATAAGTCATCTGCGTCAGCCATATCGTCGTCCGTGTCCATAATGGTGGAAATCACCAATTTTTTGGGTACCTCTGTATGTTTAGTTTTACTTTTCTTTTTGCCCTCCGAATGAGATAACCCCTCCTTAGTAGGAGGCCTGGGAGGAACGGAGTCCTCAGTCAAATGCGAAGGAAATTCGCTATCAAGGCGTGACGCATGCATGTTAACGTTTTTAGAAACATTTTTGACAACAGAAGGTACCAACTTTCGTTTTCTGCTATCCCCCGCAGAATGGGCCAATGCTTTGGACAGCAGACTCAACATAGAATTCTCCATACCCTTGGAGCGACGTTTCATAGAGGATTCAACTGCATTCTCCACAGAGGAATTAATAAAAACATTCAAATCTTTCTTGAAGGTTTCACCTTCCTCATTGTGAAACTCCATGTCAGAGGAGTTTTCAGTTTCCATAATGACTAGGGAACTAGGGGTTAATGCCAGAGAGAGGGCGGAACAAACAGGAAACCACTCCCACCAAGGGCGTGTAATTATTAAGGCAACGAAGCTCCGTAGGGAAGGCGGGAGCGCTGAGGAGCAGACACGCGCAAAGCGGGGAAGGCGCGTATAGCCGGAAAAAGCAGCGGAAGCAACCGCCGCGCGTTATAAAGATAATGGGCGAGGCGCGCGAGCTAAAGCGGCACAGCGGGACGTGTAGACCGCAAATACAAACTCCGGCGAAGCGGTAAGGATAGAACGAGCGCAGCCGAGTATGGCACAAGAATATAAGCAGTACATACAGTGATATTAATAATATTAACAATAAAAACGTCTTCTCAATCAAATAAACGGAGAGTGAGGCAGAAAAGGTACTTATCTGACTGCGAGCAGCAAGAAAAGAGGACTGTTCGCAGTCAGTTGTGACGTTGTACCCTGCGCTTGGCGCTTATTGGTTATGCATTGTGTTTCACTCTAAGCTCCCATTGGTCAGCTGTTCGCTTGACTCTCTGGGAACTGTAGTTTTTGTCACTTATCTTGGCTGCTATTGGAATAAATGCAAGATAAGAAAGCATAATAGGAGCCTCCGGTCTTGTCATAAAATTGCCATGAGTTCACCCCATAGTTTTCACATTTTGCCTTGAGGTTTCCTCATATGTTAAGATTTACTTTCAGGGTTCTAATGCCAACATGTTGTTGTGGGTATCCCCTTAAGCCAAGAATTACATACAATATTCTAGTACCAGAATGTTACCATTGATACAACCCAGATACCGTGGGTGACTGGTGTGTCAAAAATGACCTCCGGAATTTCAACACCAGCCTTTTATCATGATTTGCTTCCCCCACCCGCTACCTCAGCCCCCATGTGCCATGGCTGCCCTCTCTAAGGGAAAGAATGAACTCCAGTATGCCGGCACCAGCATTTTCCTATATATCCAGTATTACTCCTTGTTGATCAGGGTCTACATTTTTCCTTGAGTGCCCGTCCTTGTGCCAAGAATTACCTCCAATGTGCTAGCGGCAGCGTGTTAACGTGGACGCCGCCATAAGCCCGGAATTATATTGAGTATGCCATGGCCAGTGCCAGACTCGCAATCATAAAACATGTACACAAACACACTCATTTGCAGTTTCTCACTCACACAAACTCTCTTCCATTTAGTCACTTCCCACCTCACTCATTTACTCACTTCCCCCTCTCTCACCCTAACACATTCTCACGTACTCATTATCACTCATACCCACTCACTGCTACACACAAATGTACTCACACCCATCAGTTGTCACTAAAAAACACTCACACTTTCACACTCGCAACTCCGGATGTACAAGCGCTCTGCTTTAATTCATAAGATTCAGTAGGTCCATCAGGCTTCTGGGCATGGATGCTCCTTCAACTGCTACACCCCTGACTCACTTCCCCTGCCTCTCACAATCTCCTATCACTCTGAAAAGAAGTCACAGCAGTCGCGGCAAGGTGAATTCCTTTATTAAGTAGGAGAAGTAAGAAGTAACGACCGGCCAGAGCAACAGCACCATAAACTGCCGTTCTGACCGTTCCACATGCCACCATTCTAAGTTGGAACGATAATGGTGGCATGTGCACTTAAAGTTACACGAACCCCTAAACCAGCACAAGACCCAACACATCTTTCCCCTTAACCAAACAAACATGACAAAGTTATTATGACAATAAATCAAAAACAGCAAAATGCAATGCAAGAGAATAAACTATCATTACATAAAAAAAATTCTAGACATTAATATTTGACATAATCTTTTAACCAAATTGAAGGCTTCTTCTCTCTTACAGAACTTCTGGATTTAGATTCACTTTGACTAGAAATAGGGCTATCGTGAGGCAAATCTACATCAACATTTCCAAATGAATTCTGTTTGGATAATTTCTCCATATTCCACCATTTGCCATCATTTAACTTAACAGACCTGTTCCTTGTGAAAATGATTTGTTTAGGACACGAAAACTTAGAATGACCCTTGGTGATACGACCAGGTAATTTTACCTTGACCCAATCCCCTACCTTAAAATCAAACTGTTTTCTTCCTTTCATGGGCTCATTGGTGGTATATTTATTCTGGGCTTTAAAACATTCAGTCTTCACTAAGTCACGGTTGACCTTTGGAACATTAAGATCTTGCATCCATGGCCTAACCAACTTAGATGCTGCAGATCTTACCTTTTAATTATGTGAAAGGCGAGACTTTTGTTACAGCATTAGGTGTGGTACGTAAGGCCCACAACAAATTGGAAAGTTCTTTCCTCCAGTCTAAACCATTCACCACAGATAACTGAATGCTATCTTTGATAACTCTGTTGCAGCGTTCCACTAAACCATTGCTGCGGGGATGATATAGTGAAGTGGTGATGTGTTTGATGCCCCAATGAGATAAAAAACCTTGAAACTCCTTGGATACAAATTGTACCCCGTTATCCGTGACTAATTCAACTGGAGCACCTTCCTTTAAAAATAGAGATTCCAGAAAATTAATTACTTCAACTGTAGTTGCCGATTTCACGAATTTAACTTCAGGCCACTTAGTACCATAATCCATTAACACCAAACCAAACCTACTTCTCTCGTCCAATACATACATTGGACCAATAATATCAAGGGCTAATTTAACCCAAGGTTTGTCAGGAACGGGAATCGCTTCAATGGGGCTAGGAAATGTCACCTGAGATTTGTCACTGGTTGCACATGAGATACAATCCCTTACAAAATGTTCCACAGAACGATCCATACCAGGCCACCAGAACACTTCCTAAGTCTTCTCTTCATCGCTCTCATGCCTATGTGACCTTCATGAGCCAAGATTAAGATTTTGTTCTGAAGAAACTCTGGTACAACCAACAAATCCGTTCTTTTAAGAATACCTGACTGCAAATTTAGTTCGGGAAAAACATGCTTAAAAGAAGCTACATCTTCATGCTTAGGCAACCAACCTTTACCAAGCATCGAAATTACAGCTTGCAGCAACACGTCATCCTGAACCGCAGATTTCCATTCTTCTTCTGAAATGCATGAAAAACTGGAATCGACTAATGAAGCTATAACGCAAAACTCCTCCTCCTTCTGTTCACAAGATTGGTCAATTACTAAAGGCAATCTAGACAAACAATCTGCAAAAATATTCTTAACACCAGGAATATATTCTAACTGAAACTGGAACTCCATCAATCTAAAGTGCCATTTGGCAATGCGAGGAGTGGCATTACCAGCTCCTTTGGTGGTAAGTAAATTAACCAATGGCTTATGATCCATGCGAATAGTGAATTCAGAACCCCACAAATATTGTCTGAAATGATCCACACCCCACCAACAAGCTAACGCTTCCCGCTCTATCACGGAATAAGTGGACTCTGCACCTCTCAATGTACGTGAAGCAAAAGCTACTACCTCTTCCTTTCCCTCTCTGACCTGTAGTAGAACAGCCCCTAAACCATATTGACTGGCGTCTGTGACTATAATGGATTTATCATGTGTGTCAAACGGTTGAAGAGGAATGGCCATGCTTAGTTCAAGTTTAATGGGCTGAAATTCTTTTTCTAGTACAGATGACCAAATAAATTGTTGGTTCTTTTTCATTAATTGTTAGACTTGGCATCTTTTGGCGTGTTTCCCCTGACTTTTTGCTTTCTGACCTCCCGGTTTTGACTCTGTTTTTGCTGGTGTGATGATTCTGCGCACTTTCCTCACTGCGGTCCAGTGGGAAAGTGCAAGTGCTCCTGTATAAAATGTGTTATGGATTGGTGTTTCCATGATTGGCCTATTTGGTTTATCTGTCAGTCCCTTGTAAAGTGCACTGCGAGTGCCAGGGCCTATAGACCAAATGCTGTTGGTGGGCTGCAGCACTGGATTGTGCCACCCACGCAAACAGCCCGTAAAATGTAACTCGGGCCTGCCATCGCAGAGCCTGTGCGCAGCCTGGGGCTGCCATGTCGACTTGGCAAGTGCACACACTTGCAAGTCCCTAAACCTTCCCTTTGCTACATGTTAGTCACCCCTAAGGTAGGCCCAAGGTACCCCTGTGGGCAGGGTGCGGTGTATGCGAAAGGTAGGACATGCCCGGGTGTGTGCGGCATGTCCTGATAGTGAATTACAGCCTAGTACGTTTTTCACTATTGCAAGGCTACCTGTTCCCCCTAGGCCAGAACGGGCAGTTTTGATTATTACAGTTTATAATCCTAACTGACCCCGGGAACATGGTAGAAATTCGAGTTTAGTATGCCTGGACTCAGAATGATAAAATGCATCTTTTAGTGAAGTTGGTTTTAACATTCTGCGTTTGAAAATACCACTTTTAGAAAGTGGGTATTTTCTTGCCTAACCATCCAAGCCTGCCTCTGCGAGGTTGTGTATTCCTTGTCTGGAATGTGAGTGACAGGGGCTGGGGGACGCCAGGAGACAGGGTGAGTCAGCGCAGGGCTGAATAGCCAGATCGACCTGTAGATGGGTGGGAGGGGTCGCACCTTGGCCCTGAATAGGACAGTGCCTTCCCTCCACAATGCTGGCTCCACCTCCTGTGGTGCGTCTGATGTCCCTGGCCTACTCACTGAAAGAAGGGACGGAGACTTGTCAACAAAGTGCTCCAGAACTGGTTTGGACCAGGCAAAGGCCTCTCTGCCTTCAGAGAACAAAGGAATTTGGGATATAAATATTGGGGCCCTGACCCCATGAATTTAGATCTCGCTGGAATCAAGGAACCTGCCAAGACGAAGAGCTGGAAGAGCTGCCAGGAGGAGTACTGCCCCTTTGCTGTGTTGTTGCTTTGGTGGGTTGGCCTGCAGTTGCTGCTTCTGTCTTGGGCAGTGAAAGGACTGGACTGAACTTTCTACAATCTTGTGCTGAGTATCTCCAAGGGCCAGGAACCGAGCTGGCCTCCTGTTAAGAAGTCTCAGGGACTACAAAGGCTTCACAAGCCTCTGGGTACCGCTTCTGGAACGCTGTTTCAGTTGCCACAGAGGAAGGGAACTGCAACCGACTCCGTCAACCGAATCCATCCCTGGCCGGTGACCTGTTTGCACCGAAGACCGCATCGCCCCGCTTCGCATCGCAACCCTGGTCTCACCGTGGGCGACGTCCGACGCCGCCGACATCGAGCCGCTGCTTGCACCGTGACCTGTGGGCACCGCAGTTCGCATCGCATCGCTTCACTGGGCCAGCCGGACCAGACCGACACTGTCGCTGCAACTGGCTCAAGAGTCGAGACCGCACCGCATTTGGGGCACCGCTCGCACGTCTGCGACGCACCGCTCTGACTCGCACCGCTGTCCGACGCCAGCTCCCGCACTCCGGCTAGGTCGCCTGCATCGCAACCTGTCAGCACCGCATCGAGCATCGTCTCGCCCTGCATCGCACGCCTTGGACTCACCGACTCCGTCTGCCCGACGCTCATCGAGCCGCTGCCTGCACCGCACCGAGGGACACCGCACCTTGCATCGCTCCGTCTTGCACAGCAACCGCGACGAACGCCGACCGGCTCGTACACTCCGTACCAGCCACAACGAGAAAAGGTACTGTGACCGAGTCTGCTCACGACTCTGCTGGCCCGTATCGACGCGGTCGGCTGGAACTGTTAGACTCTGTGGTTTTCAGCATCACGGTATGCTCGGACGGAGCTACCGACTCGTACGAACTTTGCTTTTGTGCTATTCCTGCAAAGAAGAAGTTAACGTATCAAGTATTCATTCGTAAAGTATAGTATTGTGGATTTTTGTCGTAATTGGTCTTGTTTTGAGTATATAAAATATTGGTTATTTTTCTAAACTGGTGTGGTGTCCGTTTGTAGTGCTTACACTGTATTACTGTTGGTTATGTGCAAATGCTTTACACACTGCCTCTGAATTAAGCCTGACTGCTCGTGCCAAGCTACCACGAGGGTGAGCAGGGGTTACTTCACGAGTGTAACAACCCTTACCCTGACTAGGAAGAAGGGTCCCTACTTGGACAAAGGTGCAAGCCCTTGCCAACTAGAGATCCCATTTCTAACATTGGTTGTCAGCGGTGAGGATAGGACTTGCGTTTGCACTTGACTTACAGTGATTGGTGTGCACTACTACCATATCGCAGACCATTACGTACCACATACTGGTTCTTTTTCTTTTGGCCTATTTTTGATCTTGCCAGTTTTCAACTCACGACTTTTGTCATGCCTGAATCAATTGCATCATCCGTTGCATCCCTGGAAATTATCTTTGAGGAGGACAGGTTGGAGTCCTACGCCGTAAAGGAGTTACGAGCGATTTGTAAAAACCTGAAAGTCCAAATTAAAGGCCTCACAAGGAAGGAGGAGCTACAGAAGGCGCTGAGGGCCTGGGTAGCAGCCAGACATGCCAATGGGCAGCCTGGTGATCTCAGTGAGGAGGTGGAGGAGCCTATTTCCAGGGTAGATGTGCTTTTGGGTAGGGGGAACCCGCCAGGTCAGGCAGCAGCAGTCTGTCCCCAGAGGAGCTGGAGGACAGGCGGGAGGCAAGGCAGTTCGAGCTGCAGAAGCTCAGGCTGGAGAGTGAGCGGGAGGAGAAGAGATTGGCCATAGAGGAGAGGAAGATGCTCTTAGAGCATGAGAGAGAACTGAAGGAGCTAGAACTTAGGAGTAAGTCAGGCTCAGATGGTGGCAGCAATTCGTCCAGAAAGGCAGACAGGATTGTGCACATTCCCAAGAACGTAGGCAAGGAGTTCAAGAAGGGGGATGACATACAAAGGTGGTTCCAGGGTTATGAGGCAGCCATACACATGAATGGGGTCCCTGAGGAGAATTGGGGAGCAGGATTGTGGCCACTTTTCCCGGAAGAAGCAAGGGATGCTCTGATAGCTTTGGGTAAGGGGTATCACCTCACCTATGCTGACATGAAGGATGCCCTTCTCACAAAGTATGGTCTTACTCCTGAAAAGTACAGGGATCAGTTCAGGTCCAGTAAGAAGTCTGATGTCAACACTTGGTTGGAATGTGTGGATGTGTTCACCAGGTCTCTGGATGGTTGGGTGAAGGGCAGTAGTGTAACAGATTTTCAGGGGCTCTACAACTTGATTGCATGGGAGCACTTGTCTAGTCTATGTTTTGCAGATCTGCGCCAGCAACTAGTTGATAGTAAGCTAACTGACCCCAGGAAGCTTGCTATGGAAGCGGACCGCTGGGTGAGTACCAGGGTCCACAAGAAAGCGTTTGGGGAGACTCAGCCAAAGGTGGGCAGGGTCCCCAGCAGAAAGGTGGGGGGACAAGGGTAAAGCACAGGAGTTCTCTAAAGGGCCCCAAACTAGTACCCAGGGTAAAGGTTCCCAGCCCCCCGGTGATAAGAAGAAAGGGGTCTCTACAGGGAAGCCTGTTGAGACCGGCCCCCGCAAGTGTTATGCATGTGACCAGGTAGGTCACTTTAAGGGGGACCCCAAGTGCCCGAAGGGGACACAGCCACCCACCGGGCTAGTGTAGCGCTTGGGGAGGAGGGGTGCCCACAGGAGGGTGGGGATCCCGCAGAAATGACCCTTGTCTCACTCGGGGACAGTGAGATGGTCCCAGGAAACCAGGTGCCCCCTAACACAAAGAAATATAGCACCTGGGTGACCATCAATGGGAACAGGGTAGAGGCTCTCAGAGATACTGGAGCCAGTGTGACCTCAGTCCGGTGTCACCTGGTGTCTGAGAAGCAAGTAGTCCCAGGAGCATTCCACCAAGTAGTTGCTGTCGACAACTCAGAGCGCCAATGTATGGTGGCGCAGGTTCCCTTTGAATGGGGGGGGTCTCAGGTCCCTTAAGGGTGGTTGTGAGCCCTACCATGCCTGTAGATTGTCTGCTAGGAAACGACCTGGAGCAGTCCTCATGGAAGGAGGTTGAGCTCAGGTCCCACTTGGAGATGCTTGGGTTGCCAGAGTGGGCATGCGTGTCTACTCGGTCAATGGCGGCCAGAAAGGGTGATCAAGAGGACTTGGAGCCTGAAACAGTGGCCCAAGTCCCTGCCAAGAGAAAGGGCAGGGGCGCGGAAACCGGCCCCCGAAGTTCCCACGGACCGGGAGGAGGCGGACCTCGAGGGGGACGCCCGGTGCCTACAGGGGAGCAAGTAGCCGAACTGGGAGACATCTCTGAGCTGACCCATTGGCAGCAAGAAGGGGGTCCCACCAGGGAGGAGTTCTGCAGGGAGCAGAACGAGTGCCCTACTCTGGAGGGTCTGCGGCAGCAGGCTGCAGACCAGGCAGCTGGTAATCAGTCCGGGTCACATCTGATCTACTGGGAGAGTGGTCTCCTATACAGTGAGCCTAAGGTTGCTGAGCCTGGGTCAGCCCGTGTGCTGGTGGTACCCCAGCGCTTCAGGACCTTCCTACTGGGTCTGGCTCATGACGTGCCTTTGGCAGGACATTTGGGGCAGGACAAGACCTTTGACAGGCTTGTCACCCACTTCTTTTGGCCCCAAATGCGAAGGCAGGCAGATGCACACTGCAGGTCTTGCCAAACTTGCCAGGCAAGTGGTAAGAGTGGGAGGAAGGTCAAAGCTCCTCTCCAACCTTTTCCGGTTGTTGGAACACCCTTTGAAAGGGTAGGGATGGATATTGTGGGGCCACTGGATCCCAAGACAGCCATGGGCAACAGGTACATCCTGGTCTTGGTGGACCATGCCACCCGGTACCCGGAGGCAATCCCTCTCAGGACAACGACGGCGCCAGTGGTGGGCCGGGCGTTAATGGGGATCTTTTCCCGTGTGGGATTCCCCAGAGAGGTGGTTTCTGATAGGGGGACCAATTTCATATCGAAGTATATGACATCCCTGTGGAAGGAGTGTGGGGTAACCTACAAGTTCACCACTCCTTACCACCCACAAGGAAACGGTCTGGTGGAGAGATTCAACCAGACCTTGAAAGGCATGATCAAGGGTCTAACAGAACCCATGAGGCGTAAGTGGGACGTCCTCTTGCCATGCCTACTCTTTGCATACAGGGAGGTGCCTCAGAAGTCTCTTGGGTACAGCCCCTTTGAGCTCCTGTATGGCCACCCTGTCAGAGGACCTCTGAGTTTGGTAAAGGAAGGCTGGGAGGCAGCTCCCAGGAAAACTCCCCAGGATGTATTTAGCTACATGCTGGCCTTTAGAAACCAAACTGCCCGCTTCAGGAAACTCGCTCAGGCGAACCTAGAAGCAAGCCAGGAAGAAATGAAGAGATGGTATGACCAGAATGCCACTCTGGTCGAATTTCAACCTGGGCAGAAAGTGTGGGTAATGGCCCCAGTGGCACCTTGTGCCTTGCAGGACAAGTGGACTGGGCCATATGAGGTAAAGGAGCGCAAAAGTGACGTCACCTACCTGGTGGATTTGCAGGCTCCAAGGAACCCGTTGAGGGTCCTTCACGTGAACCGCCTCAAGCCCCACTTCGAGAGGTCCGAAGTGAGTATGCTCTTGGCGACAGATGATGGGGTGGAAGAGGAGAGCGAGCCTCTCCCTGACCTCCTGTCTACCAAGGAGCATGATGGGTCAGTAGAGGGTGTGATCCTCTCCCCTACTCTGACTCAGGAGCAGCAGGGGGACTGTCGCCAGTTGTTGGGACAGTTCGCCCCACTGTTCTCTCTGACCCCCGGTGTTACTCACTGGTGTACCCATGACGTGGACACTGGTGACAGCCATCCTGTGAAGCACAAGATTTACAGGTTGACTGACCGGGTCAGAGCCAGCATCAAGGAGGAGGTCTCTAAGATGTTGGCGTTAGGGGTGATTGAGCCCTCCCACAGTCCTTGGGCCAGCCCAGTGGTCTTGGTCCCAAAGGCTGCGGCGCCCGGTGCCACTCCAGAACTCCGGTTTTGTGTGGACTACCGTGGGCTCAATGCCGTCACCAGGACTGACGCGCACCCCATCCCCAGAGCTGATGAGCTCATTGATCGGTTGGGAGCTGCCCGGTTCCTCAGCACGTTTGATTTAATGTCTGGGTACTGGCAGATTGCCTTAACCGATGGGGCCAAGGAGAGATCAGCATTCTCAACCCCAGAAGGTCATTACCAATTCCGGGTGATGCCCTTTGGGTTGAAGAATGCCCCTGCCACCTTTCAGAGGTTGGTCAATCAGGTGTTGGCTGGGCTGGAGGATTTCAGTGCCGCCTACCTGGATGACATTGCTGTGTTCAGTTCCAGCTGGGAAGAACATTTACAGCACCTTGAGAAAGTGTTGAGGGCTCTGCAAGGTGCAGGCCTCACGATCAAGGCCAGTAAGTGCCAGATCGGGCAGGGTTCTGTGGTGTACTTGGGGCACCAGGTAGGAAGCGGCCAGGTGGCGCCCCTACAACCCAAGATTGACACCATTCTGGCTTGGGAGCCCCCAAGACCCAGACAGAGGTGAGAGCCTTCTTAGGTCTCACCGGCTACTACCGGAGATTTGTTAAGGGCTATGGCACCATCGTTGCCCCCTTAACAGAGCTGACCTCTAAGAGGCAGCCCAGGAAAGTGATCTGGACTGAGTCCTGCCAGAAAGCTTTTGATGCCCTGAAGGCAGCCATGTGCACGGTGCCCGTGCTCAAGGCACCTGACTTCTCCAAGGAATTCGTCGTGCAGACTGACGCTTCAGAGCATGGTGTGGGAGCGGTGCTCTCACAACTGAACGAAGAGGGCCTGGATCAGCCTGTAGTCTTCCTTAGCAGGAGACTACTTCCCAGGGAACAGAGGTGGAGTGCCATAGAAAGGGAAGCTTTTGCTGTGGTCTGGGCGCTGAAGAAGTTGAGACCATACCTGTTTGGGACTCACTTCCGGGTTCAGACAGACCACAGGCCCCTCAGCTGGTTGATGCAAATGAGGGGTGAGAATCCAAAACTGCTGAGGTGGTCCATCTCCCTACAGGGAATGGACTTTACGGTGGAACACCGTCCTGGTACAGAACACGCCAACGCAGATGGTCTGTCCAGGTTCTTCCGCCTTAGTGAAGAGAACTCCCATGGGGTTGGGTAGTTCTCCCTACTTTCAGCTGGAGGGGACATGTGTTAGACTTGGCATCTTTTGGCGTGTTTCCCCTGACTTTTTGCTTTCTGACCTCCCGGTTTTGACTCTGTTTTTGCTGGTGTGATGATTCTGCGCACTTTCCTCACTGCGGTCCAGTGGGAAAGTGCAAGTGCTCCTGTATAAAATGTGTTATGGATTGGTGTTTCCATGATTGGCCTATTTGGTTTATCTGTCAGTCCCTTGTAAAGTGCACTGCGAGTGCCAGGGCCTATAGACCAAATGCTGTTGGTGGGCTGCAGCACTGGATTGTGCCACCCACGCAAACAGCCCGTAAAATGTAACTCGGGCCTGCCATCGCAGAGCCTGTGCGCAGCCTGGGGCTGCCATGTCGACTTGGCAAGTGCACACACTTGCAAGTCCCTAAACCTTCCCTTTGCTACATGTTAGTCACCCCTAAGGTAGGCCCAAGGTACCCCTGTGGGCAGGGTGCGGTGTATGCGAAAGGTAGGACATGCCCGGGTGTGTGCGGCATGTCCTGATAGTGAATTACAGCCTAGTACGTTTTTCACTATTGCAAGGCTACCTGTTCCCCTAGGCCAGAACGGGCAGTTTTGATTATTACAGTTTATAATCCTAACTGACCCCGGGAACATGGTAGAAATTCGAGTTTAGTATGCCTGGACTCAGAATGATAAAATGCATCTTTTAGTGAAGTTGGTTTTAACATTCTGCGTTTGAAAATACCACTTTTAGAAAGTGGGTATTTTCTTGCCCAACCATCCAAGCCTGCCTCTGCGAGGTTGTGTATTCCTTGTCTGGAATGTGAGTGACAGGGGCTGGGGGACGCCAGGAGACAGGGTGAGTCAGCGCAGGGCTGAATAGCCAGATCGACCTGTAGATGGGTGGGAGGGGTCGCACCTGGGCCCTGAATAGGACAGTGCCTTCCCTCCACAATGCTGGCTCCACCTCCTGTGGTGCGTCTGATGTCCCTGGCCTACTCACTGAAAGAAGGGACGGAGACTTGTCAACAAAGTGCTCCAGAACTGGTTTGGACCAGGCAAAGGCCTCTCTGCCTTCAGAGAACAAAGGAATTTGGGATATAAATATTGGGGCCCTGACCCCATGAATTTAGATCTCGCTGGAATCAAGGAACCTGCCAAGACGAAGAGCTGGAAGAGCTGCCAGGAGGAGTACTGCCCCTTTGCTGTGTTGTTGCTTTGGTGGGTTGGCCTGCAGTTGCTGCTTCTGTCTTGGGCAGTGAAAGGACTGGACTGAACTTTCTACAATCTTGTGCTGAGTATCTCCAAGGGCCAGGAACCGAGCTGGCCTCCTGTTAAGAAGTCTCAGGGACTACAAAGACTTCACAAGCCTCTGGGTACCGCTTCTGGAACGCTGTTTCAGTTGCCACAGAGGAAGGGAACTGCAACCGACTCCGTCAACCGAATCCATCCCTGGCCGGTTACCTGTTTGCACCGCAGACCGCATCGCCCCGCTTCGCATCGCAACCCTGGTCTCACCGTGGGCGACGTCCGACGCCGCCGACATCGAGCCGCTGCTTGCACCGTGACCTGTGGGCACCGCAGTTCGCATCGCATCGCTTCACTGGGCCAGCCGGACCAGACCGACACTGTCGCTGCAACTGGCTCAAGAGTCGAGACCGCACCGCATTTGGGGCACCGCTCGCACGTCTGCGACGCACCGCTCCGACTCGCACCGCTGTCCGACGCCAGCTCCCGCACTCCGGCTAGGTCGCCTGCATCGCAACCTGTCAGCACCGCATCGAGCATCGTCTCGCCCTGCATCGCACTCCTTGGACTCACCGACTCCGTCTGCCCGACGCTCATCGAGCCGCTGCCTGCACCGCACCGAGGGACACCGCACCTTGCATCGCTCCGTCTTGCACCGCAACCGCGACGAACGCCGACCGGCTCGTACACTCCGTACCAGCCACAACGAGAAAAGGTACTGTGACCGAGTCTGCTCACGACTCTGCTGGCCCGTATCGACGCGGTCGGCTGGAACTGTTAGACTCTGTGGTTTTCAGCATCACGGTAGGCTCGGACGGAGCTACCGACTCGTACGAACTTTGCTTTTGTGCTATTCCTGCAAAGAAGAAGTTAACGTATCAAGTATTCATTCGTAAAGTATAGTATTGTGGATTTTTGTCGTAATTGGTCTTGTCTTGAGTATATAAAATATTGGTTATTTTTCTAAACTGGTGTGGTGTCCGTTTGTAGTGCTTACACTGTATTACTGTTGGTTATGTGCAAATGCTTTACACACTGCCTCTGAATTAAGCCTGACTGCTCGTGCCAAGCTACCACGAGGGTGAGCAGGGGTTACTTCACGAGTGTAACAACCCTTACCCTGACTAGGAAGAAGGGTCCCTACTTGGACAAAGGTGCAAGCCCTTGCCAACTAGAGATCCCATTTCTAACATTAATGATCTTAAATTGTGTGTCTTGCTACTACAATTAGGAATGAACCTGGCATAAAATTCTAACATGCCAAAAAATGATCTGAGCTGATCTTTGTTCTGTGGAGAAGGAAACGATTTTATAGCATTAACTAAATCTTCTTTAGGTTCAACACCTTTGGCAGAGATTTTATAACCAAGATAATTCACTTCATTGACAGCAAATTTAAATTATTCTGCTTTTAAGGTTGCACCATGATCTGTTAAAATGGATAAAACAATGGCTAACGTCTTGTCATGTGACTCTAAATCCTTACCGTGAACCAAAATGTCACCTTGAAAACATTTTACATTAGGTACATTCACAAAAATAGATTCCATTACTCTTTGAAATACAGCTGATGCTGACGCCAATACAAAAGGCATTCTTTTGAATCTGTATGCACCCATTGGAGTGACAAACGATGTAAGATGACGACAGTCTTTCTTCAACGAAATTTGATGATAAGCTGATGACATGTCTAAGGTAGTGAATACCTTAGCATCTTTAAGTGACGTTAGCATTTCTGTGATGTTCGGTAGAGGATGCCTATCTACCCATATCTTGTCATTCAAGTCTCTCAAGTCTATGCACATCCTGAGAGTACCATTAGGTTTCCTGGCTAAAACCACTGGAGAAAGCCATTCGGAGCTCTCTATGGACTCAATGATACCTTGACTGCAAAGAGATTCAAGTTCATTAGACAATTCCTTCTTCATGGCTAGAGGAACTCATCTACATTTGTGCACTATGGGTTGAATACCTTGCTTAAGAATAATCTGATGCGAAAACCCCTTTATTTTGCCTAGTGTATCACTGAATACAGAAGGAAAGGAAGATTTCCAATCATGGGAGTCTACAGTGCTTATAGATGCAAAATGGTCTCTAAGCAAAACCTGTTCGGAACTGTTGGGATCTAAAATGATTCCTACATTTTTCTGTTCCAACCAGCCAAGAAGGGATGATTTATCTTCAGCAACATAGACAGTGGCAGTAGTACAATTATTTTTAAATGTTAGAGTGCAATCAAATTCCCCCAAGACTTGAACAGGCTTACCACCGTAAGCTACTGGTTTAATCAAAGATTTCCTCAAAGGAATATCAGTTAATTTGCACCATTCTTCAGGACCAATTAGTGTGAAAAATGAACCAGAATCAGCCATCATGGGAATGTAATTGCCATTTACACCAATTTGACAGTATGGTCGTTTTACGGTGTTGGATTGAAGTTTTAAAACAAGAGAAGCATTTTCAGAAAAACTAGGATTCGAGAATGTGCTATTTTGTAATGCATTGTCATAAACATCCATAACATTTACTATTTGAGATTTGTTCATCAAATCTTGAGCTGTACTAACCATGTTAGAGGAAGATAACATCATAATTTCATTGCCATCCTCACTATCGGAATTCTGATCAGTTTCAGGTTTGGCTTCAATTGAAAGAACTTTTTAGCGTGATACTTTGCATTGGAATAACTAGGTTTCGATTTGCAAACTTTGGTGAAATGACCTTTCTTTTGCATTTAACACAAAATTTATCTAATGCAGGACAAAAAGGAGCATTACCCAAATGATTTCTACTGCCACATCTATAGCATTCAAACGTTTTTCGTTTGTCATAGTTAGTTTCTTTTTTAACTACAGCTTTATCAAGGGCAAAAGCATGTATTTTGGTATCCAAAGCTATTTGGTCCATATATATAGCTGTGGATTCCATATTTTTTGCTATTTCTAGGGCTTTGTCAAGAGTTAAATCTTGTGTAGTTAATAACTTTTCTTGAACCTTTTTACTATTAGTTTTCTCAACTAATTGATCTCTCAACATTTCATCTTGAAAGGTTTTGTAGTCGCAGGTGGAAGCTAAAACTCTAAGATCACTTACAAAAGTATCAACCGGTTCACCAGGTAACTGTTTCCTCATATAAAATTTGTGTCTCTCCATAATAATGTTACGTTTCTTTTTAAACCTGGTGTCTAACATTTTTGTGGCTGATGAATACTCATCAACAACGTCACCTTCGCCCATGACTACAGTGTGAGGTTAGTGTTTCAAAACTTTTCTTCCTTCAGTGCCTAAGGAGTGACGCAGTAAAGCAAATTTTTTCTTTTGAGTGAAAACTTCAGCTTCAATGGCTTCTAAATAAGCCTCGAAACTTTCAAACCATAACTCCCATTCTACAGGAGGTTCACCTGGAGTGGCAAGAAAAGGAGATGGAGGCAGTACAGATTGTTGCATGGTGCCAGTTGAAATACACTGCAATTAACAATAAACAAAGAAAAAAAAAAAAACTTGAAGGATGCAAGTATCGATACAGCAAATAATGATGAATCGGATTAAAGCTGTGCACTTCAGCGATGTAAAAACCTGAATGCACGATGTTCAAAGTCATACAGGGACTTTGAAGAACCAAAATGTACTTATTTAAAGCTGTGCAAATCAGCGTTGAATAGTAGGCTGTTTGCACGATGGCAGAGTAATCCACAATGCCTGCTGATGAGACAAGGAATAAAGTCTCTTTAAAGATGGCCGCCACAACGTGATGTGTAGCTCTGTGAAATTCGTGCTGAGCAATACAACATAAGATGCCCAAATTAATATGCGAGGAACGAAATGGTACTAGTTTACAGCTGTGCGAATCAGCGTTGCATAATTAGCTGTGCGCACGATGGCAGAGTATCATACTTTGAGTGCCAGTTGAAGAACAAGGTCTCTTTCAAGATGGCAGCCACAACGAGACGTGTAGCACAATGAAATTCGTTGCTAGGCAATGAAGATCAACACAGCACTGTGCTGCGTGGTGAAACGTCGGGTTGACGTAGAGCAAAACTCCGGATCAACGCGCATAGGAGAGCGCGAGAACACCTGAGGTGGCTAGCTGAGCACGAGCGGTCTGGATTTGGTATACAAAGTGGCGAAAGTCATGAAAACCTACCAGACTCAGCATATATTCCGGGAATGCTCTTTCGTACCTTCAACGACGCTCACTTGATAATTTAATGAGGAACTGCCAAGTCGTCCGAGCGGAGCGGAGAGCACGAACCAGTCGCGAACAAGTTCTCCTCTGCTGTCGGGAAGCTTCCAGCCGGTCCAGGGTCCAACTCCGGTCGTCGCCAGTGAAAAGAAGTCACAGCAGTCGCGGTAAGGTGAATTCCTTTATTAAGTAGGAGAAGTAAGAAGTAACGACCGGCCAGAGCAACAGCACCATAAACTGCCGTTCTGACCGTTCCACATGCCACCATTCTAAGTTGGAACGATAATGGTGGCATGTGCACTTAAAGTTACACGAACCCCTAAACCAGCACAAGACCCAACACACTCCCAATGCACTAACTCCTTCATGCACTCCCTCACCCTCACTTTCACTTATTCATACTCTTTCTCAGTCGCACTGAGTCTCATTCACTTTCACTCTCATTGACACTTTCAAAAATACACACATACATTCACTCAATCTCATATCCTCTATGTCACAAACACAAACTCATACATGCACAGAGAAACAGCGGGCCTCATTTATTAGGCCCTACCGGCACTTTTGCACCACCAGAACATCACTTTTTTGACGTTCCGGTGGCGCAATGTGCCACTGGCATATTTATAAGGCCCCGTAAAGCCACACAGCTTTTATTGGCCTTATAAATATGTGCCCCTTTCACGCAGAAAACTGCGTGAAAGGAGCGTTCCATGGGTGTTGCTGGGAGCGTTCCCAGCTACATCCATGTCTTTTTGACACTGCCCCAGATTTACGAGAAATCGTAAGTCTGAGGCAGCACTAAAAACTTATGCCTCCACAGGGGAGGCACAAGGGAGGCACAACGAGGAGAAATCTCTATATTTCTCCTCATTTTTCCTCTTTCTTTGTGTGCTGCATTCTGCAGCACATATAGAAAGAGGAAAAAAGCCTCTTGTGATTGTTTTTGTGCAGGAAGGTTCACCTTCCTGCATAAAAATAATCATCCCCGCAACACAGGCACCCTTGCACCATGGTGCAAAGGTGCCTGCGTTGGCGCACGACATCCCATTGTATCTAATGGATACAGCGCATTCCTGCCCTTTTCTTTTGCCGTAAGTCCGCTCAGCAGCAAGGCCTGCTGCGCTGCCCTACAGCAAACAACCCATAAATGAGACCCAGCATATTTGTCTTACATTACTTCCTTTGCTGGCAACTCAGAGGTTCCATTACAGCAGCAGAGCAGGAATCTGGTACTGGACATTGGAACCACCAATCATTGATTCAAAACGAGTAGCAGGACCAGGATTAAAAAGGGGAACCTTCCCTTGTGGCCCGCAGATCTTCATCTGGGGTTGGTCTACCTTCCCTTCCGGCCCGCAGCTTTTTCTCTGAGGCTAGTCCACCTTCCCATGCGGCCCGCAGCTCTTCCTCTGGGGCTGGTCCATCTTCCCTTGCGGCCCGCATCTCTACTCTCGGGGGCTAGTCCATCTTCCCTTGCGGCCCGCAGATCTTCCTCTAGGGCTGGTCCGTCTTCCCTAGTGGCCCACCGATCTTCCTCAGCGTTGGTCCGACATCCCTTGCGGTCCGCAGATCTTCCTCGAGGGTTGGTCCACCTTCCATTGCGTCCAGCAGGTCTTCCTCTGCGGATGGTCCGCCTTCCCTTGCGGCCCGCAGATCTTCCTCTGGGGTTGGTCCGCCTTCCCTTGCGGCCCGCAGATCTTCCTCTGGGGTTGGTCCGCCTTCCCTTGCGGCCCACAGATCTTCCTCTGGGGTTGGTCTGCCTTCCCTTGCGGCCCGCAGCTCTTCCTCTGGGGTTGGTCCACCTTTCCTTGCGGCCCGCAGATCTTCCTCTGGGGTTGGTCCACCTTCCCTTGCGGCCCACAGATCTTCCTCTGGGGTTGGGCCGCCTTCCCTTGCGGCCCGCAGATCTTCCTCTGGGGTTGGTCCGCCTTCCCTTGCGGTCTGCAGATCTTCCTCTGTGGCTGGTCCGCCTTCCCTTGATGTGTTGACCCATCATCTAAGCCAAACTGTAATTTTAATGTTGTGATGTGTTGCAGTCTCACACTATCCACAACCTCAGAGGAAGATCTGCAGGCCGCAAGGGAAGGCGGACCAACCCCAGAGGAAGAGCTACGGGCCGGAAGGGAAGATGGACTAGCCCCAGAGGAAGCGCTGCGGCCCGCAAGGGAAGGTGGACCAACCCCAGAGGAAGAGCTGCAGGCCACAAGGGAAGGTGGACCAACCCCAGAGGAAAAACTGCGGGCCGGAAGGGAAGATGGACTAGCCCCAGAAGAAGAGCTGCGGGCCGCGAGGGAAGGCGGACCAAGCCCAGAGGAAGATCTGCTGGCTTCAAAGGAAGGCGGACCAGCCCCAGAGGAAGATCTGCGGGCCGCAAGGGAATGTGGACCAACCCTAGAGGAAGAGCTGCGGGCCGGAAGGGAAGGCGGACCAACCCCAGAGGAAGAGCTGCGGGACGGAAGGGAAGGCGAACCAACCCTAGAGGAAGAGCTGCGGGCCAGAAGGGAAGGCGGACCAACCCCAGAGGAAGAGCTGCGGGCCGGAAGGGAAGATGGACTAGCCCCAGAGGAAGAGCTGTGGGCCATGACGGAAAGGGGACTGAGCTGCCATCGACCTGTGGGTCGTACTTTGAGAACCACTGGCTTAGATTCATTATTGTTCTTGCAATGGAGCACTGGGTCAAATATTGCTGTGCTGAGTGAATGATTAAATAAGAACTATGTGTCAGTGATATCATTTGCGCACATGCAAATAAAGACCAGCTTTGTCTGACATTCAGCCTTGCACTATGGTGCATCGGCAAGTCAGTACTCTCTAGTATGGGATTTGTACTCAAAGTACACTTTACAGTACAAACTGGAGATCCCTGGACAAGGATAATCTATGTAAGATATGTGATTTCATGTAAATCATATCTGTTACATGTAGGTGTATCAAATGATATATAGAGTGACCTTTTTTTGTTGCCTGGTTTCACTTGACAAGAGTAAGTTAGGCTATTTGGCCAAACTGGCTTTCCGCAAATTCAAGGGGTGTTTGCTCTCGTCTGTCCCAGACACTACATTTTCGCATACAATAACAGAGGGGCTTTGCAATACAATACAAACTGGTTTTGATGTGTGATGGTCAACTTTTGCTGCTAAAAACTTGCGTGTAACGCTGGTTCTCATTATAAACTTCTGGCTCTATATAAAGTGATGTGATGCCTTTGGGTGAAATTTGCGCCCTATAAAACTGCAAAAAAAAAAAGGGTGGATGTCACTGACTAAAAAAGAAACAGAAAACGCACCTTGTTTTGTTGGTTTTCTTTCCCCCCCTCCATTTCCGCTTCTACATTCTGTTTGTATGTGGTATTTATATAGCTGAAACCTAGCCAAAATGCAGTGGAATGCTGTACAGAGTACAAGGCAAAGACACCATCAACTTGTAATTGGGATGTTAGGTTACTGCATCACGAGTAGTGTTCTTCGAAGAGGTGTGCTTTCAGCTCTTTCCTAAATTTCAGCAGGGTTTGGGATGTCCTCATGGATACAAAGCTTTCGTCCCAGATCCTGGGTGGATAGATGGAGAAGGCCTATTTCCTGTTTTGTTTTTCTTTTTTACACTTCTTAGTCTCCAGCCTGATGGTGTCCTGGCTGTGATTGTGCAGAGAACCTCAAGAGATATTGTGATTGTAGGCCGGATAAGCAGGGGTTCTGGTTGCAATGGCTTTGTAGATGATGCAGCTGGTTTTGAAGATGGTGCAGGCTGGCAATGGCAGCCTCTGGAGTTCCATCGGGGTGAAGGACGCTTAGCTGTTGTTTGGCAAAGGTCAGTGGAAGTCATTTGGAACTTGTCAAATGGCTGTGGAGCCTTGCTTCTAACTAGGGTTACAAAATGGTCCATATGATAAGGTATGAAAGGCTTCTGTCTTTGCCTTTTACTTTACAATCTAACCATCCTGATAGTTGCAATTCAGAATTCCAGCAACGAAACCGAATGAACTGAAGAATCAAATTCCAATTGTTCGTGCTGTAAACTGTGGGGCATATTTACAAAGAAGTGGCGGAGCGCAGCGTTAGCCTCCTTGGCTTAACGACATGCTCCGCCACTTCTGAAACGCAGGGCTGCACCATATTTACAATATTATGGTGCAGCCCCGGATTTCCCACTGCGCTGGCGCTAAGTTTAGCAGCCTAGCGCCAACGCAGGCACCCTTACACCGTAGGGCAAGGGTGTCTGCGTTCAGGGGAAGATTGTTTATGTGCAAGAAGGTCCCCCTTCCTGCACATAAACAATCTTTAAATGCCACTTTGTAACTTCTATGTGTGCTGCTTAATGTAGCACACACAGAAGTTGCAAAACAGCATTTAAAAAAAATGATTGTTTATGTGCAGGAAGAGGGACCTTGCTGTACATAAACAATCATTGGCGTTTTGCTGTTTTCATGTGTTCTGCACAACGCAGCACACATGAAAACAGCAAAAACGTGGAGAAATTAAACATTTCTCCTCGTTGCGCCAGGGTAAGACCAGGTTTTCCCTGGTCTTAATTCTGGCGCTGCCTCCTATTTACGCCTCCCTTGTAAATAGGAGGCAGCATCAGAATCAGTGGGTGGAACGCCCACAGCAATACCCACTGCCCTCCCCTTTCGCGCTAGGCATAGCGTGAAAGGGGGCCTTATTTACAAAGGCAGCGTTAAGCCATGTTAAGCGGCTTAATACTGCCTTGTAAATAAGGCGAGGCCCCTATCGCCATCACAACGTCATTGAAAGTGACATTGTGAAGGCAATAGGGGCTTGTAAATATGCCCCTGTGTTTCTTGGCCTTGTTCTAATTTATGTTCAAAGTTCTTCCTCTTCTGAATGGGCCTCATTTTATTTGCTTTGTAGCTACCATGAGTTTCTGCCATTGTGTGAAAGTTCTTCTCTGTTTTATTATATTCAAAATACAAACTTTAATGGGAAATTGTTCTATGGAGCAGTTTCTCCCACCTGTCTGGATCTTGGAGGGACCATCAGTAACAAGCTTTGCAAATGGTGTGTTAAAGCTACAAATTGTAATAATCATACCTGTACTTTACTGTATGTTACATGTCCTGCAAGTTATGTTTTTTGTCTTCAGTAGATTTGAGTTGACCAATAGGAAACGTAGGAGACTTTCTGGCAGGCCGCAGTCTCTAAATGAGTGTCTGATATGAGACTGACTCTATCCCAACCCCTCCGTCCTTGCATAGGCATGTGTTGGAACCTCCTGATTTTCTCCTATGCCAGTGTTGTCCTCTTTATTGATGCTACAAGGTTACTCCTCACTGTGTCATGAACCTGGGCTTTTTGACCGTAAAACCGGTAACTTGCGAAGATGTCCTTGTACTGCGCGTCACACATAAAGTAGCCATCTTTTTAAAATCTTTTGTGTTCTCCTCCATTTCTAGGCCTCCTCCAAGGATGTGGTCAGAAAGCTGTGTTGCGACTGCTTTGCAACATCCACGATTGGCTCCACCAGGTTGAATGACAGCACTTGTTCCAGCCTCTCTGCTACGCCCGAGGAGGCTGAGAAGGTAAGTAGGAGCTGTTCCTGTGTATGCTTTAAAGGACCCTTTCTGTAATGTTCTGTTCTTTTGCCAAGATATGTGATGTATATTGTTGTAATCTCAATGGGGATGATGTCCTGTCTGGGTGGATAGAAGCTCAGTCAGTGGAAAGATTGGAAAACATGATTACAAAAATAGATATGACAGGAAATGGGGTACTGTGAGACGTGAGTGGAGTGAAGGGCAATGGGTCGTGATTAAAAGACCTTACACCACACACTCCAAAATACCCTCTTTCTCTAAACCAGCGAGAATTAAACGTGTCAACCGTAGTTCTGTGGTATTGGAGGATGGATGTACTTGGAGTATGGACAATGTGGCCCGTTGTCCGGAGGCTCTCATTCCTGTAATTGTGAAAGAAGCGAACACGGATAAAATTCTCACAAATAATGCTAGATCCAAAAAAGTCGGGTACTGCAGCTCTCCTGGTTGGCAGGCAGACTATGAGATGGATTCACTTTCCTTCTGTATTTGCATGGTATATTTATCCAGTCTTCAAATCCATGTACATTGGACCTTTACAGACTGATTATATCGTGAATAACTCTATACCTTGGTAATTTGTGTTGTCTCTTTTCATGTTACTTTATGTTATGTATATACGTTTCAATTTCTATTAAAGGGAGGTGTGTTGTAATCTTTAATGTTACATTCCTTCCCTCTCCATCTCCCCCTCCCCATTTCCTTCTCATTGTTATGGTCCACATTCCAATTGGAACCATCATGTGAAGCTCACGTGAGAATGTTGGTGTAGAGCTACCTGAACTGTCTAGTGATGAACATTACTTATTTAACTCGTGTGGAGTTTTTCTAACATATATATTTTTACTTTTCCTCAAGGTGAAACGGTGTGATCTGTTACCTCCTGATTTTCAACAGTTTTTTTCGTTCCCTAAAATTTATCTCCATACGGAAACATTGATTTCCCCATAGACGTTGACTGCCGCCCTTTGCTACCGAGGATCTGTCGTGTCCGCATCATTCAGTAGCAACTTTTATTAACATTGAAACAAACATTTACAACTCGGGTGTAGTTCTAAGCACATGATTGAATAATTGAAGACCTCGTACCCAAATGTCCAAAGGAGTACATGAATAGAGGTTTGTTCGACATAGATATAGAAAGAATAGTTTAGAGCAATGTTTAAGCACTCACACTACATAAATGTACTTACAATGAGTACAAATGGAATCCGTGTCCAGTGAGTGATTATCCTGGGAGTTTGGCATGCGTACCTCCCTCCTGGAACTACGCAGGACACCCCTTATTCGTACAATTTAATTTTAAATTGCCAGTTACCAGTGAATATTACTATATGTCTACATTGTATATGGTTGCGCATCATAAAGCCAGACTCTAAACGATTTCCATCTCCTCTAGCTGATTTCCAGTTTCTTTGTTTGGAAATAGTTCTTGTTGATAGTTAAACAAAATAGTTCAGTATTAAATGTCATGGTGAGCAGAGATTTGTTCTTTCCAACCTCTCGTGCAGTTATTCTATATTCCAATTCTTGTCAAAACAACTCCCTTCACCCCAACCTGTGGTGGCTTCCCTTTGTCAAGTCCAATTAATTAACGTCTCCCCCTTTGACTTTTCTCTGGGCTAAATCCAGGATACTGTACCTGGTTTTCGCAGGGTTGTCAGTGTTCCAGTTAGGGTCAGTTAATGAGACTTCTCTAGACATATTACTACCCAGCAGTCTCCATTCTTCTGCTCCAGCACTGGTTTCCAGACTTCTAAAAAGTAATCTCTTTATTTCACTAAGTGACATCCTTCACGGCGATTGTGTCCTAGACTTTGTTATACCATATATTCAATATCGGTGGCGTTTTTTTGTTTCTATACGTGTGCTGTCACTATTTTGGCCTCTGCCATTTTGAAGCTTAGTGACCATTCACTTGTGACCCCTGAACTCTCCTAGCTTCACCCCCACCAGTTTAAGTACAGGGTGCCTTGGTTTCCCATGGCACTGAGTAGCCCATCATTTCCTTCATTGCCACTCGCGCATTCCTCCAAAAACAGAAAAACCTTCAGGCACCCCCAGCATATCTGTATAAGATCCGCTCATTCACTCCAGCATTGATCAGGGATTCTTTTACATGTCCTATGCAGCCTATCCGGGGTTAGATATAGGGCTGCAAGACTTTAAGCGAGGATTGCCTATGTAGGATAGACTTGATTTGGTGATGTCTCACCAGAGTCCTTCCAATGCCTCCTCTGAGATCCCCTAGGTTGTCAGCCCTATCCATTTCTTCAAATACCCCCATTTCACTTGCCTAAGTGGTGCCACTAGGAATTTCTAGAACTCCGACACTAGTCCTTTGAGCGCGTCCAATGATGTCAATAATTTCTGTAAGTCTTTCAGTTTTCTAGTGGCTGCTCCTTTTTGAAAGCTTTGGGTTGCTCGGTGTTGTACTGTTGGTATCTAAACGCTTCCCCGTTCTTTACTGCACACGTACTGTTGCAAAGCTCCAAGGATCGGACTTTTCCTTTATTGTGTGACCTTAACGTCTGTATGGTTTTACCATGCTAGCTGCTGTGAAATCCTCATTAGCATGAATGGATTTTGTAAGATATTGGATTATTATATGGGGTTTGTGACTGCCCACCTCAAGCAATAATCACAATTCTTGACCGGGTGAACCCTCAAAGCCACTAAATGAACCAGAGCTCAACCCCCTGGTAGCGATGCCACTGATCAAACAAGTTTAACTTAAGGAAATGTATAAAGTATTTATTTATGCAGTCCCAAAACAGTAATCAAGTGAACATGCTAAACAATAAACATCCCAAACTGAATTGGTCCCGTCCAGGTCCAGTTTCCACTGATCAGCTGGGCAGTTGCAGGAAAGTTATTTTTGTAGCTTGTTCCATCCCTGTACCTTAAACTGGAAGCCTGCCTTATGTATGACCCTTGTAGTCCATTTCTTTGTCCTGGTACAAGAGGGAGTTGGTTTGGTCCTCCATTGCTCCTCTCAGGTCACAGACAGCAGGTCCAGCCCTCTTCTGTTCTTCCTCGTTCAGCAGTGCTCTGAGTGGGTGCCTGGAGATGCCACATTTATGCCTAGCACTAGCTAGTGGGTGGGAATGACTCCTGGACACACTCTAACCAATGGGTTAAAAGTTCCCTGGGCCAAACATATACAGGTGAAAGTCTACGGCCCGCCACATTAAACTGGGGATTTGATGGGGCAAGAGGGGTGCATCTGTGTGTGATGAGAGTACACTAAAATCCAGCTTGAAGCAGCCACTGTACACACACAATAACAAACCCAGAGACAGACAGACGTCTGGTAGGATAAAAGCATTGTTTTCCAGAAATCAGACAGTGGATACTCAGTAATTGTCTTGGCAACTTGTTTTCTACCTTTCAAATGTGCCCCCAGTGTTGTATATAAAATCCAAAGCCAAAAGTCTGGTAGGGCAAAAGCGGAGGTTTACAGCAACCAGACAGTACATACACAGGAATTGTCTTGGGAGACTGTTTCCTTCCTTTCAAGTGCACCTCCAGTGTTATATGTAAACCTGGCAGACCTGTCAAGTAGGATTTGACACTCCAGCAGGATTTGACACTGTAATGTCAAAAAGGATGCTCATAGCCCCCACTTTTTTATTGACCTCAAAGAGGTCATCCATGCCCGTTTAAGTTGACCTCTCAACCGCAGTGACCTATTGTGTAACTTCTGCGAGGAATTTCACATCTAATTCACACTTCTTTGAATGCCAACTGCTGGTTGAGAGGAATTGGAGCGCAAATGCAGATCAGCCTTGAGAAACTTCAGGCAGGGAAAAGGTAACTTTCTCAGAGTTACTTTTCCTTAATATTTATTAATAGTCCACCTTCACCACTGAATTAGATTCTAATAACTATTAGTAATAGTTGTTTCATTATTTTTCTAGCTAGTCCCATTCATTTACAGTAGGATTCTAATCTGTACTTTGGTTTTCTACCTAGGAAAGCTAGGCTTGCGACAGTGAAAAATAATTTTTGGGTGCTAATCGCTGTAAGGACATGTTAACATTAAATTTCTACATGTCCTACTTTTAAATACCGTGCAGCCTGCGTCGCCCCACTGCTATTCAGCAGTGCAAAAAATAAAACGGGATGTTATTATCATTTTATTTTTCTATGCAGGAGTCGGGTTGGGGTGGGGCTCTGTGACGCCAGAGCAGGGAGTAGTGGTTTGCACTCCTAAGTGCTCATGACAGTTTGGGCGGCCCTGTAGGGCCGGCCAAACCGTCATGCGCACTTGACATGTTATCCATTGGGCTATGTTGCACAGCCCCGTGGAGAACATGCTCAGGCTCCCAGGCACAGCCTGGGTGTCCACACAGGACGCTCAGACGGATCACGATGCTGGACCTGCAGGTTGTGATTGGCTGGGAGAGTCCTGAAGCCTGGGTGCTTCCAGCAGACCGAGGACGGAGTAGGTAAGTTTATTTTTAATTTTTATTTTTATCCATCACCCCACAACCCGCCCCAATTCCCAGGCAGCCGCCACTGGTCCTGGATGACCTAGGCTGCTATCTGGCACAGGATTGAAATCCTTCACTCACTCATAAATGAAACCACAGAGGACCAGCTACCAGGAAAAGTCACCTTTTTGTTAGTTCTTCCATCATTATTTGCTCATTGTTTCTTCCTTTTCATTAAAATAAATGCTTCATATCTTGCAAAAGTATTATGCTGGAAATTGAGTAGACCCTTACATCTGGCCTTCTTGGTAAGACGTTCCTTCTGTTGAAACAAAGTTAGCTTTGCCACACTGTCTCTTGGTCTACTGTTGGGTTTTTGCTGTTTGTACTGTCTCAATGTTTACCACGTCTCCTTCCTTTAGATCTAGGACATGGGCAGAGAGCAACTTTGTATATGTCACAGTCTCAGTGCCTTGTGCCTCCTCCAATACATATCTAACTCTGACATGATTGCGCCGAGCACGAATTTCAGTGTCTTGACATTTGTCATGCAATATTTCTATTTGCTATCCTCTTCTTTCATTTGCCCAACTTGGATTTGTTTTTTTTCCAGAGAGTGCTCTTTTTTTCTAATTTCATTATTCTGTGACCGGGCCTGTCTAGGTCCTGCTGGAGGGAGGTGAGTGCCCCTTTTAGAAATGTGTGCATTTTAGTAATTTCTTGATGCAAGAAGCGGAAGAGTAGGTCCTCTTTCCATTCTGTGTGGAGGTTCTTTAGAACCACCCAATATTTTTTTACTAATGTGGGCTTTCTCTTTTTTTGATGCAATCCTTGTTGTTGTGTCTGGTGTCCTAGTATCTCTCTTTACACATGTGTGTCTGCCATGTCCGTCAACTTTAGAGGTTAATCACAAATCCAGTATCTTTTGCCAAATCTGCTCTGATGTCATTTACTGCTTGAAGGAACCTAATTTCCAAAAGATGAAATTACCACTGAAAAACATGAAATGACTATTGTGATGCTGCCCTTAACAGTCAGAAATGTTAACTGCAGCTGACCCAGTTAGAGCGGAGCCCTGAAGTTCGGTCCCCCCAATGCTGGACCTGAATCCTATGAAATATATTGTTTTTCTGTCTTACAATTCAGCCCCTTTAAATGCCAAAAAGAAAATATTAACAACCCTGAAGGGCTTCGAAGACACCCAAACCGCTCCTCATGGGCACACATTGACTATAAACCCTATGTTAAAAGACATCTGGAGTCTAGCCGTTATACTCTAAAAGCGCTTGGAGTACTATTTTGATGCTAGAAGTTTTAATCTTCTTCTAGGTATTTTTCCTGCTCTGTTTCACAAGCCGGTGAATAAAAAGGTATTCTTACTAGAAGGGCTAGTTTTAGCTGTGCATTAGGCCTATTAGGTGGTATATACTGTGTTGGACTGTGCCTGAGTTTCTAAAACACTACCATCACCTAGCATTAGGATTGACTGTTTCATTTTGCTACGTCTGGAGAGTGAAGTTTCCACAAGGAGTAGCTTTATTATCTAATTGTAGTGCATCAGTGTTTGTGGCCTGCCCAAGAGCCACGCCATGGACACTTCCCAGGACCCTAAGGCTAGCCTCACATCATACTGGGATGCTCACAAACGTAGCATCTCAAGGGTACATGTATGTACTGCAATTTATTCCTTGTCTCATTTTGATTTGGCGGATCCCGTCCAAGAAATGAATTGCAGCAAATATATAAACCATACATTTGATATTATTAAAAATTCGCCTATACTTCCCAAGTAGTTCATATTTCACCAAAGTGCAAGTGGCTAACCTTTCAATATCCGCTATAGAAACTTTGTCACTCATGTCATCAGAAGAGGGGTTCGTAGAAGATGGTGTTCGTGGATGCGGGTGCCCATGCAGCATCAACCAGCAGCTATGAATACTAATCTGTTATTAGGCTATTTGTTATACAGACCATCAGGAACAAGGAAGGCAAAGGGGAAATGTGTCTGCTGTGATGGGGTGTTACCTTTCTGCATCCTTCTTTTAGAAATATAACTATCCTTCAGTGTGTGAATTTTTGTCAGAGTCTTCCACATGTCTTCCTCCTGCAGCTGATCCGCTCCCTACACCTCCTCACCCGAAACATCGTGTTCCGAGGCTTGAATTCAGCTGAAGAGATCTTAGCTCTCTTTCCAGAAACCTTTCATCAAAGTCTGAAGAACCTTCTGGCCAAAATAATCCTACAAAGCGTGTAAGTATTTGAGCTTTGACAGAAGCAGTTTATAGGGATTGAAATAACACTGTGGGCATGTGAGGCCCCCTGCCATGGCTAGGAGATTGTTGTCTCAGAGGTGCCTGTAGGTAGCTAGATTAACAATGTGTCTCCCTTGAAGGGACTGTTAGGGCTAGAGAAGGCCAAGTCCGATCCACCCAGTAGAACTGGGGCTACAAAGGGTTTTCCTGTCTTTTGCACCAGTGGTTAACTGCAGCAAATCTAGTCCTGCTGTGAATACAACCCTCATATCCAGCACTGGAGAAGACTAAAAAAAATGACACCTGGGGAGGACAGTAGTTACTCGGTTGCCACAGTACTAGAGAAGAGATAGTCGAACATTGTGGAAGCAGAGTCCATGCCAGCGAGAAGGAGCTGGACGGAGTGAGGAGTGGGAAGGTTAGCAGTAGACGCTGGTGGTGGGGATGGTGGTGTGAGTAGACATCACAGTATAGTAGTGAGACTCAAAGGCGATCCTTAAGGACCCAGTCTAAGACGTGAAGACGATCTTAAGGACCCAGACTAAGACACGAAGGCGATCCTTAAGAACCCTGACTCAGACACGAAGGCGATCCTTCAGGACCCAGACTAAGACACGAAGGCGATCCTTAAGGACCCAGACTAAGACACGAAGACGATCCTTAAGGACCCAGACTAAGACCCAGACTAAGACACGAAGGCGATCCTTAAGGACCCAGACTAAGACACGAAGGCAATCCTTAAGGACCCAGACTAAGACACGAAGGCCATCCTTAAGGACTGAGACTAGCATTAAAAATACAGTATTTGAAGTCCATAGTTTGTATTTCAGGTTCTTTGACTAATTCCACCTGCATTCACTGACACTATTGTTTTGGGTCGCGTGAGGCCATGCGCTGGAGCATTGGATCCGCTTTTCTATATATGGAGCAGGGACAATATGGGAACGTTCAGAATTAACATCCTTCCCATTCCTCAAAATAAGATCCTCTAACGAAGCTCCTAATCCCACTTACTTCTATATGACATCTTCCGGAAAAAGTCTTGGCGGCTGGAAACTGGTGGACATTTGGACTCTTCAAATAGGCCACAACTGTTGTTGCTTGAAATTGTTTTCCATATTTTCTTTGCTTAAGCTTAATTGCCAGAGACTTACTGTCCTAAAGGGATATTGTGTTCGTTCTAAAGAGGCCAACATCAATAAAAAAAAAAATTAAAAAAAAAAAATTCATACTGAGTTATCGCTACATCCAGTTTAGCCTCACATTAATTGGATTGATTCACACACCATTGCATTGTAATTGCATTTATATCATTCTTACTGCCCCTGATGAGGCGTTGAAATGTTTTACGGCAGGTAGCACCCTGCTCCGTAGCTCTATAGGTAGTGGTTATCCAGTGATTGTTCATTATTGTTATAGATTTGTTGGTTATGAGGTTAGTCTTGTGCTCTAGGAAACTGAAGATGTTCCTCCATTTTTAAGTGTCAATGTATACAGTTGATAAGACTTAGAAGTCATTGCTATAGTGAATTATGCAAGTGGAAAAAGAGGGGGCGAGTAAATAGGATTGAGGAGGGTAGATATTGTGAGATAGCAAGGAGGGGTTAAACAGAATGAGAAACTGGGATGTATGTGAGCAGGAGGAGTAGATATGTTAAAAAGATGTTGGTATTGCACGATTGGTTACTCAGAAGGAGAGTATATGATTCATAAGACGGTGTGGTTAGTTTATGGATGTATAGTGCAGTGCAAGGCGGCAGGTATGTGATAGGGTTGCTTAAACTCAGAGGCATACAGAGGTTGACGTGTACGCAGTCGTTGGCTGTCTGTATGGGCGGAGGGCCTCCACCTTTTTCCCAGCAAGAAGTGTCTGTCAGGCTGAGCAAAGGTCAGCCTTACAGACACTTTTCTTGTTCAGGTCAGGCAGACAGGAGCTAGGCATGTGCTAAATGTCCAGGCGCCTTGCTGCCTGAGCTGAACTTTCCCAGGCTGAGAATTTTACAGCCCTACGGGCGTGCCTTCCTCACCCTGGCAAAGCCTTTTGCGAGGGGGGAGCATCGCTGATTGCCTTGAACCAGGGCACCTTAGTTTTAACCCCCTGAAGTGCCCATGGCCGAGTGTCCATGAGTGACACCTCATCCCAATGTAGGGTGGGGTAAGCAGCCTCATGATCCCATCCCACTCTGTGACAAGCGAGAGACTGCTGTCTCTTCTGTGAGTGAGTGTATGTGTGCTTGCCAGGCCCGCCCTCTCCCATCCTTGCTAAAATTACCAGCTGCCACTGTGTGTTTGGAGAGTATCATTCAAATAGAACGGCACGAGAGAGAGTAAACCGTAGCTACAAATCAGGTTATTTTTATGCTGGGTTTTTGCAGTGTTGAGGTCGGATCCAATCTGAGGACCTATAAAGATTAGAAATAAAGTCTGACAGTTGATTACCTATGGGCAGGTGATATAAGTCGTCCGTCTGGCTGTTGATGGTGTTGATACAATATGTTCTTTTCTTTTTTTACATAGATATTGAACATTATTGCAATTGTTTGACTTTGTACTTGTTTTAATAGCTTTCTGTATTAAGTTATGTGGTATGTCCGGGTAATGGATTGTTGAGGTTTGTCTTCTGATATTTTGAGGAGTGGACAATCGTTGGTGTTTGCATCCTGTTACATGTTTGTTTTGTTGAGTTTCTAGGCTGATATTAGAGGTTGTTTGTTAAGTATTCTGTGGATGTATCACTTCTGTGATCTTAGAGGGCCCTGGAGGGTATCTGTCTGTAGGGAGGACATTAGAACGGGTGGATTCTTTGTTGGATCATATTGGGGATAAGCAGGTCTTTATTGTTCTTCTAAACTCGAAGAGATTTTCAGTGGCTCTGATCTTTGCAGGTAGGGAATTCCGAGATTTTGCTCCTTGAAAATAAAAAGTAGAACCACCAATGGTTTTCTTCCCATAAGCAGGAATAATAAAGTGTTGTGCCAAACTGGAATATAAGTTCCCAGGACGGGACAATTTGTTGATGTTTGCTTGGATGAATTTTGCTCCTTTACTATTAATAGCACTGTGAGTGATGCACAGTAGTTTGAAAAAGAGGATCTTCTTACTATTGGGAGCCAGTTTAGAGTTTTTGGTATGGGTGTGTGTATTTACATGTAAAAGTAATCTTGCTCCTGAGTTTAGGATTTAATTGTAGCCTTCTGAAAGTTGAGAGTGGTGTGCTATGATAAAGTCTGTTAGAATAGTCAAATTTTGAGAGAATGAATGATGTTGTTGCTTGTACCTTTTGAGGAAATGAAAGATGTGGAAGCGTGGATAAGTGTTTCCATTGCGTGGGAGGTTGATTGGGACAACTTGTCCATTTGAATAGTCGTGGAAGGTCAAAGAAATATCTCAGATTTTTCATGGTTGTGGCTATTTTTGGCAGAGGCCCCAGTTAACCAGGCAGAAGGATATAGGGTCATAGTTTTCACTGCAGGTCAGTATTTCTGTTTTTGAAACATTCAATTTGAGTTGATTTAACGTCATCCATTAATCTCTGGCTACAAGACAAGTGTTAATTTTGATGTTCCCATGTCCTTGGGGTTGTCTAGTTTGAGAATTATCTGTGTGTCATCTGCTTAGTTGTAGTAGGTGAGTCTGAAACTGCTGATAAGATGTAGTAATGGTTTGATGTATGTGTTAAAGAGTAGAGATCAGATGATCGATCCTAGTGGAACGCCTGTGTTTTTTTGCAGTACGATTTTGAATCGAAAGGCGGTGTGTGAATCTAGTATGAGCTGTTGTTTAGGTAAGAGGAGATCCAGATGAGGGTGATGCTATCTATATCAACTTCTTTCAGTTTAAAAAGTAATGTGTCATGGTGTACTGTGTCAATAGAACTAGTAATGCAGCAACATCACTTTTGTCAATTGTTCTAACAAGCTTTTAAGGTCATAAGCTGTCCACATAATCAGCTGTATTTGCTATGGGCCGGTATGTGACTTTAAAAGGTGTTTGGGTACGTGGCATGCACAAATGCATCTGTCTAACCATCCGTCTGTCTGCGTGTGCCCCACTGAAAAGTCAAAAAGAAATGTAGGCCATGGAGTAGGTCTTATTGTTCCCAGAGTCTCCCTAAGTCTAGTCAACTTATGATAGTTCTCATTTGAATAAAAATAACTATTAAATGAAATAGGCAGTAATTGCCTGAAAAGGAAGAACACATGATTTGTTTGTTTTTCTCATTTTGCTTCACAGGTCCAGTTGGAGACAGGAAGCAGAAGCTAGTCAAAGTGAGTTACTATATTTGCAAACCTTTTGACTTAAAATATACTTCTAAACAGTAAGATTATTACGCACCAATGAACTTGAGAGCAGACCTTGCCCTTGGCTCATCCTTGTACTGTTGTAAGCCTGATTACTTGCAAGCACTTCCTCTCGGCTGAACATATTTGGATGGAGAAACCTCATTACTGAGACAAGGCAAAGTATTGTCAATGCCATAAAACTTTATAAAACTTTTAAAAGTTACTAAGCATGTTTGCTTAATATTATTGAAAGTCTTACTTTAATTAAAAAAAACAAATTCATCATGCATGCATTCTGCTACTCACCCTTACGCATATGCCTGTATTTATCCACCCACTGACTCATTCTTGCATTCACACACTTACCCATTCAGAATAAACATACAAACTCAACTATGATATGAAAGATACATCAAAAGAAGAGAAAAAGAAAATGTGTTTGCTTTCAAACAAAGCGGCACTCGGAAGTCTGGTTTAAGTAGGATTCACTCTGATTTTCACAGCGAGAATCTGTCCATATTAAACTTTGCACTGCGGCGTGCCTCATTTTTCAACCTAAAATGACTCCAAATAAAAACCTGTAAAGGGGCATGATCATCTGGTGGCTATCAATCAATAAGTGGTATATTTAAAAGTGTTTAACAATGAGAAGTTTTTGAACCTGTTTAGGCTTGCCAATGTCATGTAAATTTGAGCTTAACAGGGTAATCCATCCATTGTAATATTCATTAGAGAAGATGCCATTCCCACCGTTGTTCTGCACACCGCAGAGGCACCTGCAGCCCTTTCATAAGGTTTGTACCATGGCACATACAGGTGTACCTATGCATATTTTCACAGAACGCTTAACCTTTGAACCTCATTGGAATAATAGTGGGAAAACTGAGCCTGGAATGGAATTTTTCTTTTAAGGAACTTGGTAGATGTATGCTTTCAATAAAAACAAGCATTGGAAATACCAGTAGGTCTGGCTTTAAAAGATTGTTGTATGGTAGTGTGAAGAATTACAAGTAGATTGCATGACAATGGATATGTATTTATGTGGAAGCAAAGAACTGTAAAATATTAGAGTACGTTAAAAGGTCAGGTACGTTAAACTGTCAAGCCAGACTTAAAAAGGATTAAGCTTATTAGCCTTCTGACAGTTTTACAGTTCATGCAGGTAAAGGGAAACTTTCTAACGTTGCTTTTTTTAAATATTTATTACAAATCCAACTTCAGAGTTGAATTGGATGTTCAGAAACTATTAAAAATAGTTGTTTCATTTTTTTTCTAGCTGGTCCTTTTCCTCAGTTGCAGTGTATTATTGTATTCTGTACTCTGGTTTTCTACAGTGGGCAGCTAGCCCTGCCACTGTGAAAATAACATTTAGGGCGTCGTCACTGTAGTAATATGGTAACATCAATTTTCTACCTGTCCCTCTTTTAAATACCATGCACCCTACCTTGGGGGCTATAAGGCCTACATTGAATTGGGATAACTTACACATTTTTAAAAGGGAACTTTTTACCTGTCATGAGAGGTTTATTTTGACAATCTGCGGTGCTATTTTACACTATTACAGCTGTGTTACCATAGTAGCCCTGGAGCCAGGGTCGTACTGGGACAATAAATAGGCCTGGGCGCCAAAGTTAAAGTGGCCCTACTAGCAAAGCATACAGCAAAAAAGTGGTATTACCAGGGAAATCAAGAGTAAAAACCACCTGGTCATAAAACTGGCCCCACAACTGCTAAAAAAGATGACCAACACACTGATTTGTCAGACCAGCCTTTCGGGCACTGCCTGACTACCCTATAGGCCAGTCCGACCCTCCCTGGAGTCATGTTTGCACTGCCAATGTAGTGGATAACACAATGGATGCTGCAATCCTCTAGTGGCATTACACTTCCAGGCTCTAGGTACTTTTTGTTCCCTATATTAGGGATTTACAGGCAAGTTAAATATACCAAAAAGAGTATGCCAATCTGACCATGTTTAAAGAGTGGGGGCAAGCACTTTACTGCTAGTTAGAAGAGGTAATATGTGCAGCGTTCTAAAGCGCCCAAAAAGATAGGATTCAGAAAAAGGCCAAAAAATCGGAGTAACCACACACAAAAGTTGGATTTCCTGCATATGCTTTTCACAATAAATGTGTCCATCCTAGTGCTTCTGCCATAACTTTACCTTAATGAAACTGATCAGGCATACAACTTTAATCAAGCACACAACATCTGCCCAATCAAATGTTGTACTCAAGAGAAACACCATGTGACTGGAGATAAATCTTCACTCTCAGTATTGCTTCTGAGAGCTTTTGTTCTATTTGTCACATAATATCTTCGACATCTGCGCTATCATTCCGATAATCTGTTAGATTTCATCTAATAAAATACCTGTTTACAACCTTTAAGGCTATCCACCCTCAAAAGCTTATTATCTTTAACAAATACTTTTCAAAATAAATAAGCCAAAGATTTGATAATAAACAGATCAGACCTGTCGCATCTGACAACTTTTCACAATAAACCAATCTACTCTATTGAGCATACACGTTTGCCCAAGGCGACCATTAGATTTAAAATACTTCACCACAAATGAGAATTAGCTTCAAGAATACAAGCCGAAAGCTTGTGACTACACTCAGCCATACCCTTCGTCCTCCACAGGCAGGCTGAATTTGTTTATTCTGCCTAATATGACCCATTATTACTGACTGTAAACTTCCCCAAGTCAGTAACTTTTTGTCGACTTGAGGTCAACCGGTGTATGCAGTTGGATTCTTGACAAGGGCAGCCTATCGCAAGCCATAAGGCAGCTGGGCTACAACCCAGAGTAATTCAGCAGCATAAGTGCTACATGAGTAAGAGGGAGGTAGCATCATACATACTCACTAAATGTGTTTTTGAACTAAGGTTTCTGCTTTTTGTGTACATTGTCTACCACCTTCACAATGTGTGTCTCTCCTCCTGTAGTTTCTCTGCCGCGTCTTGTTGACATGGATTGGAGAGTGGACATCAAGACCTCATCGGACAGTATCAGCAGAATGGCCGTGCCCACCTGCCTGCTCCAGATGAAGGTAAGACATGGCCCCACTATTACAATACCATAGTGCCATACCTTAAAGGGCAGTAGAAACATTTCTCATGATTTCTCGATTATCACTCAGCCCCTGATGTGTGAACTATTTGACATTGACTTTTGACTACTTTGTGAATTTGTTTAAATACTCACTTGCTTCACTAAAGTAATAAAACTGGCAAAGTTTGTAAAAAATTGTGAATTACTATTTAGAAAATAGTAGGTTTTGAGGGAGAAAACCCCCCACAAAAACAATTGGGGAGGGGGGGGAAGAATTGTGGCTAGCAACATATATTTTTTCAAATGATCACTCACAAAAAGGTTTGTTGTGCAATTAGTAAAGGGTTGGGAAAGGGACAATCTTTATAACTTCATGAAGTTGTAAGATTTGTAAACTTAGTAAAACATTACAGGCAAAATCCTAATGAGTGGACTGCAAGCACCTGACAGTCCTTATCTGCTGTCCCATGCAGAGATCCTGTGGGCGGTGGCCTGGTAATCTACATTTGTGAATCCAGCCCTGACTAGGCATTGTAGAGAAGATATATGCACCCATGTGTGTGCTGCTATTTTTATTTGAAGTGTCTAGTCATACGTGAAACATGGTGCAAAAGGATCAGAGCTCCTTCTCTCAATTTGTGGGACGGGCAATGTTTCAAAAAATTGTAAAATACCCCTCACACACTGAAACCTAATTCAGTGTCATGCTTCATCATTGGGGTCTTCCCGCCCCTCTACGGGACGGGGCGTGCTTCGACTTGCGTAGACGCAGGAGCACTTTATTCAGTGATTGGTGAGTATGTGTAGTGCGTGGGATCGTGAAAAGAAAATGTGAGATGGTTAAAAATTCTCTGGCTAGTGGAGCGAAAATACTTTATTGTCTTCCCTGGCTGAGAATAGTAAATGTGAGGAGGTGTAGATGGTGTACTATAATGAGTCACCTCCTACAAGGTCGACATGTTTCAGAAGCCATCCCCTTGGTTTTCTTCCTCAGGACCCAAAAACCGATCCCTGTTACACCTCAATGGGTGATAGAATAAATATACATATGCCTGATAGTCACAAACACTGTCCTTTGTTCCCTGTTATGGGAGTAGAAAAATATACCACTTGTATATCTTAAGAACCTGAAAAGAAAAATATTTTGGATAAATCATGGCTTTCATCATTTATCTTTATCTATTCACATCACCATCACGTTGAAAGTTTTAAGCTTTTTTGTGATATATTTCTCTTGTGCAACCCTTTTGTAGGTAATGGTATCATTTGGTAAGTATCCTCTACTCATAAATCATCTGAAATTGATGCCCAGTGCCCAGTATCACATTTATTCAACATTCTTTCATACATATGTATCTCTTAGCAAGATACATTTTATGTTACAATACATTCATACATAAAGGAAGTATTTGTACACTCCTATTGTGCCCCTAAAAGGTTACAGATTGATGTTCTCAGCAACTGAGCACTCGCATTCATACTCCCATGATGAGCCTTGGAAAAAATGGGAGATGTTTAGCAAAAGTCTGTGCACTTCCCACAAATTGAGAGAAGGAGCTCTGATCCTTTTGCACCATTTTTCACGTATGACTAGACACTTCAAATAAAAATAAAAATAGCAGCACACACATGGGTGCATATATATTCACATAATACATGGTAGAATCCCTATGTTGGATAACAGTATCAAGAGGAGGACTATTCTACCTTTTTCCTCTTCACTCCCTCCTTTGATTATTGTAGAGAAGAGCCTGGAAACCTAAACGAATATTCATGATTCTCTCTGAAGATGCCCTCCTGGTCGGATTTTCAACCTGTCTCTCAAGCTTCATTATTTTCTAGATCCAGGAGGATGCCAGCCTCTGTGGGAATGAGCCATTGGTATCAGCGGTAACGGTGGAGTTGAGCAAGGAGACGCTGGATACCATGTTGGACGGGCTCGGGAGGATACGAGACCAACTGTCCGCAGTGGCGAACAAGTGATGGAACCCAGAGAAGTGAATGTAAATAAAGGACATTTTTGCATCCCTGTGTCTCCCAAGATATCTTTTTTTCTATGTTTGGAGAAGATCTGCAGATGAAAGGCAATGGTAACCTCATACCTGTTCATGACGTGCAGAGAGCAATCAAAACTGATTTGTGATTTGTTTTTAATAAGTTGATTTCGAAAAATGGAATAAAAAATGGGGTTGAATTTTCCACGTGATACCGTGTAGGTAATCTTGACCTGCCCCAAGACCATTTCCTCTTGTTCTGCCCCTCAGATCTTGTTCTCAGATTGTGCCACATGGTACTGCTCAAGACCTGGACTCTATGGCTGGACCAGTAAGCTTCTTTACTCCATGGCCATGCATCATAGCTTGATATGGTCTGTGGTGCCCCTCCAGTCCGTAGATCTGCTGTTGTCTCTGGGCCTATTCCACCTCACCTTTCATGCAGTACCACAAGAACGAAGAGTGTCTTGGTCTCCAGCGTTCTCTCTCCGTCAGTTTTTGCAAGCAGTCTTCCAAAAGGGAAGTATTCAAATCAATTAGCATAGAACTAAGAAACACTACTTTTAAGTCTCTAGGACTGCATCTTGGCTACTTAGCCCACTCTTGCTATTTACTCTTTCGTGTTTAACTGATGGAAGTAATTGTTTTTTTCTTTTCATTGCTACTGTGATATTTCCAGCCACATAAGGATTCCCTTCCTATAATTAAGCCTTAATTGTATTTTCACAGCAGTTCTGATGCAGTAAGACTTTGTTCTCTTTACTTCAGAAAACTTAGCCTCCAAGGACAAGACTCAAAAATAAAGGGAAGATATTTAGCCTCCAAGGACAAGACTCAAAAATAAAGGAAAGATAGCAAATAAGTCTCAAGATAAAGGTAAAATAAACCCTACATTAAGTGACAGATATGATGTTCTATAAACCAGTTATAATATGCTTATCTACCTGCTCTAGATACAGTCACCTGACATTTTACAGGCCAGGACTAGACATTTTTTGTTTAAATGATGCATTTTACTACCATTTAAATTTCCTTTGAAAAAGTGAGCTTTGTTTTTGATATTACATTTTTAGTATTTCTCATAGGCAGCAAACACGGTGAATGGCTCCATAACTATTTATACCATTGGCTGGTGAACAATCAGAAAATGGGAACGAGGAAGACTACTTTTTAGAGTATATAGCTACAGTTGAAGAAGAAAGATGAACATCTTAAAATAAAAAATATATATATTATTAATTTTAGTTCCTGGTGGTCTGAAGGTGTATAATAGAATTAATAAGAATCTGAGAACTGCTGGGAGAGATGATGTTTTCAAGCATACATTGGAAGATCTAGATGCCTTTTTCCCCACAGTGTGTGTAGCCACAGGTCTTTAAAATAAATTTCATAGGATACAAGGGACATATGAAATATAGATTACTATAGATTAAATCACTAATGATCGCTTGTTATTCGGGAGCATTACATGGCAAGTGGATGAGAGATTCGCTAATCATGTATATGTAAATAGCCCTAATACATACTGTGGGCTAATAGGAGAATTTAAACTGAAGGAGGTCATTTCTTTGATTAAATAATTTTTTTTTTCAAAAGGTAAGTAGAATATGTATCAAAGCTGTGCTGGAGGGACTGGGTGCAGAACAAAAAGATATTCTGGGGAAAGGGAAGAAGGGGAAGGGAAATGAGCTAGATATATTTAAGAAAATGGAACCCAAGGACAACCGCAAGGAGGAGTCAAGAACAACTTATGAAAAGAAGGATGGGAACAAATGGAAAATAACTATGATATGTACAACAAATGTTACAGATGTGATAGCATTGAACATTTAGCCTTTAGCAAAAAATGTCCTGCAGTATCACAGAAATGTTTTGATTGTGCGAAAATTGGGCAATATGCTGGAATATTTCAAAACTAGCATAACCATTAAGTTAAATGTGTGACAGATGAGCAAGATTATTCATCTCAGTCTAGTACTTCAAATGATAAAATATGTGTGCGGAACATAAATGTTCATGTATTGAGCACGGGTGGATAGGCGGAAAAAGAAGATTGTGTGTAACATGAGAATTAGAGGGCAGTGAATTTGAGCATTGTTGATGACTCAGGGTCTCCATATATAATTGTAAATGAGGAGGTGTGTAGAGATGAATTTTAAAACCAGTTAAGATGAGAGTTGTCCCCCCCCCCTCCCAAATATGAGACCAAAAGGTTTTGCAGGAGAAGAAATTAAAATGCTTGGCGTTTGACAATAAATGTTTGATTTTAACTATAAACAACCTGAATGTAAGGTATATGTTGCACAGTTGGAACCTTGCATTTTAAGCTGAATTAATTTAAGGGCACTGGACATCATTTTGATTCAAAACAGCACAGAATAGACCTTGTGTGAAGATCAAAATTATTTGACAAAGACTGATTAAGGAATTTTCTGTGATATTTTCAGTGAAAATAGTGGAATAAGAATACTTTTCCAATAAAATAATACTGAAGGTTAATGCCGAACCTTAAATACACAAAGTGAGGAATGAACTTCTGGTGATTCTGAAGGAAGTAGAAGAGGAACTGGACAAATTGCAGAGAGAAAGAATTATAGAATCATCTGAGTGGATATCTCCCTTTGTGGTGGCTTGACTAGATGGTGGAAGAGTGAGATTGTGTGTAGATCTTCGACATTTTAATTATAACATTCTTCTGTACAGGTTTCGGCTGCCAAAAATTAATTAATTGTTGGTGGTGATAAAGGGAATAAAACAATACTCCCCGATTGACCTTTTGGATACATACCACCCAATTTTATTACATAGCAAGATCTGCAGATTAACCGTATTCGCAACCTCTATAGGGTGTTTTCAATTTAATAGGATGCCACTTGCGTTGGCCTCAGCAGTGTTTCTTAGACTGATACACAGGTTTTTCAAGAGCAAAGATGGTGTATTGTTTTTCCAAGACAGCATCCTTTGATTGGGTAAATCAAAAGAGGAACATGACAGATGATTGGAAAAGTATTTTAGAAAAAAAGGATTAAATGAAGAGTATAAGAATGTAAATTTGTGTTGAGTAGCGGAACTGATATTGGTCATGAAGTAGGAAGTCAGGGGATCAGATCAAATCAAAATTTGATTGAGGCAGCAAGGAATACCCCCTCCAAGGAATAAAGGTGGTGTAAGGGCCTTCTCAGAGTTGGTGGAGTTTTATTTCACGTTTGTGTACACATTAGCAAAAAAAAAAAACATAAAGCATCAGGCGATTGCTAAAGAATAGAGTAAAATTTTGCCGGTGAAAGGAATGTCAAGTTGAATATGAAAACATAATATTTTATGTTTGTAAGGCACCTCCCACACCATGGTTTTGATTCAGAGCTCAAAAGCATAGTAACAACTGATGCTAGTGGAATAGAAATAGTCTCAGTGCTAACCCAGTCTGAAGAGGAAGACAATTAAGCTGTGATTGCATTTGCATCATGTTCATTGACACCAACAGAAGAGAAATATTCCATTATTGAAAGGGAAACTATAGCATATGTGTCAGGACTAAATATTTTCGGTAGTTCATCTGCAATTAGCCAGTGATAGTAACCACTTACAGTGGTTGGGTTCCTCTGCGCTTCACCTCGTTGTACACGGTTTTCAATTAGGTCTCAGGAATTCAACTATACTGTAAGCTATGTTCCAGAAGTTAAAGTAAGGTGGCAAATTTTCAATGTAGGCTACCGTTCTTGATAAAGGAGGGACCAATAGCTGGATGAGATGATTGCTGTGTGACCCTAATAAGGAAAAAAGAAGTGGGGGTCATTGGACATGAGAGGTTGGAAAAAGGATTGGAAGGTTCTGACCAACTGAGGAAAAGAAAGGAATGTGTGTTGGATAGGTGGCCAGACAAAACAATTATAGAGTATGGATTAATGTCAATCTGGGAGACAGTAGAGATTGTAGTTAATTGGATGGTGGAAAATGTACTCCACAGAAGGATTTATGAGACAAAGTGATGAATATATGTCACAGAGGTCACCTTGTAATTATTTAAACCAAGAAAAAATAAAAGCGTTGTATTGGTGGCCGGATGTAGATATGGGTATAGAAAAAGAGTCAGGAAGTGTGTGGAATGTAATAATTGTAATAAATCACAAGTAATATTAAAACCATCATATGTCGCATTAGAAGCCCCAGAATGTCCTGGGAAACACTAGTTATTGATCGATATGGGTCCAATGGAGAATGATCAAGATGAATTGTGATATATAATTGTTTTGGTAGATAGGTTTCCTAAATGGCTCAAAATGGAAGTTATCAAAGATGTTGATATTGATATGGTTGTACATTGTAGATATGTGAATATTTTTAAGAGCGGATCATCCCAAGTGACCCTCTTTAGGTCAGAAAATGTTGCTGGATATTTAAAGAGGAATGGAACTAAACATAAACCACTTCTGTCTATCATCAAAGTGGTAATGGAGCAGTTTAACGATTCAACCAAATTATTCAAAGAACAATACAATTAGCAAAGGTTAACCAGAACAATTATAAGAATAAGTTAAAAAATATATATGTTCTTATACGCTGTGTGAGACTATAGGACATGGTCATTTTGAATACAAAACCAAATATGGTGCATCATGCTTAACGTTATCGCAAAGGTCTGGGGTAACCAGTAAAATAGCAACCTGAAGAAATGCCCCTTGGACATTGCTTAAATTCATTAATTAATTAAGTCACATATATTATTTTCCCAAGAAAGGATTCCAAAAAGAGAGCAACTCAAATAACAAATTTGCTTATTTAATTTTATAGATGAACAAATAGTATTCAAAAAAGTCACAAACAATATCACACAGTTACTCTATATATGCCCCTCACAAGGTTAAACACTATAACAACATCACGCCTCTCTTCTAAAAAATTGAAATACCATACATCTGACACAAGAACGAAAAGCAAAGGAAGTCAGTCTGAGGGCCTAGGGGATCACGTTTGGAGAGAACGTATGGAGGAGCCCCTTTCATCTAACACTTGGGAACTCAAGTGAAAAGTCAGTCATTCATTTTCAAGTACTAGGAATGAATTGTCTGGTGGAATGGATCTTCACACACTGAACGTAAAGACTGCTTTGTGTTATCGAGCCAGAAGAATACGGCTTTGATGTGGGCTGCGAGTACAGAGTACCGTCCTTTATGATTTCACTGGACCCGTTTTGAAAGGGGCATCATGGCTTTGTGAGGCCTTGGAGATTTCATAACAGATTATTGCAGTGCCCTATAACTAAATGACACTCACCAAGTTCTGAGGATGATCCCTGGAAATGAGTTAAGAGAGACTGAAAGTTGACAGACTAGAACCTCCATAGGGCAATACAAAGTTGTGATCAAGGAATATTAAAACATAAGGAAGGCATTGTATCCTCGATACATGATCCCGAGGCCCTCTGGCTCACATCCTTTGTTTTTCAGGAAGTGCTTTCAAGAGAAAGTGAAAAGAGGGCACTGAAGAGGAAAGAGATGAGGTTTAAGATATGCAGATGGGTCAGATGTGGAGAAGAAAAGGGCATATGTGCATAACATAATGTTCACATAACTTAAGACCGATAGTCTTCCACAGGCCTCAATAATATTTAATTCACAGTCTCACAATTTCAGAATTGAAACATTTTCAATATTAATTATTTACAACAAAATTATTGTTGTTACTCATTTATTTTAAATAATCATTGACAAAGCCAATAGTCTGGCAGGTTTTAGGTGCATGTCAGGATGGAATAACAGAAAGCTCAGAGAGAAACCAAAATACCTGTTGAGTGACACACTTGGGAATCACAGCAATGTATTTTACATGTTCCCTTTTAGAGAGCCCCCACAGTTTACATCCCACTTAAAGCCTTGTCTGCACATTTTCTATATGACTGATTGCAGCCAGCAGCTGTGCGTTCATCCCGAAGCCTGGTTGGAGCATTTTCTTCCAAAGTTGAAGCCGCATGGAGTGCATGACCCTAGGCAAGCACACACCTTAAAGGGTCTGAAGTTGTCACACTGTACAATTTACACACCGCTGAATGTTGAGGGATTCCTAAAGCACGTTAGGACTGTCCTAGCCACGAGGCGCTAGACTTTGGCGGCGCTGCCTGAAGTAGGAAGGGATTAGAAATGTTTTTTTTAACTTCCTGTTAAAAGTGGTTAGATCTTTATCCTTCCAGATTTGTTGAGGAGTGTGCTCCAAGTTTAGTACCAAAGCTTCCGGTGTTTGAGACTGGAAGCAAGGGAAAGATGGATGCTGCGCCCTTTGAGGTTAGGAACCCCACCTGCAGTCCACCTGAGCTCCCTGTTAATAGCCCAGGAGACGGTGTCATAAATCCGTCCCAGACGAGATGGTAATTTAATAAAGTGGTTTATATCCATCATCTGGCATTTTATAAGGCTGTCTTCCATTGCAGGTGCCGTGAAGTGCTAGTGGTGGGGGTCCCGTCAGAGAGATCACATTTTATATACCCAGACTCTCTCGCCATGTGCGACCCCCAACCTCCACCACCCTTTGTGGTCGATGCCGGCTCCACCTCTCAAATTACATAGACGGTCCTAACCCTCAGACACTTCAGTGAAGTTCAAAGCTCTTTATTGAAACTGACGCTGTGCTTGGGGCTAAACGGAGACCCAGGGGCATGGTATTCTGGCCACAACATCCATCACAAAAGAACTCAAAAACCAACTACCCCGTCACCCAAAAGCTGTCAACCTGACCCCACAAGCATTTAAGCGGACACCAAAAAGTAACGTAATTGCCCTAAGTGCCCAATGCGACGCCAGGGGTGCAAGGACGACAAGTATAGTGCTATGTAAAATCCCAGGACTGGCCACCAGCTGCTTGAGCCTAGCTTAGACTGAGGGCTGCAGTAATCCAGTCCTGGGTTTGAGCCCCTCTCGTCCTAGGCCAGAGGTCTTCAATCTGTGAGGTGCGACCCCCAGGAGGGCCGTGGAGTCCTGGGAAGGGATGCGCGCATTCCCCAGCCTCACTTCTGCCTGGAAACCAACGCGTTTGCTTTCATTTTGGAAAAAGACAACCGTCCCGGGAGGGCTAATTTAGATCGTTAAAATTCTTCCGCTGAAGTTTCATTAATTGAGTCTCGTCTGCTGTGAAAGGCCTTCGTGTCAGGGTGCCTGCTTGCCTGAATGAAATACATATGTGCGCTATTAGTTAATTTGCAAGTGTAAAGGGTGCTTGGGAGCCGGTTCTGGCTTTAATTGATAGAAACACTCCAAGCAATGTGATGACAAAGATATGTTTTTTTTTTTAGTACTAGTGCAAAGAGTTAACAACTGGGCTGTGAAGTGTGTGCTTTTAAACACAATTGTATTCACACAAGGAGGTGTTGAAAGGGCAGTTATGTAAAAAAACAAATTCCATTACATATGGTCTGGTATCACTAAAATCGACATTTTGGAAGCAGCATTTTATCGTAAATCTATGTGCATATTTTGTATTAGTCTATCTTATACTGTGTGTATCCTATACTGTGTGTAATGCTACCATAAAATAATGACTTACATATTCACAGTGCTTTCTGTCACAGGCTGTGACCTCACAGCACTAAAAATGCACAGGTCACTATTCTCCACTTCACCAACCAAGATTTAATTCTGTGTCTCCCTGGTTACACACAGACCTCTGCACTGCATTAACTAATAGAGATTTCATAATGTACTACAGTGCATTTCCCACTGAGTAACAACTTTTTTAAATTTATTTTTCATTTAAGCAGCCCATTATTTTATATGTAGCTACCTGTTGGTGAAAAACCTAAAACAACTTACAGAATATTTTGGGGCTTATTTATGGGAGGCTTGCGCTGCCAGAGCATCACTTTTTTGACACTCCGGCAGCCCTAGCGTCTCAACCATACCTATGAGGCGGTGCAAAGTCACCCTGCACGGCTTTACATGGCATCATAGATATGGAGTAAGACAAAGCGGCGCAAGTCGCTGCGCCGCTTTACACTGCTTCTAGGAGGCCTTTCATGGGCATTGCTTGGGGGTTCTCAACGCATCACCCATGGATTTTGATGCTGCCCCAAATTTACAAAATCACGTAAACCTGGGGCAGCACCAAAACCTTACGCCTCCCCAGCAGAGGCGTAATGAAAGAGGAATGTTTTCATTTTTTCCATGTGTGCTGCAATCTGCAGCTCACATAGAAAAAGGAAAATGACTCTTGGGGTTGTTTTAGTGAAGGAAGGTGCCCCTTCCTGCGTGAAAACAATCCTGCCTATGTTGGTGCTAGGCAGCAATTTATGCACCAACCGAATAGGAAAGGACACGAATGCACTGTATTTCATAAATATGGTGCATTCCTGCCCTTTCCCATTGGCGTGGGGCAGCGCAACAAGAAGACTTGCGGTGCTGCCCTACGCCAATTCCTCATAAATGAGGCCCTTTGTTTTTGGCTACACCTTTGACCATGTCCCCACGCTCACTGACCTTTGGTTGGTTAAACACGGTTTAATAGTATTTCCCCACCGTAAAAATGATTTGCTGTGGAAATTGGCGGCATTTATGGTTGTCAGTAGTTGTCGATGATGAGGAGCACCAGATTTTAGAATTGTTTGTCAGGAGTGGGTCCTTGCGCCTAAAAGAATTTGACAGGGGGGTCTCGGCATCAAAAAGTTTGAAGACCTTCGTCCTTGGCTGACTGATCACAGACACAGGCAGTGGTGTAATCGGGGTGCTGTGGGCCTTGATGCACGCAGGGAATCTGGAGCCCCCTTACACTGGTTTGGTAGTAAAAATACCACTTCAAATTAAGGTGCAGTTGACCCCACACACCAGTGGGTCCCAGTGCCACTGCACCCGCTGCACTATTGATAGCTATGCCCCTGTACATACCAGTTCAACAGAAAGCTGCAGGACCCTGCGCATCTCGGAACACTGTGGGGGCAGGGCTATGGTCCCTTCCATACAGCCCAATTGATCACCCTCAATTGAGGGTTCAAACAACATTATTCCCAACGACTCCCAACTGCGGCAAAAAGCAAAGGATTTTTTTGTGCGGATGGATGCTGTATATTAGCAAGGTTACGGTAGCCGGACAGATGCTGTAAATACCAAGGTTACAGTAGCCAGATGGATGCTGTATACCAAGGTTACGGTAGCTGGATGGACGCTGTATAATAGCAAGGTTATAGTAGCCGGACAGATGCTGTATACTAAGGTTACGGTAGCCGGACGGATGCTGTATAATAGCAAGGTTATAGTAGCCGGACAGATGCTGTATAATAGCAAGGTTACGGTAGCCGGACGAATGCTGTGTACCAAGGTTACGGTAGCCTGACGGATGCTGTATAATAGCAATGTTACTGTAGCCGGAGAGATGCTGTATACCAAGGTTACGGTAGCCGGACGGATGCTGTATACCAAGGTTACGGTAGCCGTACGGATACTGTATAATAGCAAGGTTACGGTAGCCGGACAAATGCTGTATGCCAAGGTTAAGGTAGCTGGATGGATGCTGTATAATAGCAAGGTTGTGGTAGCCAGACGGATGCTGTATACCAAGTTTACGGTAGCCGGACGGATGCTGTATACCAAGGTTACGGTAGTCTGACGGATACTGTATAATAGCAAGGTTATGGTAGCCGGACAGATGCTGTATACTAAGGTTACGGTAGCCGGACGGATGCTGTATAATAGCAAGGTTATAGTAGCCGGACAGATGCTGTATAATAGCAAGGTTACGGTAGCTGGACGGATGCTGTATACCAAGGTTATGGTAGCTGGACGGATGCTGTATGATAGCAAGGTTATGGTAGCCGGACGGATGCTGTATACCAAGGGTACGGTAGCCGGACGTATGCTGTATAATAGCAAGGTTATAGTAGCCGGACAGATGCTGTATAATAGCAAGGTTACGGTAGCTGGATGGATGCTGTATATCAAGGTTACGGTAGCTGGACGGATGCTGTATAATAGCAAGGTTATAGTAGCCAGACAGATGCTGTATAATAGCATGGGTATGGTAGCCGGACGGATGCTGTATACCAAGGGTACGGTAGCCGGGCGGATGGTGGATAATAGCAAGGTTATGGTAGCCGGACGGATGCCGTATACCAAGGGTACGGTAGCCGGGCGGATGCTGGATAATAGCAAGGTTACGGTGACCCCAATCCAAGGAAGCAAAATGCACGACCTCAAACCCCCGTCAATATCCACAATTTCTCAGTGAGGTAGTGGCCTCTTGGTTGCACAAGTGGTGATTTGTCTGTGTCATGGGTACTCGCAAACATTTGCCCAGGGGCCACAAAGTGCAGTCTGTGGTGTGACATTTGCGTTTAAGGTTGTTTTAAGGGCAGTTTGTGGAAACTGGTTATTTTTTATAACACATTGGTCCAGTGACCTTGTCTATAGCTGAATGGAATTTAGAAAAAAGGGTCTTTGGAAAAAAGCTGTAGCCAATGGTGCATCTTTAAGCACGCTTTACCAGCGTCAATCAATCAGGGAATTGTAAGCGCGCTACTCGCCGGTGAGGGTCTCAAGGCGCTGAGGGGGGGAAGGAGGGAGGGGTCCGCAGATCTGTTTAGCCGAAGAGCCAGGTCTTGAGGGTCTTCCTGAAGGTGTTCAGGGAGGGGGCGCGTCTGATGTCTGCCGGTAGCTGGTTCCAGGTCTTGGCTGCAATGTGGGAGAAGGATCTTCCGCCTGCTCTGTGGATGCGCGGGGTTTCGGCTAGTGCGAGGTTGGAAGATCGGAGGTTTCTTTTGGGTACGTGGAAGTTGATTCTGTCGTTGAGGTATTTGGGTCCGTTGTTGTGTAGGCATTTGTAGGCATGAGTGAGGATTTTGAAAGTGACTCTTTTCTCAACGGGGAGCCAGTGGAGACTTTGTTGGTGTTGGCTGATGTGTTCGTGTCGGGAGATGCCGAGGACGAGTCTGGCGGCGGTGTTCTGTATTGTCTGGAGTTTGCGGAGTAGGGACTTGTTGATGCCGGCGTAGAGTGCGTTTCCATAGTCCAGTCTGCTGGTGATGAGTGTGTGGGTGACTGTCTTCCTTGACTCAGGGGGGATCCACTTGAAGGTCTTGCGGAGGGTGTTGAAGCAGCTGGAGGTGACGGCGTTGACCTGTCGGTTCATGGTGTGATGAGTTGAGTACGATGCCGAGGTTCTTGGCGTGGTCTGAGGGGGTAGGTGGGCTTCCGAGGGCAGTCGGCCATCGGGTGCTGTCCCATGCAGAAGGGGTGGTACCGCGGACGAGGACTTCTGTCTTCTCGGCGTTGAGCTTCAGGCAGCTGTTGGTCATCCAGACTGCGATGTCTTGCATTCCTTTCTGGAAGTTGAGTTTGGCAGTGGTGGGGTCTTTGGTGAGGGAGAGGATGAGCTGGGTGTCGTCGGCGTAGGATACGATGTTGAGGACGTGTTGTCGGACGAAGGCTGCGAAGGGGGCCATGTAGATGTTGAAGAGGGTGGGGACCAGCGTCTGGTCTAAAATATGCCTGGGTGAAATATCGCGTAATTTCTGGAATGTTGCATATGATTTTTTGCACAAAATGCCTGCGATTACGCCATGTAGTTGGGCCTTCCTGTAAAAATCCTATCGAGTGAGGACAGGAAGATACGTGAACGCAAACGGCTGTACGCGTGATGCGTAATTGTGTGCTTGTTTTAGCACGAAATGCATCCTTGCACCAAAAATGGACAGGAGCGCACGTTTTGTGCTTAATAAATAATGCAAAAAGCAGACTCCGGCATTTCGTTTAAAAACGTGATTTTGCGTAATCTTTGGGCGATTACAAATAATTTCCGCCAAGGAGATCGCGCAAATTGTACCCGGCCTAACAAAACTGAATACAATTTAGACGTAGCTTGATAGGGAGCTTCGAAAGGCAAACTTTGACAACATTTTAGCGTTTGTGCATATACACTCAAGTACCAATCTGCACAACGGGGCAGTTATCCAAAATTAATTACACTTTTAATGGAATACAGAATTAAAAACAGGCCATGTAGATGACTAACATAATTAAGAATAAAGATTATTTCGGGTCCTCTGTTCTCTGCACCGGAGGCAACTGCACAGCTAAAATGCCCTAGGCAGACTTCTGTGACAGGAAAGTGCAGGGCCCAGGGTCTAGGTTTTTTTATCCAGCAACCATGGGCCAGTGCTGGCACGTTCTAAGGGTTTAGCTAGCATTCGAATTTTATTTAAATCGGAGATATGTCTCTCTCACGGAACCAAGACACTTACTTACTTAAACAGTCAGCTCAGTGCCTGTAATCTGTAAAGTCAGAAACTGATATTAACCATTATATTTCTGGCCGGCAGGTGGCGACCTCGCACTACACACTGTGCTTGAGGCTCGCACGCCTTTGAATTCCATTCATTCATCGGAGGCAGCGAGGATTTCAGAGGCGAGCTGGGGCTTTAAACACAATACAATGGGAACTTTAATATGGGCGCCGCAGGGCCCTAAATAAAGGGATGCTCTCAGCTGCGCGCTCGCTTGAATAGGGCTCCGAGGCAGGGCTGCCATGAATGCGCAGCGGGTGAACATAGCAGGGTGGGAAGCTCAGGACAGGATATAATTTTATAATTGTTCGTCGGAAAGACTGTCACAGCATGAATTTGTGGCCAACACGTGAAAGCAGCTCTGAAGGCAGGAGATGAGAACCAGAGATGTGTCGCAGACGAAAACTCCTGGGTGCGCCCCTTCAAGTGAGAAGGCCTAGCTAGCTGCGTACCCCGAGTCTCCTGTCTGTGACCCTTGTCCACGTCTTGTAGCGCATCCCAGGCGAGACGAAGATTGCACGAGGCGCTAGGCAGACCGCCGCCTGGATCACAGCACAGCAGCGGGCTTTCAAGTCCAGCTATGGCGGCAGGAATCAGGGAGCTTAAATGTGCAAATCGAGAACAAGTTCCCATGATGACACGGGCGTAGCTTTCATTGGTGCAGCAGGTGCAGTGCACCAGGGCCAAAAGGCCCACTGAACCCTGATTATTGCTGTATTTCCCAGTTCGAACAGCACTCGGGGCTATTTCCTTCCTTGCACTAGGGCTCATGAAACACTGGCTCAACCACTGGTCTGACATGTACCCCATCTGCTGACACCCTCCATGACCGACCCCTACTTTATGGGGCCCACCCTAAAACGCATAACAAGTATCATGCCTCATTGGTTCTGATGTCCCTGGTTTACCACGAAAACCCTCCTTTTTATTTATAAATTTTGTATAGTGCGAACATGAACATAGAGGGTATCAGAGCACTTCACATTTAGGGTAGGTAGGATACGTTTGTAGGAAAAGAACATTTGTGACATATATGTGAATAGCATGGTAATGCTGGAGTTCACAGGTGTACAACAATGTAGTAGTTAATCAGGGCATCAGAATAGGGGGCAGGTAAGTAAACAATAGAGCCAAGGTCTTTTAGGGCAGAAACCTGTTCATTAGGATTTTTTTCACTTCCTTTTTGAAAGAAGCGGGAGATTAGATTCGACGGACTTCCGGTGGCAGAGAGTTCCAAATCTTCGTGGCAATGCCGGAGAAGTCTCTGTAACTTGTTCTCTTTTTGTGGAAAATCTGTGGTTTCAGAAGTAGTTACCTTGCACTTCGTGAAGGTCTGGAACCCCCTGATAACTCTAGCTTTTGTGCCAGATATAAGGGGGTCTTAAATTGTAGGGCTTGGTGAGTCATGCCGGCAAACTTTAGCTGTATTCTTGCTCCGTATGGCAGCCAGTTTAGGGGTTTTAGGGCTGGAGATATGTGATTGTTTCTTTTTGTACCGGTAATCAGTCTGGCCGCGGCATTAATGGAGGCCCTTAGCAGGGCCAAGTTATGTTTGGGAAGACCACAAAGCGAGGAGGTTCCGTAGTCCAGCCTCAGCAATACAAGAGCTTGGACCGCCAGCTTAAAGTCATCCTGTGGAAGGAATGGTTTGAGTTTCCTTAGGATACTCATCTGGTATTTAGCTCTCTTGGTGGCATTGCTAATATGAATCTGCATGTTCAAGTGTTTGTCTAGTGCGATTCCAAGGGATTTAGCGGACTCAATAATGTGGAGAGAACAGTTGAAGGCTTTTAGATGCTTCATCCAAAGGATAATCCTGGGAATGTGATTAGGGGGTACGATGAGGAGGAATTCCGTTTTGGAGGTGTAGAGCATGAGGTGGTTACCAGTGAGCCAGTTTTGAGTGTTTCAAGGTAGAGTTGAGTGAAATCAAGTCTTCTGGGGAGGAGATTTCCAGATATAATTGAGTGTCATCAGCATGGATGTGATAAAGAATGTTCGCGGAGGGCAGTGCATTTGCAAGTGGTTCCAGGAATAAGTTGAAGAGTATGGGTGACAGGGCGGACCCCTGAGGAACCCCCATATTGACGGTGGATGACTGAGAGAGGGATTGATTCACCTTGACTCTTAGGGATCTGTTGTGGAGGAAAGAAGTAAACCATTGCAGTACCGGCCCTGAAAGGCCCATCCTGTTGTTGTGTAGCTCCTATTTCCCTAATAGGCTCTGCGCATTGGAATAATATATCCTATAGGTTTGACATAGGACTAAGGTCAGTATGTCCCTATCGAGTATATTAAACTTAATTACTTGTGCCAGCTAGCTCAGAGGCCACTAGAAACTCCTTGATAACAAGAAGGCAGTAGTTTCTGGCAGCCGCAAAACATGACCACTGTGTTTCCCTTTAGAATCAGAACGTGTCCCAGAGTCGTGGAAACAATAGATAACTATTTCACTCAGCTCAGTCGTGCATGCTTAGTTTTCTCCAAGTTACACAGAAAGGAATAGACGGGCGTTTTCAATAAAAGATTTATTGAACAGTCTTGTTTCTGGTGTAAGTAAAATGTGCTGTTACGATCACAAGACAGTATGCGAGATAAATAATGTACAGTGTGAGCAGTAGAAATAAATAATACTGCGATAGCATTATCTTTTAGTACATAAGCTGTTACATAAATAACACAGACTAAAAATGCGAGTACTCATACGATGCGTTGCTAAGCTAGTTCTACCCCAATGTGCCTAACCTAACTTAGGTGTAGGGAGAGGTATGAAGTAGGTGAAGTATTCCTTACTATGGTATACTAAGAGTATGTTAAGCCTAGTATGCCTAGTATGCCAAGAGTCCCTCTAGGTTCTTATCAGCTCCATACCTGAAGAATGAGAGAGGTAGGAATCTCTTTGCCAGACTCGAACTCCAACACCCCGCAAGGGAAGTCAGATCACTGGAAGCTGGACTCTCTGCGTGCAGGGATGACAGCGTCTTCTCAGTGTGTCAGGCCGGGAAACGGGCTCCTCTGAAGTCGAGGTCTCCTCTAGTTTACAAGGGCTAGGGAAGGTATATTTATACCTGAGAGTACCTAGGAATGTTTAGTATTGACGTGAGTCGGACAGCGAAAGACGTCATGAATGAACCCCTAAGGAATAACAGTTCATACATAATATATGAGACCTTGAAGAAATCAATAGTCCTGGACTAGGGAAACTCCCGCAGCCTAAGGGTCTGTTCTTCATGTACTCGTTGTGACGTTAGGGTGGACGGATGTCGGAGACCATGCCTGTATTTGGAGTGCATGGTTTAATGCCTAAATAAGGCCTGGGAATTTATGCCTATATAAGGGCAGGGCGAATTGTGCCTATAAAAGGACATGATACTGGAAAGCCCGTTTATGGACACCCTAAGAGGAATACAACACCCACTCCACTTTCGTGTATACGATAATACTAAAATGCTAAACATTTAAAATGCTAAACATAAAATGGAGTACCGCATATTTTAAAAAATATTTCTTAAAAGCATTTAAAAAACATAGTAAAAATGCAAAAGGTACTGTACATTTGAAGCAAATGCTTTTCATTTCAGGCATAAAGTTCAAAAATAAATGCAATTTGGAATGAAAGAAGCAGTAATATTTACATGTGACAAAGAAATGATCGATAAGTTGTTCAAATAATCAGTCTGGGGACAACACATAGCATGGGCCGTTATCTGGTCCAGCAGAGTATCGACATCCGTTGGCGTATCCGATGGAAATGTTAGACAGGTGTCCAACACGCATTCTTCACCGCATAGCAGGCATCGTAGAACAGGTAAGATGCAATCTTGCCAGATTGGTCTGAAGGACAGGAACCACGTGGTATTAAGGTCCCGTAGACGATTTATGCCCAAAAGCTCTACTATTTGCTCACGGCACTTTCGTTCAAGGAGAGCTTTCTCCATTTCGCTCGGAGTGATGTCTGCGAATAGGCTGGCCATAGCGCAATAGCAGGAAGAGAAATAGAATTCCGGCAACAAGTGCTAGAATTAATGGTATGCCACCAAACACCGAATGTGCAAAGTTCGGGATGATTCCAGTATTGCCTGGAAAGGTGCTAACAGACCGGAGCAGATGCTCTTAAATACATGTACAATTCCTGTTGTATCAGACATATTGAAGATTCGTCCTATCATTTCCACGAAATGTATAGGGCAGTTTGTACGTATTAAAGTCTGTATCTCAGCCGAAGTCCTTGCTATTTGTAGATCATAGGTTTCTTTGGCCGAGGTCAAAGGCACTGTTTGCTGTAAAAGCATGGCTTTCATTCTGCTCAAAGTATCAAATCTTATAAAAGAGACGTTCAGCGAAGGCCATAGAGGCGACTCCCTGACTGTGTCTATTGGGGCAAACAATACTTGCAGACAGCAAGTGACCCTGGAGTTGACCGTTACTAGATATGGGATGCCTGGCAGCATGCCGCAGCAACTCTGATCATTCAACATGAGGTAACTCCCATTAGAAAGTTGTCCAAACGTTGGATTAATCACAGCAGCTGGTGTACCCTGCTGATGGCAAGACAAATTAGCCACAGAACCATTACAAGCCCCCGTGTAAGGAAATGTCCTGACATATAAGCGAACCGCTTAGTGCACGTCTCACAGTTTGTACCGCTTAAAAACACTTCACGATCCCCACTCCAACATCTATATGTATACGGTAAATCCCAAGATGTCTTAATGTATTCCTTACCCAACCTTTCATATTTGCCTGCTTGCATTTGTCTGAGGCAATACTGAAACTGAAAAGTAGTCACAGGTAGTGTGATTTTGCCATGAATAAGCCATTCTGTAGCTGGTTTTTCTGCCACTGTGAATGGTAACTTTTCCAGTTTTTCAATGCTCAGCACTGTATACCTTGCTCCTCTTTGTGCCAATTCGATCTGTTTATCAGTGAGATTGTATTCTGCAAACAGAGCCGTTGTGTTGATAAACGCCAAGGCACATAGCCCGCTCGCAAAGATTGCAGCGTCCAGCTTAATAACACAATAGAACGTAATTGAGACTGGCCTTGTTGTAACATCGCCAAATCTTGTTCTAGTATGTCGATAGCAGAGGATACAATGCCATCCAATGAATATATTCTGGAGGACAAAGTTGTTAACCCATTGTCGACCACAGAGAGTGTTTTCTCTAAATTAATACGATCAAGTTCACGTATTCGTTCTGCAGCCTCCATCTGTGATACTTTCCATGCTTCATTATAGGCAGCATAAATGCCGGCATATATGAAACGTTTTTGACGCGGTTTTCTTGGTCCAAGCAAGAATTCCCTAAGGTCGGCGTCCTTTTTAAGTAAGGTTAAGTGTTGTTTCACATCCTGTAGTGTAGACTTATGCAGCCAATCGAGGCATAATTTTCCTACACTGTCTGTTGTTACTACCCCCGGATGTTGTCTTTGGACGTATCTTGAGTCTGGCCTATGAATAGTAAAGCCCTGAGTTTTATTCAGGAATCTTTCCTGACAGTTATTCGTGTCTGTGGGCCAGATCAACCATTTTTTCCAATCAGGATTAGATCTGTTGAGTTGTAGTATATTGTCAACTGTCACCATTGCCTGTGTATCGTTATCACTTGCAGGTACTGGTACAGAAGGTGTGTTCATCTCTTTGATCTTGGGTAATCCAAGACAAGATGTTTGTTGGATGGTTTTATTCAAAAACATTATTTGTTCAGGGATGATACAGGCTCTAAATAAAGCTTCTATCCCCTGCACTTGCCATTCTTTAGTACCCCAGTATGTTTTGGTGTCTATTGTCTCTTTCCAAAAGTCAAAACCCTGTCTAGACAGTTGGGCATTAAATAATGTAGAATAAATCTGTTTTGTATTAGTTAACATAATTTTCAGTCCTGTCTTGTTTACATTTTTATAGTAAAACATTTCTGGATCAGATGTATTATAACCTGAAAAATATGGAAATTTACTAGCAAATGTTTTTGAACTACCTTTAGGTGGTGTAGGACAATGTTCCCATTGGTTAAACATAAACACATTTCTTGGATATGCAGATTTATGCAAATAATGATGACCATAGTGGTTATAACAATACAGTTGTTCATAGTCTGATGAACCCTCTAAATATTAATTTTTAGAAAATGCAGCAGATTTTTCTAAGTCATACATTATGTCGTTTACAGTCTCAAAGTCCCAATCATCAGAATAGGTACTGGACGAAATTAGATCACTTAGTGAAATTTTAAACAAATGTGGAATGTTCAATTGTTCCGACGGGCCGAAGATGTCAAAATCTGTTTTGTCCCATACTATACCATCCTGTATAGGAACAGCTGTGATGTTCACTGATGACAAGTCTCTTGCTTCACAATGGGAAGATTTATGAGGTTTCAAAAGTACGTTCACGTCTTTTCCTTCAGTGTTCACATGGATGTATCTGCCACTTATAAGCACGCTCACAGTTGTTACCAAAGCTAGCCAGAGCAGGAATACAAAAAGTCCAGATATAATCCAGAGTTCAATCCATGGAGAAACCAAATAAGTCTTTTTCAGAAAGTGAAGAAAGTCTTGTACTTGCTGCTTGAATTTGAATGATGCTGGCGTCGTTTCAGGTTCACTTGGATCTTCTGAGAACGTATCAAAGTTAATGAAATAGCCAGAAGCAGTTCTGTCAATTGTTGGAATTGCATCAGGATTTGTAGAAATCACTGCAACCAGTTCATCACTTGTTACGTTGGTGTAGACAGGTGTATTTGGACGAACTGTTACTTGGTGTTCAAGAGGGATGAGTTCCATAGCGTTGTTGCTTAGTCCTCCATCTGTTACAGCTGAATTCTCGATTGTTATTAGTCTTTCAGTCTGAACCTCTTGGATAGTAGCGAGAGGAGTCCGTCTGCTACTAGGCCGGAGTCCACGAGGCCTACTGTTTAGTATTGGCCACATACTGTGGTTTGATGAGGTCGATGGACACAAATCTTTTCTCCTTTCTTCCAGCAAGGGGCGGCAGAAGTACTGTTCTTGTTCCTTGAACTGCTAGGACAGGTACTTGTTGTCTGTAAGAAGGTCCAAATTCCTTCTTGTCCGCAATTTTTTTCTCTGACTAGATCCCCAACTTTTGGAATCCAGACAGGCCTTGCTGGGACCGCCGATTTTTCCCCAGTGGTGGTTGGCTGTAGGAGTACGTTGCTTTGTTTCGTTCTTAACTTGTTTAAGTCCTGTAAAACAGCCAAACGATCTTTGATATCAAAAGGTTTATTTTCCACCACTGTGCCTACGTGTTCAAGGTCCGGTACCCACATTCTTGTCCCAAATAGGACCTCATATGGAGTGACCCCCCCTAGAGAACTTCTTGGCAGATTATTCAAAGAGCGTTGTACCCCACTAAGGTGTTTGACCCACCCATCACCCGAACCTAATACTCTAGCTGTTATAGACTGCTTTATGTCTCGGTTTTTCCTTTCCACAACCGAATTTCCCTCAGGATGGAATGGAGAGGAGTACCGCAATGCAACGCCCAGACTGGCCATGGCTTCTTTGTAAGGCCTAGAGCTAAACGCAGGACCCTGGTCAGAATGTAGCTTGCCTATTGCGTATATGCCGATAAAGACTCGCAAATCTTTTATAACAGTTCGAGCGTCAGCTGAGCGCTGAGGCCATAACCATAGGAACCTAGATTCAGTATTTGTGGGAATGTCTTTGTCCAGTAGGACGCAGGCGCGTAGATAGACGAATGCTGTCTAACAATGGTGTCTGTACTGAGTTGCCGCATTCGCAGCATGGTGTCCGGTGGCTCTTTCGCTGTAATTTACAGTCTAAGCAGTTGTTGATGAATATGTGAATTTCTGTATTCATTCTAGGCCACCAGTACATCTCTTTTAACGTCAAAATTGTTTTAGATGTTCCTTGATGTGACAGACCCTCCCCCAAATGTGTTTCATAAATCAAGGCTGCTCTATGTTCCATGTTTGGGATTACCCTATCCCCCACTCCAGGGATTCGAGCAAAGGAACGTTGTTCACATCAATTACATAAGAGTACTTGAGTGGAAACTTTTTGGTAACGCTGCACTGCTGCCTTTGCTTGAAGCATTGACAGCCAACATTATCTCACCGTCTATTTTCGTTTTGGAACGAGTGATCGCAGCTACGGAAGCCGTCTGCACAGCCCCCTTTGCGGCTTCATCAGCCAATGAATTCCCTGCAACGTGAACGCCATCACGTTGATGACTCAGTGAATGGATCACGTGAGCCTTTGGTAGTTCGTTTTCCAACTGAACTACTTGTTCCCAAAGCATTTTGTGCTTTATTGTGCCTTTTTTCGCATCTTTGAAACCATTTTCAAGCCAGTTTTGTATATAGTCATTATACGACTGTACACAGTAAAAGGAATCGCACACTATTAGTGTGGGGAATTCTCGATCTGTACTTTCAAGTGCCAGTTTGAATGCTTGTAGTTCAGCTCGCTGAGCCGTACAATCTCCTAGAGACTGCGTTTTTGTGACCATAGGTCTGAAGATGCCATTTCGCATGCGACCTTTAACGATTGCACACGCAGCACTGTAAGCTTGCTTACTCCCTATTGCGGGTTGTGCGGATCCGTCAGTGTAAATTATAAATTCGTACTGATCGAGAAGCAGAATTTCAGTAGGCAGAGGACATTCATGTTCGTATTGCAGGAATGCTTGTGTTTTTAAATCTGGATCAAAAACATATTCAACATCTGTTGCAGCAAGAGAATTAACCCATTGTATCCATCTTGGATGTAATGCTTCAGCATTTGGAATGCTAGCTTTTGTGACCCCTTCTAAAGCTGGTACTGGGGTTACGACAATAATGTGTTTCCCTTGGGCTAAGGCTCTTTCTTTTGCTACAGCGGTTTGAACTGCTGTTAGAATTTTTTAGTTGAACTGAAGCGCATTTCCGCTTGTGTGTACAAATGAGATTTGTATGCTATTGGTATTTTCTCACCCTCATTAAATGTTAAGTAGGTGAATCCGCATTGACCCGAAATTATTCGGATCACCAAATTGCGTTGACTTACGCGTGTTTGTAAGTGATTTGTTGCTAACATGTTAGCCTGGAGTGAAACGCAAGATTTCTGTGTGTTCCTGTGTCCAGTTTCTGATCGAAAAATCAGGTTTGATTAATGCGTAGAGAGGTTTAACCCTTTCTGCGTCATTTAGAATGTATGTTCTTCCAAAATTTAGGAAACCCAGGATGGATTGTAAGTTTTTTTGCGTTTTTGGAGGTTGGAGCAGCGCACACTTTTCTACAAAGTTAGCTGCCAAGCTCTTGCCTTCACTTGAAAGCTCATATCCTAGAAATAGGACATTGAGATGGGCAATTCTGGACTTTTTAAAGTTGAACTTGTAGCCCTCAGAGGCGAAACCCAGTATAATGGGGCTCAACCTGTTCAAGTGTTTGTCCAGGTCATCGTCCGTCAGATATATGTCATCGACATAGGACAATGCCTCATTGTCATAAATCTGTAGTAACTCCGTTACCCTCGCTGAGAATAAACCTGGGCTGTTCTTGAACCCTTGTGGGAGTCGAGAAAAGTGACGCTGGGTCCCCATTATGGAGAATGCTGTTAAGTAACTGCTTTCAGGTGCTATGTTTTGACAAAAGAAACCATTTGAGATGTCTAATGTTGTTTTATATTTTTTACGCACAATGTTATTCATTAATGCTGTGCTATGTGCATTTTGCACTGCAAAAGTTTTAGAACAAGTGTGTAGGTGTCTGTAATCCAAAACTAGACGATATGTATTGTCTGGTTTGGAGACAGGAAACAAAGGATTGTTCATTGAGGAGGTGCATGTTTCAATCACCCCTTGGTATTCAAGTTGATCTAAGATCTCCCTGACCTGTTTTTTAGCTTCTTGCTTTATTGGGTACTGCCGTTGTGCAGTTGGTTCATGTTTCAGATGTATTTTATGTTGAGGTGAGTCCTCATCCCCTTCCTACATGATTTTTATATAATGCTGGGGCCTGGGCCACTGCCCATTTCCTGGCATATGTATATTTTAGGTTTATTGGAATATGGTTGGAGAAGGCAGGCATAATAATGTCCTCGCCATGTGGGCACTCCCTGACAAATTGTGGTGGCCATTCCTTTTCTGCTAGAAGTATGTCATAGCCCTTTGATAGTCTTTCCCAAAAAGTGCTTTCACCTGTCTCGGTTTGTCTCCCTCCATCCGGAGTGTTATTTCATATAACTTTTGTGGAGTACTAACCCTGGTGTCTACAGTCTCTACTTTAATGTACTCATTCAAGTCCACTATCTCCAGAAGTTCCCTCAGGTTCTGGCGAACTATTGTGACTACTGATGCACTGTCCAGCATGGTCTGAGCCCATTCTCCGTTCTTGAGTTGTGTTCTCAGTATTCTCGGCATGTCTGATCTTTAGACCTGCTACTTTCTTTTTGGAGAATTGAGATTTTACTTTAGTTTTTGGAGCGTGTTTGTCGTCTTTCGATTTCACGCGTTCTTCTCTGTGTTCCGTCCGTCCTCTTCTTTCCGAAGTCTGTGATGAGATCTGAAAGGGACGAGAGGAACGTGTATCAGTATCTTGATACCTATCCGGTTTTCTCAAATTATCCCTATTCCTGAGGTTATACCTCCTTTCAGAGGACTCCTTTTGAGGAGACCTACCTCGGGATTGAGAACGTTTCTCGTTTGATTTTTGTTTAGTAGTATCCCACTTCTTTTTAGAAGAATTAGGAGTTTGTTTAATTGAGTCCTTCTCAGGACTTTCAGATAGCTTCGGCTTCACTGGTCTTCCACTCAAACTATCTCTGCCTAATTCTGCATAAGATTGTTCAATTATTCTGGGTAGCTCTGTTTGATGTTCTGTAACATCAAATTCCCTTAATTTTTGGCGGATCGCCACTGCTGCTGCCTCCCCTTTAATATTTGATAATATTATTGTTGAGACCTGTTCGAAATTTTTCAGTAATTTCATACCTAAATTTAGAGCAGGCTCTGCCCCGTATTCGTTTTGAATTTGTTTCAGGACATCAGGTATTACCGCAATTGACGGAATGCCATGTGTTTTGGTATAGATGGCAGCAAAGACTGAGCCCCAAGTGGTACAGTCTTCCAGTTGTGGTGTGATCCCCATTGGTAAACTGATTGTCAGTATTCTGTGTTTCTCATACGGGCTAGTATTTGGAAATACTGCTTCGATTTGAGTAATTTTTGAGCTATCCAGAATGGAATTTGCTCACGTTTTGTGGGCATTTTACCCATGACTGCGTATAGAGTCTGTGGTGTAATTTTTAGTGTATTCCCCTGTTGAGGAGTTTGATTTGGAAGTGTTAATGGTTGCTGGACTGTGAAAGTCCGCATGACATATTGAACCAATTGTCTGTACATTTTTATTAACTCTGTGAGTTGAATAAGTAATTCCTCATCTGACATTATATCCAGTTCAGGATGAGGTGTATAGCCGGCTAGAATCGGCCATGTTGCTCCTGGTCTACATAGTGGACCGAGCCTAGTAATGTTTTTGTGATGTTTTAGGGCGCCTTTAAACCAGAGCTGATGCTCCTGGTATGTTAATGGAATTTCTATATCCTCGAAAGGAATGTATCCCTCTGGTGATTCTTCTTCTTTGTAGAAGTGAAATGTGTGTGATATTGGATTGCATTCAGGAAATATTACCCATGAATAGAATACCTCTGTCTGAAAGGATTCATGTGCCTCTATCACGAAAACTGCTCTACCGCCTCTTGGTGGTAGGCCATGTTTTATAAGTTTTATAGTGATGGCTCTTCTCAAGTTTGGAGCGATATCTATAACACCCTCCTCGGTTTCATTTAAACCTGTATTGTTAAAAACTGCTGCTTGGGCTTGATCAGCCGCAGCTACACCGTTTCCGGCGTCTTCATTCATTTTGTTTTTTGAAAAATGTAGAACAAGTTTCAAGGAAACAAAGATAAGGTGCACAATATTTTGGAACACTGTATCCTTCAACGTTGAGCAAACCAAACAGCTAATATATAGGGTACTACCCTATGTAGCCGTGGCAGATACTAAACCCTGCCCACTCCAGACGTCTTTTGGAGTATATGGGTAGGGGTCTTGAGAGAAAAGGGCACGGCTGAGTTACTCAGTATCTAACGTTGAATTACCGCCTTACCAAACGTTGGGCGCCATGTAGTGTAGCTCCTATTTCCCTAATAGGCTCTGCGCATTGGAATAATATATCCTATAGGTTTGACATAGGACTAAGGTCAGTATGTCCCTATCGAGTATATTAAACTTAATTACTGGTGCCAGCTAGCTCAGAGGCCACTAGAAACTCCTTGATAACAAGAAGGGAGTAGTTTCTGGCAGCCGCAAAACATGACCACTGTGTTTCCCTTTAGAATCAGAACGTGTCCCAGAGTCGTGGAAACAATAGATAACTATTTCACTCAGCTCAGTCGTGCATGCTTAGTTTTCTCCAAGTTACACAGAAAGGAATAGACGGGCGTTTTCAATAAAAGATTTATTGAATAGTCTTGTTTCTGGTGTAAGTAAAATGTGCTGTTACGATCACAAGACAGTATGCGAAATAAATAATGTACAGTGTGAGCAGTAGAAATAAATAATACTGCGATAGCATTATCTTTTAGTACATAAGCTGTTACATAAATAACACAGACTAAAAATGCGAGTACTCATACGATGCGTTGCTAAGCTAGTTCTACCCCAATGTGCCTAACTTAGGTGTAGGGAGAGGTATGAAGTAGGTGAAGTATTCCTTACTATGGTATACTAAGAGTATGTTAAGCCTAGTATGCCTAGTATGCCAAGAGTCCCTCTAGGTTCTTATCAGCTCCATACCTGAAGAATGAGAGAGGTAGGAATCTCTTTGCCAGACTCGAACTCCAACACCCCGCAAGGGAAGTTAGATCACTGGAAGCTGGACTCTCTGCGTGCAGGGATGACAGCGTCTTCTCAGTGCGTCAGGCCGGGAAACGGGCTCCTCTGAAGTCGAGGTCTCCTCTAGTTTACAAGGGCTAGGGAAGGTATATTTATACCTGAGAGTACCCAGGAATGTTTAGACGACAGTGAAAGACGTCATGAATGAACCCCTAAGGAATAACGGTTCATACATAATATATGAGACCTTGAAGAAATCAATAGTCCTGGACTAGGGAAACTCCCGCAGCCTAAGGGTCTGTTCTTCATGTACTCGTTGTGACATTAGGGTGGACGGATGTCGGCGACCATGCCTGTATTTGGAGTGCATGGTTTAATGCCTAAATAAGGCCTGGGAATTTATGTCTATATAAGGGCAGGACGAATTGTGCCTATATAAGGACATGATACTGGAAAGCCCGTTTATGGACACCCTAAGAGGAATACAACACTGTGTTCTAGAATGGACAGTAATTTGTTGTGTTTAACAGTGCCGAAGGCAGAGGATAGGTCAAGTAGAAGCAGGAGGCACGATTCATTTTGGTCTAGCATTTTTCAAATGCCATCCATGATGTGAATGAGTGCAGATTCCGTGCTGTGACCTTGCCAAAAACCAGATTGATGTTGATCCAAGAGTTGGAATTTCTCAATGTGTAAGCAGAGTTGAGTTTGCACGCACTTTTCTAGAAGTTTCGCCAGAGTGGGGATGTTGGAGAAAGGGCCGAAGTTATTAAGATCAGAGCTGTCTGCATTAGGTTTTTTAGAATGGGGGTTACCTGCGCTGCTATTAGGCAGTTGGGGATAATGCCTTGCAATAGTGAGGCGTTAACAATCTTTGACCATTTGGATTGGAGGTGGAAGAGGGTCGCTGAAGTGGTTAGATGGGTTGATCACTAGAAGAATGTTGTAGATGTCACTTTTGCTGAGGGGAGTGAAGGTGTGCCAGGAGGTATTGTTCTTGGGGACATCACTAGTTGGACCGAACCGCGAGTGGGGAAGCGATCCCTGAAATTGGAAGAAGAGCCCTCTTTGATTCTAGGTCTATATTGATACTTTTTGTTTTCTCCACGAAGAATGTGGCCAGTTTGTCGCATGTTGGGCTGCTGTCACCAAGGTCTGGAGGGTTAGGTGCGTTGACCGATTGTTGCTTAACGATTTCAAAAGTTTTTTGGGGTGGTTTTTGGCTTGGTTAAGTTGAGTTCTAAAGTAGTCGGCCTCTGCAACCTACATTTTTCTGTTGTAAGAGTTGCTGACAGATCTAAGGTGTTTTAGGTGTTCGGTGGAGGGTATGGACCTCCAAGTTCTTTCACCTGACCTTAGATTGTGAGGTTTAGAGTTTAGGTTGTCGTTGAACCAAGGTTTGAAGATTTTGGTGGAAGCATTTTTTTGTTGTAAAGCGGAAACAGAATCCAGGATACCAGAGGTAGAGGAATTATAGAAGTCTGTGAGATCATGAACATCTTTCATGCCTGCTTGGGTAGTAAAGACAGTGTTACATCGGATTGCTAGTTCTTCGGTATTAATGTTTCTGAGGTTCCTTTTCCATTGCTTTGTTTTTTTGGGTTGGTCCCTCTTCGGGGACACCTCCCTGTTGATAAAGAAGATGATGCTGTAGTGTTCAGACCAGTCACATGGGACAATGGAATCCAGTGTGATGGTTTTTCTTTTAGATATGATAACGTCCAATGTTTCACCCTTGTTGTGAGTTGGGCTGTCACAGAATTGGGTCAGATGATGGGCCGATAGCAAGGTTTTCAGACAGTTCACTGCTTGATCGATTGGGTTAGACCAGTGGAAGTTGAAGTCTCCAAGGAAGATTTGGGTCACTAGAGGGTCATCGTTGGATGAGATGATTTCCAATAATTGTTCAATGAAGGACAGATCGTCTCTGGGAGGGGGTAGAATGTGTGTAGTTTGCAGATAGGGAAGTTATTGCTTGAGATGTTGATGCAGAGATATTCACTGGAGGGCAGGGTGAAGGTTTCTGATTGAGATACCGAGAGTGTATTTCGGTGTATATAAGCTATTCCCCCACCCTGTTTCATAAATCTGTCCAGTCGAAGTATGTCATGGCTAGGTGGGACTAGAAGGTCAAGGATAGGGGAGGAGGAGCAGTTTAGCCAGGTTTCTGTGAGGATAATGATTTCAAGCTCATTAGTTAGGATGAGATCATAGATATCGGGGAGGTGTTTACTAGCGGATCTACAGTTGAGCAGTACGCATTTCAGTTGGCAAGTAGAATGGGAGGTAGGAGTCAGAGGGATGTTAACGTGCTTGTGGTTGTCACTATTTATACTTCTGAGATTGCGGGAGGGTTCTCTGTAAGGGTTAGCTTGAATGGCTTGGATTTGACCCGGGAAAGTCTTGTTAGTGTCTATTGGGTAGGAATATGAGAGGAGTAGGTCGCAGATATCGTTGATAGATAGATCAGCCTTCAGTCTTCTGGGACGGGAGGAGGCATTTGGGAGGGGTAAAGTTTTTGAAGAATGGTGAGAGGTGTGCGGGTCAAGGGCAATAACTGAACCTGTTTGGGCGTTGGGCCGGGTCCCTATGGTACTAAAATTCTGAGCAGGGGAAGATGCTCGATAGTGATGGCTGTCAATTTCTGGAGTTCGTCCGTGAGGTGGCACAGGTGGATAGAGATCTCATCAAGGCGTGTGGCCCAGTCTGTGTGGTGGATGTTAGTTAAGGGTTGTGTGGAGAGTTCCGGCGGTGGGTGCAGGCTGCGTGTGAAAAGTAGAAGGGCAGAGGCGGCTTTAAAATGGTCAGGGGGAGCGAGTGAGTCATGGAGGTCTTGTGGAATACCATTTTGAGTGGAGAAAGGAGCTGGGGTTGGGGGTCGGTAAAGGGGCTTATAGGTGGTGGGTAGGATGTGGATGATAAGAGGTTGAACAAATTTGGTGGGATAGGTTCCAGGGAAGGCGGTTTCCTGGTATCCGACTGGGCTGAAGGCGTGCTAGGATGGACCTTGCAAGGAAGTTCCACAGGAGAGAGATAAAGCGGGAGAGGTAACACAGGCTGGGGACCCATAGTGGATCTGTGTAAAGGCCGGGGAAGTATGTGTCAAAGTAGGACCACTAACCAAATGATTCAATGGTAATGTAGGCAGTGAGGGTTCTTGTGTTACTATGTCATTGCTGTCAGCTTGGAACATTTGTGGACGTTTAATTAAATCTGTGACTTAACTGGTTCATTTAAAATAACAATCACTTCTACTAATGTTTGAACTTTTCATGAATGATTTCAATTTGTATCACTTTTGCTATATTGGTTGGCACCCGCAATAATCTGCTTTTTGACTTCACTTGACCCTGTAAATTACCTAAAAAAATGTCACCTACGACTTCTAAAAGCCTTTACTCTGTCCTATTGTCATCCTGGCCTAAAAAGCTGCAGTTTGACATAAACAGTAAAAAAAAAAAAAAAAGCTCTTTCCAGCAACAACAAGCATTGATAAAGCCAATAGGTTTTGCCTATGCGAGATCTAATGGCTTTTTTTTTTTAGACCTCTTTCACTTCAGCACAGGCTAATGTGCAACATGGCTTAAAGAAAAAAAAACTCTGTGGTGCCATCGCTGTTTACTGCGTCATAGTGCTTTTTTTTTTTCTTTAAACCATGTTGCACAGTTACCCAATATGTCTAAAAATCATTATACAAAACCAAATGGCTCTCGCATGCACAAAAGCTATTTGGCTTTGTATAATGATTTTTTGCGGCAGAAGGGAGTGTTTTAGGGGGCAGGAGGACCGGGGCTCAGCGACACAATGTATATTGGACTGAAGGTAGCGGTGCAAGCAACACGTGGGAGGTGTGGGAGAGGAGGGAGGAAGCAGCAGCACAACAGGTGGTAGGGCGCAAGCAACACGAGGGAGGTGGAGAGGAGGAGTAGGGAGGGAGCTGCAACACAACGGATGGCAGGGGGCAAGCTACATGAGGGAGGTGTGGTGGAGGAGGTAGGAAGCAGCAACACAACGGATGGCAGGGGGCAAGCAACACGAGGGAGGTGGAGAGGAGGAGGAGGAGGTAGGGAGCTGCAACACAACGGATGGCAGGGGGGCAAGCAACATGAGGGAGGTGTGTTGGAGGAGGTAGGAAGCAGCAACACAACGGATGGCAGGGTGCAAGCAACACGAGGGAGGTGGAGAGGAGGAGGAGTGAGGGCGCTGCAACACAACGGATGGCAGGGGGGCAAGCAACATGAGGGAGGTGTGGTGGAGGAGGTAGGAAGCAGCAACACAACGGATGGCAGGGGGCAAGCAACACGAGGGAGGTGGAGAGGAGGAGGAGTGAGGGCGCTGCAACACAGCGGATGGCAGGGGGCAAACTACACGAGGGAGGTGGAGAGGAGGAGGAGGGAGGGAGCTGCAACACAACGGATGGCAGGGGGGCAAGCAACACGAGGGAGGTGTGGTGGAGGAGGTAGGAAGCAGAAACACAACGGATGGCAGAGGGCAAGCAACACGAGGGAGGTGGAGAGGAGGAGTGAGGGCACTGCAACACAACGGATGGCAGGGGGGCAAGCAACATGAGGGAGGTGTGGTGGAGGAGGTAGGAAGCAGCAACACAACGGATGGCAGGGGGGCAAGCAACATGAGGGAGGTGTGGTGGAGGTAGGAAGCAGCAACACAGCGGATGGCAGGGGGCAAGCTACATGAGGGAGGTGTGGTGGAGGAGGTAGGAAGCAGCAACACAACGGATTGCAGGGGGCAAGCAACACGAGGGAGGTGGAGAGGAGGAGGAGTGAGGGCGTTGCAACACAACGGATGGCAAGGGGGCAAGCAACATGAGGGAGGTGTGGTGGAGGAGGTAGGAAGCAGCAACACAACGGATGGCAGGGGGCAAGCAACACAAGGGAGGTGAGGAGGAGGGAGGGAGCTGCAACACAACGGATGGCAGGGGGGCAAGCAACATGAGGGAGGTGTGGTGGAGGAGGTAGGAAGCAGCAACACAACGGATTGCAGGGGGCAAGCAACACGAGGGAGGTGGAGAGGAGGAGGAGTGAGGGAGCTGCAACACGGGATGGCAGGGGGCAAGCAACATGAGGGAGGTGTGGTGGAGGAGGTAGGAAGCAGCAACACAACGGATGGCAGGGGGCAAGCAACACGAGGGAGGTGGAGAGGAGGAGGAGTGAGGGCACTGCAACACAGCGGATGGCAGGGGGCAAGCTACACGAGGGAGGTGGAGAGGAGTAGGAGGGAGGGAGCTGCAACACAACGGATGGCAGGGGGGCAAGCTACATGAGGGAGGTGTGGTGGAGGAGGTAGGAAGCAGCAATACAACGGATGGCAGGGGGCAAGCAACACGAGGGAGGTGGAGAGGAGGAGGAGGAGGGAGGGAGCTGCAACACAGCGGATGGCAGGGGGCAAGCTACATGAGGGAGGTGTGGTGGAGGAGGTAGGAAGCAGCAACACAACAGATGGCAGGGGGCAAGCTACACGAGGGAGGTGGAGAGGAGGAGGAGGGAGGGAGCTGCAACACAACGGATGGCAGGGGGACAAGCTACATGAGGGAGGTGTGGTGGAGGAGGTAGGAAGCAGCAACACAACGGATGGCAGGGGGCAAGCAACACGAGGGAGGTATGGGGAGGAGGTAGGAAGCAGAAACACAACGGATGGCAGGGGGCAAGCAACACGAGGGAGGTATGGGGAGGAGGTAGGAAGCAGAAACACAACGGATGGCAGGGGGCAAGCAACACGAGGGAGGTTGGGAGGAGGAAGGAGAGAGTTGCAACACAACTGACCGCGGGAGGAAGGGGGATTGGGGCAAGAGCACGGACTGTAGGAGGAGGGAAGTACCTGAAACACATGTACTCTTCTAGAATGCATGAAAAAAGGTTTTAAAAAATGAAGTACAGGATGACATTCTCATGTATGCATCATCCGGATTTTTATTTATTTTTCTCTATTTTTCTGTTAATGAAGAACAGCATCAGCAAAAATATTTTTTTCTTTTTGCTAATGCCACACAGCATCAGGAAAACATATTGGTTAAGCCAGTTTGTCGATTTGGTAGTCCACTATTGGAGCAATGTTTGTATATGCTAAGCCATTGCCCATGGTTCATAAGAGGCAACGCCTTGTCTTGTCTGCATCACCTCTGGAACTGAGTACTTTTTTGCACACTGAACAGGCCTGAAATATTTTACATGGGAAGATTCCATGCATTTCATCTTGTCTCTATTAGAATTAGAATTTGGAGCAAGTTGTAAGAACAACTTGAAGAGCCACGAGTTGCAAAACAGGAAGTTCCACCCAGTTATACTTCTGGAATAAGACTCAACAGTTCCGGGAATGTGCAGAGAGTTCTGGGCTTTACTTCGATGTCAAACATCGTCACTAACCTTGAAAAGTGTTAACAACCATTGTTTCAGCCCTCCTGCTAACAGAGGCGCAACACTTTCCAGAAGGGACCTTCAGACCGCGCCATACAGGGCCCAAAGCCAATAACCTCACACAGCCCCTTCCAACCCACCATCCCTCTTGCATTTTGGCCATTCTTCTGTTCCAGTGGGAAGATTGCGACACCACTTGTGTGTCAGCGAAGCTTTCACTGCTGCCGGGTTTGTACCTGTTCTGTGAGAAAACGAAGCTTGCACAGTGTGGGTTAAGCCCGCCCTGCTGCTGCCTCTAACATATCTGCCCCCTGTATTCAAGAGAGCGTAGCTAGCTGCTGCTCCTGCCTTACATATTCAGTGTGTGTCAACATGTGCAGTGCCACCTCCTTGCTTTTGTGAGAGGGAATTTGTGCACAGCTAGTGCAGTACCTGTTCTGTTGTGGGAGAGAAGCTTTTACTGCTGCTGTTGCTTCTGTTGGATGAACCTGGAGGGATCGGGGGTGTAGGCGGCATGGGGGAGTATTTGTGTGTGCTCAGACATGTTCTTGAAGCATGAGAAAACTTTTCACTATAGAAAAGCTAGAACTATTGGCTTTCAGACCTGCCAACCTACAAAAAAACGGAGTGTGAGAAAGGAGCGGGGCTTTGGGGGGATGGGACTTCGTGCATAGAGCTACCTGAGAAGCAGTGTGCCTTCCACAAATCCCACCATGCCCCTCCCAAAAAAACAAAGGGTCGCTGAGGCTGTCGCCGATGTCCTGCAGTGTTTTCACACCCCTTAATGGGCATTGCCTGGTTACAGCCTCCAAACAAGCTTTTGCAATGCAATAGGTCTCGCATTTACGCGAGGTTCAGCTATTGACATTGCAAATAACAATGCCTTTTATTTTTGTTTTTAAAACATAAATAAAAGGCATTGTCATTTACAATGCCAATAGCTTACACTCGCGTAAATGCGAGACCTATTGCATTGCAAATGCTTGTTTAATCTACCACAAAGAAACTGGAGTGAATGCGTGGAATGGTTTGCTTGAGTGCACAAAACTAATCCCTATAATCCACAATAACCAATGACACTGGATTATGCACTAACCTTGGGTTTCAGAGCAGCATGCTGTCCCGCTTAAAGCACTTCAATGCCTCATGAGGGGCAGCAAGCACTATATAAATAAAATGAAAAAATTATTTTGCCAAGACAAGCTTTTGTTTCAAAGTGGCAATTGCCTAGCTACAAATTAGACAGCCTTGCCCAGCCACGCTACTCGTAGTGAGCGACGAAATACATTTTCTTAACCTTTGTGGGCAAAGAGCCTTGTATGCGGTCTTATGAGAGCTGGGTATATGGTCTTTATCCTCACCCTGCCACAGCTCAAATTGCATCATTGATTGGGAAATGCGAGAAAGGGGTTGTAATACCGCAGAACCAGTGTTTTTCCTTTGATCATTTTTTTTCCAACAAGAACTGCTAGATAATGCTAACCAATAAAATTACACACGGCCTAGGTACATTGGCCTAAGTAAAGCACTTCCATGCCTCGTCAGGGGTAGTAAGTGTTATATACATGCAATTACAACTACATTAGGCGGGATAAACATGACAGCAGAATGTTTTAAAGGGGGGTACGTTGAGGGTCTGGCTTAAGTAGACTTAGTTTACTGTAGAGCAGTACACAAGTCTGAGATGTGGTGAAAAAAAATGTACAAAATTGTGCTGAGCTCTGATCGACATGATTTAGCGGAGTCCAAATCTTGGCCTCCAGATGTGAAAGTAACAGCCCTCCTTTGATTGGAAAAGAAGCGTATCAGTGGCCCTCAAGAGACAGTAATATTATCAACGTACATTGAGTGCTCCCACTTTAGTTAGGATGAGTTAAGTATTGTTACACCAAAACTGGTTGGTGGATCGTTTTCCTTAGGAGAGAAAAAACACCGGCTAACCCGCTGCTGAAAAAAACTCAAAGGGCAGCGCAAACACGCCACCCCGCGAAAAACACTTGGGCAAGGGGGCAACTCTGAGATAGTAAGGAGAAAAGCGAGACGGAGAAGGATTCCAGCAAGCAGAGAAAAGACTTTGCACACACCATGCATCAGCAGCACATCACTTGCTCAAAATCTACCAACACCATTATAGCCATGCGCACACAAGACACACTGTTTGTAGATAGTGGACAAGCCTAAACTCCCCTCCCAACAATGAAAACATACTCGTCAGGGACAACCTACTGTTTGGCAATACTGCGCAGAGGACTCCAGTTCTATGAGAAAATATACCTCTGGAACAGCACAACTCTGGGCCATACATATGCAAAGCAAAAAAAAGAGCTGTTAAAGCGTGGAGAGCAGCGAATTGCATATTCTACAGAAACACATACTGTGACAGTCACAGGTCATGTAAATCCCACATTAATCCACGTGTCCCATGTCCTTTGCGTGTATCTTGCCACAGTTTTTTTATTTTGCAAAGGAGGGACGGGGCGGTGATTCAAAGTGGAGAGGAGAGACAGATATTACCGAGAGGAAAAGAAAGCGATTACTGTTGGGAAGCTCGAAGGGTCAGTGATAGTGGCGAGTCAGTAATCCAGGGGAGGAAAAGGGGGCCTGGGGATGAGGTAGCGTCTCCTAAAAATGCGGGAGGTGGGGGGACATCGGCGCTTAAATGGTGCTTACAGAGGCAGCTGCCAGGGGACAGCTTCTAAAACGGAGAGAGATACACAGTGTGAAGGAGTGTACCAATTCTTTATTCCCATAGAGGGGGCCTCGTGATTGCCAAGGGGGATCGGTATGAGAGCAGGAATTGCCGAAGGTGATTTATACATGTAGCGCAGTAGTCAAGACACCTCTTCTTGTAAAGTTTCTACCCTCACTTTAATTTAATTTTTTTTTTTTTTTTAAACATCCGTTACAACAAGATGAGAGGTACTTTCTTAGATCATGGAATTAACTGCTGACCATGAGCGGTGAATCCAAGGGGTGCTGACTTCCAGAAGGCCGCAGAGAGTTCAGTGAGTCCGATCCAGGTGTTGACCATGAAAGTGTAGGTGGAGGGTAGAACCAATCACTGGGAGCAATGATTCCGGCGGGGCGGAAAGTGATTCCTGGAGGTACAGCGACTCCCGTGGGTTGGTGTTCAGTATCCTGCAAGGCCCCTCCCACTAGCCTCCCTCAGTAAATTTGCTGAGACAGCAGCTCCGGGTCTATGCGAAGTCGGTGTTCATGGCAGAAGTAGAGTACTGAAAACCCGGCCTGGGCAGACTCTCAAACAATGGAGACCGCACCTCACGCAGCAAGCGTCCCGTGCTCCATTGTGTCCCGTAAAGATAAGACGCAACTTACGTTTCCAACTCACGAGCCCATTGCACGAGACACAAGAAGAACAAGCATTTGCAATGCAATAGGTCCAATTGCATTGCAAATGGTTAAGTTTAAAACTGAGCGCGGCGCCGCTTCAAGGACACCGCGCTCGTTTTTTTTTTTATTAACCTTAACATTGAGCGCGGTGTCCTTGAAGCGGGCGCTGCGCTCAGTGTTAAAGTTAAAAAATATATAAAGAAACCGAGCGCGTTGTCCTTGAAGCGGCGCCGCGCTCAGTGTTAAAGTTAAAAACAAAAACAAAAAAACAAACAGAGCGCGGTGTCCCTGAAGTGGACGTTTTCGCTTAACATAAATGTAAAATATGAATAAATAAAGTGAGCGCGGTGTCCCTAGCGGGCGCCGCGCTCATTAAAGTAATAAATCAAAAACATACAATTTAGAGCGCATAGCGCTGCAGCCGCCATTGTCCCCATCAGTGTCTATTTTCCAAATAGTGCGTGCTTAACTAATTGAAGGAGACAGTATAACGCCGCAAGTAAACGATCCAGTCCTGATGGGCGGTCCCAAAAGGAGACAGGGCGGTAACAAGGAGGGACTAAGATGCCTCATTTTCAATCGGAAGCCAGCGTTTACCATAGACGATGACGGCAGCCAATGAAAAATAGGGGCGGGGCTTCCACCCCATTTCTAAAAAATACTCTAATACAATAAGCCTCACAGAGCGAGCAGCGCTAGGCGAGACCTAAAAAGAGCTGGAAAGCCGCTCTGTGCAGTGCTTTCCAGCTCTCTTTCCTGTCACCGTGTGATTTCAGCTCCACACTGGGTGACCGTGTGAAGGGAGCCGAAACCGTGTGACACACTGTGACACCGTATGAGTTGGCAGGTATGGGCTATATCAATTGTTCTATAGTTGCACATCTCCAGAAGGTTGGCTCTGTTAATTTCATAATGCACTTGGATTCCGTGCACTTGTGGCCTTCAGAAGGCAGCACCCGCAGCACACGCTGCACCTATTGAAGGGAAGGTGTCATCACGTTGGTGTTACAAGCCCTCTCTACAGACCACACCAACCTCAATGCCAACAATGGACCTAGGAAGAGGAGTTTCAGCACAGTGTTCTACATTTCTATGGGTCTCTTTTTATGACTTGAGCTGCTGCTGCTCGCAGTGCTCTGGTATATCTTGTCCTTAGCTTGCCGGTTGGTTTTTCCAAGGAGTGTTAATGTTAGCCAATAGCATTGCTAAGCTCCAGCTGGATTTAAATAGTATTTCTGCCCTCTCACCCATGGGGCTCTTTAACCATTGATTGTCTAGAAGACAAAAAGGCAGAAAGCAGGTACTACATTTTATTTTGCATTTAACAAGTCTGCCTAATCGTACTGTGACTTATGCTACCATCACCTAATCCTGGCTTTTCAAGCCAACAGCATGTTGCATTGTGGGGCTTGTAGTTTTGCTTTTTAATACTGACATCATGGGCTAAAACCCCAAAAAGGTAGAGTGCTGTTGACCAAAAATGCCAGAACTGACTGAAGGTGTTAAACATTACATGAAGCCACTTGTCATATATGTTTTGTGAGGATTCACTGTTTCATTCACATCATCCATTAAAAGAAGCACTGGCAATGCAAATCATTTAATGAATGAATTGAATAAATTTAAACATATAGAGCCCAAACTTTCACCAAATAATATCATCTTGGAGCTAAGAAGCCAACACTCATATGATAGACCACAAACAATCACAGAAAGATTAGTAAAATAAGTGAGTCTAGAGCTTTCCTGAAGTAAGTATGACTCTTAGTGGATTTTATCTCAATCGGAAGTTTGTTCCACAACCAAGACATGAGAAAGACCTGCCTCCCATTCTAGATGTTCTAACTTTTGGGATGCTCAGACACAGCAGAGCATTTGAGCAAAACAATTTAGCCGGTTTATAATGAGTAAAGTGAAGGTCCAAGGGTGTAGTACACTTTGGGCATGAGGCATAGGGTTTTAAGGGTCACCCTTTGTTTAAGAGAAGGCATTGCAATGCTCTCCAGGCTGTTGCGATACGGTTGTTTTTATTCAGTCCACAAGTAATCCAAACAATTTATATTCTGGCAAACCCAGGCAGAGGATATTTTAATAACCTACTGCTACTACCTGTGAGTGATGTTGAGTGGGAAGGAATAGCAATAAAAGTAGGCTGCAGTGACTGCTTTCAGTTGGGACTCCATGGTTAACTGATTCTCCAACCAGTTGCCTCATGATATACCCTTTGTTAAACTGTCAGATTTAAATGAACTTTGTGTGTGAGTGAACTGACTAATGCGTTTTTTTACTGGTGTGTTCCTACCACTTGAGAGTCATGCTACGGGCTCTGCTTCTCTTTTCAATCGACATGTTTCAGCACTTGAATATTGCCCCTCTGACGTCAGGCATCATCTTCAGGACTGTAGGTCTCAGTACATATTGTGAATCGGTTCCTAGTTTATAGGGCATATTATGCAAGTGTATTCCATATATCCTTTGTTTTTTTTCATAGGATGGGGCTGTAGCAGGGGAAACACACATTCTTCGTAGAACAGGTAAACCTTAGGCAGAAACAGTGCAAGCTTCCATCCGCCAGAGGACAGGTACAGCTAGGGCAGCAGCAGCACAAGCTTTCCCCATCATAGGACACGTACAGACCGTGCAGCAGCGGCACAAGCTTTCCCCATCATAGCACACGTACAGACCGTGCAGCAGCGGCACAAGCTTTCCCTATCATAGGACACGTACAGATCATGCAGCAGCGGCACAAGCTTTCCCCATCATAGGACACGTACAGATCGTGCAGCAGCGGCACAAGCTTTCCCCATCATAGCACACGTACAGACCGTGCAGCAGCGGCACAAGCTTTCCCCAGCATAGGACACGTACAGACCGTGCAGCAGCGGCACAAGCTTTCCCCATCATAGGACACGTACAGATCGTGCAGCAGTGGCAGAAGCTTTCCCCATCATAGGACACGAATAGATCGTGCAGCAGCGGCAGAAGCTCTGCTTCCCCAGAGAACAGCAGCAGCGTGGCAGTAGTAAAGCACACAAAGCAGCAAGTGCGATCTTCCATTCCCCGCAGAACAGATTCAGAAGGGCAGACAAGTATTTTAATCACTCACAGAACAAGCACAGTGAAGGCATGCGTGACGTGTACGATTCAGACAGATCCCCCGGAGTGAGTGCTTAACTGAGAGGAATACACAGGTGGACGAGTGAGTGAATATGTGAGGTTTGACACCATTATCATTTAAGTGATATTCTGTGAGTCATGCTGCTGTCACTCGGAGACTTGGTGTCACTGCTGGAATTCCTTTTGTCAGATCCTGCAGTCCTGCTGCTGTCAGCTCCTGTCGAGCCAGCTGCTCCCTTTCATACACATCTGTCAGTGAATCTTAGACCTCAAGGATGGGCTCTTACTATACCAATACAGAGACCTCCCCCTACTTGTGATGTGAAAGGGACTGGAGGGAAAGGCAGCCGCCCAGTATGGGCATTGAAAGGCAAAATGGCAAAAACAAAAACGAGCATTGGCATAGCCAATAGGTCTCGCTTTTGGGACCTTATAAGTATTTAGTTATGTAGCACAATATCCTTAGTGCAACAACATCAACTGTTGCATGGCTAAACACTTATAAGGTCCCAAAGGCGAGACCTATTGGCTATGCCAATGTCATCATACATGCAGGACCTGTAACTTAAATTATTAGATTGAACTAAAATTATTGCCCAAGACCTGTAAAGCTGATGGAGATGTATTTATTGTTTTTATTTAATTATTCATTCATTTATTTGCCAATAAAGTAGCCTGATGGTGTTCAAACTGCAACTGACTGAATTAAATGTCTTTTGACTTAGAATTACTTTCTGTGGAGACATCTCTGTACTTTTCAAATAACCCATTTGAGGGTTGAAAACCTCAATTCAACTTAATTTTGTGAATGAGAACTGACAGCTCCAGTCCAACAAGCACTCTCAGAGCCCTGCATTGAAGTGTAGGGGCTGTAAAAATCCAAGTGTTATGCAAAGTGTAGCAAATGAGCCACGCCCTTCGGCACAAGAATGGTGTACAAGTAGTGTGTGTCCAGTGGTGCACTGTGCAGCTCATTGTCCCAAATATATGACTAAACATGGTGTGCTAGGGTGCTGCTTTTTACAGAGCATATTTTCAACTGAAATGGCCATTAGATTAGCATCAGTCATGCACCTTTACTGATAAACCTAGGTACAAACGATAATGCGCAGAAATCTTATTTCTGTGTGTATTTATCATTTTTGCATCACACAAGTGAAGTGTCTTGGTTCGTTTTGATCCTATTAAAATTCCCTCTTACCGCAGAATTACAAATACAACAATGTGTCTCAATGGAACTTTTCTTGCTGACAATATATTTTGGAATGGTTGAAAAGGTCATTACAAGTAATTACATTTTATTGTGTTAGAAAACATGTGACATTCTGCAGCGTTTTCTATCAATACTCGCTGTACTCCTGCAAGACTGTCACTTATTTCACATTATAAAATTCACCCCATTTGTCATCCAGGAAAGAAAAGTAAACACCCATCTCCTTGTTAAATAAACAGCAGTATGTCATAATATATTGAATGACACTTTACCTCTGTCTTCAAACTCACACCAAATGCAACAGAATAAAAACAAAATGTACAGTCCTCTTTATGCCTTCAGAACACCAGCAGGGTTACCTTGGTGGTGCTGCCGCCATCCCCACACTTCCGGTGCTCCTAAGACCGAAAGGCTATGGAAATTATTTTTAGCCATGCTGTGCAGTAAGGCTGAAAATAATGTAAAAAGAAAAAATGTGCTAAGACACAGCATTTTTGTAGGCGTACGCCAAAACGGATGCACATGCCAACAAAATGAGGCGAGCATGTTTTTCTTATCTACCAACCCGAGATGGATTAGTACATACAAAGGTGCACCAAATTCACTTTTTTGATATAACACTAGTGTGCTTTCTTGATACGGTGCTAATGCGCTTACAAAAAGAAAGTGAGTTGGGGTGGTGAGCGGAGCAACATAGAGGGAGGGCAGGAGAAAGGATGTGGGTCGGGGAGAGAAGGTCAAGCATGAGCAACAATAAGGAAGCACACAAACAACAGAGGGCGGGCGATGGGAAGCACAACGATGACAGACGTGAAAGCACACCAACAAACTATAAGTACACAGACAACGGAGGATGGGCAGCAAAGGGGGAGCACACGGACTACGGAGGGCGGGAGGGATGGTGCAGCAAACTGACAATAGCTAGGGGTGGGGAGGCAAGACCGGAAACGGAAGGTGAGCACAAGGAAGCAACAAGCATTGGGAAGCACAACGATGACAGACGTGAAAGCACACCAACAAACTAGAAGTACACAGACAACGGAGGATGGGCAGCAAAGGGGGAGCACACGGACTACGGAGGGCGGGAGGGATGGTGCAGCAAACTGACAATAGCTAGGGGTGGGGAGGCAAGAACGGAAACGGAAGGTGAGCACAAGGAAGCAACAAGCATTGGGAAGCACAACGATGACAGACGTGAAAGCACACCAACAAACTATAAGTACCCAGACAACGGAGGATGGGCAGCAAAGGGGGAGCACACGGACTACGGAGGGCGGGAGGGATGGTGCAGCAAACTGACAATAGCTAGGGGTGGGGAGGCAAGAACGGAAACGGAAGGTGAGCACAAGGAAGCAACAAGCATTGGAAAGCACAACGATGACAGACGTGAAAGCACACCAACAAACTATAAGTACCCAGACAACGGAGGATGGGCAGCAAAGGGGGAGCACACGGACTACGGAGAGCGGGAGGGATGGTGCAGCAAACTGACAATAGCTAGGGGTGGGGAGGCAAGACCGGAAACGGAAGGTGAGCACAAGGAAGCAACAAGCATTGGGAAGCACAACGATGACAGACGTGAAAGCACACCAACAAACTATAAGTACACAGACAACGGAGGATGGGCAGCAAAGGGGGAGCACACAGACTACGCAACAAGCATTGGGAAGCACAACGATGACAGACGTGAAAGCACACCAACAAACTAGAAGTACACAGACAACGGAGGATGGGCAGCAAGGGGGAGCACACGGACTACGGAGAGCGGGAGGGATGGTGCAGCAAACTGACAATAGCTAGGGGTGGGAGGCAAGAACGGAAACGGAAGGTGAGCACAAGGAAGCAACAAGCATTGGGAAGCACAACGATGACAGACGTAAAAGCACACCAACAAACTATAAGTACACAGACAACGGAGGATGGGCAGCAAAGGGGGAGCACACGGACTACGGAGGGCGGGAGGGATGGTGCATCAAACTGACAATAGCTAGGGGTGGGGAGGCAAGACCGGAAACGGAAGGTGAGCACAAGGAAGCAACAAGCATTGGGAAGCACAACGATGACAGACGTGAAAGCACACCAACAAACTATAAGTACACAGACAACGGAGGATGGGCAGCAAAGTGGGAGCACACGGACTACGGAGGGCGGGAGGGATGGTGCAGCAAACTGACAATAGCTAGGGGTGGGGAGGCAAGACCGGAAACGGAAGGTGAGCACAAGGAAGCAACAAGCATTGGGAAGCACAACGATGACAGACGTGAAAGCACACCAACAAACAACTATAAGTACACAGACAACGGAGGATGGGCAGCAAAGGGGGAGCACACGGACTACGGAGGGCGGGAGGGATGGTGCAGCAAACTGACAATAGCTAGGGGTGGGGAGGCAAGACCGGAAACGGAAGGTGAGCACAAGGAAGCAACAAGCATTGGGAAGCACAACGATGACAGGCGTGAAAGCACACCAACAAACAACTATAAGTACACAGACAACGGAGGATGGGCAGCAAAGTGGGAGCACACGGACTACGCAACAAGCATTGGGAAGCACAACGATGACAGACGTGAAAGCACACCAACAAACTATAAGTACACAGACAACAGAGGATGGGCAGCAAAGGGGGAGCACATGGACTACAGAGGGCGGGAGGGATGGTGCAGCAAACTGACAATAGCTAGGGGTGGAGAGGCAAGACCGGAAACGGAAGGTGAGCACTAGGAAGCAACAAGCATTGGGAAGCACAACGATGACGGACGTGAAAGCACACCAACAAACTACTATAAGTACACAGACAACGGAGGATGGGCAGCAAAGGGGGAGCACACGGACTACGCAACAAGTATTGGGAAGCACAACGATGACAGACGTGAAAGCACACCAACAAACTATAAGTACACAGACAACGGAGGATGGGCAGCAAAGGGGGAGCACACAGACTACGGAGGGCGGGAGGGATGGTGCAGCAAACTGACAATAGCTAGGGGTGGGGAGGCAAGAACGGAAACAGAAGGTGAGCACAAGGAAGCAACAAGCATTGGCCGCGCGGCAGTGAAAGTTACGCGGCCGCGCGGCCATGAAAGTGAAACTGATCGCGATCGCAATCGCGCGCTGATTTGGTGGGCGCGCTTTAAGGGTGCCCGCGAGCGATGCGCTTAATGAGGAAGAGATAGGAAAGCCAGATGGCGGCTATGCGCATAACTGCGCGCGTAACCGCAAGCTTTAGGCCACAAGCAAAAGCGTGTGGTCGGATTTTTAAAGCCCACACATAAATGTCTCGCCAGACCAGCGCATGCGCTGGTTCAGGCGAGACCTAATAATGACTATATACAACTCTTTTGTTCTCCCCCTCCATCCATTCTCTCCCTTCCTCCCTTCTCTTCTTTCCCGCTCTCCCCTCTCTTTCTTACTTATTTGCAATTTTACATTGTGTGAATCAGGCCCATCGGACAACATAGTGAGTTACATAGAAGAGGTTGATATAACATAGGGGGTCAGGGCGAAACAGCCTACAAAACGCATCTAGAAGGCATGGGATTTAGAAAGCACAGTTCTCGGATGAAGGGGTAGCTCTCAGGAAGAGAAAGTCTACTTAATGTATTAGGAAGTTCAGGGTGGGGGGGAAAGAATATGTACAAGAAATAAGAGCCCCACCCTACTTTGATATGTCTGTGGTCTGGATGCATGATGTGAGTACACAAGTGATGTAACGTATGTTGCTTTTTTTGTCTCGGCGATACTTCCTGCTGGAGGTTGTATAGTTATATCTTGACGTGTCTTTGGAAGAGAACCACTCTGAGTTCTTTTTGGAAGGCAATGTATGAGGGATTAGTTCTTAATAAAGGGGCAATGGAATTCCAGACTTTGAGGGCACTGCCAGCGATGGATTGATTCTGGATGTTTGATTTCTTTGGAGTTTTGAGGCAGAGAGTCGAAGTAACCTGGCTCCAAGGAGATGTTTCTGGGACAGAGGGTTTGGTGAACTTCCATGTAATGCTTTTTGAACAATAGAGACCAGCTTGAAAACAGATGTGGCCTCAATGTGGTGTTGCATTATGGTGATCAGCTTGGGAGTGATGTGATTCAATCTTCTTGTCATAGGTACCAGCCTCCCTGCAGAACTGAAGACTGACTATAGAGGGCCCTATCTATCCTAGGAATGGCTCTTACCATGGGGTTTTCATAGTCTAGTTTTGAGAGAACCAGTCTTTGCTCTGTAGGTTTGAATTTAGGGAAAAAGGGCTTGATTTTTTGGAGAATGCTGATTTGATGATGAGCACTCTTCGCTAAAGGATTGATGTGTTCATGCAGTTTCAGTTTATTATCCAGGATGAAGTCTGATCTTAAATTTCAACGAAAATTGGTTCGCAGACAAGTAAGCTTACTGCGTCCAGCCAGGTTTTTGCAGGTGTACTGTATTGGTGCCAGGATATTAGTAGGAATTCAGTTTTAGGGGATTTAATTTGAGATGGTGAAGAGACAGCCATGATAGAAGCTTTCTTAGAGTAAGTTCTAGAGCTTTCAGGGATGATACTCTCACATATAACTGTGTGTCATCAGCATAAAGGCGAAAATGAGATATCTGTTTCATTCGGGAGAGCAGTAAAGCTTTCCAAGTAAAGATTAAAAAGCATAGGAGAAAGGATGGAGCATGAGGGGCTTCTAGATGTGTTGAGAGTGTCAGACCGTTATATTTGCCATACTCAGCTTCCTAGATATAGTTCAAACCATTTTGTGGTCTCTCTCCATCCTTCCTTCCAGAATTTGAAGTAGGGCTACAGTGTTGAATGCTGCAAACAGATCATGACCTACAAGAAGACACCTTTATTTTAAGATATAGAGAGTAGTATCCAGTTTTTAAAGAATGCCCGATTATAAAACCTAATTGACAGTCGTCTAGTACTTTTTTTTTCTATGATCTAGTCTTTCATCTGTTTTGGAACATAACTTTCCAGGACTTTAGTCATGAGAAGAAGGGAGGCTAGATATGGAGCGGAAGTTGTTAAGGTCTTTTCACCCTCTTCTGTTACCCTTAACTCCCTCGCAATCTTCATTCACACTGCCTCTCTCTCGCCCTCTTTCATGCCAACTTAATCTCTCACACTCTTCTCAATTTTCCGGCTCACACCCCCTCTATCTCTCACTAACCGCTCTCTTAATTCCTTCTCTTTACTATTTCTACCTCTCTCTGCACCATGTAGGGCCAGCACAATGATCTGTGCCATCCAAGTTCAAGGTACATTTGTCTGCACCACCCTCTCTAGCAATGCTGCCACATTTGCTGCTAGCTCTGGTAATATGACACCCCCCTACTTGTGGTAGCCTAGGCATCGCTCTGTATTCTCTTCCCCCAAAATTGCCCCCACTCTCTCACACTTCTCTTACTTTTCATTTGCACGCCAAATTTCTGTTCATCCTTTGATACCCTTCTTTCATACTACTCTTTTTATAACTCCATTTTATTGTTTTAGTTAATCAGACAAATACACAGTGCAGTCATGCTATTATGAATTCATCCAAAAGCATTGTACTATACTTCACATTACATAGTCCAGCAATCAAATTATGGTAGTTTCTACATTTCCGCCAAATCGTACAATGCTTGTGCAGGCACCCCCTGGCTTTTAATGGTGCTCCCCCAGTATTGCGCACCAGACCACTGCTGCCTGCCATTCGGCAGCGAAGGAGGGGGAAGGGGCGGGGGGTACTTCCAATATTGAGCATTGTTCAGTTTGGCTAACATTGTCCTGGTCCCAACATGGGCACGTTCGCATCCACCTACATCGTCCAGGATGCCTAAGAGTGAAATGTGAGGAGAACCGACAATCAGCCTTCCTCTTATTCTAGAAAGGATGGAGAGGATCCTGGACCTGTACTTTACCGAGATGGGACAAGTACACACCATGTGGAAAAAAAATCTCATCCTCTAGCATTGCATCAGAAGCATGAGGGGAGGGAATTGTGCCCACTCGCCATACCTTTTTAGGAGTAAAGTATGTGGGGTTTAGGTAGTTCAATGGTATGAGGCGTAACCACGAGGGCGCATCCTCGCATCCATCTGATCAATTTCATCCAGAGGACCCAACCAGACTTTCAATGATTCCTTTAGCATCATAAACCAGTCCGGCTTGTTTATGATTAGGGATTAATAGGATGTGTGATATACCTCCTTTCTCTAGTGGACCCATAGCCATATTGGCTTCTATTGGGTTATAGTCCAGAAGTTCATGCAAGTTGAACTGGTGAATAGCTAATGCATGTCTCACCTGCAAGTCTTTATATAATGGGGTTTTATGAAGATCAAACTCTGCTTGTAAAGGCTGGGACAACTTAATTTGCACCCACGGCCAGAATAATTCCCAGATTGGAAATCCCAATTAGATCCTTCTGCTCAAACCCCTTTAAATGTGTGCTATGGAGAATCCATCTACACTGCCAGAGGGGCGTCTCTTGTGTAGGTCTCTGATCCCAGTTGATCCAGCGAAAGGCTACCTTGGTAACCTCTGGCAGTGTGTCTGGATTGGGATTCCCATACAGTAAACCTAATATGTTGCTTTGACTAGGGAGATGTTGATCCAGCGCAATATTAGCCAACAACATTCATACTCCATATACTCACTTGGGCCCATACATTCACACTACACTAATACTTACGCTGGGTGTCAGATGTACTCTTTTATCAAAGTCCCTGCTACCAATTACCTTCTGATTGAAGAGTAATAACTTACCAATGGATCCTTTGCTAATTGGGAAGTTTAAAATGAGTGACATTCATTATAGTACATAATCCTGAAATAATCACTGAGTCAGGAAGTTTTAAAATGTTTATCTAAAGTTTTAGCAGAGTAAAATACAGAAAACACGGTACTTGATTGAAATACCCAGGAAAAAGCATAAAAATGATTTTGCTAATAAATGACGGTGTTTAAGGAAGAGGAGAAGACAGCAGCGCAACTAAAGGTTGCAGTATAGTTACCTAAATGCGAGAACCAAGCCACTTGGCCAAGGAGTTGGAAAAGATAGGACCCAGGAAGGATGAAGAGCAAAGACTTCTTCCAGGATCAGGACAGGACCGGTGACCGCTCTACAACGACGCCTGCGCCGTTCCCCTCTCTGATACTCGACTTCTCTCGATTCTCCCGTGCCTTCCTTCTAATGGACTCCGCCGCCCCCTCCTCAGGACCTCTTCTGGACAGGGATTCAGTCAGCAACCGATCAGCATGGCAGTCTGGAGCTCTTCTGCGTGTTCTGAGAGTCAGCTCTCTCGCATCATGGACGCCTGTTCTTCGTGAAAGTATGCTCCGACTAATTAACTAATGCTATATTCTATTATACCCTTCTACGCACATGTACCTCCCCTTAATGTTGCTAAAATATGGGACCACTACTTCTGATTGGACAGGGACAGGGGGTGGATTCTCGCACCATATCGATTTGGCCTAAATTGTAAAGCCTATTGTCTTTACGTTCCCTCCCCTTCAGATTAATACATTCACTTTATTTCCCACCCGTCTCACGACAAATGTTATACAATTTACAGGGGAAAGTATCATTTTGTCCTCCGGAAACATGAAGTACAGCATCTTCGGCCAATGGGTCATGTCCTTGGAAGACGTCCAAGTTGACTTCACTTGGCAGGCACACAGGACACATGCGCAGAACCATCTGTCTCTCGAGTTTCAAGTCACCAACCCAGGCCCAAGTTTACGAATTACTAAAAGTGCAAGAAGAAAATATTAAAATCACAAATAAAAAGTTTCACTGTATACCCACTTTCCCTACTCTATTCCCAATGAATTATAATACTATCCTGCATTAGTAGCATTAAGAAAACGACAATTTAATAATGACATGAGAGCAAGCTGAAGCATGTGAAAACATTTAGCGGCCATTTTAGTGCACACTGCGCAGAAGCAGAAGTTTCCCACCAAGCAAAGAAAGACGTCACACCATGTGATCAGGTTGCGACATGCGCATTGAGGTTCCGCGCTTTAGCGGACATTTTGGATTACAGACAAGCGTTATTCATTAGTAAAACACATAAGCAAGCTTCTGTCCCTCTTGTGTTTGTGAATGCAAAGTTTAGTTTTGACAATACAAGTTTAATAAATTAATACTATGAGGAAGATTGCGTACAAGCAAGTTTCATTTTTGAAACCTTGCTCCATCAATCCTCTCTCTGATGGCGTTTCTGAGCCATCAAAAATACTACCCTCAATCAGATGCCAACTTCTAGCAATTCGTTTCGTTCTCATTTTTACATTTTCTGTTTTTCACATCCCCTTTCAACTTTTTGTATAAATCACTTCTCCATTCTTCAAGTTCTATTTCATCTAGTTTTCTCTTCTTTCCTTTTCCTGTCACTTTATATGTTCCATTCTTTCTACAGCATTTGCACCATATTGTTATTGCCAATATTATTATTGCTATCCCTGCAAGGGGTACTAATATTTGACCTATAAGTCCTTTCCCTATATTAGCAAACCAGGTTCCAATTGACGAGATACTATTTGTCAATCTTTCCCATACACTATCAACTTCCAGTGGTTTAAGTTTTTTCTCAAGTTTAGTTATGTTCTGAATATATGTTCCAATTTCTGCACTCTTATCAGGAATATAAGTGCAACAATGTTTCGTCTTCAATAATTTACAGACTCCTCCCTCTTTTGCCAATAGAATGTCAAGAGCAAGTCGATTTTGCATCACCATAGATCTAATCGCAACCATCTCCGTATTAATCATTAGAAAACCTCCAGCAGTATCCGTTGATAAACGATCAACCACTGTAGACAATTTACATATTTTACTTGAGTTCAGAATTATTCCCACTGAAGGTATCAATGCACCAAATATATCACCTACAATTTCTGAAAAACTAGCTCTTTTACTACATATTAATTCATTATTGTTTTCATTGCTTCCAGTGTTTCTTTTTACGTGGTATATCTTTGGAAAAACTATCCCAAAATAACAACTTCCATACCACCGTGCAGGAAGCCTAAAGTAAGCCTTATTCCCGCATACATAATAAATTCCAGGAAAAACTGAATCTGTTCCTCCTTTTAGTCCCCAACCTCCAAGAATTAAAAAATTGTGTTCACATTCACTGGTACCGATGAAAACATTGTTATAATCAGTCTTTAACCTATGAAGACAAATTTTCCCTTTCTTCTCGAAATCCAGAGCCATTCCAGCTTGAGCTTTACCAGGTGTGTAACTCCCTTCCTTCTCCGCCCAAGGTGGCAACTGAGCCATATGCTCTGAAGCTTTCTTTTGAAAATCATGTCTTCTATCTTCTACTAAATTCAAAAATATCTTTTCTTCTTCTAGTAAAGAACATGTTAGATTGTGTCTATGTGCATGTGTTATGTCTATCGATTTCATTGTTAAGAAAAACTCCCATAAACTGTGCGTCTTGACTACTAAGCACTGGGTTCATACTCTTGCGAATCGGAACCTCAGAAAATATCACATCTAAGTTTGAATAATAATACTGGAGCCTACCTGTTCTATAAAATAAACTTGTTAATACACTACATGATATGCCATATGTCAGTGGTAAGTGATGGTATGTTAATCCTTCCGCTACTGATTCAGGTAACTTCATACAGACATAACAATTACTAACTTCCATTGTGTCTACATACTGAAACAATAACTTTGTGAAAACATTTAAACTAGTGTCGATTATCAGCTATTTCATGATGAATTTCTGCCTCATCTTCTGCCATTAATTCTACTCTATTGCCCTTCATGTTTGCTGTCCTCCCTTTAGTTTCATTATTAATCTTCTTATCTATTATCATAAGGTAAGGAATTGCTACAATCAGGACTAACCATACTATAAGCACCAATACTAGACTACATATGCAGATTGCACAGCATCTCCTACAACAATTTCGTTTTGGTCTCCCAGTAACTCTATCATCAGGCATTTTTCGACAAGGAAGATTGCTCTTCTTATCTCTTCTTCTTTTCTTTAGAGGATTCTTTTGTTTAGTCAGGGTGGTCTTGTTTCTTCTTCGTATGTTAGTTCTGCACTTGTTCCTACGCCACCACTGTCACTTGACTCTGAGCTTTCAAAATCTTCAAGAATGATATAAGTCCAGTCAGGACCCTTGAATTTGTTATTCACAAGTCTCAGTCTTTTACTTTTTCTTTTTCCTGACTTTTTCTCTTGTTCAGTTTGACTTGTCACTTCAGGTACTTGTTCTGGATCTTCAGTTCTGGTTGTTATGTGGTATTTTACTCTTTTAATGACACTTGGCCAATGATCTCCTTTTCTTGTTTTCTTTGTTGGCACTGTTTCTCTGTTTACGTCTTCAAAGATCTCGTTATTTTCACTGCTTAATACTGTTTTGTTTTCTTTGATTACTGCCTCTTTTGTTTGTTCTTTTTCAGGTCTGATTGGTTTCTCTTCAGTAGCTCCACAATGACTTTCAAGATGTTGGCTTTGTTCCTTTTTATTTCTTTATGTTCATTTGTATCAACCCCTTTTTCTTTAGTGAATTCTTCTTGATCTAACTGCTTCTGATCAGGGCTTATTGCACTGTGAACTTCTGCAACCTGACCGGATTCTTCTAAACCTGTTTTTCCCTGTGTAAAGTCAATTAAATCTTCACTGTTTTGAGTCCAATTTTCTTTCCCTATCTTATTTTGTTCAGGATCTTTTACTATCTTTTCTTCTTGATCCTGAACTGCTTCTCCTTCACTTATCTGATCTTCTTCAATTTCTTCCAATTTCGCTTGACTTCTTGTTCTGTGGTATACTTCAGGAATTTCTACCACTGGTATCCAATCCTCACTTGTGCTCGGTTGTTCTCCGCCAGCTTCTCTCGAACCTCTTGCCTGAGATTCCTCAGCTGGGCAACCTTCAGCTTCTTCAGTGATTGGTGTTGTCTGTGAATTCTCCTCTTCAGGGTCTGGTACTCTCTTTGTGTGGCTTACGTGAATCCAATTAGGAAATCTTGCACACTTCACTGCTGTATTGGTGGTCAATATAACTTGACAAGGTCTGCTCCACCTGGGTGATAAACACGTTTCTCTGGTGTGATTCTTCACTACCACCCAATCACCAGGATTCAGATCATGTTCTAGTTCAGGCTGCCTGGAAACTGCGTCTTCTCCAACCTGATGAGAGACAGAACGCACTAGGTCAGCCAATCCTTTGCAATAATCCAGAACCATATCATCAGATATATTTACTAATTTGTTTGTGGGAACATGTGTTTGTCTCATTGCTCTTCCCATCATTATTTCATGGGGGCTCAATCCTGTTGTTCTGTCAGGTATGCTTCTGATTCCCATCAAGACAAGTGGCAATGCGTCTGGCCACTCTAATGATGTTGATGCACACATTTTTCCCAATCTTGACTTTATAGTGCCATTCAATTGTTCACTCCAGAAGCCTCTGGGCGATATGCACATTGCAATTTCTGTTTGATTTGAAATGCTTCACAGATTATCTCGATCACTTCGCTAATAAAGTGTTTTCCTCTATCTGATTCCAAAGGTACTGGGAAACCAAACCTAGGTATGAGCTCTCGTAACAACAGTTTTGCAACTGTAATACTGTCATTCCTCCTAGTAGGGTAAGCCTCCACCCACTTTGAAAACAGACACACTATGACTAGTACATATTTTAGTCCTCTGCATGGTGGTAACTGTATGAAGTCGAACTGGAGTCTTATAAATGGGCCCTCTGCCTTTCCAATCTTTCCAAACCCAATTATCGTTTTCCTGCCTGGATTATGCATTTGGCAAGTTAGACATCTCTGGCAAAGACTCTCTGCAACAGCCCTGAATTTGGGATTGTACCAATTTTGTCTGAACAGCCTAATCATTGCATCTCTCCCTATGTGTGTGTCTCCATGATGCATTCTGGCCATTTGTGAGCATGACTGGTCTGCTATCTGCACTGATCCACACTTCATCTTCTCTTCTTTGGGAGCAACCCACTTTGATCCACAAATTTTTCTCACTTTCATCAACCTCATCTTGCAATTTCTTCACCTCATTCCAAGTTTCAGGTGGCATATACAGCATAAGTTGGCAGCTGATTCCCATTCTTTCCACCCTCTTATTGACGGACGTTCTGGTTTTGGCACAATGTTGAGCCACCAGATCCGCATATCTGTTGCCGACTACCACCCAGTCATCTCCTGACTGGTGTGCGGCACATTTCACCACAGCCAATTCTTTTGGTGATTGTATTGCTTCTAGCAATTCCCTTACAAATTGTCCATTTTTAATGGGGATCCTCAAGAAGTCATGAAATCCCTCTGCATCCACAGTTGGCCAAAATCATGCACAACCCCGTAACCATATTGACTATCTGTAAATATGGTCACTCTCTGATTCCTCCCAATTTTGCATGCTTTTATCAAAGCAATCAATTCAGCTACTTGTGCAGATTTTACTCCTGGTAAATAGGATGCTTCGACTATTCCAGTTAATTCACATACCGCATAGGCTGCAGTCAGTTTACCATCTTCATGTCTTTGACATGAACCATCGACAAATAGCTCCCTGTCTGGCTTTTAAGAGGCTGTTCCTCTATGTCTGGGCGTGGTTTTGTACATAATTCGGTAATTTGTACACAATCATGTTCATCTTCTTCGTCATCTTTATTTGTTTCATGATATGGGTCCGGCAATAAAGTTGCTGGATTTATTATTGTACACCTTACCATGGTCACATTTTCAGCACCCATAATTATCCTCTCATATTTAGTCAGCCGACTAGGAGTAAGATGCTGAGTTCGGGTTCTTGTCAACAGAATGACAACTGCATGTGGAACATATACTTTTACAGGATGTCCCATCACAATTGACTCGCTTTGTTCAATGCTCAAACAAGTTGCTGCCACTGCTTTTAAGCATCCTGGCAACGCGGCTGCTACTGGGTCCAATGTAGCAGAAAAGTACGCTATAGGACGTCTGTCTAGTCCATGTCTCTGAGTTAGGACAGAAAGTGCACAATTTTCTCTCTCTGACAGAATAATGCGAATTTTCTTTTATAATCAGGCAGGCCTAAGGCAGGTGCTGAACAAAGTGCGTTTCTCAATTTTACAAAAGCTTCTACACTTTCATCCTCCCACTCAACAGGGTCCTTTGCTTTCTTTTTCGTCATGTTAATTAAGGGCTTAGCTAACATGGAAAAATTTGGTATCCATTGTCGACAGTAGCCTACTATTCCTAGGAACATTCGCACTTGTCTTTGGGTTACAGGCATTTGCATTCTCTTTATTAATTCTACTCTTTCAGAGGTTACTCTTCTTTTTCCCCTCTCAATTTTGTGTCCCAGATATTTAACAGCTGTCCTGCAAAACTGTAACTTTTCAGGTGAGACTTTATGCCCTTCCTCAGCCAAAAGATTTAATAATGCTATGGAATCGACAACAGTCTTCTCTGGTGGTCGACGCTACTAATAAGTCGTCGATATATTGGACTAAGATTGAGCTTCCTGGCATCACTAGTTTTTCCAGGCACTTTTTCAGTATCTGGTTGAAGATGGAAGGATTTTCTGTGTACCCCTGAGGAACACGATTCCACACATAGACTTTGTTCTCAAATTTAAATGAGAAAAGATACTGGCTGTCTGGATGCAATGGTATTGAAAAGAATGCTTGACACAAATCAATTACTGTGAACCATCCTGCACTCCACGGAATCTGGTATAGAATTACTGCAGGATTTGGTACTATGGGACAATATGGTTCCACAATCTTGTTATTTTACGCAGGTCCTGAACAATCCTATATTTTCCAGTAGGTTTCTTTAGTCCCATGATTGGTGAATTACATGGGCTACTCATTACTTCTTTTAGGATGTTTTGTTTTACCATTCGATTGATTTCTTCAATGACTCCTGCTTTTACTTCTGCACTCATTTTGTATTGTTTAGTATTTGGGAAAATTGCACCTTCTTTTACTGTAATTTGAACTGGATCTATTTTTGCCATAAGTCCTACTTCTTTTCCGGTGAAATCCCATACTATTTGGTTTACTGTACCTTTTAATTCTTCTGGCAACTCATCTTTTGTTATCAACGAAAACATTTCATCTATTTCTGTACCTTGTTTTGCAACCATAATTTTATATACATGGTCCTCATCTGGTGTCTGAACTGCCACACCATCCGGCGTGCAGAAAATTGTACAGTTCATTTTGCACAATAAATCTCTACCTAATAAATTTACTGGGCTAGAATCGCACACTACAAATTGGTGCATTTCTCTGAAGTTTCCTATTTTGACTTCCATTGGTTCTGTAAGAGGTGTTCTAATTCTTTGATTAGCTACCCCTACTACTTGGATATCTTCACCAGAGAGAGGAAGGTCTGGGATGTCTGCTGATCTCACAGTAGACCTGGTAGCACCAGTGTCCAAAAGGAAAGTAATATCATTAACTTTCACATTTCCTTCAACATATGGACCTGACTGATCTACCTGTAAGGATGCGCCAAGTACGCACTCCTTCTTCCCCTCTCCTAGGCACCGTCATGAGTCGAATTTACAATAATTGTCCTGCAAAAGAAATTGTGATGTCATATAATCATTCTTACCACTCCCTCCTGGGTAACCAATGTCTGTACCATGTTTTGCTCTGCTTACATTACCCTGAACAGGTGGAGGTGGTAATTGACTCTGGGGATTTACACCTTGCTGTGAGTCATTCTGCGTCTGTGGATTTAAGTTTTGATTTGGGCCATTATTATTCAGAATCTTTTTACATTCATCCTTCCAATGCCCCAATTTTCCGGATCCATGACAAGGAAACTTCTTTTAGCTTCTTCTCTACTCATTCGTCCTCTAAATTTTCCACCATTTCCCGTATCACCACTCGTTCCAGAATCTTTTCCTTGATTTTCACTCGGATTTTCCACATTAATTCCCTGTTTCTCAGCCATTTTCACCTCTGCCCACATCACCTTTTCCTGCAATTTCTTGTGTCTATCCTCAATATCGTCTCCACAATATTTTGCATACTTCAGAATTTCATCTATGGGCTTTCCCTGCCAACACAGCATATGTTGTTTAATCATCTGGCACATCTCTGGCTTCAGACCGTAAACAAACATATACACAAACTGACTCATGTTCTTGTCTCCAATGTCCTCGAATCCACTATATTGTTTAAACACCTGCAATAAACGCTCATAATAGGAATGTACTGTTTCACTGGCTTCTTGGGTTGTTCGATCTATTTTCACCCAATCTGTTTCTTTCGGGGTATTTTCCCTTTCAGGTATGTTATCACCTGCTGATACTTTTTCATTACATCATTTGACGGGCACCTGTTTTCGGATCTCTAGGATATTCATCGCTAGGCCAATCGACTGTGATCTTACAATCTGTCCATAAATCGGCAGGTACCACTATGTCAAACAAACCATCCAAATCCTTCAACAATACCTTTGACACCTTCACAAACCTTTCAACCTGTTTGTACCATTCAATTGGTTTTTCTCTCAATTTTGGAAAGTCATTCGTAAATGATAAAATATCCTGTCTGCTCCATGGGACATGTACATATCCTCCTCCCGCAACTTCTCGCATTGGATACATCTGGTCTGCTTTTCCTACTTCCTTCATCACATATTCTGATGCTGTTCTACTTGTTCGTGCTTCTTCCTTTTTCTTGGCCCACCTAGATCTCCATTTATCTAGATCTCCCCATTTTTGTAAAACTAACATTAATTCTCTTATTTGTAGTCTTCTTCCAGATGCATTCATATTTTCTAAATCTTTGTCTGCAAATTCTGCTCTATATGGTTTCTGTAATACTTTTGATCTCCCTATTTCGATTCCCATCTGTAGTGCTAAATTGGACAATTTTTCATGGAATATCTTTACATTTCTAGTGATACTCCTGCACAAGAATAATAATTCTTCTTCATCATAGGTATTCAAGCGTTCTACTCCTACATTTCCTGCTATTATTTCTTCTAATTCAACTTTTAATTTATAGATATCCAGTACTTTTGGAGGTGTGCACTGTTTAACTGACCCTTGTACCCATCTTTCTAGATCTTCAGGTGTTACTATGGTAGCACTTTTTGCTCCTGATGAAGTTACTAAACTTACATCTTTTGAACCTCCAGGTACATCTTTTCTTGGAGTACTATTTACAGAACCTTGAATAGGCAAGTCCATAAGTGATATTGTGGATTCACAGTCACTAAATTGATCCTCAATTATAACTGGAGCTTCAGGTCTGGGATTACTCACAGGAGTAGGTGCAAGTATAGGTTGAGGACAATTTCCCTGAGTACCATATAATGGAACTACTGGACCAATTGTTACAGGTATGGTCAACGAATCAGGATGTACTTTTATCTGGGTTATTTTCTGTATTAATTCTGCTCTGGTTTTTTCTAGGGCTTCTTTTTCTTTGTCATGAAGTATTCTAGTCGGGGTGAATTCATGCATTACCTTTGGTACCATTGGAGTTTGTGGTGGTGCACTAGGAGGGCATCCACTTGTCCCTTCCTGATATGGTGGGGGATTTCTTAACATTTCTTCCATAAATTCGTCTTCTGAATCCTCATTTCTCATTAAATGTTTTGTCTTTTCTGTACATTTGCCTCCTGATTTTTCTCCTTCTGTGAATAATGGATACAGTCCCTCTGTAATCATTGCCCTTCTCCATTGTTTCATCTGACCCTCTCTTGACTCACGTAAATATCTGGGGTAAAATCCTGGGTAACTCCTATTACTTCTAGATCTATCCCGCTCAAATGCCTCGGTTTCCCATTCTTCTAGAGCTTCGTACTGGGTTAATCTAGGTCTGGGTTCTAAATCATTCATCCTCAATCTCAAGTTTTGAAGAATTCTTCCATTGAAGGTACCATTCTCGGGAAATGCTAATACTCATTTTTGGTGTATTCTATCCAATTCTCCATCCATACACAAGTATGATAACCTCTCTCCATCATCATAAATGATGCTGGCGTTTTAGCTGGTGGAATAATAATTCCTTCTCTAGTTTTGATTGGTTTGTCCTTTTTAAAATAATTCTTAATCTTTTGTAAGAATAAAATGTTTCTCTTTTCTCCGTACATTCTATCTAATCTTCTGTGTACAAAATTATATTCTGCAAAACCTAGGAATCTCCTATCCGGACGAGTTCCTGTTAAAGTCGGATCGCGTTTTAACATGCAATCCTTATCCACTAAGAATTTTGCTTCTATACTTTCGACCAATCAAATGTCTGCTATCTTTTATTTCCGAGCCAATCCTTGCGCAGCTTTTTGGTGACGTTTCTCTGTCAACCCCTCCTTTACAATCTGCTCTTTTCTGTCCTCGCTGGTTTAACCAATCCCAGCACGGCTCCTTTGACGTCAGTACTACTCCTGACTACTGACCCCTCCTTTACAAGGGTTTTTTCCACACCCGCTGTTTCAACCTACCACAGCGCGGCATTTTGTGACGTCAGCTCCCTCTCCAGCAACTGACCCTCCCTTTACAAAAATTTACGCAAACTTATTTTCTCTATAAATCTTAATTAAATTTCAGTAACAACATAAAACATTCGCTATCGTGCCAGTTTCCACTAATTTCGAAAAAGATAGTTTCTTCCACACTTTAGTAAAACCTTTCCGTTTACTAATACATACACTACTGAGTAAAACACTTCCGTCTACTCTTCACACAAGCTCCAGAAGTACCTGTTACTTCTCCATTGTTACCCTTACTAGGTGATATAACATCAAATTTTTATCAGCGTACCCTTTTTGCTATTACTCACATTCATAGAGTCCCTAACGAGTACTTGAAGTCCTGCTTAACTTCTCAGTACTATTTCTGCCTGACAGATAACCTCACTGCAGTATGGCTTCCACTTGCCACCCACTATTCTTTTTCCCTACCCCGGGGTATTCTGGACAACATATAACAAAAACTCAAAAATAAGCGGAGTTTAGTTCATAAAAATACAAATAAAATTCTCATTACCCAATTAACAAAGAGTAACAAAAACCGTCCTCTGCTTACCAGAAAACTGATCCAGCGAAATATTAGCCAACAACATTCATACACCATATACTCACTTGGGCCCATACATTCATACTACACTAATACTTACGCTGGGTGTCAGATGTACTCTTTTATCAAAGTCCCTGCTACCAATTACCTTCTGATTGAAGAGTAATAACTTACCAATGGATCCTTTGCTAATTGGGAAGTTTAAAATGAGTGACATTCATTATAGTACATAATCCTAAAATAATCAATGAGTCAGGAAGTTTTAAAATATTTATCTAAAGTTTTAGCAGAGTAAAATACAGAAAACACGGTACTTGATTGAAATACCCAGGAAAAAGCATAAAAATGATTTTGCTAATAAATGACGGTGTTTAAGGAAGAGGAGAAGATAGAGACAGCAGCGCAACTAAAGGTTGCAGTATAGTTACCTAAATGCGAGAACCAAGCCCCTTGGCCAAGGAGTTGGAAAAGATAGGACCCAGGAAGGATGAAGAGCAAAGACTTCTTCCAGGATCAGGACAGGTTCGGTGACCTCTCTACAACGACGCCTGCGCCGTTCCCCTCTCTGATACTCGACTTCTCTCGATTCTCCCGTGCCTTCCTTCTAATGGACTCCGCCACCCTCCTCAGGACCTCTTCTGGACAGGGATTCAGTTAGCAACCGATCAGCATGGCAGTCTGTAGCTCTTCTGCGTGTTCTGAGAGTCAGCTCTCTCGCATCATGGACGCCTGTTCTTCGTGAAAGTACGCTCTCATGGAATCTTGCTCTGACTAATTAACTAATGCTATATTCTATTATACCCTTCTACGCACATGTACCTCCCCTTAATGTTGCTAAAATATGGGACCACTACTTCTGATTGGACAGGGACAGGGGTGGATTCTCGCACCATATCGATTTGGCCTAAATTGTAAAGCCTATTGTCTTTACGTTCCCTCCCCTTCAGATTAATACATTCACTTTATTTCCCACCCGTCTCACGACAAATGTTATACAATTTACAGGGGAAAAGTATCATTTTTGTCCTCCGGAAACATGAAGTACAGCATCTTCGGCCAATGGGTCATGGCCTTGGAAGACGTCCAAGTTGACTTCACTTGGCAGGCACACAGGACACATGCGCAGAACCATCTGTCTCTCGAGTTTCAAGTCACCAACCCAGGCCCAAGTTTACGAATTACTAAAAGTGCAAGAAGAAAATATTAAAATCACAAATAAAGTTTCACTGTATACCCACTTTCCCTACTCTATTCCCAATTAATTATAATACTATCCTGCATTAGTAGCATTAAGAAAACGACAATTTAATAATGACATGAGAGCAAGCTGAAGCATGTGAAAACATTTAGCGGCCATTTTAGTGCACACTGCGCAGAAGCAGAAGTTTCCCACCAAGCAAAGAAAGACGTCACACCATGTGATCAGGTTGCGACATGCGCATTGACATGCGCATTGAGGTTCCCGCGCTTTAGCGGACATTTTGGATTACAGACAAGCGTTATTCATTAGTAAAACACATAAGCAAGCTTCTGTCCCTCTTGTGAATGCAAAGTTTAGTTTTGACAATACAAGTTTAATAAATTAATACTATGAGGAAGATTGAGGAAGATTGCGTACAAGCAAGTTTCATTTTTGAAACCTTGCTCCATCAATGTCAACACGGAATGCCGGGTCCTCATTAAATCCATATAGCCAGTCATTCCCACCAGATTCTGTGACGCCTGATAGTATAGGTGTAGGTCGGCCATACCCAAACCTCCATCGTAGGTGCATTTGTGAATGTGATACAGGGAGTTTGATTTGCCCTGAAGAACATGTATATCCTGGCTATCAGGTCCACAAACCAAGTCTCTGAGATCTCTAAGGGACGTTTTGTAGGCCATATAGACATCTCGGTAACATCATCATTTCGAAGAGTGCCAGTCTGCCATGAATATCGAGGGGCAGATGGAACCACTTACTCGGCTCCTTCTGTGTTTGCGACAGTAATGGGGTAAGAGTAAGACTTAATGTGAGCCGTGGCTCCAGTGCAATGTGCATTCCCAGGTACTGAGAGCTGCGCCTGCCAACAGGAAAGCGGAATTGCTAGCCAATCGTCCCTCAGTCTCCCTTAAGCTGGATTAGCAGCAACTTCGATCAATTAACTTTTTGACCAGAAGCCTCTCCATAGATTCCTAACATTTGGATCAGGCGAGGTCCTGTAACATGTGGTTGACACATAAAAATAAGTATTTCATCAGCATAGAGAGCAATCTAGTCTTCAGTCTAACTGAATCCCCATAGCTGGGTGTTGCATAACACCCATGCCGCTAAAGGTTCTACCGCCAGGGTAAAGATGAGTGGCAAAAGAGAGCTGAATTTCCTGGTTCCTCTGCAAATTGAGAACAGAGGTGAGAAGATGCCATTCACTTTCACTTGTGCCTGGGGTGGGTGTATAGTACTTTCAGAAAAGAGATAAAATGGGACCCAAATCTTATGCAGAGGACCACTCTCAACAGGAAGGACCAGTCGAAGGAGTCAACTTGCTTTTCAAGGTCTATCAGCATGAGGGAGGCGGGGTCTCGAAGCCTATTCTGCTGCTCAATGTGCACCCTATGAATGAAGTGGTAGGTGCTGCTGTGAGGAATAAAATCTCATTAGTCCAGGCCAGTTAGCAAAGTGACCACTTTGAGGAGCTTGTTAGCCAGGACCTTGGCATAGATCACGATACCTGCTTTTTTGGGGGAAATTGGACAGTATGAAGGTCACTATTGCGTAGGACGACCCGGCTTTGACAGACCACTATGGTTGCCGAATCAAGCTCAGGTGAAAACCAGCTCTTCTCTATGGCCTCCCGATACAAATTCAGTAGATGGGAGAGAGAATCAATTTGAATTTATGATATTCAAGTGGGAACCCATCTGGACCTGGTGTCTTCCATGGTTTCATATCATCTACAGCTGCCTCAATCTCTTCTTGTGTGATCGGTTGACGTTGATCTAGACTCTCTCTGTTTAATGTGCGCAAGGTCTCCAGTGTGAGATCATCAGCTAGCTGCTGCTGGACGTATGGATCCCTATAGGAGGAAGCAAAGGCAGAGACAATCTCTGCCGTTCTCTTGTGTTTCTTTGCTGGGCCCTCTAGTTCAGGAATCATTTTGGAGGTGATATCATGATTGCCTGCCAGTAGAGTAATTTACCAGATTTGTTTCCCTGCTCATAGATTGCCTATTTGAGGTGACCCAGCACTGCTGCGCCTCTTCTAGTCATAGCTGGCACAGGTAGGTCCTGTCGGTCGCTAGTTGGCGCTAAATTCTCTCATACCGCTTAGCCAGGTAATCGCGCGTGAGTGCGATAATCCTCACCACCAGATCAGAAAGTTGCTGTTTTCTCTCTTAATCTCTCTTTCTCAGGAAGACTTTGGCCTTACTGAATTTGGTGGCATTTCCCACAGCTTCCCTATGGTATCCACTGACTCTCTCACACTACTCTTTCTGACAATATCCCTCTAGCGTATCTCATACATTTTGCTATTATCTCTTCCTTCTACATATTTTCTTGCCTGACCTTCTTCTCGCACCCTCCTCTCGAAGATCCTTTCTTCTGTCTCGCACACTCCTCTTACCATCCCATTTTTCTTCACATGTACCAATACCCTCATCTCTCATGCTCCTCTCACAATCACACATGCACACGTTGCCTTCCCTCTTTCAAATCCTCCTTTCCCTCATAAACCCTCTACTTTCCCTTCTTACACAGTTAATCTCCTTTACACTGTGCCATTTCTTGCTCATATCCCTCACTTTCTCAACTCCTGTTTCTCACAAGCACCTTCCCCTATTTTGCTTTCTGCCTCACTCACAGTCAAGGATGATTGTGTTTTTAATGCTTGATATCACCAATGTAAATATTAAATCATTTTTTTTAATTAAGGGAGGTGAAAACAACACTGTGTTCCACAATTAGTTAATATTGATTTAGAGGCCCTGCTGATGAGATCAGAAGAGAAAGCCTATGCAGCATTGTTGACTAAAATCAATGCACTAAGACAAAACATGACTATTTGGTTGTGAAATGGAGCACAATGAAGTTTTGGAGACATTTACAAATTGCTTGAGTTTATGTTGATTCTTCGGTTTTCCACCTATTGAGGAAGCAGCCATAACATGCCTGGATTCCCTCATGGGTGACAAGTAGTCCTCTCCAAATCTATTAACATAACATAGCAACACCTATTAGAACATTAGAATGTTGAGCACTCCATTGCAGACAATAGAGTCCTCTGGACTTCTACCGGCCGGTAGAAGCCCGCAGAACAACATTCTAATGTTGGTTTTCTTTCTCAGCTGCTGCTGTGAACAATGGCCTCTCGGGCCTGAGGGGATTTAAATCCCCTCGGGCTCCGAGAGGCCTTTGTTTTTGATAATTAGAACATTCTGCCCTCTGGGGCGGAATGTTCTAATAGCCTTAGAGCCCTCCTAGCGGGCTCTACCGGCCATTAAAGGCCCACTCCCTTGTTATAGGCCCTAGCCTTCGACTTGGGCCTTTAACGCTGGAGCGGGCCTTTAATGGCCGGTAGAGCCCGCTAGGCCGGGCTCTAAGGCTATATTAGAACATTGGAATGTTGAGAGTTCCATTGAACACAATGGGGTGCTCTGGGCTTCTAATGGCTGGTACAAGCCCAGAGCATTAACATTCCAATGTTTGTTAACAGCTCTTGATGTGAACGAAGGCCTCACGGAGCCCGAGGGCATTTCAAACCCCTCGTGCTCTGTGAGGCCTTTGTTTTACAAATGAGAACATTCTGCCCTCTAGGGGCGGAATGTTCTAATAGCCCTAGAGCTCTCCGTAGTGGACTCTACCGGCCATTAAAGGCCTGCTCCCTTGTTAAAGACCCGAGCCGAAGGCTTGGGCCTTTAACGCTAGAGTGGGCCTTTAATGGGCGGAGAGCTCGCAATGGAGGGCTCTAAGGCTAAATTAGATTATTGTTACTTGGATTGAATTTCAGAAGGTTCCAAAGCAGACTGCAGTCAGACAGCTGTGATTGGCCATTCGATTGTGAGTGAGACAGATGTGGGCGTCTGGGGTGAGTGGACATATTGTTTCACACAAGGGAATCTTCTGGCGTGGTGACAGCAGCATCTTCGATTTTCCTTAAGACATTTTGAAGGTTATTAACTCATCTCGTGGCAGTGTGGGTCCTGCGATGCACAGCTCCAGTCTCTGGCTGATTTGCATAAACTCAAGAGGGTCGAAGTTTCGTTTTTCTCATTATCAATCAAAGTCAAACCCTGCTTCTGTTTTATGGTGGTGAATTGATTTCCTGTGACCTCTAAGATGAATGTGATAGACATTGGGAGATTAGATTGTCTCCTGCGTCCTTCTGTAGTCCTAACTTTTTAGGTCTAGCTTGACAGAGTAGCTATCTGTGACCTATTGTTATTAATTCTTTAAGATATTCAAAGAGGAAGATTTCTTTCTCACTTCATGCGATTGGTGGCTAGGTGTATCATTTCCACCTCCATCTCAAATGTACACTGAATCATAACACAGTATATTATTTATCTCATTGCTGCATTGCATACATAAATCAATCGTTGTATTTTTGCACTGCAGCAGGTTTTTTTTTTTTTTTTTTTTAAAGATTAAAAGTATATTTTAGGCAGGACCCAAGCCAGACCTATTGGCTTATTCTTCAGCACTGCTGTTTCTTCTAAAAAAAAATGTTACAGGCTCTTTTGCTGAGTTTTGATGCCTTAAGAGATTTAATGACCATATATCTGACACGATTCTAACAAATTTGTGTGCAGTTCCTAAGTGTGAGTGGGAATGTTCAGGTCTTTGATAAAGTGCCCTCACACACCCCGAGGGATGTCATGCTTCATCATTGGGCTTGCTCCTCGTCGGGCCGGCGCTGCAATGCCCGACGGGCACCCGCGAAGGGGCTCTTTAGCGGAGTTCTTTTGGTGATGAAGCTGTAAGGTGCATGTGGGTGTGTGGACTAGGTAGTGCAGTGAGTGTAGGTGATGTTAAAATAGGTTTAGGGCAGCACTATGGTCTAAACTTTATTCCAGGGGTGCACTAACCTAACTAGAAACTAACAGCCCTAATTGGATGCAATGGTCCTTGAGGGCGTATGTGGTGTGGGAGGTCGACATGTTTCTTGCCTTGGGCAGCCCCTAACGGGTCTAGTGGCAATTTATCAGTACTGAGTGTAATTTTAAAGAATTTTTCAACTCGGACAGTACCGCAATGCAGGTTAGGACGCAATGGAGTAGTAACCAGCTTTGCAAGTAAACATCCGGTCCGATTGACCTGGTGTGGTGAGACCTGAAAGAAAGTGATAATAAAAAAGAGTTTTAAAACATGAGCCTGAGCCTCGCGGCGCTAAATAGTATCAGAAAGGTGAACCCAATATGGGTCAAGCTGTGGTAGCATCCTTATTGCCCAGGGGGGGGGGGGGAAGAAATAATTTCTATCCCATGTGTTGTGTCATCTTATGATACTATCTCCAAAATGACGTGTGGTTTTTTTCTATTGAAGTATAGCTATGAATTAATTAAATATCGGTATGTGTGAGTAGTCCGTAGTGCTAATAGCGGTATCTGCTACTATTGTCCGTGTCATTTGACAGTGCTCAAGCTGCTCGAACAGAGACCTCATTAGGGAGTGAGTCCCAGAGACGCTGTGCGTGCAAAAACTCCGATCGTTCATTCGTGGAGTAATCACACAGATATATATGAAACAAGAAAGACAAACATCGCCGTTGGGTGAAGGCAACTAAATCGTTGCAATATATGTACTGACTTGTCCCAGTGCAATAAACGGGGGTAGCCACTTGACCCGTACTTTTTGCAGTGAGCAAGTGTACACATATAAATATGCACGCTGTTTTGTGACATCAGCGCTGAATTACCAACAGATTGGCGTGATAGTGGAACTAAGGTAGTGAAGATAAAAACATTTGCACGTTATTGGCGATGTCCCAACGGACTGTGGACAGATCACTCACCCCTTAGTTGGAAGGTCTAGGCTGACGGGAGCAATATAACAGAGCACCTCGTTGCTCGTGATCTAAAATAAAAGGTGGTACACGGAGAACATCGCGTAAATAGCCATACAGTCTATTTATCTTACCAGGGGCTCTTGGAAGGATCCAACAGTGTTCATACTCACGGCGGGTGGCTCGGCAACTAGCCGTGTTCCTACCCCTACTCTGCTTCCCATGAGGTGTGTTTCCTGGGGCAGGGTATTTAGGAATGCACGTCAGCGTGATGGCGCTAATGCGTTGGAGGAGGCGGCCATCTTGGGAGTGAATTTTATTAATAAATCGTAGTGACACGCTGAATGCTCGATTTTGCCATTATTAAAGGGTTCTCGAATGTGGGCCCTGAACAAAAAGGTTTATTTTGAACGGCCATAAACCACTCTGTGTATTGGATTAGAGGAGCGACCCCTGCTAAGGGCAGTAAGGGTGAATGATCATGGAAACGTTTGATCTTTTTATTCATAAAGCAGGTTCCCTCTCGCATATTAGGTGATAGGGTAAGCTAAGCATTGTGTTCCCTATAGACCACAGCTTGACCCATATTGGGTTCACCTTTCTGATACTATTTAGCGCCGCGAGGCTCAGCCTCATGTTTTAAAACACTTTTTTATTATCACTTTTTTTCAGGTCTCACCACACCAGGTCAATCGGACCTGATGTTTACTTGCAAAGCTGGTTACTACTCCATTGCGTCCAAACCTGCATTGCGGTAGTGTCAGAGTTAAAAAATTCTCTAAAATTACACTTGGTCCTGACGAATTGCCACTAGACCCATTAGGGGCTGCCCAAGGCAAGAAACAGGTTGCCCTCCCACACCACATACGCCCTCTAGGACCATTGCATCCAATTAGGGCTGTTAGATTTTAGTTAGGTTAGTGCACCCCTGGAATAAAGTTTAGACCATAGTGCTGCCCTAAACCTATTTTAACATCACCTACACTCACTGCACTAACTAGTACACACACCCACATGCACCTTACAGCTTCATCAACAAAAGAACTCCGCTAAAGACCCTTTGCGGGTGCCCGTCGGGCATTGCAGCGCCGGCCCTACGAGGAGCAAGCCCAATAATGAAGCATGACATCCCTCGGGGTGTGTGAGGGCACTTTATCAAAGACCTGAACATTCCCACTAACACTTAGGAACTGCACACAAATTTGTTAGAATCAGTTGACGTTTGGGAGTACGAGTGCAGGACCTGGATAAAAATACTCCTGGTTCCCCTATTTTGAAGAAAAACATATATCTGACACGCACAGATGAAAAAAGATGGGTAGATAGAGGTAAAAAAGAATGGGAGGACTAAGGAAGGGTGGAAGGAAAGGAAACGTAAAAGGAAGAAAAGAAGAAAGTTAAAATTGAAGGGTACAAGGTTGAGAGAATAGGTGGAAGGATGAACTGTAGAGGGAAAGTATCGCTACGTGAAAGAGTGCATGAATGGAAAGATTGGTAGATGAGTGAAATGATGAATGAAGGGATAGTGTAAGGATGGATGTATTGATGAATATATTGATAAGTGGAAGGTTGAAATTCAGGAAGGATATATGAAAGGGTGACAGGATACGTGGATGGAAGAAAGTATGGTTGGATGGGTGAATGAAAAGGTGAAGGGAAGGCCAGGTAGATGAATGAATAGATGGAAATGAGTAGCTGGGGTGTCAAAGGATGCATAGATGTAAGTATGAAGGGAACTCTCGTAAGGAGGGTCAGGTTTGGCCACTTCACGTGTTTTCAGATTAGAGGTGTGGTTCGTCATTCAAGTGGGGGGTATTTTAATTTTCTGGCTACTCCCTTGGAGAAAGCCTTAGACAAAGCATGCCTCTCTCCTCCATGCACGAGGTGATGATATTTCACCGGACCATTATAGAGACATCCATGATTTTTTCTACAACCAAATGTCAGCAGAGAGGAAAACAGGTGAGAGCGAGAAAACACAGCCACTAATAAGCATCAGCAATAGGTGCAATGAAGACACACTAAACCAAGAGCGACAAAAACCTTTTAGAATCAAACAGCACAATTTATCAAGGGTTATAAACACATAACACAACATGGGATGAGGTCGAGGTCGTACAAGCTAAGCTCCTATGGCAGCACCCTCTCCATGGACAACCCATCACTTAACTACTAACAGCAGACATTGCCACACAGTGCCACCCATCACTTAACTACTAACAGCAGACAATGCCAGCCATCACTTAACTACTAACAGCAGACGATGCCACACAATGCCACCCATCACTTAACTACTAACAGCAGACAATGCCACACACTGCCACCCATCACTTAACTACTGACAGCAGAAAATGCCTCACAATGCCACCCATCACTTAACTACTAACAGCAGACAGTGCCACACAATGCCACCCATCACTTAACTAACAGCAGACAATGCCTCACAATGCCACCCATACACTTAACTACTAACAGCAGACAATGCCACACAATGCCACCCATCACTTAACTACAAACAACAGGTAATGTCGCACTCTGTGCTGCTCCTTTGAGCTAGGTGAGCCTAATATCAAATAAGTGTGAACATGTCGAATTATTGGGGAAGGAGCTCTAACATGTTGAGTGGAGTGTGGTCCTTCTAAAATAAATATAAATTGTCCTATTGTTCTAGCATGCCCCATTCTTTATGCAGTTTGGATTTTCCCACTGGGTATGAACCACTTGGCGGGGGTGGATCTTGATCGAAATCCTCATTAATGTCAATCACGAGTGCTGTACGCGTCCCTTGTGGGCTGTATCAGCGCACGAGCAGATGACAGCGCGTCATGTGTGACACACACCAAATTCTGATTTGTTTGAGTGATGGGTAATTATTGAAGTGAAGGTCTGTGCTATCAGGGGGTTTGGATAGCTGCCCGCCGCTCCTCCGCCCCTTGCAATTGCCTGTTTTAACACAAAATGTATTGGCAATACGCCAAAAGTGCTCTCAAGCGAATTTTGAGCCGCAAATAGTGCATAAGAAATGAGCACATTGTAAATAAAATCTAATATTTCAATGTATTTATCCTTGGGCCATATCTTGATGGCCATCATACAAGCAGAAGGTGATCAAGTCACCCGTTGCACAGTTGCAGTTATGGATAACTTGACTTGTGTTTTGCTTGTATTTAATTCATTATTGCTGAGAGAAAGTGTGACAACATGCATGGCTCTGCAAGGCACACAGCTAAACAAGCCCGACGCCTTGAAATATTAACCCAAGCTGATTATTATAGGCGCAGAATCGTCCAAGGACCGACCTTGAATATAAATTGAACACGAAGGTTAATTTGATTTTGCATTAAATCATTTCTCTTCAACTTGAGTTTCAGAAGTAGGAAATTGCGGGGCCATCTGTTCCCCTGTTTCGTCTCCCTCCCCCATCCCTGGCACAGATGGCAAACGTCATCAGGCTTCTCATATCCCCATGCCAAGCAGCAGCATCAGGACCGTTTGTGCTCCAGAATCTTCCTACATCCCACTCCATTTTGCTTGTTTTCTTCGTATCCACTGCCTCTTCCAGCAATGCCTCCCTGCCTTCTCATTATGTAGATCAAGCACCTGCATTAGCATCTAATCTTAATTCAGCGTATTTATTTATTCATTAGCGGTCGTACGTCGCACGAACCATGCTCCCCATTAAAATGAGGAAATTGACCCATCATCTACAATTCAGGAAGGAACTGAAAACGTGGCTATTTCAGCACTTGTAGCAAGAGTGAACATTTACAGTGATGGCCTGAGCGCTGGGAGGCCTATGGGTAGCCATGCGCTATATCAAGAAAGTATTAATAATAATAATAATTATGGACGAAAGAATAATTTACCTAGTCAAAGAGCATAATTAAAACACGAACAAACGAAAATTGACATATTGGAGGATTTAAAAAAAAAGAATTAGCATACATTTTGCATGTTCTAGGAAAGGGGCGTGTCACACATCTGCACAACATCATAACAACAACTGTTTTACAGGAATGTTGCTTGTAAAAAAAACAACAACAAAACGAACGATTTGGCCCTTCAAAGAACTCCCCCAGGATGCTGTGTAAGATCAACTCTTAGATCTACTACACTCCTACCCACCTACCCAAGATGTCACTACACCACCTACAATCACTATGCTACGCTTAAAAGGGTAGAATATCAGACTCCACTGAAGGCACCGGATTTCAACCAAGAACTCACCGAGACCAAGTACACCATAAGCAGACAAGAAGAGAAATGGACATGAAACAATGTCATATACTACCGTACCCAACTCCAAGCTGTCCACTTTGTCTGCAGTTCCATCACTGCCACAACTAAAGCCAACTTTATAGAACTACTTTCAAAAAAGTAATTAAGAGAAGCAAAGCACTCTTCAAAGCCTTTACGCACTGCAAAAAGCAACATCTGAACCTTCCAATCCCATCTTCAGTTCACAACTGTATCCTTTAATAATATATAATAATATCCTACATTGACAGTACAATGTATTATTCCATGCTACCACCTATTTCCCACTTTTCTACCCACAAAACGGGTAGCTTTCCATCTCCTCTTGCAGCTGAAATTCATTGACATCTTGAACTAGCTAAGGCCACTGCCTATGAAGACAAACATTCTAGCAACATAGATAGTAAGGTCTCTACATGGAGATACCCTCACTTCCACCTTATGTCATCAATGCGTCCCTCAGCCAAAGAACATTACAGACGCCCACAAGATGGTACAGATCTAGATATTCTCGCCTACTTACACCCAATCACCCACCGATCGTTCATAGGACAAATCATCGAGAAAGCCTTTGCCACTTAGCTATAGGAAAACATCCTTGAGAACAGTCGCCTCCAGGATCAGGCAGCAGTCCTGCTTCAGACCTCACTATGGTATGGAAAAGTAGTCAACAATGCCCTCTTAATCACTGAAAAAAGCACCACTGCTGACGAATTCCTGCTTCACCTTTCTGCAACCTTCGAGTCCAAGGACCAATAAGCACTGACCCACACCCTCGAAAGAGGCACGGGCTTCTCAGAAATTGTCCTGGAATAGTTCACCTTCTACTTCTCTTACCACCACTAACCAAGCACAAATACTCCTCGTCTCCTCTGTGGTACCACACGGTTGCATCCTCTCCATCATCATGTTTATCCTCCATCTGAATCTTTTCGGTTCACTACTCTCCGACAACATCAAGATCCCACAACTCCCAACAATATTTCAGCATCTCCTTACCAACTACATTCAGCGACTCAAGTCTTGCTTTGAATGAATCCAGTCATGGATGTCAAGCACCAACCTTGAGCTCAGCCTAACAAATACTTAATTCTTCCAGCTGGCCTACAGTTCCATAGATTCAAGCCTAGATCTCAGACATCAATAAATCTATTAGTTTATTTGGGTACAAATATTCATAACCATAAAAGCACATATAACAATCATGGTTATAAGATACAAAGCTAAACTCATTGTTAAAAGGACAATATTTGATTCAAAAAGAAGATTCAGTCCGTGCATGATCTCAATTTACCAGTTTTTCTGAGAAATCCAGACGCCATAAAACATATTTTCCATTTTTAGCCGAGTTACTAGATACAGCCTACAAGTGAGTTTTTGGAAATAACAAAAACCATAAAGGCAAACATAATTTGTTCTGACCTGTGATCGCAAATACATGATATACCCTGATCCAAAGGAGCTCAACCTTTTAGAAACAATAGCGAAAAATGCACATAGCATGCTCGGCATCTGGTAACACATTAGAGTCATATACATTTTGTGTCAAGGTTAAGTAAGGTTCCATGCCGAGATAGGTCTCAGTGGTAATAAGCAATCTCACACTAGGTTTGACTCATTCAGTAGACTCCCTGATCAACGTCTAGGCATGGCTCTGCTCTGTGACAGAAATCTAGATGGCTTCACGCTCCGACAGACAGACAAGGCAAAATCCCTTGGTTTTACCCTGGGCAGAGATCCCACATTCAAGGAACATATCACCAGGCAGATAAGACATCTCCCTTTCAGGCTGAAGATGATCTCATAACATCAGGCTGACATCCCTAACAAGTACCGGATACACAGCACCAGGTCTCATCAAGGGTTGGAAGAGTTTCGACTACCTCACTCCAACACTGAACAAACTATGCTGCCCCCCTCTTGTCCCATATCATGTACAAGACCAGACAGGTCACCTACAAGGCCATTAAAAACAAACTCCAACATGCCTGGCCAAGAAACGAAGGGGCTTATTTATGGGCCCTTGCGTCACTTTTGCGCCTACAGATATGTCAGAAATACTGACGTATCTGTAACTCCTTGCGACATGATGCGTCATACTGTAAATATGACACATCATTGGTGTCACAAGGAGGGCGCAATGAAAAGTGACGCATCGCTGTTTTCTCGCAGCGATGAGTCACTTTTCATAAATGATGCCCTAACCACCTATGTTAGGCAGCATCACTCCAAGAGGTTGGCTATCGCAAGGGAGGCAAGGGGAAGACCAGAAGGCAGGCCATTATAGTTTAGTCTATTGGCGGTCCTTGTAGTGAGACTGGCCTATGTCACAGAGAATGTATAGAACTGAAACATAGAATGTCACACATGCAGTTCGTGCATAGCCGTACTATGTTTGAGATGTCGGTGGTGTCCTCTGCTGCACGATGAGCTGGTGTGTGGACACTTCTCAATTAGCCACTAGGATCGGTGCCAAAGCAGTGGCTGTCAAAAACATTACATTACTAGCCCCTGGTATTTTAACTTCTCAACAGTGGATAAGAAAAAAATCCAGCTCAAACTTTGACTGTTTCGAACCATGAATGTCCTGGAAATGTCATGGGAATGTCCTGGAAACCATCAAGGAAAAGGGGTGATGCACATTAGGAACTGACAGCAAGGAAGGAAGTGTGCCACAAGAAAGAAGAAAAGACCAATGGCTGATCTCTTGTAATGTGGCCTAACATGTACAGGGTCACACATGTGGGCAGAAGGGCACTTCACCATTCATTATAAAAGTATTTGTACTTGTCATTGGTCACCAGCGGAGTTTTGAAATGGAGGGAAGTCCCCTGCTTGGCTCCCAAGAGTGAGAGCCTCTGCTTTGAGTTCACCTATCATGCTGTAGACTTTGTTCGCCCTCATCAGCGCACACACGATGATCATGTATGTGCGTTGAAGGCCTGGGTGAGAAGGACTAAGTCCCACAGAGGGGCTCTGAGGTCTGAGAAGGCGCACCATGTTCACCTTTCTCACCAAGCGTGGTGGCAGCGATAGCATTTATAGTGGTAAGACAGACCTTTTACCTGCCCATGCCAGGAAGAGTCACCTACTGACCACTCCCACCTTATCGTAAAGTGGTGGTCAAGTCCCCTGCGACCAGGCCCTTCAGCCATCAACGTGGGACATGGATGTTGTATGTTTGCCCCTCTTAGCATGCATAAAAGATGCATGTATGGAGCATATGTGATACTGGTTGAAGGGCATACCCCACTCTGTACATAGGCAGGGGGAAGATACTCTACTAAAATACTAGCTTACCTATGTTTGAGCTACATTCTACGATATAACTTTTCTGGTTAATCCATTCTGATAATGCACAGAAATTAATTAGGAAATATTCCTCAAGTCATGCAAAGAAACTCAAACTGCATATTTTTTCTCACAAAAAATTATTCTCTTTCATTACAAGTTACATTATATAAATTACAGTTTTATTTCTATCCAGACAGTATTGTATCTTCAAACTATAACCACCCATATCTACACTCACCATTCACTTCATGCGCACACCATCCATAACTCCTCCACCCTGCATTTCAATATCTGAATGGCATTAGACTACATTTTCTTCAATATATTGGTGAGTGGTTATAAAAAGAGACTCCAACACAGCATTTTGGTGGAGTCTGGTTATTCTTGTCCACCTTCTTCAGGACAAATTACATATGTTGTTCTTCTAACAATGCATACAAACAGCACATACCTGGGTGGATCTATAATGGAATAACATTCTATTAGTTCCTAATTTAAGCCAAAATATTCTCTCCATCATCTTCATACCAAATACCCCAAACATTCACAATATTTTCATTATTATAACCATTCTTAAAATTGAAGTCTGCATTCACATAGCTAGCACCACACTGCCTTTTTCCAAATTATTTAGGACTAATTATTTTAGGTCCTATATATTCAGGCCCTATTCATTCAGTGATGCTACAGCCCGCATCGATGTAGCCGCTAACAACATGAAAGAACTTTTCAAAATAGGCCAACCCGGCAGCAACAGAGAACACCATCCACCCCTCCCAACAACTCAGTGACACCCTCTCGGACTACCTCCACAGCAAGATCGCCACAATCCACAACAACTTCGACCCACAACTCTCAACCCCAACAGCCCCAACCAACCAGCGCACACCAGCAGAATGATCACCACCTGGTCTCCACTCACCACTCAGACTACCACAGCCATCGTGTAATCCATCCACTCCGGGGCACCCACCGACCCCTGCCCCCACCGCCTTTTCAACGTTGGATCAAACCCAATCAGCTCGAATCTCACCGGCATCATCATACCTCCGTCTCCACAGCAATCTTCCCGGAGAGATGGAAACATGCAGAGGTCAGACCCTTCCTAAAGCAACACTCCGCCAAACCAAGCGAACTCAAAAATTATTGACCGAGCTCCCTGCTCACATACACGGTCAAAGTACTCTGGAAGGACATCAACCAACAGCTCACTGAATACCTGGAACAGAACCACCTACTGGACGCCTCTCAATCAGGATTCTGTGCCAACCACAGCACTGAGAACGCGCTGATCACCGCCACAGATGACATCAGAACCCTTTTCAACCATGGAGAGTCCGTGGTCCTGATCCTCCTCAACCTCTCTGCTGAATTCAACACTGTTTCCCACCACATCCTCATCAACAGACTCTACAATGGCGGCATACAGGAAAATGCCCTTAAGTGGATCGCCTCCTTCCTTACAGGAGGCACTCAGAGCATCTGGCTGCCTTCCTTCACCTCCGAACCCAAGGCCACCATATGCGGCATACCCCAAGGATTGTCCTTCGGCCCCACCCTGTTCAACACCTACATGGCCATCCACACAGACATTTTCAGATCCCACGGCCTCAACATAATTTCATACGCAGATAACACTCGGCTTATCCTCTCACTCACCGAAGACCCTTCCACCACCAGAACCACCTTCTGCGATGACATGACCAACTTAGCCAACTGGATGAGAGACAGCTGCCTCAAACTCAACCAAGACAGAAGTACTAATCTTCAGGAAGAACAATTCTGTATGGTGGACAGCAGAACTTGAAGCAACACCCACACTCACAGACCACGCACACTACCTAGACATCATCCTTGACAGCGAACTGACCATGAAACGACAACTCAGTGCAGTCGTCTCCTTCTGCTTCCAAACCCTCCTCACGATCCGCAGAATCCTCAGATGGATCCCAGTCAACGCAAGAAAGACCGTCACCCAAGCCCTCATCACAAGCCGCCCTGACTACGGCAACGCTCTCTTCACTGGCATCTTCATCCGGCTCCTCAGAAGACATCAGACCATTCAAAATGATGCTATTTTCTCAAAAAAGGTTGAAAACGTCTCACAGTTCTCGGAGGAAGTGTCTGTGATCATGGTGATAGTACTTGGACCGGCTTGATGTATGATGATATAGGCTGAGAGTGCATTAGCTGCCTTATTTTCAACCTTTTATGAATAATGCTGACAATCATTTGTTTCTTCTACTGATTGTTGTGAGAATTGAAGAAAAAAAATTGTTAATACTTTTGCTGTGTGCAGTGCGTTGAAACGCGGTGTCCAGAGCCTTTCCGAAAAGTGTATGTAAACCATAGTTCTGGTGAGCTGCAGTGTAGAGCGGAGAACTCTACAGCGAATTTCACGGATGGGACAAACGACTTCAGGCTTATCAGGGCCACCTTCTTCCTCTTCTGTTTTCCTCCCCATGTTACTGCATTGACTGATTGCGGGACTGCGGGCTACTCTTGTATAGATTGACGTCTCCGCTCTCCACTGCAGCTTAGCGGAACTACGGTTTACGTACCCTTTTCGGGAAGGCGCTGGACACTGAGTTTCGACGAGCATAATTGCCCACCATTCGTAGTGACTGGTCACTTCGAGACGTGCCTGTCTCGCCAGCCAATTTACCGTTCTTTCTCCCCTTGAGTCGGACTAGGCTCCTAAGATTGCCCTCCACGACCGCTGATGAGTATCTGGCCTTGAAATGTCCCATGGACGAAACACGTATCGGCTGCCTTTTATCCTTTTTACTGTTCAAGACACTGAATACGCAAAAGAATAAAATCATCCTTGTGGAAGGAAGAATGCTTCGGACTAAAAAGTTCCTTTCACTGCATTTTACTTGTTCTGATCTTGTTGAACTATGCAGACTTCTTGTGTGTGCTTCGGTACTCTTTTGCTGCTCAAATTCTGCCAAGGGCAGTGCCCAAGCATGACACGCACCCCGGGTGGCTGGGTGGTAGTACCATGATAGCACCACTCGATTTGTAACTGCTCACTATCTACTTACCCCTAACATTTGTAATACAGATGTGCAGTTGTCTTGGCTTAGCCACCAACTGCTATGTTGTTACACCAATATGAGAGATGTCTGCTCCATTACAAGTCTCATTCCGACTTGTTCTGTCTAAAGTTCATGGAGTTGGGGAAATTCCAAGTTATATGTATGACCTTTAGGCACCTCAGACACAAAAGAGAGGTGGTCTGCGCTGCACTGAGGCAGAGCACCTCATCATGATATGGCTCCAGGCCGGGCAGCAGCGGACCGCGAAGGGAAATGAAGGGCCAGCTCCCAGCTCAGACATGATGGATTTTTGGCCTACTTTTTTCTGCCCTATCGTGCACCTATCCTCTATCATAGAAACTAACTGGCTATTAAACCCTTAAATTTTTCGATTCCTACACGTCTGGCCTACCCTCATTTTCTAAGTATGTTGATTTGATAAATCAATCAACATTTATAAAGCGCCACACTGTCACCCCGAGGCGTATCTGGGCGCTGGGTCTCCGTCGAAGAGCCGTTTCTCCCAGATCTGACCACTGAATCGAAGCCTTGTGCTCTGCCCCTCTACCAGAATGATATGTAGGTTGGTGACATTCAAAGTTTACAGTTAGATGTCGAGGGTGGATTTAGGACCAAGACATGGCCATTGGCATAGGAAGTGTGCCATGGGCCCTAAAACAAACAAAGAAAATTCCCCCCTTTTCTACTGTTTTGGTAGTAAAATGCAGCAATGATCCGGGGTCAGGTGGCCTCTCTGGGCCCCGGTGCCACTGCACCGGCTGCACCATTGCTAGCTATGCCTCTGGTCCCGGTAGCCCGAAGCTGAAGACCTATTTGACAGCATCACAGTAAACATCACAGTGTGTAGTCCCCGTCTCCAAGGTAGGTTTTACACCCGGGAATTGTCTGGCAGCGGCAGTGTGCGCCGTCACCGCCTCGTCGTGGGATGCAGGAACGCTCTTCGAGACAGCTACCTCCCCGGAGGTTCTCATGAACATTTTCTGCAGCCTGCCAAAAAGTGGCCCAATTAAATGCTGTGTCCCTCAGAGGTTTACTTTTGAGTTGCTTGCTATTTCTGGCCTGTTTTTACTTTGCATAGTAAATACATTGGTTTCCAGACATCATGATTAAGCCGACAAGCTGCATACATTTGTGTGATCTGTTGGGCTCAAGGGCACATTTATAAAATTCTACTGTGTTTTAATGCGGACATTTTTAGAGCCCCATTACAATTCTCCTGGCCCCTGGAGGATAGAAGCTCGCATGCTCTGATTTAATAATTCCCACCATGTACTTCTGTCGTGTTCACCAGACCCATCTTTGTGCAGTTCTCTGGCCCTATACATTTTCCACAAATTAAGGACATTGCCTTCAGGTTAGCAGTGGAAGCACAAAGGTGCTTACCTGCAAATCACTAACAAGTGTAAATATAAAAGAAAACTCTATGAAAAGTAGAAGGCAAAATGATAAACTGATAAACTGGGTGTTCCAGCTCTATGGGATTTTGATAATAAATTGATCTAGCAAATTCTGACCTGAACACCTGGTACCGATCATTGTGTTTTGAGAGAATTTGCATTTGTAACGACATTGCCAAGGGTTGTAAAGTCGACATATACCGTACGTGTCTATGTATCTTCAAGACCCGGCTTTTCGACAGAGACATGGCACCCTCAGCGCCCAGATACCCCTAGGAGTGACAGTGGTGCTGAGTCATCAGCTCGAGACACCAAGTAGACCCTCTCTCATTTACCATCCCTCTTTCATTCATTCTTCCTACCTACTTTATTCCCAATCCATACCCCACATTTTATAGGAGATCCTAACATTTTGGGTGGAGGAAGGAACAGTATTGAGGGGGGGAGGGGGTGTCACTCCCCCATCCCATATTACCAGATCCTGCCATTATCTGGGGAGATACTGAAAGAGGTCTCAGTACTGGGATCATTGTGCACTGAGGAGGCATTACTTGGAGACGCTCAGACTGGAGGAGTCCTCAAGCACAACAAAGTTAATGCTATTCAGCCTCCTAAACTCTGAGCAGACATCACTGTGAATGGGTCACAGTCCTGGGATCCTGTTGCACCGAGAGGGTACCGCTGGAAGATGTTCACGCTCCCGGAGTCATTTATCGCACAGAAAACACTGCTTAGGGGAAATGCACTTATCCTAAAGCCACAAGAGGGTACTTATGCTGAGAGGGTACTTATGGCACTAATCCTGAAGCCACGAAAGGATACTTATGGCACTAATCCTAAAGCGCTGAGAGGGTACTTATGGCACTAATCCTAAAGCCACGAAAGGGTACTTATGGCACAAATCCTGAAGCCACGAGAGGGTACTTATGGCACTAATCCTGAAGCCACGAGAGGGTCTTTATGGCACTAATCCTGAAGCCACGAAAGAGTACTTATGGCACTAATCCTGAAGCCACGAGAGGGTATTATGGCACTAATCGTGAAGCCACGAAAGGGTACTTATGGCACTTATCCTAAAGACACAAGAGGGTACTTATGGCACTAATCCTAAAGCGCTCCCTCGTCATGAGGGGGCGGACCTCCAAGTGCTTTGCTAGGCTTAAAATGTCACGCCCACAGGGCTGTGACATCTTCAGCCCAAAAGAGTGTCTGTCAGTCTGATCTTGGCTCAGCCTGACAGACACTCTTCATGTGGGCCATGAGGAGGAGTTATGTGGCCCCTCCACCCTTAAGGATAGGCCACTGCCACGGGGCTTGACTGTAAACAACAACATTAATAAAATTGTTGCTCCACTATTTTTCCAATGCTCATACAGGGCAACCGTGAAAACCCTTGGCACCTGGGTAAATTCATATCTCTCAACAAATCCGCCTTTGCCGGGATTTATATTCTTCTCCCTTCTTTTGCTTGCAAGCACTTTCAACCACTGTTGTGACGACGGACAGGATGGCATAAATGTGTATACCGTGATGCCATGACATTAAGTGATTGCACGTTGAGTGTCTCGGGCTCACAGACCTCAGCGAAACCCAGAAAGTAGTAGCAGGAGCAATTAAAGGCCAGATACAGAAGAAGCCCTGAGTGCTAGCCACTCTGATTCTGAAGCCCCTGAATTGAAGGGTCCAAGACACATTTAGTAAAGGCGATTAGTATGACAGGTCTGCTATGCCCACTCTACCAATACCAGAGAGGAACCTTCTTTTATTGGTATAATATAAACCGCATGCCCTCTTCATTATAAGTGGGTTTCGGAGAAGTGCAAGAGCACAGACAGTAAAGAGTTTCATGTCAGGCACAGAGTGAATTTTAGTGATTTACAAGTTTGTGGTTTGCTCGTTTCAAAACCTGGGACCTGATTCATCATTTTTTCATGCAACGCAGCAAGACGCCTGTTGTTATCAAGGGTCCTTCACACTCTTTGGGACAGATTTACAAGAAACTGACACATCTGTAGAGCTGCGTCAGTTTCCCTGCGTCAGCCTGCGAAACCTGTCGCCACCATGGATGCGCCGCATTTACAATACGGCGCACCATGGCGCAAGGATTGATAGATGCATCAGAAATTCTGACGCAGCTGTTGGCGCAAAAGTCAAGCATTGCTGGAGTCGTGTCGCAAGCATGACGCAACTCCAACAATGCATGTTGAGGCCTATTCTCACTACACTGCGTCACTCCTTACGCCTGCTATAAGCAGGCGTAAGGTTTTGACGCAGTGGCATCCTAGAAGTGGCGCAGTGAAAACCTGTAGATTTCACGGCGTCACTTTTACGAGGCTTTCCTGCATGGGAACGCCCACCCTGCAAACATTATACCTGACGCAGGTATAATGTGAGGCAGTGCTTTACAACTTGATGCAGCTCCCTAGATGCATCACGTTGTAAATTGGCCACATTTTTTACGTCGTTGCTGCGTCACAAAAGTGAGCCAACGGCGGTGCAAAAGTGTTGCAAGGGGCTTGTAAATCTGCCCCTCTGTATTTTTAATAAAGGTTTATTAGGTTCACAGCTCTTCGTTACATGGTGCTCCTCCTTCCAGCGAGTTGTAACTGCCACTATGACTGTTCTCACAGAATCTGACCAAAACAACAGAGCAATCTGAAGTAAACATTCTACAACCACATACAATTAGAATAATATGAAGCAAGTGAGATCACAACATATCTCCTTTTCTTCACACCACAAACCAAATAGAAGATAATGTATATACATGCAGGAAACCATAATTACCGAACTGAACTACATATGATTATAGCAATTTACAAGAATAAAATCATAGGAAAACAAAACTAGTTAAACTTGAAATCATAAACATCTTTGCATCTAATAAACAACAGAGCACAGAATCATGAGTGACACAAAGTCTTGTACCACCTGAAAGGAAACAACTTTTGCACCTAATGTGAAATAGAAGTTACTCAGGGGCCTTCGGACTCTGGGGTCTCTGAGTTCCGGGTGTTCCTATGAACTCTTCAGCATTAACATAAACTCTGCTACTCCACAAATGTTCTCCTCCTGGCCCTGGGGCTCGCAGATTGTCATTTGTTGAGAGGAGACGTGCAGAAACCACAAGAAACACGGAGTGGTTTTAAGAAGAGATTTACTAAGAAGCACAACCTGGCATCCGACCACCTCGAGGAGCCAGCAGCAACTGACTTCCATCGAGTGCCGTCAACCTTACATTCTCGAACAGAACACAGAGGAAGAAGAACACAGAGGTAAGATTAGATCATAACACATCCTCCCCCTTTGCAATAAAAACAAACGAAAACAAAACCTAAGAAAAATAAAACAACCCTAAACTATAGAGAAAAGAGAAAATAAACCTACACACAGCAACCCCGAGCTGGGGTGGTTCACATTCTGACATAACCCACTCCTTTAACCAAGCAGGAACCAACCTCGAACCTGGAAGACGCCCTCTCATAACCTGAAAAGGAGACTTGTGGGTGGCACTGTGAATGGTAGAGTGGTAAGCCCACAGCATCTGCTCAACTCGCCGTTTGGGAGCTTGTCCATTAGATAACGCAAGTTGGATTGTCCCTTTTACCAACCTGTTAGCTCTCTCCACCATTCCATTGCCCATGGGATTATAAAGAGAGGTGCAAGAATGTTTGACTATACACTTCTCCAAAAAACAACGCATTTCACCAGAAGTTAGCTGCGTCCCGTTATCAGTTAATAACGTGTGGGTCACCCCCTCCTCAAAAATATTTTCTCCAAAACTTCAATAGTAGATTTGGTCGTGACATCTCCCATGAACTAAACAAACAGCCATCTAGAATGAACATCAATAATGACAGCAGCAAAACGCATATCAGAGATAAAGGGCCTATGAAATCTAAACAGATAGTGCTCCAAGCCTTACCCGGATCACTAATCTGACCCAAGACACTCTTGCTGCCCCCCTCAACCTTTTCTCACTCTCCTTGCAGAGACCACAAGCTTCCACCCACTTTTTAATCTGGTCATCCACCCCAGGCCACCAAAACTCATCCTTAACTCTCCTGATGGTCATGCCTTGCCCTAAATGCCCTTCATGAGCTAACCTAAAAATGTGAACTCACAAACCAGAAGGAGGCACAAAACGTTCACCTCTCATAATCACATCAGAAACACACAGTGACAATTCATCAATAATCTTCCGAAAAGGTCTAGCTGCTATAGATACCATATTTTCTCTACAAGCTCCCATCTTGATCATGACCATTACTTCCTTCAAAATGATGTCAGAACGCATCTCGTCCTCCCACTGCAAACTAGAAAACGCACCAAGACTACATTCAAGTACATTACACACAAGAGCCACAGCCTCCTCTGACTCAAGCCTCTTAACCACATCCTTGTCAACATCTTCCCAGTTCAATGGCATGCGTGACAAACAATCCGCTTGTGAGTTTTTCCAACCATGAATAAATTCTACATCATACAAATACTCTTGTAGTCTGGCTGCAAATCTGGCCAAACGTGCAGACCCTTTGCCAGCACCACCCGCAGATAAAATCTCCATCAAAGGTTTGTGGTCTGTCCTCAAAACAAATCGTGTGCCCCACAGATATACTCTAAAATATTTCGTACCCCAAGCCGCAGCAAGAGCTTCCCGCTTAATCACGGAATAATTCCTTTCAGCCTGTGTAAGAGTGCGAGAGGCAAAGGCTATCGTCCTTTCTGACCCAAATTGGTTTTGTGACAAAACAACACCAATGCCAGTAACACTGGCATCCACCGTGAGAAAAGATTTACACGAGGTATTGAAGGAAGCTAAGATACCTGCGTTACATATTTCATCTTTGATGTTTTCAAAAGATCTTTGTTGTTCCTTCTCCCAAGTGTACTTATTACCTTTGCGTAACAGCCTCCTTAAGGGTTCCGTTACATCTGCAAACCCTTTTACAAATTTAGAATAATATTCTACAAGGCCTAAAAAGGATCTACGTTGATCCTTGTCTTTGGGGCATGGAGCATTTTTTATTGCCTCCAACAAATTCCGTTTGGGCGCTATTCCTCCATTAGAAATGGTGTATCCTAAGTACTCAACATGTTCAGTCAAAAATTCACATTTGTCTTTGTTTACTGTTAAACCCACCTCTGCCAGTTTCCACAACACTTGTCTCAGAATGGCATTATGCTGTTCGACAGTTTTCCCAGAGACCAATATGTCATCTTGAAAATATACCACACCACTTACCCCATCAAAAAGGCTCGCCATCATTCTTTGGAATACAGTCGCCGCCGACGCTATACCGAACGGCATGCGAGTGAACTGGAATGTGCCCTCGATAGTGATGAAGGCAGTAAGTGGCTTGGAATCAGGGTGCAACCTGATCTGGTGACAAGCACTTCTCAAATCTTAGAGAAGTACTTACCACCCCCAACGGATTGTAAAAGCTCGTTGATGTTCGGCAGGGGAAAAGTGTCAGTGACAATGCCACGATTTAGTGACCTCAAGTCAATGCAAAATCTTAAACGACCATCGTTATGACCACTGGAGAAATCCATGACAATTCCTCTACTGTTTCTATAACTCCTCCCTTCAGTAAGTCTTGCAACAAATCTTTGAGACCCTGTCTCACTGACAATGGCACTCTCCTAAGTTTATGTTGCACAGGGCATGCATCACGTTTAAGAACAATCTTGTGGTCGCACCCTTTCACGCACCGCACCACAATCTATCTTTGAATTCTTTGTGTGCATCTTGTAGGATATGTTCCATTTGAACATGGTCCTCAATAACCATGACTTGACAAGGGGACCTTGAATTGATAACAATATGAAGGTCATATTGGTGCATCCAACCAAGGATGGGAGGACCTTCCTTGGCAATGTAGAGTTTTCCCTCAGTGCTCCTCAGTCATTGTTCAAAAATGACATTTCACTGACAGTTCACGAAACCTGGTAACAAATTCATCTATGGACTCGTTATCCACTTGAGGTTGAGTATGGAACTTATATCTCGCCATCACTAGATTAACTTCCTTTGCAAACCTGGTTTCTAGTCTTTTTATAGCTTCTTTATAAGAGTCATGTATAGGTTGACCATTGGGACCCCTAGCTACTGGTAGGTATTTGAACACACGTTGGCCTTCGCTACCTAGAGCACTAAGCAATAGTGCTTTTTTTCTTGCTGGTGAAAAATGATGTCCATCTAAAGCAGTAATATAATTTTCTAACATCTCCACCCAATCCTCCCAAACTATTGTGGGTGTGCCAGGAAGAGGTAGGAACATAGGTGGCATAATAACATTGGAATGCATGGCCATGATACTCTAGAAAATAGGCAGCACTAACTGCACAAATGAAAACAAAACAATGCCCCAGAACAAATGTTACCTTGCAGTGTGCAAATCACCGCAAATGTACTTGCACCAATCGTAGCTAACATATGGTAAAAGGTGTGCAGATCACCGCAGGCACAAACTTGGACCAAGTATGCCAGTCGAAGGTGTGCAGATCATCGCAGGTATATGGGCACAAACCTAGACTAAGTATGCCAGGGGTGTGCAGATCACTGAAAGTATGACTGCACCAAGCAAGCTGATAAGCAACACGTGAACAATGTGTATCTTGAAGTGTGCAGATCACTGTAAACATGACTGCAAAGATGCGAAGCAGAGTAACCGGCACAGACGAATGAAGTCAGCTGTGTGAACAGCGTACGCCGCTATGAAGAAACAAAATGGCGGCACGTAAGCGGCGTCACGTAAAGACGTACGCTTTGCGCTTCGCTGTGCGGTTCAGTGATCCTTTACTGTGCGTGCTAGTGACAAAGGCTAGATACGTCACACAGAGGCAGGCCACAGACGTTTGGAATCCTCAAGGCTCAAGCAGGAGCATGCGATTCCAACGGTAGCGGCGTAGAGAGCAAAATGGCAAAACACAGTACCTCAAATAAAAATCGGATGAGAAGCCAGGCAGGGCAGAATAGCAGTCCAGGAGCACCCACAGGACGTTGTGTATCCAGCTGGAAACGGAGGAAGAGAGCACCAGCGTGCCACGGGGATCACCAGGCTGTGCTTCCTTCTGAGGCGCAGGGAGAGCTGAAGATCGTCGCCAAAAATGTTGAGAGGAGACGTGCAGAAACCACAAGAAACACAGAGTGGTTTTAAGAAGAGATTTACTAAGAAGCACAACCTGGCATCCGACCACCTCGAGGAGCCAGCAGCAACTGACTGCCGTCAGCTTATGACCATAGATTCTTTGTTTGCCCTCGCGTCCCAAAGCATGCAGCTCTTCACGGCTGTGACAGCCATTCGGCGGCTCACACGTGGAGAATATTGCTTAGGCTCACGCTCTGATAAATATTAGATACACCACTTATTTTCTTCATAGTCTATGTCAAGTGCCTCATTTCGCCTAAAACGCTGTCCTCACCCCCTGTCACTGGCCATACGCTGAACCTGGTCTTGCCTGATCTGTACAGCGCTATTGACTCCTACAGCGCTTTTGAGCCACTTATGTGTACGCCATTAATGCGTTGGTCCTCATCCATGCATGAAGAAGTATCTGTCCTCTTAGCTGGCTCCTCGTCGCCAATTTATGTTGTAATCAAGGCTCCATCAGACTCTTTGTACTTGAACAGAGGTTTATTAGGTTCACAGCTCTTCATTACGTGGTGCTCCTCCTTCCAGCCAGCGGCAACTTCCACCTTTACTGTTCTCAAGGAATCACACCATGACAACAGAACTATCTGAACCAAACATTCTACAACCACATGCTATTACAATAATATGAAGCAAGTGAGATCCCAACACCTTGCTGCACAAAAGGAAGAGGGCAGGAATGCACCATATGTATTAAGATATGGCACATTCCTGTTCTCTACCTGCGCTGGTGCACTCAGTGAAGCCTAGCGCCAACGCAGGCACCCTTGCAGCCTCGTGCAAGGAGGCCTGCGTTGCAGTCAGGATAGTTTTTAAAGCAGTCCTCTGAGGCATTTTTCTCTTTCTAAGTGTGCTGCAGAGGAAAGAGGAAACATTGAGGAGAATTTGTTGCGCCTCACCTGGGAAGGCATAGCATTTCGACTCATTCCTAGGTCTACTAGTACTGGTATATCTGGAAATGCTTCAGAATCCATGGGTGGATGTGTGGGAACACCCACACTCCACCCAGGGAACGCCATTCAAGAGCAGAGTAACGCAAGGCAGCAACATGCGCTGCTCTGCGTTACTTCAGATTTACCGAGCCGCGCAAGGTCTGGTAAATCTAACTTATGGATTGTGCTGCCCTTGTGTCACCCTGCGTGACGCAAAGGCAACGCAATCCAATCATAAATCTGGCCCCTGGCCTCAGCAGCTCGTCCACAAGACCATACTGCCCAAGTATTGTTTTTTGAGATTTTAGACATTGGATCGCAAGGATTCAAGGGCTCTCTAGTTCATATCATTATTTAGCCGAGGTTTTGCCACGTCTAGATGGCACAGCATGTGTCATCCTCTCACCAAAGTGTTTGCCTTCTTGATACCAGTATCAAGAAGGAAATAGGCATTGTGCAGACATTTCACGCCTGCCAGCTCTTTAGGGCATGGCAAGTTTATCATGAAAAGTTAGTGATGAAAAACCCTAACATGTACAAGGATATTTAATGAGAATTAGAAAAAGGAGCTGAGCAGTGGTGAAATGCAAAATGATGCCTCTCACTGCAGAATGTGATGAGGGGCTCCTGAGTCTCCCATATCTCACTGGCATTCATTGGCCATTGCCTGAATGGGCCCCCATTGAAAGGTTGTAGGGCCCCTGACTGTGTGAGCCCCAACCGCAGTGCATGTGTTACACCCCTGGAGTTGAGCAGTTTGTGGCAAACCAATAATTTGTGGTCTTTGCCACTGCGCATCCCAAAAGCATGTTAGTGACTTTTTGTAGAATTTAGAATTGCTCATCAGCCCCTTGTTTCATAAAGTGTCTTGGACAAATGTAAGAACTTCCTTATGTTGCTACCTGTGGAACAGGATCAGAGGTGGTGTGATGGAACGTTCTGTGATGTTACTGGATCAAAGGTCATGTGATATAATTCCTATGAAGATGCCGCAGTTTAAAGGTCTGGTGGCCCACCTCTCACCTTCCAAGCTGCTCTGAAAGCTTAAGAGGTATGGTGAATTATTTGTGTTTTTTTGTTACATATTTTAAAACCATTGAAAGTTATGGTTCAATGAAAATATTACAAGTTTTCCTTACACACTTACATCCAAAGGTATTTACACTCCATACTGGACCAGATTTATTAACATTTTGTGTCGTGGCTGCGCCACTGTTTGGCGCAGCCACCACGCAAAATGTTAATTGTGATCTACGAAGCCACGCAAATCAGAATTGCATGGCTTTGTGTGGGTTTTTTTACAAAAAGTAACACAAGCCTGCTCTACTTGCATTACTTTGCGTCAGGGAGGCGTTACATGGGTGGACCATGGGCGTTTCCATGCATCCACCCATGGAATTTGATGTAATCCCAGATTTACTAAGGAGAGTAAACATGGAATTGGGTCAAAATGCTATGCCTCCCTGAAACAGGCAGAAGAGAAGAAATATCTTTATTCCCCCTTGTTACTTCCTCTTCCCACTTGTGCTACATTTTCCAGCACACGTAGAAAGAGGAATATGCCTCTGAGGATTGTTTTTGTGCCGTAAAGTGTCTCTTTCTGCACAAAACCAATCCTCCCCATAAAGCAGACATCCTTGCACTATGGTGCCAGGGTGACTGAATTTGTGCTAGCCAGCACACAGTGCACAAGCGGCAAGAATAGAGCCGAAATGCTCCATAGCTATGTAAATATGGAGCATTTCTGCTCTCTCCCTTTCACACAACGTGGCACAGAAACTTACCCTGCGTTGCGTGAAATATTATAAAATGTTCCCCTATACTATCTCTTCATAAGGGCTTGAAGTCCTAGATATTCCTCCAGTTAATTGTGCAACAGGCACTATTTTGTCTAAGCCTGTTCTTTTAAATCCCTTCCATTGATTGGACGATACCCCAAGACTCCATCCTAGGCCAGTATTCTTCAGCATCTATGAGGAGAACCTAGCCATCCAACTTTCCAATCAAGAACTATTGTTCTACCAGTACCTTAGCAAAGCACCTTAAAGAGGTGAGTCGAAGATGATGGCTACCTCTCTCTAGAGAGACCTCGATGTCTTCCTGAAACTGAACCCCACCACGGCCAAATCAATTCTCTTCTCTAATGCCAAAATAAAGTCTGACATCCAGCACTGCGGACACATGGACTGTGTACTTCTCATCTGCCATCGCTTACAGTACGGAGTGCTGAAAAAATCTTAGACTGCCTGAAAGTAACTCAGCCTGCTCTGCAAAATCACAACCCACCTACTCACAGGCATCTTCCAGACAGCAAAACAATCATTTGTCCACCCTCATAGTGATTGTGCAAGCCCAACTCCTGCAGGTGTCCAAGAGTCCATTCTCCCTCAGCAAGCATGACACATCTTACAAAGTGCAACAGGAAATACGATCACAACACCCCCATCCTCATCTCCGTCGCTGACTAGCACCTCCAGCCACATCACCTTTGCATTTTGCTGCATATTGCGCAAGCCCCTTGCCATCTCTGCCAGAAGTTGTTTACCACAACTGCACAACCTCGCCAATGAGCAACAATACTTTTTCACCATTGCCCATAAAATATTACCACCATCAGTAAAGTCACCAAAAAAGCAGAATACTATTCATGACAGTCAAGCACGGCATCAACCCATGCAAGGTCCAACCATTCCTAACTCCACAGTAAAATGCAATACCATCAACCTCTTCTTCAGTGAAAAAATACAGAAAATCTGACAGCGCATCGCCAACACCAAGCCTGCTTCATCTCTTACACCAACCACCTTCCTGTAGAATGCTGCAATGGTCAACCTTCAAAGCCCTATTTCTTACAGATCTCACCATCAGATTCAACTTCCTCCATGCCACCTCTAATGAAGATGATGTCTTACCCTCATCCTTCATCAATGCTCTCTCTGGGGATGGTCTCTCACCCCTACGCACCATTGTCAATGCCTCCCTCACTCAAATCATCTTCCCAGAGGCTCGTAAAACAGGCGAGACCCTCCAATTCCTAAAGAAACCTACACTTGACCCTGATGACTTCACCAACTACCGGTCATCGGCATGATCATTGAAAATGAAGTCTATGTTCAACTCCAAGATCACATTAATGCTACCATCTCCTGCACAACTACCAGTCTGGATCAGAACATGCTGCAGCATGAAAACTGTTACCTTACACACATTGTAGGCAATACCTCTCAGATGACGATGACCCTGCCTCCTTATTTTAATAAGCCTCTCAGCTGCCTATCTCCTCAGAACATTGCCACCTTCAAGTGGTCGATGGGCTTGTGTGTCTCAGTGACCTGGAGAGCTATGCTGGCTGTAGATTGGTCTACTGACAGTGTCACCCAAGCCGGACAGGTCAAAGGGTAGAGACCAGATGAAGAGCTATCAGATGAAGGCTAACAAACTTGTCCTTTAAAACAATGTTTGTAACAGAAACAGCAGCAAGAACAACTAATTCTTCAGGGCACAAGGGACTCCCAGAGTCTCTGCATGAGACATGCTTGATTGACAGTAGTCAAAGCCGCAAGGAAACTACTGACAGGATAACAGACTTTCTGAGTGCCAAGTGCAAGACCAGAATCGGATTATGGACTGTACGGATTATGGGAAACAACCTTTACAACGCATGCATTACATCGCATGCCATTAGATTGCGGTTTTTACAACGCAAGTCGTTACAACGACTTGCGCTGGAGGGCGCTATAGGACAAGGAATAGTTTAATTTACTATCCAACACCTTCCCTACTGTACGTAGGCTGGAGTTGGAATAGTAAATTAAACTACTCCTAAGTCCAGCGCCCTCCAACGCAAGTCGTTGTAACGACTTGCGTTGTAAAAACCGCGAACTAATGGCATGCGATGTGAATGCATACGTTGTATCGTCATACATTCACGGATTATGTATGACACAGGACAGCTGGCGCAAGTAACATCTGAGATTAGGCACTACAACCTACACATCCTAATGATAAGCAGCACCTGGAAACAATCACTGGAAAAAGTCAGTGTAAGGGGGGGGGGAAGTGGATGTCAGCTGTATTCACCGCTCTTGTGAAGCTGAAGCTCAGAAAAACAGAACAAAAAACATCAGGATAACAGCAATTCGATGTGGCAAAATCACAGGACCCCAAGCCGGTATTTGTCCCACAAATCAAAAGCAGGTGCCAACTTTTGACAGACATGGAAAAACAGACTGAGGCAGAGGCAGACAACAAGAAATCGGAACAGATCTTTTCAATATATGTGAAGAGCAGTGTGAAACGAGCCTGGGGACCAAGACAAGGAACGGGAAAGAATGAGAAAGATCAGACGCATGGCATGCTATTGAAGACAGGAGGGCAACAAAAGAAATAATGGATGCTCTGGAGAAATACATACAACAGTATGTAGAAGCAAACAGAGCAGTCAAAAGAATGACAAGAGCAGACAAGTGAACGTACATGGATAATCTTGCCAGTAACACAGCCAAGGCAGTCATTATAGGAGAAAGGGGGAAGGTCTTCAAGATCACAAAGATAGTCAGTGGTAAACTTGTGCAACATACAACACCCCTATCATGGACAAGCAATGCAGACTACTCACAACAGAGAAAGAGCAGAAAGCACACTGAGCAGAGCACTTCAAAGAGGTCTTTAACAGACCAATACCATTAAGATAAACGGACATCCAATAAGCAGAGACAGACTTGTAAGTAAGCACAGCCCCACCACAGAAGGAAGAAATCATCACTGCCTTCTATTCTCTCAAGAACAGAAAATCTTCTAGTCAAGACAAGCTGAATGTAGAAATGTTCACATCGATTTGGGAGGGAAAGAAAGTACCGGGTGACTGGAACCAAGGTATTAGCGTCAAGATTCCAAAGACGGGAGCATTAACCATCATTAACAATTGGCGTGGGATCACCTTTCTGTCAATACCAAGTAAAATCGTGGTGAACATCATTATACAGCATATTTCTGATGCCGTGGACATGCAATTAAGAAAAGAGCCGGCTGGGTTCTGCCACAGCAGAGGGTGTGTTAACCAGATCCTTACTCTACGCAACAACATAGAGCAGTGCACGGAGTGGCAGCAACAACTATACATCAACTTCCTCGATTTTGAGTAAGCCTTTGACAGCATCTACTGTGGCAGCCTCTGAGAGCCTATGGCATACCACATCAGATAGTTCTCCTCATCAAGAGCTTCTATGATAAATTTAGCTGCAAAGTGGGAGATAGTGAGTATAGCTTTGAAGTCAAGAGTGGTGAGAGACAGGGATGCGTGATGAAAGCGCTGCACTTCAACCTAGTCATAGGTTGGGTGATGCGACGCACAACAGAAGACCAAGCCAGAAAACCAGATAGACCTTATTCTCTTCCTTGGAGGACCTCAACTATGCAGATGACCTAACCTTTCTCTCGCACACACACTAGCATATGTAGAAAAAGAAGTTTCGCCTCAACATCTATGTTCAGCAAGTGGGCCTGAAGATCAACATTAAGAAATCACAAGTCATGCCACTCAATGTCCCAAATCTCTCTCCAATCAAGGAGGATGGAGAGGACCTAGCCATGACAAAAGTGTTCACCTACCTAGGCAGTACTATCAACCATGATGGAGGGGCAGGCAGTGACATCAAGAGTCAACTGAACAAAGGCTAGAAATACCTTCAGGATGCTGAACAATGTGCGGAGGTCATCTTAGTACAGCACCAAGACCAAGCTGAGGCTTTAACAGACCTGCATTTTGTCCACACTCTTGTATGGATAGGAATGCAGACGGATGTCAAAGAGCGACAGGGCCCAGCTGTCAGCCTCATACACCATTAACCTTAGAAGAATCTTGCACATTTTCTGCCCGCAAACCATCTCCACCCAGGGGCTGCTCACCAGACGCAAGCAAGAAAGCATGGATGCCATCATTATCAGAAAAAGATGGAGATAGATAGGACACACTATCAGAAGAGAACAAGACTCCATCACAAAAACAGCTATCCAATGGACCCAGAAGCATATGGAAGAGAGTAAGGCCATAGAACACCTGCAGGCAAACAAAGATAAAGAAATGAAAACCATGAACCATAGCTGGGGCACCGTACGGAAACTTCCCCAAGACAGACAAAAGTAGAGGTCCTTTGATGCTGCCCTGCATGTCAATCAGCATAACAGGCAGTAAGTAGTAAAGTAAGTCAGCTGCCTATGATACCCTCATATGCACTCGCTCTGGAACGGAATTCACCAGAAATGCGCTTTACTTGTTCTCCTATCTTTCAAACCGACACCAGTGTGTTCACATGGACACCTCCAAGTCCCAAAAGATCCTATCACCTGAGGAGTCTACCAGGGTTCCATACTTTCTCCTGTCATCTTCAACCTCTACATGGAGCCACTTGGTGGGCTACTCACAGATAACAGAGTCAAGATTTACATATATGCTTATGATATACAACACTGTTTCACATTATACAGAACTGGATGTCCAGCACCTACCTGAAGCTCAATGCAACCAAGAACAACAGACAAGAAACAGCACAAACCAGGCTCAATAACATAAGCCTCGACCGCTTCAAATCCCAACTTTTACCGAATTCCAAGTCACTTGGATTCACCAGGCACCGACCTTACTTTCAAGGAACACATTGCCAAATACACAAAGAGGCCTTGGAATCAGCTCTCTCTTCTAAAGAAGGTAAAACCCTTACTTTCAGTAAGCGACTTTAGTGCTGATGTTCAAGTCCTCATACTATCGCATCTAGATGGTGACAACGCCCTGCTCCATGGCCTTCCAGAGCTGAGTCCACAGTGGACCACTGCAGTGTATCCTACGTGCTGCAGCACGCCTCTTCCAGGGCCTGACGAAATATGGTCACACCATCCCCATCCTCATTGAACTCAATTTGGCACCCCTTGTTGGCCCACACCATCTTCAAAATTACCTACATCATTCACAAAGCCATCATGACCAGCACCTGCACTTATCTTGCAAACAAGCTCACATTCTCTGGTGGTTCTCGCACACTCACAGCCAGAACTGCATCAGACTGCAGAATAAGAAGTGTTAAAAAAGAAAAAACAAGTCAGTAGGCCTTATCCATTGATGCACACAGGATCAAGAACTACATTCCTGCATCCATCAGGGCCACCCCATGCAGGTCCAGTTTAAAGACATAATTAACTCAACAGGCACATTCGCTTCCACCAATCTACCAGGCACTTCCGCTCAGCCGTACTGTCACTAGCATATGTACCACCATTCAAAAAAACAAAGCCGGAGGTCACACCTTCTCGTACTTCCCCATTTAAAGCGTTGGCATGCTCTTCCAGGTGATTATCGCACTATACAAATAGACATAACATAACTATGCATTAACAAGCTATCTCTTCTATGACTCACTGCCTTTATGCTTATCTTTGACCCTGTACAGCGCTCTGCTGCCGCTTGACTAGGTTCACACTTTTACCATAAATACAAATATATATATATATATATATATATATATATATATATATATATATATATATATATATATATATATATTCGTTTCCACAAGTTCCACCTAACGCTGCCGAACACTTTGAGGCGGGTGCTCCATTCGTGAGGGCGGACTCACGTGTGCATAAATAAAATCCTTCAAAAGAAGATGGGCACACACGGGGGTAAATTCCACAAGATTTATTTAGCAAACAGACCGGTTTCAGAAATGCTGCCTTTCTCAATGTTTGCCTGAATAAAACAACCCATCAGCTACGGTGCTTAAATGCACCTGATTACACTCCTATTGAAGAGTGCATAGTGAACACAGAGGAAGGACAGGCAGTCCGTGCTGGATTCTCTTTTTGTGGCCGCCATATTTGCATGTTGAATGTTGGATTTTAGCCTTTGGCTGTTTTCGTGTTACAGGTAAGTTCCAGTAAAGTTAACACATGTATCCCAATCTTGCCATCGATTAGTATATATCAGAAAACAAGAAAACTTGTTATTTTATAAACATGCAAAGTAAAATGTTCCATCCTTCCTCGCATTTAAGTCCATATATTCTGTTACAATTAATGGAGAAATTCTTAACTGTTGTTAAGGGTGCCGTTTGTTCTCCAATACGCCCAATGCAGTACATTTCATGCCTCCTCCTAGGAATGCGCTTTGAAAGTCTCTGGTTCCCCCTCGCCTGCCGCAGCAAGTTCTTGTAATGTTGCACCTGTATCCCTAATGAAGGATCTCCACGCGTTAAGGGTATTAAAGAAGTATATTTATTTATACAAGAGAGCGCCGGGAAACACGTCCGTACCGCTCCGATCTCGGCGCTCAGTGTGCCCACAAAATGGCGGCCGCGCTCTACGTCATCACGCTCTCGCGTAACGACTAGAGCGCGACACTACATATCTCCCTTCTTTATGGAGCAACAACAATTTAGATAAGAGTCTGTAAGTCTCTTAGACAGGAAGTTACTTCACTTCTCCTAAGTCATAGTCTCTGTATTTGGCTGGCCTTACCACTGCCCGTGTACGTCTTACCGGAGTAGAGGTGGAACTCTCCGCACAGTCCTCTGCCATGCTTGCCTGTCTCTTTCCAGTTCCCTTGGGGCTCTCTCTCTCTGGAGTCTTGCCTTTATTTTCCTGATGTTCAACTGCGATGGGATTGTCATCCTCTTCCTGCTCCTCTCCTCTTCTTTCTACCCCTAAGTCCCTCTCTCCTTCGCATGGTGGTACATTGTCTGTTGGTGAACTTTGGTTCTCTTGTGTCCTTGATCTTTCCTCTCTGTCCCACTGCAGTACCTTATTGCACTTGGACATGCGATCCTGCGACCAGACGTTTCCGTCACTAAGCAATGCTGCTCTGTTATACACCTGTTCCACTTGCAAGGGCAAACTGTATTTGCTGTCACCTTTCCTCCTTAATTGGGCGAGTTTGACTCTGACCCACTCTCCTCTTTCCAACGATGTCTCCTTCACATTGCGTCTCTTATTGTACTGTTCTGTGTATATTCTCTGTGCTCTCTCCAAGTTGTGGTGAACTACTGCCGGGGACCATTTACTTGTGACAGTCTTTTCCTTCCATGCTAAATTGTCCTTGGTGAAAGGATCTCGTCCCCTTAGGATTTGAAACGGGCTGTATCCGGTGCCAGTGGGTGTAATTCGGTAGGCCCACAGCATACTCCTCACTTCCTTCTCCCAGTCCTTCCCCACTCCTATAGCTGATTGTATGGAACCCATTATGACACGGTTAAACCTTTCGGCTAGACCATTGCCCGCCGGGTGGTAGACAGATGTGTGTTTGACTTTGATGCCATTTCGTTCCATGTATTTGTTCCACTTTTCCGATGTGAATTGAGGTCCATTGTCACTCAGAATGGAGCGGGGGATGCCTTCTCTGAGGAAGATAGCCGTTAGAAATCTGAGAACAGTCTCCGTGTCCATCTCCTCCTGTATGTCTAATTCGGGCCACTTTGAATACCGATCCATGAGAACCACTACATATTTCGGGGTTCCCTCTGCGTCCAACACTGGACCAAGAATGTCTATTGACACTTCTTCCCACGGGTTAGCAGGGTTGTCGAACTTCCCCAATGACGGGTGTAGCAATGTTTGTGATTTATCCGCTCTTTGGCACTGGTCACATTCCCGAACATGTCTCTCAATCTGATTGTCCATTGCCGGCCACCAGTACATCTGCTTGGTTCTCCTCTTTGTTTTCACAATGCCCAAGTGTCCTTCATGCAACACGGCTAGTAGGTGTGGTATTACCGACGCTGGAGGAACTACTTTATCCCCTCTGAACAGGAATATTCCTTTGTCTCCTATGGATAGCTCCTCACGCACTTCAAAGAATTTCCTGTGTTCCATTTTCAGGTGCCTTTTCTCTGGCCATCCTTGCAGTATGAAGTTCTTGACTTCCTTGACATCTGGGTCATCATCATAGGCTTGTTTCCATTCCTGACCACTTATCACTTTCTCATGATCTTCCATGAATGCCACCTGGACTTCTTCTTCGTCCGCACCTGTCGTGGCGTCCTCCATTGCTGAAGCTCGGCTAAGATAATCTGCCACTTTATTCTTAGCTCCCGGAATGTACTCAACATCATATCTGTAGTCTAATAATTTCAGGGTCATTATGGCGATGCGGGGTGTAGCACTCTCGTGACCACAGGACGTGAGTACTTTGACCAGAGGTTTGTGGTCTGTCTTAAGCTGAAATCTTGTGCCCCATATAAATTGGCGGAATTTCCCCATGGCCCACACCGCAGCTAGCATCTCTTTTTCTATTACACTGAATTTCTGTTCTGTTGGTGACAGTGACCTGGACGCAAAGCTGATGGTTGCCATCTCTCCGGTCCTCCTTTCCTGCATTAGGACTGCCCCTAGTCCTTTTTCGCTCGCATCAGTGGTCAATATGGATTTACCATGCGGATCATATCCTTGTAGCGGAACCGCTTTGCTGATGTCCTCCTTGATTCTCATAAACTCCTCTTGTGCCTCTACTGTCCACCCGAAGGCTGTTTTGTCTCGTATCAGTAGTCGCAGGTGGTGTGTCTTGGTGGCGAAATGCTGCACAAATTTACTATAATATTCCGCCATCCCTAAGAATGATCTTACTTCTTCCTTGCTCTTCGGTGCGGGTGCTTCACATATCGCTTTGACGTTGGCGTGTTTAGGCGTGATGCCTTGATCACCGATCTCATGCCCCAAATATGTGACTGACGCCATTCCAAATCTGCACTTTCCCCATTCTGCCGTCAGGCCATTTCTTTCCAAGATTTCTAACACTGTGGCTAGCTTTTTGTCGTGGTCGGTTTGATCCTTGCCCATCACCAAGATGTCGTCCTGGAAGTATTGTACTCCCTCTATATCCTTGAACAGTTTGTGCATCAACTTTTGGAATACCTCAGCTGCTGACGCCAAACCGAATGGCATCCGGCGGAACTGGTAGTATCCAAAGGGCGTTATGAAGGATGTCAGTTTACGGCTCGTGTGATGCAGGGCTATCTGGTGGTAGGCCGAGGCGAGATCAATGGTGGAAAACCATTTTACCCCCTTTGTTTTTGCTAGCATTTCCTCTTTTCTCGGTAATGGGAATTTTTCCACTATAATGCACTTGTTCAGCTCTTGTAGGTCCACACACAAACGAACCTTGCCATTGGGTTTCATCGCTACCACCAACGGGGCCAACCATTCCGAACTGTTTATTGGTTCTATGATCCCATTGTCTTCCAATCTCTGCAGCTCTTGTTGCACTGCGTCCCTAATTGCTAGTGGTATGTTCCTCACCTTGTGGGACACTGGTTTGGCGTTTTCCTTAAGGTCGATTCTGTGTGTAAATTTTGTTAGCTTTCCCACTCTTTCTCCAAACACTGTGGGGAATTCGCCTTTCATTTTTGTGAAGTTGGGTTGATTGTCTATGCTGGCCATCAGGACTTGCGTGTCTCCTCCTGGGTTCAATTGTATGCCCAAGTCGCCTTGGTCCATCCATCCTAGGACCGAGGGACCTTTTTCAGCCACATATAATTTGCACTCTGCACTGCGATCCTTGAATTCAAAATTCAGCATTCGATATCCGACCATTGGGATGGGGTCTCCTGTGAACGTGACCGGGCGTATGTCTGGGGTTTCGAGGTGTGACCCTAGGCTGGGTTTGAAGTTTTCGTTCCACACTGTCCTTTGAATGATGGTATACGGCAATCCGGAGTCTGCCACCATTTTGATTGGAACTCCTCCCACTTTCATGTCACATTGTGGTTTCTTGGAGCGTCTGCAGTCTATGCCCAGTACTTGTTCTTCAATGCACAGTACATTGTCGTCTTCTCCTTCACTTCCTTCTTCTTCCACTCCCATGTCTTGTGCTACGTACTTGACCGTTGGCCTCTTCACCTTGCGGCGACACACCTTTTCAAAGTGCCCTACGATTCCACAGTACATGCATTTGGCTCGGAAGGCAGGGCAACGTTTATCATATGCCGCATGGGATGGACTGCCGCACCTGTAGCACGTGTTTGTGCCTTGTTAGGTTTCTTTGATTGTGTTGGCCGTGAATTCCATTTGGTTTGCACTTTCCCTTCTGCAGCCGTCGCTTTGCCCCTCTCTGGCGGTTCTGCTTCGGTGACTCTGTTGACCATGGTTCTCTCGATAGTTTCTCTCTTCGCTGCCTCAGTGCATCTTTTGGATAGGTCCGCCTTTTTCACCATGGCTATGACTTCCTTCAGGGTAGCCTCTCCATTTACCCATAGTTTGTCTTGAATCGCTGTGTTTGTCGTGTGCATGACTATTTGGTCCTTGATGAATTCATCATGCAAGGCACCGAATTTGCATGGGATCGTAATTTCTTTAACGCCGCCACGTAGTCGTCTATGGGCTCACCCACTGCTTGTTTCCTCTGTTGGAAGTTATATCTGTCTATGGACGTGCACACTGCCGGTCTGTAATGGTTGTTTAGGTCTTCTATCGCTTGTCGGAATACGTCATCATCAGCGGCCTGTTGCTGTGTGGGGACCAAGTTCTGGAAGACCCTGATTCCTTCCGGGCCTAAGTTGTGGAGTAATATTCTCTTCCTCCTCTTGTGGGGAATGCTCCTCCACTTTCGTCTTCTAGGGCTTCCAAGTAGTTCATGAAGTATTCTCTCCAATCCTCCCATTTCATCAAGGGATCGCCTGGTTTAGGTAAGAATGGGATTGGTGTCGTAAGTGAAAGACGCCTGCGCACACATTTCGGCGCGTCCTTCTGGTATAGCGTCTACCCCTCTGGGACTACCCGGTGCACTTGTGCTTCTATGGTGTGTTTGGCCCTGTTGGGGCTCCAAGCCACCCTCTTCTCCGTGCTGCACTTGTTCCGCCAGGGCCCTAGATGTCCTTTTGGTGCTTCTAGCGGGGTGACGTTGTGCCTTGCGACACGGTCTTTCCCTCTGCTCCCTTTCTTTACCCCGTTGTGGGTGGTACCTCTCTGTGGGTTGCTTCCCCCATTCTTGCGCCCTTCTTTGGTACTTGAGTGTGCAGATTGTTTGGTGTTTATTCCTTGAGGCTCTGATTCTGCCCTCACCATGGGGTTTGGTTGTGTCCCTTTCCCTGTATTATGGTCTGTTTGTGTCCCCAAAGGCTGTGATTACGTTCCCCGTGGGTACTTGCCTGCTGTGGTGCTGTCCTCTGCCACGCTCTCCTGCTGTGTAACTTCCACGGTCAATGTTCCTCGTGGCCTCCCTTGCTTCACTCTCCGGTGGGTCCTGGTGTTGCTCTTTTTTTTTTTTCGGGTCCCAGTCTCGTTGCCACTGTAATGTTGCACCTGTATCCCTAATGAAGGATCTCCACGCGTTAAGGGTATTAAAGAAGTATATTTATTTATACAAGAGAGCGCCGGGAAACACGTCCGTACAGCTCCGATCTCGGCGCTCAGTGCGCCCACAAAATGGTGGCCGCGCTCTACGTCATCACGCTCTCGCGTAACGACTAGAGCGCGACACTACAGTTCTCACCTTACAATTGCAGGTTCGTTGGCATAGGTTTTATGCCCAATGGCAATGCGACCTCAGATACAATGATCCCCGACTCCTTTTCAAAGTCAACGTCATATGTCCCAAATTGTTTCAACTGCGGCGGTTCTGGCAGCTTCTCTGAATTCGTTTCCACAAGTTTCACCTAACGCTGCCGAACACTTTGAGGCGGGTGCTCCATTCGTGAGGGCGGACTCACGTGTGCATAAACAAAATCCTTCAAAAGAAGATGGGCACACACGGGGGTAAATTCTACGAGATTTATTTAGCAAACAGACCGGTTTCGGCAATGCTGCCTTTCTCAATGTTTGCCTGAATAAAACAAACCATCAGCTACGGTGCTTAAATGCACCTGATTACACTCCCATTGAAGAGTGCATAGTGGACACAGAGGAAGGACAGGCAACCCGTGCTGGATTCTCTTTTTGTTGCCGCCATATTTGCATGTTGAATTTGGGATTTTAGCCTTTGGCAGTTTTCGTGTTACAGGTAAGTTCCAGTAAAGTTAACACATGTATCCCAATCTTGCCATCAATTAGTATATATCAGAAAACACGAAAACTTGTTATTTTATAAACATGCAAAGTATAATGTTCCATCCTTCCTTGCATTTTAGTCCAATGCATTAATGTGATCAGAAAATATACATTAAGATATGGCTATGTGGTTGTAATGTTACAAGATGGCGATGAATTTGGAACATGCTTAGTCCTTTTACTGTGTTAATGCCCAGGTCGGCAAAGAATACTTGTCATAAAAGATGGCCGTTTCCGGCGCGCCTGATTACACTGATGAAGGCGACAGCCGAAACGCGTCTGTTTTGCAGGAGTTCTGAAATAAACTAAATTGAACTCACCCCCGCGAGTGCTTTATTTCGTGTATATTGGACACGGAGTTTGGAGTGGTAATAGAATGCGGGTGCACCCCCGCTAAAAAGCACCTGTCCGCGAGTGCACGGAGAAGGTGACTGTGGAGCTGTGATATATATATATATATATATATATATATATAAAGAACTCCGTCTTGAAACATCCAGACTATCAGGAAAGACGAACACGGACCCAAATAGCTGCGTGCAAAAGATATTTATTCTAATCCATATTGGCACCACGCAGCGCCATGACACGTTTCGGCCCCCAAAAAAGGGCCTTGATCACATGATAAGGTGTGATAAGTGTTGCGGTAAGTAATTTGTGGATAATCCAGGAAAGTCCGGGGAGCCTTAAGTAAATATTGGGATGTTTTAAAGACTGACGCTGATCTGGCCAGATGTGTGGAAGACTATCCACAAATTACTTACCGCAAGGCAAAGTCGTTGAGAGACACCATTTGTAAAACACTTATCACACCTGATTTAAAACAAAGTACTATACAAGGGTTCTTTACATGTGGCAGGTGTAAGGCCTGTAAGTATAGTACTAACTGTAAAGAGGTAAGGTTGTCCCCTGATTGTAAACCTTTTAAAATTCTGAAACATTACTCATGCAACACCGAGTTTGTTGTTTATGCCCGTGTAACAAATACTACATTGGTAGTACTATACATAAGGCTAAGAAACGCATATTGGAGCATCTGAGGGCAATAAAGAACAACGACAAACAATACCCGGTTGCAAGACACTTTGCGGCCCACCACAATCAAAACAATTCACAATTGTCATTCTGCGTTTTGGACAATAACCCCATCAGGGAAAGGGGCGGTGACAGAGTCCAAGAGCTGAGAAGACTAGAATCAAAAATGATTATTAAATACCACACGATGTATCCAGAAGGACATAATTGATATGAAGCGCTCTCAGTGCATTTAGGATGAAGGTCTGTCTGCTTGTTCTCTCTTTTTGTATACTATCTGGAACTGCGCTGCTGTTAAAAAATAAGTGTTTTTACGATTGTTTTTATTCCTCACTTCTCTTATAAATAGGAATTTTAGTGAATGTAAAAGAAGTTGTACATGTGGTATGGTTACTCACTTATTGTTATATTTATTATTTTTCACAGGTTCTGGGTGTGTTACAAACGACAAAGGGAAGGCATAACGAATGAGAATATCTGGGAATGCGAATTAGAGATACGAATGTTGAAATTAAGAGACTAATAAGTAATTACATTTACCCACTTAGGTTTGATATGAATAGCCTAATGGACTTATTGACTGGGCATGGACTGGAAAGAAATGCAAGCGCGTATTTAATTTATGTGTTTTGACGTAATTTGGTGTTGGAATAAAATGGAACGTGCACTTTGGATAGAGTTTAAATAATAAAGGTATCTCTTCTGGGAAAGCCTTACGCCCACAGGGGCTATATTGGTCGCAGGGGTCTTGTTGATATGAGCAACAGATCGACAACTTCTTATTACGCACAGGCGTGTCAACAGCACGATGGTGTACATTAGCGGCACGGAATGGCTGGTATCACAGCCATAAGGCAAATGAGGACTTTTTAGCGCTGTTATTTATATTTAGTCAATGTCTCTTTAACAATTGACCACACGCACTTGTGATGTTATTTTATTTTTATTTTAACTTTATTTTTTCTGACAACGTTCATCGACAGAAAGTTGAAGTACTTACAGTGTATCTCCAAAATAATGCATTTAAATCGATGTAATGCTCTTTTGATCGTGAATGTTTAACGACCATTGAATCTGTTTTCACTGTCTATGACTCTAAGCTAAGGTGTGTCACATGATTAGTTTAAAACACCAGGATTTACATTTCACTCGTACTGTACTCGTGAGCAAGGAGATGTAACTCCGAAACGCGTAAAGTGACTTGGCTTGAGAAATAAATCACGCTGTAAAGGACTTTTGTGGCCGTGGCATCGTTTGTTTGATGTTTCAAAACGATTGTGTTTGATGTTTGGGGTTCGCGACCCCGTCACGGCCCGCCATTGAAAGTGGCTCGGGTTTCTGCGTGAATCAATCGTAGTGGATATATACATATATACACACACATACGTGGGTGTATTTTATTCCTTTTGGCTGGCTAGGCTATCGATATCTGTGAGGACAGAATCTCTCTCATCAAGTAAGGCCTTGACGAGGAAGACCTGTACTCAGAGTAATGAAGATTACAGGTAGGTAACCCGGCCATTATATGGTGCTTCTAAAAAACCAGGGCTAAAAACTGCAGAATAGAATAGGGCTGGAGAGGAGACAGGCACCTGTCATTTCAGTGGCTTCGCCTCTGCAGTGCTGGCCTCGGGATAATTCAACGATTGCCCTACAGTTCCGACACCTGGCTGGCTGTTGCTGCCCCAACCCCACTAGCCCTTCAGGTGCTGGTCTGACAAGAAATGTTCCCATTTGTGATCTGCAAGGCCGCCTCTTAAACCGGTGTTAGAGGTCAGTGCCCTATGACCCGGGTGCACACCCATTTTGAACTTCTCGTTCCTGGCGAGGGCAAGGAACACCCGGCCCCTGTCCTATTCCTCGGGGCCTTTGCACTCACTGAAGCAGAGTTTGCTCGGACCCCGGACTGCACACAGTCTGTTCCCACATCAGAGGCAGATGAGGGGAGGGAGGCGAGCGTTTGATGAGCCGCAGCGAAGCAGCTCTTTTGAAGGGGCGCATTCCTCACCTGCTCTCCTTGGCCGGGGGAAGATGGATAGCGTGGGGGGACTTGGTGCGTCCAGTCTGTCCACTGAGGCTTACATTCCTGCCCCTCCCTGTCTGGGCCGCACAGATGCTCCCGGCTTTTCATGTGGAGTTTGATTCACAGCCTGACGCACCACCCACCATCACGCGCACACCCTTCATATGGTTTTAGTACAGACAGGAATTTACAGTACATTACCCATGATCCTTTACGCACAAGACTTGTGCATGAGTGTTTCCTACTTGACATTACTATGTTCCGCTCCCATTTTTACATTCCTCAATATTAAACTTGTTTTAACGCTGACTTTATTGATTTATTGGTGATATTTATTTGATATGAAACTAATCCCCGAGGGTAGCCTTTGCCCAGGCGCTTGAGGCACGTGCTGAGACAAACGAGTGGGCGCCAGAAGCACGGACGGAAGTTTACAACGGTAGGGGGCACTCATCACGTGGACACTGGGGAATAACAACAGGTCACGTGTCCACAACGTAGAAAACGGAGGGGCAGGGTGGCAAGGCCAGAGAATATTCCAGAACCTGGGCTTTAAAGGGACTGCTTACACACAACCCATTAATAAAACATGATGTGTGGATAGACGCAGACCTGCCAACTCCTATGACGTTCTAGGGGCACAGCTCGACCCCAACTTCGGCGGGGGGGCTAATACTTCAAACACTTTGTGGGGGGTGCGGTTTCAAAGCTGTAGTCAGACTACAAGGTTCTGGCTCCATTCACTTTTCTAATATTCTGATATAAGGAGTAATATGGGTTGTCATGTTTCTGGACAGTCCGGGGAGTATAGAGCATTTCAGAGCACACTAGACCAGTAACTTTGGTCTCCGCATAACAAGATTCAACAAACCTTGCACCTTCTACACCCAGCTCGACTTCTCAACGCATAATGACCCAGTGATGTCAGTAGAACAAGTCTACCTCTGGCTGACTTCAGTCCTTGCTAGCATCATCGTAACAGCACCGTCACTCCCTCGTACAGACTTAGAAATTCAAGCTGAGGGAGAGCAGAGCTAAAACCCTTCAAATCCATCAAATGGTCTCTGGAAGGAACTCTTGGAAAAAGCAGATAAACTCAGACTGCAATACTTCTCAAGAATTCACAGAGCTTCAGTCACACAAGGAAGAAGAACCAGCAAAGGCCGTAGGATCCATGAAGCTACGTGCCCTATCGAAGAACTCCATAAAACAAGCAATGACTTCATGAATGCTCAAACTACAAAACCATCCATTAGCTATGTTACTCTGCTGAGAACCACTTAAACACTAAGTACCATGATAGTGGAAGCTACTTACCTTCACGTGAGGATTTCAACATATTGACATTAGATTGTGGCACCTCAAACTCTCCGGCCGATCCCTGCCCAGAGTGTAGTTTAAGGGCATCTTTTTCAATAACTGTCGCATCCAGAGGCTTCATCAGTCACTCCCTGGAGTCCAGCATTTTCCTAGAGGAGCTCAAAACTGCATATATCAAGCCCACCCATCCGACGTTGCCAGCTAACTATTATGCAATCTGTAATGCATATATCCTTGAGAAACCCATTCAAAGGGCTGCCTACCAACAACTATCGTCCTATACTAAGCAATATAATCTACTCTCTGACATCCAAACAGGATTCTGCCCAGGTAGAAGCAGAAAAGATGCTATAAACACACCTTGAGATGTCCTCAAAATTGCAGTCAACTGGACGGGGATAGCAGCACTCCTGCACTTTGACCTTTCAACCACCTTTCATATGGTCCACCACTTAAATCTAATATGGAGGCAAGAATACATAGGGATTCAACGAACTGTCATCAACTAGAATAACTCAATCCTGACTGACCGAGCCTTCATTCATTCCCCTCCTCTGTTTTGCTCAGAACCTTTTCTAACGATGGAGTAGCAGAAGGGTCCACTGTCTCTCCCCTATCTTCCATATATATCTCAACTGATGTGGTATCTTCTTTTAAGGTCAGCTGTTATAACTACACATTTGACAGGCAAATCATCCTAAACCTATAAAGCCCATCTGACCTACATTTGTGTGCCATGGGTCAGTGTCTCCAGGCCATGGATCCATGAATGTGAACTAATTACCTGAAATTTAACATGTCAAAATCCAAGACACTAGCATTTGGGCAATGGACAGCCCTCTGCCTAATCTATCCCTCCAAGACAGGAATCTAGGTGCGACCATGGACTCAGACCTCTCCTTGTAGCCGCAAGTGAACCAAATTAAGAAAGGATGTTTTTACATGATGAGATGCCTACATTGTGACCATGGACCCAGCCCCTTCCCTGCAGCCTCAAATGAAGCAAGTTACAGACAGAAGAATGCTTTCACATGTAGAGATGCCTACTTTGTAACCCTGGACCTGCCTAACTATTGAGATAACCATTCATTATCCAATGAAAACTGCGCAAACCTGCAAACCATATCTAGAGACACCTGGAAAACATCGACTCAGAAAGCGCTATGTAATCAATTGCATGTTCCCATACAATGCAACCAAAAGAGAACCAGTGGTGGCACAAGGGGGAAGGTAAAGTAGCAATGTGGACTAGGTAGTGAGGAAAATGTTTTACACTTTTCCCTCTTCTACCCCTGTTACTTTGCCCTTAGATGCATGATTTTGACAATACTGAAAAAATTCATGAATGATAGACGTATGCACATGCCTCTCTTGTCCGCCTACATTGCCCAATTTTGTCCAAAGTGGCATATTGGCATTCCGTTAGAGGAAAAGAGACATTAACTTAGGATTCTTTTGTGTACCGGAAAACCCACCACAGGGGTCTCTTTGTACTAAAATAGAAAGGGTAAGGCTCCAGGTAAATGGGGGTTGTCACCTCCATGGAGGTTTTTCAACCGCAGGAAAATATTTTTACTCTTGCACACAGTGTTCATCTGTAAGTGATACGTCAGACTCTCTTTATGGTGTTGTCTATGAAATTGATTACATTTAGAGATGGTGATTGGGCACCACTGGTCATACGAGGAAGTGCATCCATAAATTTGTGTGATTTCTTCAGGAAACTGCACATGGTCCCACAAGATAAAGACTCTGGGGCATATTCTCAAGGACACATCGCCGATTTATCAGCACTTTAGCGCCGCAAAAGTGGCGATAGATTTATCGCCCAATTCCCAAGCTGGTGCAAACTGCCGATATCGCCAGTTTTCCAGCAATAGCTTCCGCAAAAAACATCGCCACGGATGAGAGCGACAACTAACACTAATGATATGCAGAGTAGGCGTTCCCGTGCAAAAACACATGAAAACACCACTTCGCGATATTCTCAACGACCAGCCAGATCTGCGATGCGATCCAAAAACAGGCGATAAGGCGCGTTAGCAGCAGGGATTTAACACCTGCCTTTTACTGGTGTTAAGCAGGACGACAACCTACAGTATGAAAGGGAGCCCAGCCCAGAGCCACATCTGAAGACCAACACATGTCATGGAGCTACTGATCATGCAGCTCGGAGACCCAAGAGGTCCACAACACCCACCGCCACCACGCCCCCCCAGACCCCTCTCGGCCCCCCAGTCCCTGGTCGTTACTCACCCTGTTGCTGTTGGCTCAGGTCATGTTGTGCAGTGTCCGGTCCCCCAACTCCAGCCACCGTCTCCCCAGTGATGACTCGGGGTCACCATTTCCTCCATCTCATCCAGCTCCTGGTGTGTCGCTGGACTCCCACCTCCAGTCTGCATTGCTGCTTTCAGGTTGGCTGCGAGTTTCAGCTTGGTTTTGCGCTTCACATCAGTCCAGCGGTTCTTGCAGTTGTCCACTTCCCTTCTCTTCACTCGACTGCATTCACCTTGGCCAAGATGGACTGCCATATTGTATTTTTAGTTGCCAATGACACAGTGGAGGTGATGAACAGTTGGTGGTGGTGTTCTATCACCTCCGTAATGAGGATCTGGTTTTCCTGCGTACTGAAACGCAGGTTCCTCTTCTTCTTCTCCTTGCCCTTCCCTGACCCCGAGGTCCCAGGCTGGTCCTCCGTGGGGCCTGTGGGGTTCTGGTTGTCCTCTGTACTTGCTCCGGCTACCTCCATGGTGCTTCGCAGTTGTTTGTGTTTTGTTTGTGTTTTTTGTTGCCGCTTTTATGGTGGTTTTTCCCGCCTGACTTGTGGGACTTGCAGGCCTGGCGCTGCTTCTCGCTGAATTTTATATCGCGGTTGGGCCCATCGCAACTTTTTTCACGTTCGGGTTTAGATTTTTATCGCCGTCCCGGTAATTTTATCGCGGACATTTGACGCGTTATCGGGAAACTATCGCATGTTACCGCCGTGTTGAGAATACGACGTTAACACAGAGTTATTTTCCCGCGATAGATGGCGATATGAAAAATTGCGTTAACCTATTTTGGCGATTGGGGCGCTAGAGGGCGCACGGCAAGATGGCCGCACCCTAGTGAGGCTCTGCCCGGCTGAGCACCTATCCGACCATTATCCGCCTGTGAAACCCGACATCCAGGTGTTATGAAGATCGCATCCTGCGTGTAAAGCTCTCCTGCCTGCATCGGGGTACATTTTGACTGCCTGAGATTGCTGCAATCACCGCAACCCGAGCGCACTTGGTCCCGGCCGCGCGCCTGCGAAATGGCGGCGCCCGCGAGGCCCTGAGATCGGCGGCCACATCCTGAGGTTTCCACCCCCTGCGGTCGGCGGGAGTTCGCCTGCTGCCTGCGGAACCGGTGAGGTGGGCGACGGACTGCCGAAACTCGCCGGTACTCTCCCCGATCCTTGTGACTCCGAGTGGTGGTGACGTGCTGAGCCCCTGACGGCGGGAAAGGATCCACGGCCGGAGGCGACAAAGGGGCCTCTTGGACCGGGCTGCCCTGTGTGAGCGGCGGAGGGGACTGACGGTGACTCCTGTGCTCCCGGCGCTGGTGGTGGTGAGTGGGGCGCGGCCCGGTTCGGGCCTGTTTCTGCGGAGGCGGGTGCGGGCCTGGTGTGGGCCGCGGCCTGTGAGCCGTCGCTGGGTGCTGGTGCGCGCGGGAGGTCGCGGGCCGCATTTGCCTGGGCGCAGCTGTACGTTGCCATGGACCTGCCCGCCTCTGTGGCCAATACCCTGCCTGGTGTCCCGGTGGCGCTCCATCTTCATTGGCCTTGCCTCACACTGTGGCCGAGTGCTTCAGACTGTCCCTACTTCATCGCCTGGGGGCCTGAAACTGTATGTGTGCCACGCTGCTGCTTCCCAGCCTGCTTCCACCTCCGCCTGTACAATGCTGGCTGCCTGCTATGGGAGCGAGGTGTGATCGTCGCTGATCTCTATCTCTGGCTGGGCTGCTCTTTCCTCTATGTGTGCCATCCAGTGGGGCTGCCTGGCGGTCTTCTGGGGGTCTCGTTGAATTTCTTTTACTTCTGTGCTTGGTGCCCTGTTCTATACATGCAAACCCCTTGCTGTCCACTATAACTAGAGACGTTATGCTGATAACGTGCACCCTGAGACTGCTGGGGCCTGCCCTTTGTGCACCTTGTCGAGTTTGTATCTGTGCTGTGGTGGGGTTGACCTGGCCTGGGCCTTGCTGCGCAGTTGTCCGCTGGACTACCCTTGCTGTGGCCCCCTAGTGCATCGCTTCGCTGCACGTTCCTGGAACTGCAGTGGCCCCTCTCTCCTAGCTTCACTGTGTCTGTTGGAGACCCTGCTGCAGGGGGCCTGCGCCACGTGCCACTGTTGTGTAGGAGGGCCATTGTTGATCTTTCTGACTGCGGTGGTGTTCTCACTCTCTTAGCCCTCCTGGTGTGGTGTACAGGCGGGGGCACTTCTTCTCTTGGTGCGCCACTGGATCCGTTGGGCTGGTTGCAGCACGTGCCCTCTCTACACGGATCTCGAGGCCTGAGTGGGGTCCTCTGGGGAGTGCCCTCTTCGTCTCCACTCCCCCTCAGATAGCTTGGCTCAGATTGCGGACAATATGGGGAGGGCTGATAAGTCCCAACCTCGCCTCACGTTTGAGGCGTGCAAATCCTCCAAGACTCTACAAAAGGCAACCTCTGATTCAGAGGCAGACGCCCAGGATGGGGGGCCCTCCACTATCGAGACAACACTGTTGGCCATGCAGCGTAGCCTTCAATCTATAGAGGGTACGATGGCTGCCGTGAATCACCGTCTGGACCACATGTCATCGCAGCTTGAAAAGCAAAACACCCGTATGGGGGAAGTTGAGCAGCGGGTGTCTGCGACGGAGGATGGTCTGAGCGATGTTTCTGGGAAGACACTTAATATAGAGAAGGTTCTCTCCCTTATTCAGGCCAAGAATGAGGACTTGGAACCCGCTCCCGGCGTAATAACATTCGAATTACGGGGCTGCCAGAATCAACGAATGTGGGCAAAATGGAGACATTTGTGGAAAACTTGATCAAGGATATTTTTGGCACTGACCAGCTTTCTACCATGTTTATTATCGGGCGGGCTCATCGCTCTCTCGCGGCGAGGCCGGTCCCGGGCGCTCCACCCCGCCCCATTATTGCGCGGGTGTTGAATTATAGGGACCGTGATGTCATTCTGCGCATGGCTAGACACAAGGGCACTATTGAACATCAGGGCAACACACTCTCGTTCTTTCCTGATTTTACTGTGTCTGTACAGGCTGCGCGAAGGGAGTTCGGGGCTGTCAAAAAGTTTTTACAATCCGAGGGGGTTCCCTACGCCATGTTATATCCTGCCCGCCTGAGGATAGGCCCTGATGGAGACTCAAAAATTTTCACCAATCCCAAGGCGGCTCTGGAGCATGCGAAGCATCTGAAGAGGAATCGACGCGAATCCCGGACACCATCAGACAATGAGGAACAGTAGGACCGTGGGGCACGCTTATATAATACGTCCTGCTACGAAGCTTTTCTAGGCTGCCATTCTTTGATCTGTGCAATGCTATGACTCTTCTATGTCTTCCTTAATTTTCTCCTTTTTGCAGGTTGACACAGTTGAGCCTTATTATATATGCATGCTTTCTTTGCAATGCAATTTACCTGATTGTATCTATTGTACTAGGCACAGATACTAGTTTTGCTCAGCCACCTCCTACCTGTTAGGAGGCTAGTAGCACTCTGATGCCCCCCAATGGGAGTACCCCATCTACGCTTTGCTTTGTTTTTTCCTAGTTGGGGTTGGGCTGGAGAGGGTTGGGATGTCTTTAGCGAGTTGGGGACGCTGAAGTGAGAGGGGGGTTGGGGGTTGGAGGGGGAGGGGGAGACGACCGGCACTTTCTGTCTTTGGTTCAGTGGTATTCACCTTTTTGCTTGCAATTGTGGACACATGTCTCTGATATATCCAACTGCCAGGTTTTTTGACGTTATATTGACTCAATGTGTGGTAAAGTGAAGTTCCTAACCTGGAATGTCCGCGGCCTAAACACCCCCAAAAAGATTCGGTCTGTAATGGCTTGTCTGGACAGGATGGACGTCCAGATAGCCTACTTACAGGAAACCCACCTCACAAAATTGTCGGAAAAAAATGTGGGTGGTCGGTGGGCAGGGGTGCGAGTGGCGTCCTCATATTCCAGCTATGCACGGGGAGTGATGATTTTGGTTAAGCGAGGGGTTCCATTTACGGTCACTCGAGCTGAGACAGATGACCTAGGCCGGATGGCGCTTGTACATGGTCAGCTGGGTGGAGCAAGTGTGCTTTTGGTGAATGTGTATGGACCGAATATCGATGATCCGGCTTTCTTTGCAGATGTCTGGAGCCGCATCTCGGGATTTCCAGATGCGGAGATACTCTGGGGTGGCGACTTTAATGTCTGTCTGGATGTTGCTGTTGACCGTATGGGTAGTGGGATGACACGACCTAAGCAGGCTTCTGAGACGTTGCTGGGACTGATGGATGCATGATGTGTGGCGATTGCAACATCCTGGGGTGCGCGAGAGCACTTTTGTTTCCTCAGTACATGGGAAGTGGTCCCGCCTGGATTTCTGGCTCGTTACGGAAGCTGCGTGTACTTGGGCAGTTGGGGTTCGCCATATGGCTCGGACGCTTTCGGATCATTCTCCTGTGCTCCTCGAGCTGCAGGTACCTGCATGCGAGAGACCTCCGTTCACATGGCGGTTGCAGCCATCCTCATTAACTGACTCAGTCTTCAGGCACACGGTTGGGGAGGCCATTCGCAATTTTTTTAGGGAGAATGAGGGCTCGGTTGACAGCACTGGCGTCCTGTGGGAAGCATTTAAGGTAACTATTAGGGGAATTTGTATGGGGGCGCAGGCAGGCGTCTTGAGAGATCTGAGGCGTAGGATTCACAAATTAGCTGCGTAAATCTCCACCTTAGAACGTGCCTATGAGAAGGACCCTTCTCCAGCGACATTATCCGCGATCCGGGAGTTAGTGACCGAACATAACGACACTGTCGATCAAGAGATGGTTCATAGGTCCAGACGTAGTAAGGCTAGATATTACGGTGAGGGGGGCAGGCCCAGCCGTTCACTTGCACAGAAGTTGGCTGCTCCACATAGTCAGGAGTATATCACGGAGATGCTCGATGATGCGGGGGAGGCTCACTACACCACATCCGAGATTAGTGGAACCATACTCGATTTCTACGCCAGACTTTACAAAAATAAGGCCGTGGTACAGCCAGAGGACATACACTCCTATCTGGATGACGTCGCACTTGGTTGGCTGTCCTTGGACCATAGGGAATATCTTACTCAACCATTTGATGTGGAGGACGTAAAGCTTGCTATTATGTCCCTCCCCACATGTAAGGCTGTGGGATTGGACGGGCTCCCTAGTGAGTTTTATAAGACCTTTGTGGATGATTTAGCCCCCAGACTCCTGGAGGTCTATGCGGAGGCGTATGACACTGGTCGTCTCCCGTCTTCTTTGAAGGAAGCCCTCTTGTTTATGCTATTAAAGCCTGATAAGGCATCTAATCGTTGTCACTCCTATAGGCCTCTTTCGATTATTAATATTGATGCTAAGATATTGGCAAAGATGATTTCTCTCAGGCTACAGCCTCTGGTTCCCCTGCTGGTGCTCCCTGACCAGTCAGGGTTTGTGCCTGCCCGGTCTACCACGCATAATCTGCGCATGCTCTTCGCCACCCTACATTATTTGGACTCTGATTTTCAGGCTGCAGCGGTGCTGCTTGACGCAGCAAAAGCATTTGATTCCCTTCAATGGGATTATATGTTCACTGTAATCACAAGAATGGGCCTCCCCCTGTTTCTCCTTCAGTGGATCAGGGTTCTGTATACCGAGCCTGTTGTCAGAGTTCGTGTCAATGGTTGGGTGTCGTCGGCCTTCCCTATTGGTAGGGGCACACGGCAGGACTGCCCCCTGTCACCGATACTTTTTGCATTGGCATTGGAGCCTCTTGCTTGCAAACTTCGCCAGCTGCATGCATCTGCTGCACTGCGCTTCAGGCAGCGACTGCTCGTGGTCTCGCTTTATGCCGATGACATGTTATTATATGTTTGCGAGTCTGCAACGTACCTTCCGGAGTTGCTCCGCGAGTATGTTAAATTCGAAGGCTACTCCGGCTTAGGGATCAACTGGGCTATGTCGACGGTGTTTCCGCTGATGGCTGGCACTTGCGAGGTTGAGCTGGACTTCCCTCTGACCTGGACCTGGGACCCGGTGAAATACCTGGGGGTTTGGTTGCATAGGGACCCTGATCAGGTAATCTCTATGAACTATGGTCGTACTATCACACAGATTACAGATAAGGCTGAGCGTTGGGCCCGGCTGCCCCTGTCGCTTGCTGATCGCATTGAGGTGACAAAAATGTCTATTTTACCCAAATTACTATATTTGTTTGTAAATATTCCTATTCGTCTGAATATTTCTATCTTTAAGGCGCTATAATCGGCCCTACTGTCGTTTGTCTGGGGGGGTAAGAAGCCTCGCTGTAGTTGGGCTACCCTTGTACAGCCATTTGACCGTGGCGGCTTCGAGGCACCTGACATGTGTCTCTACTATTTGTGCGCTCAGGCGCAATTTGTGTATTATTGGTTCTTTCCACAACGGTTTCTACCCCATACGGCGATCGAGGCAGATGCAATACTCCCGCTGCCACTTGTGGCGGCAGCACTTTCGGGTGGCGGTGGGGGCCCCAGGACAGAAATTAACCCAGTCCAGTGTACTGCCTGGGCCTGGCAGGCCCTTGCTAGAAGGGCACAGCTGGATCACCTTTATGCTCCGAAGTTACCAATAGCGGCGAATCCAGTCATCTCGGCGGCACAGGAGCGCTCCGCTCTACGCGTGCTGCAGGCAGTCGGGGTTACGTAGATGGGCCAGTTCCGCTCGCTACAAGACGTGCAGGCGGGTTGGACTCATGGCTCGATGCTGTGCTTTACATATGTGAGGGTGCGACAAGCGGTCAGAGCTATTTACCCCAATTATCCGGCTGAGCCATAGACATTGCGAACACTGCAGGCGGTGCTGGCTGGAGAGGAGTGTAAGGGTCTGATTACTAAACTGTATGCTGCGTCCCTACGTGAGAGGGAGCCGGAGGAACACCCTTCATATCTTAAATGGAATTCAGTGCTGGGATACACATTGTCACCTGATCATTGGAAATTCTGCTGTGCACTAACTGGGCGCCTCACGGCAAACTGTAATCTCTGTATAATTCATTTAACATTTTTACACTAGTTATACTACACTCCAATGCAATTGCGGAGATTCGGACTGCGTGACACAGCTTGTTGTGTGCGGTGTGGACAGGCTGATGCCGATTTTTTTACACCTATCGTGGCAGTGCGCAGGGATAGCTGCTTTTTGGGCCAGGGTTGCGAGCGTGCTGACGGATGTTGTGTTGGAACGCGTGCGATGTGTACCAGAGGTATGCCTGCTGGGTAACGTGAAGTCCTTGAAACCTTGTAATCGGAGATTGGTTGCTGTTGCGACACTCTTGGCCAAGAGAGCTGTAGCACAATGTTGGGGCGCAAAGGGTTCACCCACGGTTCAGAAATGGATCCGAGACTTAACTTACTGTAGGGAACAGTTGGAGGCCTATGCGGAGGATCTGCCGGAGAAATCTCGGCCCAAAGACTTCTGGGCCCCACTGACAATGTATCTATTGAGTCATCCCGATTTGTGATGGGTCATGCATTGCATTCTTTTTTGTGCCTTACTAGGAATTAATGCAATTGGAACTACATATTCGAGCTATCTCATATGTGTGTCTATAGTGTTCCGTATCCCATAACTGTACAGTGTCACATCTCTTAAAGTGGCGGGGGGAGGGTGGGGTGGGGTTCGCTTGCTCTTCAGGAGTTGGTTGTTCTATGTTTCGTATTACATATTACTGATGCAATTTTAGGAACTAAAAATGCTTGTATTGATCCATGACATGTTGATGCTGATGGCTCCCCTATGGAGCTTGTGTATTGTACTTGAAAGCTATTCAATAAACAAATTTAAAAAAAAAAAAAAACTATTTTGGCGATGATTATTGCACGTTCTTGAGAATATCCCCCTCAGATTCACTTGATTTGTGTGGCTTTGTGTGGTTTAGTAAATACAAACTAACACAACACAGCACATAGCCCTGTTTTGCTTTACTGTTCGTCATGCAGGCATTACATGGATGCAGCATGGCATTCCTGTGCACCCACCCATGTACTTTGACGCAAACCCAGATTAAAAAACACTTATAAACCTGAGTTTGTGCCAAAATTATGCACCTACCCAACAAAGGCATAATGAGGAGAAATAGCTTCTTTTCTCCTTGCTACTTCCTGTTTCCATCTGTGCTGCATTCTGCAGGGTGCCTGCGTTAGTGCTAGGCAGTCACAAGTGCACCTGTGCATAGAGGAAACTGAACAACTCCATATCTTGATAAATATAGTTCTGTTCATCTCTCTCCCATCCACGCAACACAGTATAGTAACTTGCCTTGCCTGGCGTATGTGCTTGGCTGAGGAGCCAATGGGGCGAAGCTACCATCTGTGGGATTATGACTGAACGCCCCTAAATCAGAATCCCCCCTAAACCGTAACGATACCGCAGTACCGTGGAGCCTCGGTTGGCCTGCGATAGCTGGCCTCTTTTGGGGGCCTGTGCGTAGAGACGCTCGCTTGGGGAGCGCAGAGGGAAGGGGGCTGCCTCCAAAAAAAAAACTTTCCTTGTTGCACTGCACTGCGCTGCATGAACTATTAGTAAACATGCCTGTCAATTGCAAATACTTTGGCCCATTTTTATAATAGATGGATATTTTTATGTGGCTATGCTCTGTTGTAAGGGTTTATTTATGTCTGCATATGTATGTATTTGTATATTCATTTTTTTGGTCTACGTCTCTTCAGTTCCAGTCTTTCTTAGATGAAAAAAGCACAGCTTGTCATTCAATCATATTATGATTTCTATTTTTAAAATGAATGTCATATTTTTTTATTATTAATTGCTGGATGTTCCTTGAGTTTATTTGAAATAAACATTGATGACATGTTGCACTGGGGCTACTAGGGTGTGTAGGCTTCTGCTGAAGCAGCTTACATATATGTGGATATAATGGAGAGGGGGGGTACCGTTGGAACATGTAATTGGGCCAGAATTATCCAGAACACTTTAAGGTTTGATGGGCAAGTAGATAACGTGATTACCCATCGGACTTTTTTGGTCAAATGCTACGATTGAAATAGAACTCTCGTCTCTGGGTTCAGATGTGCCAACAAACATTGGAGAATACTCAGTAGCGGTCGGTGGTGGGAGTTCCGCCGGGCGCTGACATGGGGCGGGGGAGGGGAAGGGTGGGGGTAGTAAACTATGGATTACGGCTGATTACAGGTAAGTAAACATATAAATAAATAAAACGAAGTTCGTTACGCGCGCTGCATCGCATTTGGCGATGCAGCGCGCGTAATGAACTTCGTTTTATTTATTTATATGTGTACTTACCTGTAATCGGCCGTAATCCGTAGTTTACTACCCCCCACCCTGCCCCTCCCCCGCCCCACGTCAGCGCCCGGCGGAACTCCCACCACCGACCGCTACTGAGAATACTTACATCAGGCTGTTTGAAATTTGAAAAGCCAATGTTTTCATTCAAACGCGGAAAGTTCCTAAAAGACGAATTGGTACATACAAGACATAAAAAGTACAGGGCCCACAGTAGACTCACAATGACATGGAATTTTCCTCCCATTTTGGGTCACTTCCCCTGCAGTCATTGCAATGCTTTCCCCCATATGAAGAGTACTAAACAACTTTATTTAGGGATGCATACTCCTTGGGTGCTCAAGAACTTTGCTAATTGTGTATCTACTAATGTGATTTACATGATTAAATGTCCATGTGAAATGAGAAAAACTTAAGGTGTGGAACGCCTGTAACAGTACTGCGAAATGTGGTACTTTACTTCAATGTAAATCATTTAGGGTGCAGGTGGGCACTGCCCTCTGATCTTGGGGATTGTTATCTAAATCACTTGAGTAGCGTTGTCTTGTATAAGACCTTGACAACTATTCTGGACAAGGCACTATCTATGGGCACCATCTCAGAAAGTGATAAACAATATCTCATCCAGGAACAACCAAGTACACCATATATATATATGCTGCCAAAAATCCACAAAGATGTACGCATCGTTTCCACAAGAAATTCAATACATGAACCAATTGAAAGATATTTAGACCGGCATCTTCAACCTATAGTCCAATGCATGTCGACTTATTTGAAAGACACAACTGATTTTCTCAACAAAATAAAGTCCATCGAATTTAACGAAAATACAGTTCCTATACTTTGTACCATAGATGTACGATCACTATATATACCTCAATCCCCCAAGATCAAGGATAACATGCTGTAGAATCCTTTTTGTTAAATGATGGAATGAATGAAGACCTAAAAATATTTCTTTTTAGAAATACTACATTTCACGCTCTATCATAGCTATTTCATATGGAACAATAAATTCTATTTACAACTTTCCGGTACCTCTGGGAAATTGCACAGCACCTTGCTACGCGAATTTGTTTATGCATCGTTTTGAATTGGATAACATTTTTCAAAATTCAGAATGGTCTAACAATCTGATCACGTTTTGGAAATATCTTGACAACGTTTTTTCAATATTAAAAGGTCGAGAATCCCAACTTGTTTCTGCAATTCATGAATTGAACACCATTGATGAACGTATTTGTTTAGCTAATAACATGAGTACACATCAGATTACATTTCTGGATGTCGAAATCACAATAACAGGCAAGAATCTTGAAACTAATGTATTTACGAAATCTACAGACAGAAACAACTTATTACATTACAATAGCTGTCATCTTCCCTATTCTCAACTACTCAGAATTAAAAGAATATCATCCAACGAAGAAAACTACAAAAGACATTGTTACAAATTAGTTGCGAAATTCAAACAAAGAGGGTACCCTAATAGCTTTTTAAATATAGCCATTGAGCGAGCTAAATCCAAAGATAGAAATCTCCTGCTGACAAGTCAAAAAAAAAAAAAAATTCAAAAAGATCTGTATTTGTTTCCAAATTTTCTACTCGGAGTCACCTCATAAAGAGTGCTGTTCTGAAACATTGGTCTATGTTACAAACATAAACTGACTTTAAAGGGATTTTAAGCCATCCGCCACTCTTTGCATATCAAAGAACTAAAAATCTTAAAGAATGTTTAAGTAGACCAGTGAAATCAGAAATTAATTGCAACAATAAAGGAACTTCACCATGTTATAATTGTGGTCATTGTAACAACATTATTAAAGTCAATACAATGAACCACCCAGTACAAGGAGCCTCTATTAAGCTTCATACGACAGCCACTTGTGATTCCAAGAACGTTGTCTACATGTTGAAATGTCCATGTGGACTCGTCTACGTGGGCAAAACTGAACCAAAAATTAAAACTCGATTAACTGAACATAAAAGTAACATTCGGAATCACAATGAAAAATCACCGGTCGCTGTGCATTTCACCAAGCACAAACATAACGTTAGCCAACTGAGGTTTCTGGTTCTAGAAATTGTATTGATCTAAGAAGGGAGGGATAACAAGAAATTCTTACTCCAACGTGAAACATTTTGGATCAAAAATTGGACTCATTTAGCCCAAAAGGTTTAAATGAACGTATTGATTTGAGCTGTTACCTATGATTTCTTTCAGTATGAGATAACCATGCTGCTTACTCATTTCTCTGTTACTGATTGCTGTCATGCCCATTACCTGATTTAGTTCTAATGTGACTGGACGATTTTGCGTATTTGCTTTTGATACTTTTGACCAGATACACTTAATTTTGTAATGTTAGTTTCTGCATCTAATACACTTTGCGTTTCCTTTGAGGTTGATTATTAAGATTAATCTCCCAGAAAGATCCAACTATTCTAATGTACTTGTCCTTGATTGATATCTTAGTCGAGAAACGTTTAGCTCTACGTGATGATCTAGCACATTTAATATGGCACTCACAGTAGCTTCTATATTCACCAACTTTTCAGTATAGTCCTTCTTCTATCTTTTCATCCACTGATCGCATAAGTTTTAAACCGAAGGACCCGTAACCGCGCGTACACTCGCGTCGGGAGCACTTCACATCATGAACGAATTCACCTTCTACTAATGGTACATTATGCGCCAGAGTCTGGTTTCTCTTTGGTTACGCTATAGATTTTATTCATTTATTTTCTGGCACTTGAACATCGGTTTTCTTTCACTCCCTTGGTTATAATCCACGAACCAGTTGATTCACATGAATATGTATTCGCCAGCATGCCTGCAGCTTTTTGAATTGCACTTACTTCTTTCGGTGACGCCTTGTCCCTAAACACTTCTTGGCGTTTTCCTCTGCTGTCTCTTGATTCACCTGAGTTGCGTGTAAGTTATAATCTTGAATTTTATAAATTGGCATGTCAATACCACAACACTTATAGAATGCATTTTTCTTTGTGACCTTCACATTGATTTTACTAATAAACACCTGATTCTTTCTGGGTTTTCTGCACTCTAACTTCAAATACGTCGGTCACACATGGTTTCTTACCCCTAAAATAGGCTGCTTTTCTTGGATTATGGAATATTTGAACTATAGTTATTGATTACATTGTAGGATTATTTCCCCTGATGACGGACTTGTCCCGAAATGCATTAGGATTTGCAAGGAATACAAAGTTCAGCGTGTGATGGCTTAACACGATGAATATGAATCTTTCAAAATGCGATGAGATGAAATAAATGAAAACCTGTGTTATCAAACTGTGATGACTACACAAACATTCTTTTAAGCAAAGAAATTAATTGATTACGTTAATCAGGAGTGCATAGTGAGGACGTTGATCTAATCCAAGACAACGCTACTCATGTGAAATTAGATACATAGGCATGATGACCCGTTAAATGACAATTAGGATCAACAAGCATAGGAACACCATAGGATGTCAGAAGAGAACCACAAAACGAATAAGACGCTTTTTGGAAAAGGGCCACTGCGATAAAGACTTCTAGTGGGTTATCATAGAACAACTGCCACCCAATGCTGAAAACATCGAAAGAAAACCTTTGGACTTTGAGAAGCTGGTGGATCTGCTGTCTGGAGATATCTATCTGAGGCCTCAATGATGAAGTCAAATGGAACCAATTAGGAGTTTATAACATGTTTCTCGCACAAATGACAACTGATACACTAGACATATTCTGGGTCCATCATGGCCCCCTAAATCCCTAAATAGGGGCCATAATGGACAGTTATATCCAAGGCTTAAGGCATACCACTGGTGTGACCCACACACCCACTGGTGTGACCTCTCTTGTCGCTCTGCAAATGACATTGTTTGTGTGTTTTTAAAAAAAATTGTTCTGTTTCTTTATGCCCTTCATTTTAAAACATTAGTGTAAGTTTGAGGGTTAGTGTTCATTACCCCATCACAAGGGTGTGCTTTTTTCCTACAATTCGCATGAGCACTGACAGCACATGCTGACGTGCACATACTTCGTACAGTGTGACCATTCTTGCTGTTATGGTATTGGCACCTTCTGACTTAATTTTAAAACCTTGCTCTTCCTTTATATTCCTAAGCACTACTGTGACAGAAAGGGCAGGGTTTTCTTAATTGAGTCATGATCGCGATTGAAACCCGCTCCCCCCCTCTTATACTACAACTCCCTTGAACACCGCTGGTAAGCGCCGACACACATACACCACTCTGTCCAGTCTTTGGAGGTGCCATATTTACTGCCTCACATCTTTGTTTGGCATCCACAATATGGCAGATGGGAGAACCATAGGTACTGCAGGCTGCATAAACTCCTTGATGAAGTAACTACATACAAGGGAGGCTTTGCCTGCTCAAGGAGTCACCACTGAGGGGGCTCACGTGCAACAATGAGTTGCATGCTATAAGTTATAAATTCAGCATCATCTGCGCTCCTCACAGCCACACATTTACGCTACATCTGCATAGACCAGTTACCTGAGAATCATATGAAACAAGCATGTTTTTTCTCTATGTTTGTTTGCATACTGTCATCTAAAAAATGAATTAATATAAGTTTGTGTGTCCTGGTTAACTGTTACCTAAATGCCAGCATCACCCTGAGACGCAGTGGGGGCAATCATATTGTTAACATGCTTACACAGATCTATACCTTTAATTAGCCATGCAGGGGAATGAACATGAAGCACTGCAGGCTTATCACGTCCCATATGTCTTCACAGTAAAATATTATTAACATTCCATTCAAACAACTAACATGCAACTTCAGGTGAGGTTCCCCCGATTTTGACTATGGTGCCCATAAATACCCCCAAATAGGATAAGTACCAAAGCAGTAAGGTATGAATGAACTTTTCACTTGCATGCACCTGAATGGATTTTTTATCTTGCGATTTGCAGTGCTCACGAGTGGGAGGTGAGTATTCTCTGAGTGTCTTTGGGGAGCACGTCATCAATTACAATAGGTTGTGTTTATAAAGTTTGTAATGAATTTTATCAGCTACATAAAGCTCATTTATTTATTTGATTCTTTTCACGTTATGCTTCCTGAAGGTGTCCAAATTGTATTTGATAAGACAAGTATGAGAGCCGTAGGCATCATTAATATGCATGGAGTGCTTGCAGTAGTCAGGCCATGATATTTGACGACCTGAAGTTGACCCGTGGTAGCTTAAATACTGGTCAAAAACTGTTGCAAACAGTAAGTGATAAATAAATTATTGAAACTCATTAGATATCCACCAAAACTATTTTTAGCATAGTAATAATACCTGCTAATAAAAGGAAACTCCTGGGGTATACCCTGAGATATTTTTACCTTCAACCTAGATCTCTGCTATAGTCCAGTTGAAAACCATCTAAGAGCTCCCGTTAAGGTAATGTCCACTGGAGTGTTTTTTACCTACTCTTTTATGGAGAGGTCGCTGGTGATGAAGTATGCCATGCTAAGTTGTGGGTGAGGCGGCCTCTCCAATATCTTTCTGATCCCTTTTGGTGGCACATACTGTGGACAATTAACACACAACAAACTTTTATGTGGGTTAATTTCCCCGCTTGAGCACCATTTGTGATACTGATTGTTATTTAGGAGGATGTGGGTGGGTGTCTTCTCATTTTCTCTCATTTGGTGAACAAATGGATAGCACAATAATTTAAAAAAATGTCCATGTATTTTTGAAGTCAAAGTCCTGATAGTCTTGAAAAAAGGAATGTTATTTCCTTGTTAAAAAGCACAAGGCCAATCCAAAAAACTTTGAAAATGTTCTACCTATTAACTTACCGATCTTATCAAAGATCCTCAAGAAGACTGTTCCTAGTCAACTTTAATCCTATCTAGAAGATAGCAGGGCCCTCATTGCAAACTACTTGCTACATTTTGATCCTTGTGCAAACAAGAGTTTATGAGATGTGTGATAATTATCACATGCTTGCAGTTTTCCTCTGATAGATTCCAGCAGGTCAAATTTCCAGAATTGCAATGGGGTAAAAGGCTACAAAAAAGGCAAAACATGCGCTGTTTGGTGTTTTAAAAAAATATTCTGCCCATGATGCCTCACTTTCATGTTGAAAACTCAGAATAGGAAGGATAATTGTATTTACGGCTCAACTTGTAATGAGGGCCTTAGTTTTTCTCCCTTTTACAATCTGGATGTATGCCTTCACATGGCACTGAAAGAGGCTTGATAGGCTTCTGGGACAACACCCTCAGATTGCAGGTGAAGGGGTATGATGCATACTGTCCATGCCTGATCTGTCTGCAGCTTTTGATACCTGGACATCCTATCCTTTTGGATAGACTCTCCTCAGTAGGCCGTGTTGATGATTATTCTTCCAAATGGTTCAAATCTTTCCATTGTGACCATTCTCTAAACGTTACCCTCTCACGAAGTGACTCCAATGCATGGCGTTCCTTTGGAGTCCGCTATATACCAGATCCTCACCATCGTATGCAACGATATCCGAGTCTACTCCAAGTTTTCAGGTGATAGAATCTCTCTCTTGATCCGCAAGATATCTTGGTGAGGGAACAAGCATGAGCGGGAATAGGTACTCTCAACTGAATAACAATAAAACAGAAATCATTGTTGTTGTGGCTAGAGGCACATCCAGCTTGATGGGTCTCCCCATCCCAGATATATATGCCGGGTCTGGTGGCTTGCTGAGTTAATGCGTCCACTATAGGGGCCTTTATTCGACCTCATGGTCACAGGTTCATATCCTGGCCGATACTCTCAGCTTTTCATCCTTCTGAGGTCGATAAAATGAGTACCATTGAGTTTGGCAACAATAAATATCTGTTATTCAGCACCAAGATACCCTTCTGGGTGAACGTGCACTTTACAAATAAACATGTTATCTTATTTGGGCAATACCTTAAAGTTGCCTCCAAGGTGAAGAATCTTGGAATTATTTTTCACTCTTTTTTCAATTGACGCAGATCACTGAAATAAGCGGTGCACAGTCAAAATATCGACTTTTAAATATTGACCTACATTAATATCGAGTTTTAAATATCGTAGGGACAGAATATCGACATCAAGAATATCGGTGTCCAGAATATCGACCTGAAGGTAAGAAATATCGTTTTTGTTAATATCGAAGTTAATATCGAAGTTATTAATATCGATAGTAAAAATATCGATGTTAATAATATCGATGTTTATGTTAGTGTTATGTATTTTAGTATTTTTTTATATGTATGTGTTCCACATGTTTTCTTATGTTTTGTATTATTTTTTTAAATATATGTATTAATTGTTTAGAAGTTAGTAATTTTTTTTAAAGTACATTTTGCGTTTTAGTACTGTAGCGGGTTGTGGGTTTATAGGGGAATAGGGTGGGAAGTAATTTAATTATAGTAAATTAATTCATAATTTGTAGAAATTATTAATTATTTTTAATAAAATTTTGCATTTTAGTTCTGTAGCGGGTTGTGAGTTTATAGAGGAATAGGGTGAGAAGTAATTTAATTGTAATTAAGTAATTTATAATTTTTATTTATTGTTATTGATATTTAATTTATTGTTAATTAATTATTAATTAAATTTTTATTAATTGATTAATTGATAATTATATTTATTGTATACATTTTTTATTGGAGCGGGTTGTGGGTTTATTAGGGGAATAGGGTGGGAAGTAAATTAATTATAACAAAGTAATTAATTTTTATTTTTTGGTATTGATAATTAATTTATTGTTTATTAATTATTAATTGGTAATTAATTTTTATTAATTAATTAATTGATATACATATTAATTGTGTTAATTTAGTTTAGGAGCGGGTTGTGTGTTTATAGGGGATTAGGGAGGGAAGTAATTTAATGTTATTAATGTAATTATTAATTTTTATTTATTGGTATTTATAATTAATTTATTGTTAATTTATTAATAAATCATTATTTGATTAAAACAAATATTTAATTGATAAGTATGTTATTTTTAACCCCAACAGTATCCAACACTTTCCCTACTGTTGCACTCTCCGGAGTGGGAATAGTAATTTTTACCCCTACGCTATCCAACACTTTCCCTACTGTTGCACTCTCTGGAGTTGGAATAGTAATTTTTACCCCTACGCTATCCAACACTTTCCATACTGTTGCACTCTCTGGAGTGGGAATAGTAATTTTTACCCCTACGCTATCCAACACTTTCCCTACTGTTGCACTCTCTGGAGTTGGAATAGTAATTTTTACCCCTACGTTATCCAACACTTTCCCTACTGTTGCACTCTCTGGAGTGGGAATAGTAATTTTTACTCCTACGCTATCCAACACTTTCCCTACTGTTGCACTCTTTGGAGTTGGAATAGTAATTTTTACTCCTACGCTATCCAACACTTTCCCTACTGTTGCACTCTTTGGAGTTGGAATAGTAATTTTTACCCCTACGCTATCCAATACATTCCCTACTGTTGCACTCTCTGGAGTGGGAATAGTAATTTTTACTCCTACGCTATCCAACACTTTCCCTACTGTTGCACTCACTGGAGTGGGAATAGTAATTTTTACCTCTATGCTATCCAACACTTTCCCTACTGTTGCACTCACTGGAGTGGGAATAGTAATTTTTACCCCTACGCTATCCAACACTTTCCCTACTGTTGCACTTACTGGAGTGGGAATAGTAATTTTAACCCTTTCGCTATCCAACACTTTCCCTACTGTTGCACTCTTTGGAGTGGGAATAGTAATTTTTTTCCCTCTGCTATCCAATATATTTCTGTATTGTTTTACTTAATGTTGTGTATAATTTATTTTACAAAAATTAAAAATATTGTAATTTTTTTAATTTGTTAAATATATTTTTAAAATGTTTAATATTATATTTTTGGTATGTGTATGTCTGTATTTATAATTTATAAAATATTTTTAACAATTTATAAGTTATTAAAATAATTATTTATGAATATTATTAAGTAAGTATATATATAATATTTTATATGTATTATGTTTAATTTATTTTAACATTATATGTATCAGTTTTTATTTTTAAACATTTTTAAATAATTTTAACTATGTTTCTTTTAATTATATGTATTATTTATTTTATTTTACATTATTTTTTTAACATTTAAAAAAAACGATATTTTTTACGATATTTTTGACATCGTGATATTTTTGTCACGATATTTTTGTACCTCAATATTTGTGAGGTCGATATTTTGTCAGTGATTCGAAATAAGCAAAGTAATGAGTGGTTGCCATCATCGACTGAGCAAACTGATAACTATCCTGTATGTGCACTCTCCACCCTCACACAATCTTCCATGTGAGAGTACCAACCAACACAAGACTTGTTACTGAAACGTGGTCGTCTGAGCAATGTAGTTACTGTTATACATATACACATATATAGTATTATAGCTTTAAAAAAAAAAGAAATAAGACTTTATTTCTATTAATTATAAAAAAAGATAACACCTAATTATAGCACAAAAACTCTATGTGGGTTCCATGAGGCACTTAACAGCACCTCTACCACTTAATTGTCCATGCGAGCAACCTCTGGGCTCAGCTGTGCAGGCCTTGAAGAAGCAAGAGCAACCATACACAGTGTTTGATCTCTATGAAGGAGAGTATATTCACAGTATCAGTCATACGTAGTTCAGTTCATGCCTTTTACAGTGTTCATGGCTGCAAGCGGGGATGCCACATGGTTCGAGCAGCCCTTGCCGTGGCTCGTGGTTGTACTGAAGTGCCAGGAGAAGAAGCAAGCTTTGGCCATCTGGGTACTTGGGACTGCTGTCACTGTGTGTCTATTGCAGATGGAGGTGTGGCACACCAGTCATGGGCCTCCAGGCGCCACTGTTGCCTGCGGTTTTTGGTGCCATTGAATAGTCAAGGCTCCTACAGATACTACAACAAAAGGGGAACATCTCAACTGCCCTTGAATGAATAGTATTCTTTCTTGAATCCAGAATCTTCCAGTTAAGAATCAAAAACCCTTTCTTGCCAAAACTGTTTAATGCCTTTGTCGCCATGTCAGGAGTGATGTATCACTCTTTAGGGTGTACTAACTATCAGTCCAGATGTCTTCTAAGTCTCTGAAACTTAAATCACAGAAGTGCTTATCCTGTGTGCTGCTCCTTGTGTGTGGGCTATGGGTTGGCATCAGAATGGATGTCTTCTAGGTCTCTGACGCTCAATTTAGTTTTTGTTGCTTGTCAATATATTTCTCCCATCCTCGTCGCCAAAAATATGTTGGGGCAGATTTACAAGCCCCTTGCGCCACCGGTGCGTCACTTTTTGTGTCGTACTGGTGGCGCATTTAACTGCTCCATATTTACAAGGACAGGAAAAGCCACCCTGCGTGACTTTTCCTCTCCTTGTAAATATGGCCCACTTGCACGCAGCACTTTGCGTGAAAGGGGTGTTCCATGGGTGTTGCTGTGGGTGTTCCCACGCAACACCCATGGAACCAGACACATTTCCAGATCTACGAGGAATCGTAAATCTGGAAATGCGTGTGAATGCTACGCCTCCCCAGGGGAGGCGTAGGGAGGCGCAACGAGGAGAAATATATTCATTTCTCCTCGTTTTCTTTTCCTCTTTCTATGCGTGCTACATTCTGCAGCACACATAGAAAGACGAAATCACCTCTAATGATTGTTTATGTACAGGAAGGGTTCCCTTCCTGCACATAAACAATCATTGAAAGAATGCTGTTTTTCAACTTCTATGTGTGCTAATGCAGCACACATAGAAGTTGAAAATCGGCTTTTCAGATTGTTTTTGTGCAGGAAGGGAACCCTTCCTGAACAAAAGAATCTCCCACGAGCATGAGCATCCTTGCACCATGGTGCAAGGGTGCCTGCGCCGGCTGCATGGCAGCAGTTTGTGCGCCAGCGCAGGGGAAGCACAGAGATGCGACATATTGTTGTAAATATGTCGCATCCCTGTGCTTTGAAAGTGACTCAGTGCGACGCAGCCAAATGGCTTGCGTTCCGCACTGAGTCACTTTCTTGTAAATCTGCCCCGTTGTATCTTACCAGACGTAGCCGAGTTGTCTTTTAAGTATTTCTTTATTAACTTCTTGTAGCAGGATAGTAATTATGTACAAATGTCCATTAGCCTGGTGTTCCTTATACGCCAACCCCACCAGGAGCAGCCTGCCTGCTGCTCAGCCCACCTTTCAACTGTCACCACTCATCCACACAGACACCCAAGCATTCCAAGTATCACAGTCACACCAACATTCCACTGTCAACACTCACACTGGCTGAGCAGCAGGGAGATAGCTAAGCTGGGAAACATATACTCAGATAATCAGGATATAACAAAGTGCTTATCCTGTGTGCTGCTCCTTGCGTGTGGGCTATGGGTTGGTATCAGAGTGGGTGACTTCTGAGTCTCTGAAGTACAACTCACAGAAGTTCTTATCCTGAGTTTTCCAACTTGTATGTGGGCTATGGGGTGATGGTTTCTGAATTAGGCCCTTTCCCATGCTGGCTGCTACAGTTCACAGCTTTGTCATTACTTTTAATGGAACCTTCTGCTTCATACAACATATTGTGAGTGCTATATTTTAGTTTAAATAATATGTACATTGCAACATGAACATTTTACAATTAAACCGACAATGCTGTGATTTATGGAACTGTGTTTTCCTGGTATAGGCCGACCTAGGTCTTAATTAGGCCTAGACTTCATGTTGGATTTAGAAATAATCCCTTGTGTTTTGACTTCTCACTCACACTGCGCGCAGTATACTGTGCTTTGTGTTGACACGTTGTTCATGAGGAGCCCTGGAGAAAGTGCTTTAGTTATAGTGTTCACTCATAAGGCTGCCAGTGATATTGTAACTAGATTTGTGCTACACGTCCGATGACATTAAGCCAGAAGGGAACTCATTATTTTTCATTTGAGATGGTAGTGCTAGGATACTGGTATTATATGGCGTCTATATAATGCTGTGTAATGATTTGATATTATCTTGTTACATTTACGTGCCCTATACTGGCTGTGCAATATTTATTGCTTTCTATGGTGAATTTCCCTAGGAAAAAAACTGACTTGCTACAGATTCTGGACTTGGAATATGTCCCAGATGTTGCTCATTCTCTATCTAAGTGAATAATTTTTTTAACTTAATGCTTAGGAGTGCAATATTATGCATCTTGATTGACTATGATATGATTTTGCCTTCTGTATTGGACTTTAATATTTTAATAAACATGTATGGTTTCTAAATTACTTATCTTGATCCCTTTTTGAGTCATAGCTAATTCCTGTTGATTGCAACTTGAAATGCTGTTTTGATTCTTTAGAGACGCAGGTCCTCTTCTGTTCTTGAGGACGACATTGTCTACGACCCTGTATTCGGCGCTTTAAGTCTTACATATCAAATTACAACAATCAGCGCCAACAATATTAACATAATAATTTACACATGTTTTTTCCTCCTTAACATTATGCAGAAAGTCTTCCTATGCTCCATCAAGATGCAAATCATCTAGTCACCCAAGCAGTCGTTTTGTCACGTCTCGACTATGCGAATGCCTTGTTCCGAGATCTTGCAAATTTCTGAATAATTGACATGAGATTGTTCATCACGCAGGGGCCAGTTTTGTTCTAGGTTTGAAATATTATTACTATTTACTCTAATCTTTCCAAACTACAATGGCTTCCAGCAGATAAATATATCAGGCCCGATTCACAAACGTAAAATAAGACGAAAGTCTAACTTTACGATTTTCGGTCTTCACAAAGAGCATTTACTAATCATACATGCCCTTTGAGAATACCGAAAGTTGTAAAGTTCAACTTTTGGTATTCACAAAGGGCATTCCTTGCGCCGTATTGTAAATACGGCGCATCCATGGTGGCACAAGGGTTTCGCATGGAGGTGCAGGGAAACTGACGCATCCCTACAGATCCATCAGTTTCTTGTAAATCTGCCCCTCAGTCTTTTAGAAGCACCTCTCAGTTTGTCCTTGTGTTCTTCAGAAAAGATGTACTCATTTTGGGGAGTTGGACAGGTATTTTCCATTGGTGCAGCCACCCTCTGGAACTAGCTTCTGGCATCAGTTCATGCCATCTTGGTTTTCATATACTCTTGAAAGCGCACCCATGTACACTATACATTGCTTTTCTCTTCGTGCAATTCAGTGCCAGGATACCTAAATGTAATCGTATGCAGGGTGATCTAGGTGAGTTCTCAACATACCAGGCAGAATACCTTTACTTTCATGTTGCACCAACATCAAGCTGGTTAGTCCTGGAGAATAGTCCTACTTTTGGGAGAGACAGTAAGGACACTTGCTTTTGGTGCAGCCATCTGTTTTGCACAGCTGTGCAGAGATTCTTCAAGGCAAAAGGTGAACTCTGAACTTATCCACAGCGCCAAATCATATCCAAAACCAGTAGCACTGTGCGTGTGCCAATTGGCCACTGGATTTAAGGTTGTCCATCAAGCTGTCCTCGAGCTTGTGGTACTTGGGAGATCACAAGACAGGGTGTGGGTGATGGACATCCAACCACTCTCCTTCGAACGGATGTGGGACTATTCCAACTGTGGGGCCTGAGACCAGGGATGGTGGACACAAAGGTCCAGAGTTACTAAAAGTCAGGCAGTGCAGCACTGCTTGAAAACCTGCTGAGCTGCATTGAACAGTAAAATAATGATGCAGTGCCATACTCAGAAAGAAGTTGCCTGTCAATTATGTCCTTGGCAACGCTCACAAGAATGTATTCTTGGCATGATGCTAAGCGTTGCACCACAGCTAGTCTTCCGGGTCTTGCATTATATCTGTACACAAGATAACGTTTCCAGTAAAATTTCTAAACTATGCCATCTGCTTTTTTTCACAGAAATTACATTGTATGTGGGAATATCACACAATATTCCACTTGTCCATTGTTTGCACCTGATTTCATTTGGCGTTAGGATTCCATGTTTCTTCACTAAATCCTAGCGGGTGTTGTCCATGTTCCCATTCCTTGATGTCCCTTTACATTCACCATCAGGGGTTTGGTGCTATTAGCACCAGAAAACCATTTGGCGCTGAATTTGTGGCAGCTTTTTGGCGCAGAATATATTTTGCTATGGCAAGTTGATTGACGTTTTCATTTGCATTAGGGCCCATGCAACTAAATAGTGAATTTGGGTCATAGAGCTGTTGTTGCACTATTGAAGGTCACGTGAATGAAAATCAAACTTATCCACTTGAGACAAACAGAGAACGGGAGACAGCAGACTTCCGCCCACCCCTCATCTCAAGAACGCCCTACACACTTTGGGGCTATCTACAGACTGGCCCCCCACTTCTTGCATACACTCATAGGAATACACCCCTTACACCTGAGGGGCATTGGAAACCTGTCATCTCTTTTTACACAGATTTACAGAGATATTAAGAACATCAGGAAATATGATTCAGTTACCAAGGCCCTGGTGGAGCTCCAATGGCTAAAAATAAATAGGAGAGTTGTCTTTAAGGCACTCTGCCAAAGCCCTCCATAATACAGCTCCAGTCTACTTAAAGAGTACATGTATCTGGTAACTTCTAAATTGGTTAGAGTACCTAGAGTTTACATTGCCTCATGGTAGAAGCATGATATACTGCTCTTGCAAACTTTGGAACCAGCTACCTGCGTACCTCAGAGATCAGCAGGATTTAATTTAATGACCTTTAGGAAATATTTGAAGACATGACTATTTTCATCTTTCTAGGAAGAAGTGGCTTTCCACATGGTATGGTATATCTCTGTTTTGCAGAAGCTAGTGCTAAGACGCCCTTGGGCAAACGTCGCGCTCTATAAAAATAAATATAATCTCAAAATATCAGGGTGCCAGGCGGAAGTCTCCCGACTCGATTGCAGATAAAAAGGTCTGTACAGAACGACTATACGTAGATGTCACCAACCTTTGGTCATCTCATGGTCTGGTCATGTGTCGCCTATGAAAAATGGGGTACCACTTTACTTGTACCCCTATCACCCAACAGAGTCTAGTGAACAGTTTTTGAGCAACATCCATAATCATGACGAACACCTGTCAGGGCACTCGTGACACGAATCTCCAGCACAGGAAAATTTGCAATGGCCAATCAGAATGATAAAATGAGGAGCATGATGGCAGTGGGAACCTTTTACCCAAAGCTAGGTGTTTTTCGCAGGGACAAAGAGTGTCCCTCCCCCTTTATCCAGAAGCCTTTCATGTTCATATTATATCACAGTTCTGAAATACCCCCAGCTCTGTGCCAAGGCAGCCAACACAATCATGGGGTGTAGGAAGGAGGGAGGGGACTCCCCTGCCACTTCACTCTTCATTTCCATTTCAGAAACCCAAGCTTTAGGTGATAATTACACACATAATGGAAAAGCAGCAGCAGCAGCTGGAAGGGAAGATGAGGAGCACTCACTGTGACACGTGTGGCGCCCGGGAATCCTCAGCATGCTTTAAACGTCCTGTCTGCTTAATTCACGGTTTACTCCATGGCATTCTTTTCATTTCTCTCTTTCTTCTTTATTGCAGCTGCTTGTATGATTGTCCCTGCTGGCACTTTAGATTAGTGTCTGTAAGAAATAGATTTTTTCCTCGCTCTAGAACATGCGATGTTATTCAAAAGGATGAAAATGAGAGAGTCCTAGGTGCATGGGTGCCTGCGTTGGTGCTAGGCAGCGCATTGTGCGCCAGTGCAAGTAAAATACAGGAATGAGCCTTATAATGTTAAATACACCTCATTCCTGCCCTTTCCCTATCCCGCAGCGCAACAAGGTGGCTTGCTGCACTGCGCTGCGCAATTTCTTGATAAACGTGTCCTTTAGTTAACTGTTGTATTTCATAATGGAACATTGGGAAACTGCATAAAACATTTGTGCACAATTACGGTTGACTCATCGATATGCCAGTTATCACTGTTTTCTGTTTTACAGTATTACTGTTTTCTTTCCTAATCAGAGCTGAGAACAAAAAAAAGTAGCCAGTAGCTCTACATGGTTGTAGGAACACTTTTTTTGTTTTAAAAAACTCCCTTTAAACTGGTCTTAGGACCCCCTCCAGTTGAATGTGCATTGCTCTTAAGCACCAACTCATGCTCCTTTCCCTATGTCAATTTCAGCGGGGCTGTGGGCATCCTTAGCATGTGAAACTCCGCTCTGAGCCAGATTTATACAGGAAGACCCACATTCAGTGTTGTCAGAGTATTGGAATGCATGTGTCATGCCACCTTCCCCATGGTCCATCATGTCACCAATGACACCAGTTGATTTAATTGTAAAAAGTTGTCCTAGTTTTTCCCAGCTCCTCATATTCTTATTGTTTAAATAACTTAGGTCAGAGCATTTGTTTCCTAAGGACTGATTTATATCATCGCGGGCAGGTTACTCCATCACAACAGTGACGAATGAATATCCCATCCGCCGAAATATAAATCACATTAGTCCTATGGGATTTATATTTCGGCGGATGGGATATCGTCACCGTTGTGATGGAGTAACCCGTCCGCCAAGATCAAAATCAGTCTTTTAGATACAAATGCTGGTGGGCCACCTTGTCCTCAAACAACCCTATGAGTGTCCCAGTATTGGATGCGATAATTATCACACTCTATAAAATCCAACACAGAGGTTTTCTGAATGTATTGGTTGTGATAATTATCACATATTCTGTGTTTAGCCTGAACAAATGGAGCATAAAGTAAATATTGGTGGTAAGCACACCACCAGTACCATGTCCAGATATTTAGTAGCCATTCTCATCTTTTAAATGCTATGTTATGTCATTTCATGTCATGTTAGTTTGCAGACCGCAGAACTCACTTTCCTGACACTGAAAGCAGGTGGTGTTATGTTTCATATAGGTACCCTAATATAGTCCCGGGTAACATCATACCCTTTCACCTACATCACCTCCCCTACATTACACACTAACGAGCCTTTTAAGGATTGAACGCCTTCTATGAACTGAACCTTTTACCTAGTTCTAGGCCTGGGTGCAGAAGGAGGGTTTTCCCCGAACAATAGTGTTCTATGTCTTCATCTTTAGACTGACACTGCATGAATAAAATATTCATCAGGCTACTTGGAAACCAGGCAGGGGCTATACACCACCTTCCTAATATCTACGCACAAGGTTCATCCCATACGTCCTCCCCATACCCAACAATGGCTAACACAAAAACAAGGGACAAAGGGACTTTATATACTTTTCTGTATAAATACAGCACCTCTTGCTACCAGTAGTTAGAGGGAACCGAGACTTCCAGGCCGACACACTGACCAGAGACGCTGAGGCTCCTGCATGCAGACGCTCCAGCTGACAGTGGTCTGAACATCCCTTGCGGGGTGTCCAACTCGAGACCAAGAAGGGCTCATACATTCACACTTCAGGTAATGGGGTTCGACTAAATCCTAGAGGGATTCTTGGCTGCACACCTACTCACATGCTAGGTACACTTAGATACATCTAGATAGGCATCGTAGGAGTACGCACTCTCTTTTATCAATGCATTTTATATTCATGTATTTATTCATGCTTATTGCAAGATGATAGAACTGTACTATCCTTTTATATTCATAGTACTGCTAATCATATATCTCTGCTACTGTCTAATGATTGTTTTAGCTCATATACTTTACACGAGAATAACAACTGTTCAATAAATCCTTATTGAAATGCCCAGACTGTTTATTCTGTGTACCTCTGAGATAAACTAAATGAGCACGAGTGACTGAACGAAAAGTAGTACATTGTTTCCACGATCTTGAGGGATCAGGGTTGTCATGTTCTGAGGTTGCCAGAAACTATTCTCTCCCCGATAAGAGGAGACACTAGTGGCACTGTGAGCTAGCTTTTGCAAACAGGCTAACATTTCTCGGTGGGGGTGTACAGAATCAGTCTGCCACCAAGCCCACAGTTTATGTTATCCAAACGTGCAGGTCCTGCATGGGTACTATAGGAACTACACGACATGGCGCCACCAACGATGGTTGGGCTCTTATTTAACAGTAGAATCTGAGTAGTTCAGTCGTGCTATTCTCAGAGACCCCTACTCACAAAACACCAGAGACGTCTGGAGTGGGTGAGTACAAACTCCGCCACAGCTGAGTAGGCGAGAAATCCTATTTATTGGCTGTTGCTTAATCAAGCTTGAAGGACATTTTGTTCCTAAAATTGTGCATAAACACCTTATCATAGTTTCCTTGAAACATTAGTCTGTGTTCTATACACAATGACTACTACCCCGGTCTTACACCCAGTGCAAATGCCACTGCCCCTCTCAGACGATGAAGAGGTGGATGGAATACAAATTGCACAAAAATTCAGACGCACTATCACCCTGAAACTAATGGACTATGGTTTAACATCTAGGGGTGGCTTAGTAGCTTTCGTGATTGAGGCACACGAATCAAACAAAACAGAGATATTTTATTCGTGGGTTACATTCCCAGCAACAGATGCAAGAACACAGACATTTCACTACTATACAGAAGGAGATGCACCACGGGACTATGGTCCTTGCGAGGACATAGAAATTCCACTCACTTACCAGGAACACCTATACTGGTTTAAAGGCGCCCTACCCCACATAAGACACAGAGCAAGATTAGTTCCGCTCGGAGGAAACGGTGCAACATGGCCAATATTAGCGGCCTACACACCACATCCTGACATTGAAACAATGCCACAGCCAGACTTACTCTTACAACACAAGGATTTAATCAAAATCTACAGAAACCTGACACAGTATGTCATGAGGACTTTCACAGTCCAACCAACATTAGCTGCAACAAATGGAACTCAATTTCAGGGTACAGCAACTAAAATTACACCACAAACATTACACGCAGTAATGGGCAAAATGCCCACGAAACGTGAACAAATACCATTCCGGGTAGCTCAGAAAATAACTCAGCTAGAGGCAGTATTTCCAAATACTACCCCATTTGAAAAACACAGAATGTTAACAATCTGCTTGCCCATGGGGATAACACCACAAGTTGAGGACTGCACCTCTTGGGGTACAGTCTTTGCTGCCATATATATCAGAACACATGGTATTCCTTCATTAGCAGTAGTACCTGACGTATTGAGACAAATACAAAATGAGTACGGAGCAGAACCTGCCCTAAACTTAGGGATGAAGTTATTAAATAACTATGACCAGGTATCAGCCATAATACTAGCTAATATTAAAGGGGAAGGAGCTTCAGTGGCAATCCGCCAACACCTAAGGGAGTTCAGTCCGTTGGATCAACAACACGAACTGCCCAAAATAATTGAAACTGCATATGCAGAATTAGGCAGAGACAGTTTGGGTGGGAAAGCATTAAAACCACAACTGATGGGCAGTCCTGAAAAGGACACTACAAAGCAGACACCTGCTTCTTCAAAAAAGAAGTGGGATAATAAAAAACTAAAAAACTTTAAAAACAGATCTCAATCCAGAGGTAGATCTCCTCCACAGGAGCCCTCTGAAAAGAGGTATAACCTCAGGAATAGGGATAATATTAGGAAACCTGACAGGTATCAGGATGCTGATACACGTTCCTCTCGTTCCTTTCAGGGCTCGATGAAAAACTCAGAGAGAGAGAAGGACGGTCAGAACACAAAGAGGAGCGTACAAAGTCCAGAGACAAGCAGCGCGCTCAAGACTATACTTCCAAAAAAGAAGACAAACCAAAATCAAAACCACAGTTTAAGAAAAAGAAAGTTGCAGGCATAAAGATCAGACATGCCCAGAATTCTGAGGACGCAGCTTCTGAACGTGGAATGGGCTCTGACGATGCTAGACAGTGAGGCAGAAGTAACAATAGCTCGCCAGAACCTGAAGGAATTTCTGGTGACAGCGGACTTGAATGATTACATCACGGTGGAAACACCAGACACCAGGGCGAGCATCCCACATAAGTTACACGAAATAACGCTCCAAATGGAGGGGGACAAGCCGAGGAAAGTCAAAGGTCTCTTTTGGGAAAATCTGTCATCCGGTTATGACATCCTATTAGCAGAACAAGATTGGCCGCCAACATTCGTCATGGAGTGCCCCAGGGGAGAAAATGTAATTTTTCCATCATTCTCCGACCTCCTTCCCATACATCTTAAACATGCTTATGCACAGGAGTGGGCGGTTGCCCTAGCTCCAGCACTATACAGAAAGCATGTCGGTTGGGATGAGGATTCAACCCACCACGTGATCCCGTTAAAAGTTTCACCAAATGCTCAGAGGCAATACCCAATAAAGCAAGGAGCTAAAAAACAAGTCAGGGAGATCTTAGATCAACTTGAATACCAAGGGGTGATTAAAACATGCACCTCACCAATGAACAACCCTTTGTTTCCAGTATCAAAACCGGACAACACATATCGTCTAGTTTTAGATTACAGACATTTAAACTCATGCACAAAGACATTCGCTGTCCAAAATGCACACAGTGCCACATTAATGAATAACATTGTGCGGAAAAAATACAAAACTACATTAGATATCTCAAATGGATTTTTCTGCCAAAATAAAGCGCCTGAAAGCAGGTATTTGACCGCATTCTCAGCGTTGGGGTCCCAGCGGCAATTTTGTCATCTCCCCCAGGGGTATAAGAACAGCCCAGGGGGTATTCTCAGCAAGAGTAACAGAGTTACTCCAAAATTTTGATGAGGAATGATTGTCCTATGTGGATGATATTTATCTGACGGACGATGACTTAAAAAAGCACTTGACCAGGGTGAGCACCATTATAATGGGATTCGCCTCTGAGGGCTACAAATTTAATTTAAAAAAATCAAAAATAGCTCACCTCAATGTCCTGTTTTTAGGATACGAGCTTTCAAGTGAAGGGAAAAGCCTGGCGGCTAACTTTTTAGAAAAGTGTGCGCTGCTCCAGCCTCCAAAATCATAAAAAAATCTACAGTCAATACTGGGATTTCTAAATTTCGGCAGAACATACATTTTAGATTACGCAGAAAAAGTAAAACCTTTCTACAATTTACTAAAACCTGACTTTTCAGTCAAACATTGGACACAGGAACATTCAAATATCCTACGTTCATTACAAGAAGACATGATTGCTTCCAAACACTTACAGACACGCGTAAACGTACGCAACTTGGTGATCCGACTAATAGCGGGTCAATACGGGTACACTTACTTAACCTTCAATGAAGGCGAAACAGTACCGATCGCATACAAATCACACCTGTACACAAACGCAGAAATGCGTTTTACTTCAACAGAGAAAATCCTGACAGCAGTTCAGACCGCTGTAGCAAGAGAAAGAGCACTGGCTCAGGGCAAACGCATAATTGTCGTAACCCCAGTACCAGCTTTAGAAGCTGTTACAAAGCCAAGCATTCCGAATGCAAAAGCCTTACATCTGAGATGGATACAATGGGCAAATTCTTTTACTGCAACGGACGTTGAATACAGATTTTATCCAAGCCTAAAAACACAAGCATTCCTGCAATACGAACAAGAATATCCTCTACCAAATGAAATTTTGCCTCTAGATCAGTATGAATATATTATTTACACTGACGGCTCTGCTCAACCGGCCATAGGGAGTAAGCAACAATATAGCGCAGCGTGTGCAATCGTTAAAGGTCGCATGCGGGATGGAAAGTTCCATCCAAGTTGCACCAAAACGCAATCTCTAGGAGACTGCACGGCTCAATTGGCAGAGTTAAAAGCACTGATACTGGCACTTGTAAATACGGATCACGAATTCCCCACACTAATTGTCTGTAGTCATACAATGAGTATCTACATCATTGGGAACTAAACGGGTTTAAGGACGCAAAAGGTGGCACAATTAAGCATAAAATGCTATGGGAACAGGTAGTGGAGTTGAAAAACGACCTACCAAGGGCTCACGTGATACACACACTGAGTCATCAATGTGATGGCGTTCACGTTGACGGGAATTCATTGGCTGATGCAGCCGCAAAGGGGGCTGTGCGAACGGCTTCCGTAGCTGCATTCACTCGTTCAAAAACGAGGGTAGACAGTGAGATTATGGTGGCTGAAATTTCCACTCAAGTACTCCTACAAGTTAGATGCAAACAACATTCCATTTGCTCAGATTCCTGGAGTGGGGGACAGAGTAATACCAAATATGGATCGTAGGCAAGGTTTAATACTAGCAGCACACGAGGGTTTGGGCTCTGCACATACAGGCGTTACAGCGACTATTTCATTGTTGAAACAGCGCTATTGGTGGCCCGGTCTAACCAAGCAAACTAAAGACTATGTCTTGAAATGCGACATCTGCTAGCAGATGAAAGGCTCCACCAGAACACGCCCGGCGCAGACACCATTACTTATATCTGACAAACCTCTTGCATGCGTGTATCTGGACCACTGTGGCCCCTTACAATCTCATGGGGCTTACAAGTATATCATGGTTGCAGTGGATTCCTGCTCAAGATTCCTCTGGGTTTGGCCTCAGCGCTCGGCTGACGCTCGAACTGTTATAAAAGATTTGCGAGTCTTTATCGGGACATACGCAGTTGGCACGTTACATTCTGACCGTGGCCCGGCGTTTAGCTCTCGGGCTTACAAAGAGGCCATGAAAAGTATGGGCGTTGCACTGCGGTACTCCTCTCCGTACCATCCTGAGGAAAATTCGGTTGTGGAGAGGAAAAAACGGGTCTTAAAGCAATCTTTAACAGCTAGGGTATTAGGCAAGGGCGGTAGTTGGGTCAGTCACCTTTATGGGGTACAAAGAGCACTAAACAACCAGCCAAGAAATTCTCTAGGGGGTGTCACTCCATATGAGGTCCTATTTGGGACAAGAATGTGAGTAGCTGATCTTGAGTATGAAGGCACAGTGGTGGATGAGAAACCATTTGATATCGATGATCGTTTGGCTGTTTTACAGGATCTAAATGAATCCAGGACACAACAAAGCAACATTGTCCAGAAACAGACCGCCACTGAGGAAGTCAAGGCAAACACGGCAAGACCTGTCTGGATCCCAAAAATAGGGGATCTGGTCAGAGAGAAAATAGCGGACAAGGAAGAATTTGGACCATCATACAGAAAGCCTGTACCTGTCCTAGCAATTCAAGGAGCACGAACTGTTCTTTTGCCGCCTCTTGCCGGGAAAAAGGAGAAAAGATTTGTCTCAATCGACTTAATCAAACAACACTATGTGGCCAATACTGAACAGTAGGCCTCGTGGACTCCACAGTAGCAGATGCCCTCCTCTCGCTACAATCCAAGAAGTTCAAACAGAAAGACTCATCACGTTTGAAGAGCCTCCTGTGAGGAATGAAGGACTAAGCAACAATGCTATGGAACTCGTTCCCCTTGAACCCGAAGTTCATCTACAAAATGAAACTCAAAACAACACTCAAGTTGCAATCAGACCAAATACAGATGTCTACGTCAACATGCCTCGACGAGAGCAAAATGCGATTTCAACAAATCCTGATGCAATTCCTACAATTGATCGAACTGCTTCTGGCTACTTCATGAATTTTGATACGTTTTCTTTAGATCCAAGTGAACCGGAAACGACGCCAGCCCAAAAAACACGTAAACAGCAAGCTAAAGACTTTCTGAAATTTCTTAAAAGACTTACCTGGTATCGCCTTGGATTGAACTTTGGGTAATTACTGGGATTCTATTTTTTCTTTTCTGGCTAGGCTAAGTGATAACTTTTAGCATGCTTATTAATGGACGATATCTTAAACAGAGCTCTACAGCCCCGAAAGTTCATTTGATTTTAAAACCACATCAATCGTCTCATCGTGAATAGAGAGACTTGTTATCAGTAAACATCACAGCGGTTCCTATACCAGATGGTATAGTTTGGGACAAGGTTGATTTCGTAATATTCGGTCCACTGAACTTTTAAAAATTCCACATTTATTTAAAATTTCATTAAGTGATATTATTACCTCCAGTATATTTTCTGATGATTGGGACACTGAAACTGTTAATAACATGTTGTCTGATTTAGAAAAAACTGCTGCATTTCCGAGTACTGAAATGTTAGAAAGTAATTCAGACTATGACACTTTGTACTGTTACCAACATTATGGTCATCATTTCCTGCACAAATCTATTTCGCCTAGAAATGTGTTTGAGTACCATCAGTGGGAACATTGCCCTACACCACCAAAGGGTAGTTCGCAGACATTTGCACAGAAGTTTTCATATTTTTCAGGTTTTAACACCACTGACCCGACCTCATACTATTATAAGGTTACACCAACATCAGCACTGAAAATTATGTTGACAAACACCAAACAGATTTACTCTGCTTCCTTTATTGCCCAACTGTCTGAACAGGGTTTTGACCTATCGAAGGACACAATAGACTTAAAATCAGTCTGGGGTTCTAGGGATTGGCAAGTCCAGGGAACAGAAGCGCTATTGAGAGCATGCCTCATTCCACAGCAGATGATATTTCTGAACGAAACTGCGCAATAGACATCTTGTCTTGGATTAGCCAAGGTAAAGGACCTGAACACACCTCGATTTCCAACACCATCACAGATGGGAGGGTGGCAAAATTCTACTTCACAGTATCCACAGGCCAGACCCACGTTATGTACAAAGATAACATCCAGGGGTAGTGACATCCTACAGTGTTGGGAAGTTCTGCCTTGATTGGCTAGAGACCTCCACACTAACAGAAGTGAAACAACACTTAACCTTACTCTCACAAGACATGGATCTTTGGGATTTTTTACTAGGTCTCAGGAAACAACGTCAGAAACGTTTCATATATGCTGGCATCTATGCTGCCTATAATGAAGAGTGGAAAATATCACAACAAGAGGCCGCAGAGAGAATACGGGAAATAGACCGTATTAACTTAGAAAAATCATTGGCTGTGGTAGACAATGGGTTAACAACTTTGTCCTCCAGAATATATTCTTTGGGCAACATTGTATCTTCTGCGATAGACATCCTAGAACAAGATTTGGCCATACTACAACACGGGCAATCTCAATTACGTTCTATCATGTTATTGAGCTGGACGCTGCAATCTTTGCACGCAGGCTTTGTGCTTTGGCGTTTTATAAACAGTACGTCTCTGTTTTCTGAATATAATCTAACAGATAAACAGGTTGAAATGGCACAAAGGGGAGCTAAATATACAATCTTGCGTATTGAAAAACTGGACCGACTACCATTTACAGTGGCGGAAGCGCCGTCTACTGAATGGCTGATCCATGGCCACATAACTCTACCGGTCACTACTTTTCAGTTTCAATATTGCCTTGAACAACGGCAGGCGGGCAAATATGAAAAGATGGGTAAGGGGTACATTAGGGAATCCTGGGATTTACCATATAGATTTTGATGCCGGAGTGGGGATCGAGAAGTGTTTCTAAGTGGTACTAACTGCAAGAACGCTTTGAGCGGTTCTCTCATGTGCCGGGACATTACATTGCACGGAGCATGTAATGGTTCGATAGCTAACTTGTCCTGCCACATGAAAGGGACTCCAGCTACCGTGATTAAGCCGGTATTCGAGCTGCTCTCAAATGGAAGTTACTTGATGCTGAACGATCAAGGTTGCTGTGGTATGCTTCCGGGCATTGCCTATCTTGTCACTGTAAACTCCAGGGTTACTTGCTGTATGCAAGTATTGTTTCCCCCAACAAGTACAGTCAGGGAGGCGCTGTTATGGCCTTCATTGAATGTTTCCTTTATACAAATTGATACTTTGAGCAGACTGAAAGCCATGCTTTTACAGCAGACCGTACCCTTAACCTCCGCTCGAGAGACCTTTGAACTTCAAATCGCAAGGACCTCGAGTGAGATACAGGCACTTATACGTACAAACTGCCCCATTCATTTCGCAGAAATGGTGGGTCGTATCTTTAATATGTCTGATACGAGTGGTATTGTACACCTATTTAAGACAATAGGGTCAGGACTTCTTAGCACCTTTCAGACAATCCTCGGAGTTATCCCGAACTTTATACACTCCGTATTTGGAGGCATGTTCGGAGGTCTACCTCTGATCCTGCTATCAATAGCGGGAATCCTGATTGTCATCTACCTACTACGCAATAGACGGCCCAATTACCAACGAGATGGCAAAAGCGCTCCTGGAGCGGAAATACCGTGAACGCATGGTACAACATCTGGGCACACCTCGCCTAAGGGAACTAAGCGCCTCTTGGTTCCTATCGTTTAGACAAGTCTGGATGGACTGCATCTTACCTGTTCTTCGATGCCTGTTTTGCGGTGAAGAATGCGTGTTGGACCTCTGTCTGACACTTGCAACGGGCACGCCTGCGGACTTGAATACCCGGCTGGAACCCTGGAGGGCCCACACTCGGCAATGTCCCCAGCGCATTCCCATCTTGATGGCCGCATTTCTCGAGAATCCGCAGGTGCCTTTTACAACTGGGGTAAGCTTTAGCTCCACCATTAGCACCGAGGTATCGATGGCAGCACCGGCTGCCTCTTCACTAGCCATTGGCAGTACTGAATATCATCTGTGCTCCATTGACGTGCTCTGCGAGGTGTTACAAGGACCATCCCCTACAGCAGCGAGCAGCAATGATGTTGCATCTCCCAGCCAGGACATTTAATCTGTAATTGGCTCATCGTGTGCTGGGAAAGAATTCAGATTTTACTTTTCTAAAATTAACTAAATTTGGAACACTCCCTAAAAATTGACACTTTCACGCTGGAAAAGCACGGCCTTTCGACGCTTGTGGACATTCAACTTATATAAACGAACTCAATTAGGACTGTGGCTTAAGTGACCATTCCAAAACAACTAATTTTCAAAGCAAGAATTTTAATTTTTTACCTTTTTAAACTGTTTTTAAAATGATTTTAAAACAGGATTTTAACGAAGCTCATTGAAAAATGTTCTATGCACTACTATCTAGTAAAGAGAATAGTCCACTAGCATTTTTATCATTGTTGACTGTTCGGAAGAGGAGTGGGTGTTATGTTTCATATAGGTACCCTAATATAGGCCCGGGTAACATCATACCCTTTCACCTACATCACCTCCCCTACATTACACACTAACGAGCCTTTTAAGGATTGAACGCCTTTTATGGACTGAACCTTTTACCTAGTTCTAGGCCTGGGTGCAGAAGGAGGAGTTTTCCCGAACAATAGTGTTCTATGACTTCATCTTTAGACTGACACTGCATGAATAAAATATTCATGAGGCTACTTGGAAACCAGGCAGGGGCTAATCACCACCTTCCTAATATCTACGCACAAGGTTCATCCCATATGTCATCCTCATACCCAACAATGGCTAACACAAGAACAAGGGACAAAGGGACTCTATATACTTTTCTGTATAAATACAGTACCTCTTGCTATCAGTAGTTAGAGGGAACCGAGACTTCCAGGCCGACACACTGACCAGAGACGCTGAGGTTTCTGCATGCAGACGCTCCAGCTGACAGTGGTCTGAACATCCCTGGCGGGGTGTCCAACTCGAGACCAAGAAGGGCTCCTACATTCACACTTCAGGTAATGGGGTTCGACTAAATCCTAGAGGGATTCTTGGCTGCACACCTACTCACATGCTAGGTACACTTAGGTACATCTAGATAGGCATCGTAGGAGTACGCACTCTCTTTTATCAATGCATTTTATATTCATGTATTTATTCATGCTTATTGCAAGATGATAGAACTGTACTATCCTTTTCTATTCATAGTACTGCTAATCATATATCTCTGCTACAGTCTAATGATTGTTTTAGCTCATATACTTTACACGAGAATAACAACTGTTCAATAAATCCTTATTGAAACGCCCAGACTGTTTATTCTGTGTACCTCTGAGATAAACTAAATGAGCACGAGTGACTGAACGAAAAGTAGTACATTGTTTCCACGATCTTGAGGGATCAGGGTTGTCATGTTCTGAGGTTGCCAGAAACTATTCTCTCCCTGATAAGAGGAGACACTAGTGGCACTGTGAGCTAGCTTTTGCAAACAGGCTAACATTTCTCGGTGGGGGTGTACAGAATCAGTCTGCCACCAAGCCCACAGTTTATGTTATCCAAACGCGCAGGTCCTGCATGGGTACTATAGGAACTACACGACAGAGGTGATCTGGACCGGGCTAGGGCCTAGACTAGGAGAAGAGCCAGGTCTTCAGTTTGTTGTGGAAGTCAAACTGAGGAGGCGGCCCTGATGTGCAGGGGCAGGTCCTTCCAGGCTTTTGTTTTTAGGTCGAGCCTTCGGCAGCACGCATGCGCTGCTTGCTCTGCGAGACTGCTGTAGTAGAGTATGGGAGAGAAGCCGTGCCCACTCTTCTCCCATATTTTTAATTGGCTTGTGTCATTGTCTTTCGTAAATGCTGCCTTCGGATTCGTTAATAGGCTTGTTAGTCCCTCCTTAGTATGGCCTTGTCTTCATTTGTACCCTCCCATGGCGACTGGCCCTTTTACTTCGGTTGTTACACAAGATCTGTTTTTTAGTCTGCAAGCCCTATTTACTTTATTGAGTTTCTCTTACTGCAGGTCGGACATGTGCTGCTTCAGCTGAAACCGCTTGTGTTTTTGTAAGCAGCACGGCTGTCCCCGTAACATGGACACCTGCTTTCAATCACTTTAACCCGGCATTATCTTGTGTCTGTTTCAAACCCCCAAAGTAAAATGGATTTAGAAATGATTAGCGAAAGTCATGTGAATTCCAGGTAGCACATAATCCTGTGCTAATGGGCTGAAGCTGACAACAGCACATCTGTGTTACATGTCATCTGTACTAAAGCCACCTGACGGGTTGTTTTCAAAAGCCTGTTTTATTAACAGCAACACCACCACCACCTACACCAATACCACCAACACCACCACCACCAATACCACCACCACCACTGCCAAAACCACCACCAATACCACCACCACCGCCAATACCATCACCACCACCACCAATACCACCGCCGCCAATACCACCACCAACACCACCACCATCAACACCACCAATACTACTACCACCACCACCACCAATACCACCACCACCAATACCACCACCAATACCACCGCCAATACCACCAATACCACCACCACCAATACCACCACCACCAATACCAATACCACCACCACCACCAATACAACCACCACCACCAATACCAATACCAACAATACCACCACCACCAATACCACCACCAATACCAATACCACCATCACCACCTGTCGTGTAGTTCCTATATTACCCATACAGAACCTGCGCGTTCGGATAACATAAACTGTGGGTTTGGTGGCAGACTGACTCTGAGCACCCCCACCGAGAAATGTTAGCCTGTTTGCATAAGCTAGCTCACAGTGCCACTAGTGTCTCCTCTTATCGGGGAGAGAATAGTTTCCGGAAACCTTAGAACATGACAACCCTGATCCTTCAGGATCGTGGAAACAATGTACTACTTTTCACTCAGTCACTCGTGCTTACTTATCTTGTCTCAGAGATACACAGAATAAACAGCCTGTGTCCACAGTCCAGATTGTGAGCATGTAGCTGACTGACCTGGACAAAATCTACTCAGCTTAATCGGAGAAATGTGGGTACGATGCAGATATTTAAAATGAATTAGTTTGACTCTTGCATTACTGGAGACCCCGTTTAGCGGGGCACAGGTCTTCTTCCAATCGTCAATCATAAGTTGTCCGTCTAAATCATTGGCCCACCCCAACCTAGCGGCTAGCTCCTTCTTAACTCTATCTTCCTTGAGGAGCTTATGCAACCAAGACAATAAGGGGCATATTTACAAAGACAGTGGCTGAGCGTGTGGTTAAGCCTAGAAGGCTAACAACACGCTTCGTCTCTTTAGAAACGCAGGGCTGCACCATATTCACAAGAATATGGTGCAGCCCTGTGTTTCCCTCTGCGCTGGCTCTAAATTTAGCTGCCTAGCGCCAACGCAGGCACCCTTGCACTATGGTGCAAGGGTGCCTGCGTTGAGGGGAGTGATTGTTTATGTGCAGGAAGGTCTCCCTTCCTGCACATAAACAATCATTGACATTTTGCTCTTTCCATGTGTGCTGCACAACGCAGCACGAAAACAGCAAAAACGAGGACAAATTAAACATTCCTGCCCTCTTCCTATCACGCTATTACTTGCTGCACTGCGCTGCATGACTATTTGTTAAATATGCCCCTCCGTACTTAGGACTTCCCAGCCATCTCATGTGTCTGTTTCAAGTGTGGCAGTACTCCGCATCTAGACTTCTCCTCGGCCTCTCTTCTGCTTCAGACAAACTTCCTCTTCTTCATTGGTTGTTGGTAGAAAACATTTATTTTCAAGTGGTGAAAGAATCTGTTTCTACTGCCCCAGGAGACTGATATATTCTCCCTCTGCGTGGTGGCCCAAATTTACAAAGTATCTGAACCCCGCTTGGTTGGCACATACATCTCGTTTCTTAGCTGGCCTTTGTGCCCATGTTATGTACATTTATATTCATGCGGCTTCGCAATTCAGAAGAGCAGATGGAGAGATTATCCGACCAGACCTCAAATGTAACTTTATTGGTACCAAAAAACAAGTGTGAAACAGACGTCTCTGGAGTATCTGTATGTCTAATATGAGGGAGTTGAACTCTACGCAAACCCTCCTCCTTTATAAAGAATGGGTCTTGGTGTTTCTCAAAGTCTTAGATGGCTTAAGCGGGCAATTCCGAAAAGAAGTCCAGGATCGACACAATACGTACAAAGACACAACTTCCGACAATACTCTTTCTCGGGTTCAGGCACAGGACCTCGAGCTGAACCAACTTGCCTTGGCTCCTCTTGGGACAAAGGCCTTGAAGAGGATTCTGTTGAAATATTTTTGGGTCTTTCATCTCAGAAGTAATTTCCTGATCTGAGCTGTCTCAACCTCCATGTTTGACCCTTCTTTCTTTAAGACAATTTTCAATAATCATACAACGATTGAGGTTGTGGAGACCTTATTAACTCATCATTAATGTTCTCCTACAAACCTCTATGAAACAAGGCAATTTACATTTTCTTCTCACAGACTGTCTCAGCAACCAACTGGTGGAATTGATTGACTTAAGGTAGTACATCAGCTGATGATCCTTGTTCGATTACACTCAAGGTCTCTTTATCTAAAAATTCACGATCAGGAAATTCTAACATCTTGTAAAAATGATATAGAAAGGCTGAATAAATATTTAGACTTTGATCTTCAGAAGCAGCCACTGGAATTGCTTAGGCTAAGGCTGTAGCCGTCAATAATCCAATAGGTCAATCCACTTTACCTCTCTCTGAATCAAATTGACCGGACGTGAAAGCAAAATGTACGCTCAAGGAATCCAGGAACTCTTTTAGTTTTAATGGGTCCCCGGCACAACGTAGAGTTCCTTAAAAAAATCATCGGCACATCTTAATTTCTATTAATCAAGAAAAGGCAAAGCGCGATATTCCCGTCATGTAGCTGCTGTCACTACATGATTGTTCTTCTTTCTAATCTGGTGGTTGTAAAGTGCCTGCCACGTCCATTACTGAATCCATTGGAGTTTTAGTGATTTCAGTTGCTGACATTGCAACCTGTCAAGGGATGGACGCTGGTTCTTGTTAACAGTTCTGGATTTAGGAGCACCAATATATAGACAATGCTCCCCTGCAGTCACCTAGTTCCCCCATGACAATGTGAAGGTAACAAAGGTAAATCTAGTGAGGGCCACAATCTTCAGAAGGAAAAGCCAGTTGTACAAAAACCTCTTAGGTGACAAGAACTGAAGATAAAAGCTCAACATTTCCAGCACTAAAATCATAGAACAACTGGAATACCAGGAAACTGGAGTGAGTTTAGACGGAGCAACAAACTTAAACTGTGTTGCAATATAAGACTTCCTTCCTTGCCTGACTTATATACCTGACAAAAATTGAAATGACATCCATGAAACAGGAAATCAATTCCTCCATGATAGAATGGGGACACCCATATTAAAATACCTTAGCCTCCATCTTGGATTGGTTAAGCCAAGATTATTAGTAAAATCTGAAATGGAATGACACATTTCTAGAATCTTCTGGCAGATCATAAAGGTTTCCAGGGCTCTATTATGTGGCTCTCTATACAGTTCATGAGCCCACCCTTCATGGATCCTCTTTCGGAGCCTTCTGAGCCAAGACACCTCTCTCCATCAAGCTCCAGAACCCCAGGGTGTAGCCAGATGCTAGTCAATAGCCACACACTGGGCGTCCCAGTTTCCTGAGACTGCAGCACACCAGAACTATGAAGGTTTTCCAAGAGCAGTGTGCTGGTGCCCAACGCGAAGATGAGTACAGAAAGCTGTAAATGCGAGCCACACCGGCAGCCCCAGACCTGCTGGTGGAAGATTCATAGAATATCTCCACCATTGTGAGTTCCATTGTATAGTTTTTCTTGGTAGCTTTTCAAAAGGCTTGTTTGGTGTTTAAAATACTCTATAGACCAGAGACAACACTCTTATGCTGATTTAATTTCTTGAAGAAAGTAGGTATTGGGGATTCCAGCAGATTATAAACTGCAGGTCTAATGCACTTTTCAGTCATTCTAGCAGTAGGATGCAACATCAATATTATGAGAATTCAATTTTATATTTGGCCTGCACTTTATCACAGGTTTTGAGGTAACTGTCTTGAAATATGACCCAGAAAAGTGCATCCATCCCAACAGATTGGATTCTTAATCTGGCTATGGGCAGAACTCCATACATGGGCATCAAATGCAAAATCGAATTTACGGTGATACCATCCAGTTTGTAAAGCATATCTATTCCCTTGCAGTCACTCAGCAGTTTCTCTTGTAGGGTGAGCCAAACTAATTCAACCTTCGTCTTCGGAGAGCGGAAGGCCAGTTGTAAGAGTAGGCAAGCCTTTTAATCTATATGTTCATGCTTAGGAGATGCAGCCCCTAGGAATCCCTGGCTGCCTGAAGTTTAAAGCCTTCAATCTCGGCCTTGAGTCCACCTAGATGAATGATTTGAAACACACGTCAGTGTTCTGAAGCACACAGGCCTGTAGATGTAGGATCGCAAAGATGGATTTCAACTGAGGTGCCTCCACTCTTGTTCTCCCAGAGGTATATCTGTGACCACCTCATGAACTTTGCTGCTGGTCGGGCAGGGATTTCAAGGTGCTCATCACCATATCGATTTGGCCTCGTTTACTTTTGGTTCAGTTAACTTTGTATCTCGAGAAGTCAGATACCATTGACATAATTTTGGATATGGAGACTTCAAGGCTGGCTAATGGAATATTGACTTTTAAATGTTTTTCTAAAACAATATCTTAGCCAGAATATAGACTACAGCAGTATTGTCAATGTAAGTATATAGAGCGTGTTACAGATTTATTATTCTTAATGCCACACCTATGTACTTGATGACATATGCATATCTTCAAGGTACATAGATGTGGAATTAGGAATAGCAAATCTATATTGTACTATATGTCCTTACCTTCACAATATTTTGTTAGCTGTTTTCCTGGCTAGGATATGTTGATATCACAATATTTTACTGCTTGATATTCTAGCATCCAGCCATAATGAGAGCATTTTGCTCACATTAGGGCTTGATGTCCCTGTGGTGTCAATGCCTCTTATCCCTGGAGATAGCCTAATAGCAGCCACCAGTTGCTCCAGAGCAAGAAGAAAGAGCAGAGGCTGCAATTCCTAACCATGCCTCATGCCCCTCTTCTTGACTTTAAATGGGGTAAATAAGGATCCACCACAGTTACTCTGGATGACTGGGTCTGAATATTCCTATTCACCTTGGTGATGAAGTCAGGGTCCATCCTCACGTGACATGGGTTAGCGCATTCTCTTCGTTCAGATACAGCACCACTTTTCATCAGGATCGGCTTCCAACTGGTATTGAAGGAGTAGATGAGAGTGAAGGTGATTCCTGGAAGAATGGCCAGATAGAGATCTGGCCTGGGACCTCATGGATAAGGCTTGGAATCACTGTGATTTTGTTTCTTATGAGACCACCACTGACACCTCTCCATGACTTCCATACAGCACCAATAGGTCCCTTCCCAAATCACTTTTAAAAGAGTAGGGGATGTATATATTTGCCAACTGTTTGAATCATGTTTATATTCTTCTGCATTTCATCAATAATGGACTATAAGGACAAGCTTGCCTTGTAGCTCTATTGTAGGAAAATCTAATAAAGAAATATTACAAGAAAAGAAAAATCTAGGAAACATTTTGATGTCCAGAGGGTGTGATTGCAATTGGCCGACATCATTGAATGCAAGACGGTATTGCTGACATCATCTCAGGTTTCCATAATAGTGAAGTCAAAGGTCTGCTGGCTTTTTTTCCTTTGTCATAATGTCTCCCGTTGAGGTGTGATGGCACATATTCTACCCATGAAGCTGTCCACATATTCTGTCTAAATTTTGCCACTTTTACACTTCCCAGCACTTTCTTGGAGATCCTTCTATCATATCATCTGGTCAGGTCTAATATCTTCTTCTCCTGAGTTGATTGTTCTCCCCTGGTCTCCTCAGCAGATTCTTTCTTCACTACGCCCCTTAAGTAGACTTTCCCGGCCACTCATGGCATCTGATTAGACCATACAGGCCCTTGGTTGACATTGCAGTACAATTCTATTTTCAGGCACCTCCTTTTGAAAGGTGGGAAGACATAGCCTAGTTCTGCAGAGTCTAAAACAGGGGCATGTCCAGTATAATTAAACACCCAGCCACTCACCTAAGTTTAATACAATCAGCAGCGTTAGGTAGTGGCGACATGGAGGTTAAGAAAAAGTCTGTCCTCATGCAGGTGCCGTGAACACATAAAATAAATGTGCATTTATATTCTAGTAGATACACGTCACCAATGATATTCCATCTACAGGGCAGGATAGGCCTTCTATTGCACCAAGAATTTCCCTAGTGGACTGGAGCCCTTGGGGCCGATTTTGAAAACCCAGAACCACTACTGGTGCCGCTGTCACTTTCCTCAGCTCCCCGATGTTAATTTCAGGAGGCATGGGGAGGCTTGAAGAGAAAGAGATTGGAGGAGTGAGGGCGCGCCCCTGATATGTAGAAGGATATTATTCCAGCTCTTCGCTCTACAGCGGGAGAAGGTTTGACTCCTGCTGTTTCTCCCCTTTGTTTCACTCTTCAGGGTTCGAGCCTGGCTTTACCATGGCTTCTTGTGTTACTTTGTTGCCTGTTAGTGTTTTTTAGCCCAGTGTCCTGCCATTGGCCCGGCTTCTTATTGTATCACAGTTGGTCCTGAAGATCCTGCGGCTACGGAGGCGCAGCCCTGCAGGTCCTTCAAGGTGGGTGTTATGAATTTGTATTCTTTCAGTCCTTTGATCACTGGTTAGTGGTGTGGAGCACGCAGAGTATCAATGTAAGATTACAGCCGAGAAAGCTTTCAACTGGCACCTTGCCCTGATGCACTCTGGAGGTTCACACTCAGAAGTAGCCTACCTTTGATGCAAGTAAACAAAAAACCAAGAGCAGCAACAACAGGCAGTGCTCTTTCAAAGAGACTAGGAAAGTAGATGTCAGCGTCTCCGCTCCGTATCCAGCGTGGCATAGGGGCTCGCATGAGAAGCCTGATGCACGGTTCCAGCGCAGCCCCAAATTCTCCTTGTGATTGCTGTTGCCATCTGTCAGTGCCTGTTTATAGCCAGCTGTCCCATGAAGAGCCCTACCGCAGTAAGATTTTGAGGTGCAGTTTGTTATCACTGGTGAGCTATCAGTGACAGGTCTCTTGTTGCATGCAAAGCCCATCAGCCAGGCCCTTTTGTGCTTCCATTACCCAGTGTAAGACTGGAGAGTATGTGGAAATTACTGTGTACATGCCATGGTGGAAATACATCGCTTTTCCGTAGATCTCTTCCACAAATCCCACAGTCTATCAGATTTTCTCATCATTTATACTCAACTGGAGCTCATGTGCATCTGCACTGCACACCTGAGTGGGTGTGCATGCCACAAGAACATTTGTAGGTTTTTACTGCTATGCCCTAATAACATTATTATTAGCTCTACTTCCCTCTTCCCAGAGGTGTAGGCTTATGTTTACAAGTGAAAGGTGTACATCCAGTGTGAATTTAAGAAAGTACATGATCCTTTGACTGACACCCTACCTGATGATGATCCTAGACAGCAGCTTCCCCTAAAACTAAGGGCCTTATTTATGAGGCCCTTACCCCACTGTTGTATCACTTTTTGTGACACTGCGGCGGCGTACAAAATGTGCCACATTGCGCCATATTTTTCAAAGTGACGCATCTAGGCAGTTACGTCACTTTGTAAACTGCTGCACTACATTATACCTGCAACGGGTATAATGTATGCAGGGTGGGCGTTCCGAGCAGATAAGGCACGTAGAAGTGGTGCAGTGAAATCTATGAGATTTCACTGCACCACTACTAGGGCATCACTACGTCAAATCCTTACGACTGCTTCATAAGGAGTGACTGACGCAGAGCTTTTCATATGGGGCAGACACATTGCTAGAGTTGCGTCTGTTTTCAGACACACTCCAGCAATGCACCAATTTTGTGCCTACAGATATGCCAGGAACACTGATGTATCTGTAAATCCTTGCAACATGGAGAGCCGTACAGTACATCCATGGTGTCTCAAGGAGAGCACATTGAAAGGTGTTGCACTGCTGTTTTACCGCAGCAATGCAACACTTTTCATAAATGAGGCCCTAAGGGTATGAGTGTTAGAGGTGGGTTACCGCGTTCACAGGCGCAAAATGCCACTCAATGCAACTTCCTTGAACCTCTTTGCTAGCAACAGTACTTAACAATACTAAATGGTATTTAACTGGTTTTGATTAGTGGTCAATATCTGAAATCTTGCACACCCCAGCTCTTATAATATTTTGACAACTGAAGCTAAGCGGATAATCTTAGCCAACACCCATCGAAAATGACCCCGGTCACCTCTTAGTGGGATAGAAGTGCCTCCATTGTTGCATCCCATTAGGCAGCTAAGACAGCTACTCCTGAGCAGGTGACAATCAATTGGTTTTGGTAAAAACAAACCACTGCCACTCTTCTTAACATGCAGGAACTCTTGTATAAATCCACCCCTCCCGCTACTCTGATGCAAATCACTGGGTCCATTATCTAACAATCTTCTAAAAGAAGGAACCCTTTATTTATCCTGCACAGGCAAAGCACCCAAAAATAGTAAAAAGGAACATGCAATTTACAACTACATGTGATCCAAGCAAATTTTCCAAAATGAAGAAAGTGGGCAGTAAATGTATTGACCTTGACTTGCTGTTGGAAAAGAGAGTATTGTAATAAAGGGGAAGCCTGATGTTGAACAATGGTGAAGCAAAGTCAAAAGATTGGCAGGATTAGAGGCAGGGGGTATACACATGAAAAAATGAGGAGAGTCACAGGAGCAGTGACAGTATAAGTATGGGGCGCGGACCCACTGAGGGGGCAGAATCTGGCTGACAAGGTGCTGTGAACAGCACAAATGTGAGATGACCCACTAATTCTATCAGTACTCTGAAAGACAA